>OY720108.1:3309781-4055555 GCA_963082835.1 Leptogaster cylindrica | reverse complement strand
AACCCTTCCTCGGCAGTCGAGTAAAAAGAGAAGATATACTGAAATATTAAGCACGCGGAAATAAAATATTAGTGATAATTATAGCCTTGTGTATAAAGCATACTTTATACACCACGATAATAGGCAGAAATCCTTAAATGTAAAACTTACAATACTTGATGTTTCGTTCGCACAATTTGCGACGCACTGGTCATTAAATCTTCTCATCTCATTTTCTAAAGCCCTGAAAGAGTTGCAATTAGACAAAAAAAACTAGAATACTAATTAAAACAATTACTCTCGTTTCTCTCTTTCCTCCTTCATTGCTTCAGTAAGCTCCCTACAAACAAGCAAAATGAAAACAATTGAAATTTCTTTGAATAATATTACCTATTCTCTGAAGCTAGAACTTTAAGACGACTTTTTAATGCTTCAATTTCTCTGTCTTTTTCTTCTATTGTTTTCCTAAAGAGAAAAATTTAATTTTCATTCCAATAGAATCCTGCAAAATAATTTTATTTACTGCGCCTCTTTTATTTCCTTCATTAATTTTTCTTTCTCTTCGAAGCCATTGGTTGCATTCAAAAAAGCCCTCGTTAAAGTTCTCATCGTACAATCTTGTCGGCATTCGGGACACGTGTTGGTGCTGCCCCTATTAATTACAATTTCAATTGAATAATTTCAAATTAAAATTTAATAGAATTAATATTCACTTTTCCAGCCACTGCATTATGCATGACCGATGAAACATATGCCCGCATGTTGTGATCATCATATTATCCGACGACGAAATTAACTCCTTGCATACAGCGCACTCTATCGTCGTCGTCGCTGGGAAACTTGAAACCATTCACGTCAAAACGTCTTACCATAGACAGAACATAGTAGCGTACTCTAAAATCTCAAATGCCCGCGAGAATAGGGTTGCCCGTCACTGCTCTAGATGTATAGATTCTATTCTTGCATTTGCATAGCGACAAGCTTTATAGTAGATAGGTAACAACGGATTCAGCGTGAATACAAATGTATTTGATCAACTTCAATCCGATCACCTTACTACACTTACATATTTTTCTTGTTTTCTCCTTTTTAGTACACTTATATAAAGCTTGTGCCTAAAAAATTTTTTTTTATTTTATTTTTTCATAGCTATGCATAGATAAAAATTACAAAATCTCATCAAAATCTGAGATGATGGTTGAGTGTGACAAATCATATTTGTATTTGATGCGCGGAATGACCCAACTATCATTCAAATCAATAATACTTGAAATTGGTTGAAATTGCAATAAAATATTCATTACAAAATTTTTGTTGACATTGACTATTTATTTAGAACTGAAAAATTCACACCTTACTCAATAATACGTGCATCCTAAAAAACAAATCCAAACAAAATTTTCAAGACCAGAAATACACTTGCTTTTTTAATAAATTAAAAAAATTAAATAACAATGTTTTATTTTAAAAAGCACTAAAAACTAATAAATAAACTTTCTACTTATACCACAGTATTTTGGTTACATCTAGTTTAAAATAAAAACTTGGGGTGCTGATGATACAAAATGCAGACACTCACACTTCTAATATAATTATACCTATAACTTAAATTTAAAATTATCAATTGGAAATATTATGAACAGTTAGTGATTGCTTTTACTTATCATTTAAACGAAACATAT
This sequence comes from Leptogaster cylindrica, assembly GCA_963082835.1. Lineage (NCBI taxonomy): Eukaryota > Metazoa > Arthropoda > Insecta > Diptera > Asilidae > Leptogaster > Leptogaster cylindrica. The sequence goes on along the minus strand of OY720108.1, from coordinate 4,053,894 downwards.
ACAAAATATTAAATTTTAGCTAACTATATGCAGATTCACCCCTTCGGCTGATTATGAGACGCATAATAGTGAAGCATTTCACGAAGGCGGCGAAATTTTTGGGATAAACTTAGGGGGTTAATCTAATCTAAGTAATATTATAAATGTGAAAGTTTGGATGTTTGTCCGTCAATCACGACTAAACTCTTGGTTTGATATTTTTCCTTTTTTGTGCAAAGGTAATACTTATTCCAACTAAGAACATAGACGTACTTTTTTTCAACCATTCAACCCTTAAGGGGGTGAAAATGGTGAAAACGGTTTCTCCGGAACCACTAAATCGATTTCTATGAATTTTGGAATACTTCTAGAACTTACCTCATAGGAACTTGCCAAGAAGTGCTTTTTTGAAATTCTAGCCTTAAGGGGGTGAAAAGGGATGAAAAAGGTTTCTCGGGAACCGCTGAACCGATTTTCTATGAAATTTTGTATACTTCTTCATCTTATCATAGGCTCTTGCCGAAAAGTGCTCTTTTGATATTCTACCCTTAAAGGGGTGAAAAGTGATGAAAATGGTTTCTCCGGAACCATTGAACCGATTTTCATGAAATTTGAACACTTCTACAACTTGCCTCATAGGTGCTTAATAAGAACCGATTTTTGGAAACTTCACCTCTAAGGCGGTAAAGAATACGACGAAGTTTTGCATGAAAAACCGCCATTTTGAAAGTAAAAAATTCATAAAAAATATTATTTGGCCTTTTTAGTTAAAACAAAAGCTCATGAATGAGAACTGCTACCCTCTATCCTAATTCAAACGCCCTAAACCACCTTCCATTGAAAAAATTAACCAATTAAATTTTTATTATTGTAATCCGACATACAGGAAACAATTCGAGTAATATAAGTCCTTTTGGCGGTAGTTATAAATTCAAAAAGTAATATTTGTTATATATTATGATTTTCAACGACGCAGGTGAAACCGGGTAGACACCTGCTAGTATAATATATTATTCATTGTGGAAATATTGTTTCCAAGCTACTGGGTCTAAGACGCTATGAAGTGACACGTAAGGCGTTAATTCAATGTGTGCTAGAGCGAGAAAGAAATAGGCTTACACGTTTATAGCGCTTCCTTTTTTATAATCTAAGATGCACCCCAAGTTTTTATTTTAAACCAGATGTAACCAAAATACTGTGGTATAAGTAGAAAGTTTATTTATTAGTTTTTAGTGCTTTTTAAAATAAAACATTGTTGTTTAATTTTTTTAATTTATTAATTTTCTATTTTCTTAGTTTTTAGTGCTTTTTAAAATAAAATTTTGTAATCTAATTTTTTAAGTAAAATTTTATTTCTGATTCCTTCAGTGGACCTTACCTTTTAACGTGTGAGCCGAGAGCACGGTGTTATCAATAAATATATAATTATATGCGCAATGCGCATACATTGTCCAGGGGTTTACCACAAAACATATCCAACTGAATATATTCATATAGTATTTATTTATTATTATAACATATATAATATGTTATACAAATATTACATAGATATATATAGGTATATAATAATATGCAATTAATGGTGCTTTCAGCTTCAGTAAATGATTATAAAATCATATTAGAAAAGCTCCCACTCCATACTTCTTGCGGTGTTACTCATTTGAGAAATAGAAAACATTTCTTTTAAAAAATATGAAGAATAGAATTACCCTCCCCTCAGCTAAAAAAGAATCATAACAAAAATGTGCATCGACCAAATAGGCGCAAATTTATCCTAATTCAGAACTCGCCAGCACACAAAAAGCTCCCCCTCGTTGAGAGCAAGGAGAAAATAATATGTGCGTGTTTCGAAGCAGGAAACTCGTTTTTGGCAATGAACCACCTCTGCTCAGCGACATAAAAATGTGCGCAGGCAGTAAGCAGTCTTCTTCTTGGCAAATGTTAATTTTGCCTTGAAATTGACTGAAATGCGTATGCAATTTCAGTAATACTTGATTAACAATTATGCTCTAATTGCAATGATTTTGACAATAAACATATTATTTTTTTTTTTAAAACATGTTCTGTTCCTGAAATCAGTGCTATGTAAAAAAAATTCATGAAAATTTATGTGGTAGAAATTGGTTAAAAACTGCAATATTTGTTCCGAACAGTGAAACAGAGAAACAGAGAAACCGAAAACGAAGTTAAATAAAAGCCAAAGAATATCTAATAATAAGAATGCTCACCTCGACGTCACTCCTGTCTGAACACGTTTTAACACTGTGTGTGTAACTGTCAAATCTGTCGAAATCGATGGCAACAATGTTTCCGTTGAGTGAGGGAGAAAAGAAAAACCGCCAAACGCACAGGGTAGTTCATATTTGAAGCAATTTTAACGTTATTTTGAAAAGTTTTAAATTTTGTAACATATTTATTTTTTCTCGTATTTTAATTTGAAAATTAAGAAAATAATTGTGCCAGTAATTTAAACAGCGCGGCGGTATAAATCAATTCTTTTCAATTTATTTAAAATAATTAATTACATCACGAATAAATTAGATTTATACCACTTTTATAAACAACACTCCATTTTTAGTTAATATTAGTCAATTAAATCATTTTCCAATTGCATACAATAACACGTTCCCTCAAATAACGGGATGTTACAATAAATAACAAATTTAATGATTTATGTATATATACTTTCTGCACCCACGATAAAATTTACTGAATTCTGCCCGCAGTGAGAGTGAATGTGTTAAGTGTTTTATGAAAAAAGCTCCCCTCTCAAAATACGTCGATCGGACCCACGAGCTGTTAGGACCGTTATCAGATGTCACTTAATTTTTGAACCAAATTTAATTAATTTATCTCCAGTAGTTTCCGAGAAAAAGGCTGGACGATGGACGGGGGACGGCGAACGGACGGATTTTTTTTTATTCGTTTTTTGAAATCTACATATCTCAAAACGTAAACTGAAAAAATTTCAGGGGGGGTTATAAATTTTTTTTCGTGCTCGATTACATAGGTTTATTCTTGAAAATAATAAACCAAAAAGTGATAAATGTACTCAAGTGAACTTGTGGCGAGATTCTCCGTTTTTCGCAAATAAATATTTTGGATATAAATACGGCAAAATTCCGTAAAATGGCATGGAATTTTTTCAAGGTAAAACGGAAATTTTTCAAAAACTATATGAGTCCGACAAATTTTTTTGCACATTCTCGTTTTTAACTAAAATACATGTTTCCACAAAATTTCATTGAAATCCGCCACAAAACTCAACTTTAGCAAAAAATTTAAATAAATTCAATACTTTTTTTTTCGCAGATGCCAATTTGAAATAATATACCCTATGTCACTCCTACAATGTAGACGAATATAATGACACCTCATTTGTTAAAATCCGTCAAGCCGTTTAGGCTGCAGAGGGTCTGGTAGAAATATCATACATAGGTACATACACTCGAAAAACATAACCCTTCCTCGGCAGTCGAGTAAAAAGAGAAGATATACTGAAATATTAAGCACGCGGAAATAAAATATTAGTGATAATTATAGCCTTGTGTATAAAGCATACTTTATACACCACGATAATAGGCAGAAATCCTTAAATGTAAAACTTACAATACTTGATGTTTCGTTCGCACAATTTGCGACGCACTGGTCATTAAATCTTCTCATCTCATTTTCTAAAGCCCTGAAAGAGTTGCAATTAGACAAAAAAAACTAGAATACTAATTAAAACAATTACTCTCGTTTCTCTCTTTCCTCCTTCATTGCTTCAGTAAGCTCCCTACAAACAAGCAAAATGAAAACAATTGAAATTTCTTTGAATAATATTACCTATTCTCTGAAGCTAGAACTTTAAGACGACTTTTTAATGCTTCAATTTCTCTGTCTTTTTCTTCTATTGTTTTCCTAAAGAGAAAAATTTAATTTTCATTCCAATAGAATCCTGCAAAATAATTTTATTTACTGCGCCTCTTTTATTTCCTTCATTAATTTTTCTTTCTCTTCGAAGCCATTGGTTGCATTCAAAAAAGCCCTCGTTAAAGTTCTCATCGTACAATCTTGTCGGCATTCGGGACACGTGTTGGTGCTGCCCCTATTAATTACAATTTCAATTGAATAATTTCAAATTAAAATTTAATAGAATTAATATTCACTTTTCCAGCCACTGCATTATGCATGACCGATGAAACATATGCCCGCATGTTGTGATCATCATATTATCCGACGACGAAATTAACTCCTTGCATACAGCGCACTCTATCGTCGTCGTCGCTGGGAAACTTGAAACCATTCACGTCAAAACGTCTTACCATAGACAGAACATAGTAGCGTACTCTAAAATCTCAAATGCCCGCGAGAATAGGGTTGCCCGTCACTGCTCTAGATGTATAGATTCTATTCTTGCATTTGCATAGCGACAAGCTTTATAGTAGATAGGTAACAACGGATTCAGCGTGAATACAAATGTATTTGATCAACTTCAATCCGATCACCTTACTACACTTACATATTTTTCTTGTTTTCTCCTTTTTAGTACACTTATATAAAGCTTGTGCCTAAAAAATTTTTTTTTATTTTATTTTTTCATAGCTATGCATAGATAAAAATTACAAAATCTCATCAAAATCTGAGATGATGGTTGAGTGTGACAAATCATATTTGTATTTGATGAGCGGAATGACCCAACTATCATTCAAATCAATAATACTTGAAATTGGTTGAAATTGCAATAAAATATTCATTACAAAATTTTTGTTGACATTGACTATTTATTTAGAACTGAAAAATTCACACCTTACTCAATAATACGTGCATCCTAAAAAACAAATCCAAACAAAATTTTCAAGACCAGAAATACACTTGCTTTTTTAATAAATTAAAAAAATTAAATAACAATGTTTTATTTTAAAAAGCACTAAAAACTAATAAATAAACTTTCTACTTATACCACAGTATTTTGGTTACATCTAGTTTAAAATAAAAACTTGGGGTGCTGATGATACAAAATGCAGACACTCACACTTCTAATATAATTATACCTATAACTTAAATTTAAAATTATCAATTGGAAATATTATGAACAGTTAGTGATTGCTTTTACTTATCATTTAAACGAAACATATACAAAATATTAAATTTTAGCTAACTATATGCAGATTCACCCCTTCGGCTGATTATGAGACGCATAATAGTGAAGCATTTCACGAAGGCGGCGAAATTTTTGGGATAAACTTAGGGGGTTAATCTAATCTAAGTAATATTATAAATGTGAAAGTTTGGATGTTTGTCCGTCAATCACGACTAAACTCTTGGTTTGATATTTTTCCTTTTTTGTGCAAAGGTAATACTTATTCCAACTAAGAACATAGACGTACTTTTTTTCAACCATTCAACCCTTAAGGGGGTGAAAATGGTGAAAACGGTTTCTCCGGAACCACTAAATCGATTTCTATGAATTTTGGAATACTTCTAGAACTTACCTCATAGGAACTTGCCAAGAAGTGCTTTTTTGAAATTCTAGCCTTAAGGGGGTGAAAAGGGATGAAAAAGGTTTCTCGGGAACCGCTGAACCGATTTTCCATGAAATTTTGTATACTTCTTCATCTTATCATAGGCTCTTGCCGAAAAGTGCTCTTTTGATATTCTACCCTTAAAGGGGTGAAAAGTGATGAAAATGGTTTCTCCGGAACCATTGAACCGATTTTCATGAAATTTGAACACTTCTACAACTTGCCTCATAGGTGCTTAATAAGAACCGATTTTTGGAAACTTCACCTCTAAGGCGGTAAAGAATACGACGAAGTTTTGCATGAAAAACCGCCATTTTGAAAGTAAAAAATTCATAAAAAATATTATTTGGCCTTTTTAGTTAAAACAAAAGCTCATGAATGAGAACTGCTACCCTCTATCCTAATTCAAACGCCCTAAACCACCTTCCATTGAAAAAATTAACCAATTAAATTTTTATTATTGTAATCCGACATACAGGAAACAATTCGAGTAATATAAGTCCTTTTGGCGGTAGTTATAAATTCAAAAAGTAATATTTGTTATATATTATGATTTTCAACGACGCAGGTGAAACCGGGTAGACACCTGCTAGTATAATATATTATTCATTGTGGAAATATTGTTTCCAAGCTACTGGGTCTAAGACGCTATGAAGTGACACGTAAGGCGTTAATTCAATGTGTGCTAGAGCGAGAAAGAAATAGGCTTACACGTTTATAGCGCTTCCTTTTTTATAATCTAAGATGCACCCCAAGTTTTTATTTTAAACCAGATGTAACCAAAATACTGTGGTATAAGTAGAAAGTTTATTTATTAGTTTTTAGTGCTTTTTAAAATAAAACATTGTTGTTTAATTTTTTTAATTTATTAATTTTCTATTTTCTTAGTTTTTAGTGCTTTTTAAAATAAAATTTTGTAATCTAATTTTTTAAGTAAAATTTTATTTCTGATTCCTTCAGTGGACCTTACCTTTTAACGTGTGAGCCGAGAGCACGGTGTTATCAATAAATATATAATTATATGCGCAATGCGCATACATTGTCCAGGGGTTTACCACAAAACATATCCAACTGAATATATTCATATAGTATTTATTTATTATTATAACATATATAATATGTTATACAAATATTACATAGATATATATAGGTATATAATAATATGCAATTAATGGTGCTTTCAGCTTCAGTAAATGATTATAAAATCATATTAGAAAAGCTCCCACTCCATACTTCTTGCGGTGTTACTCATTTGAGAAATAGAAAACATTTCTTTTAAAAAATATGAAGAATAGAATTACCCTCCCCTCAGCTAAAAAAGAATCATAACAAAAATGTGCATCGACCAAATAGGCGCAAATTTATCCTAATTCAGAACTCGCCAGCACACAAAAAGCTCCCCCTCGTTGAGAGCAAGGAGAAAATAATATGTGCGTGTTTCGAAGCAGGAAACTCGTTTTTGGCAATGAACCACCTCTGCTCAGCGACATAAAAATGTGCGCAGGCAGTAAGCAGTCTTCTTCTTGGCAAATGTTAATTTTGCCTTGAAATTGACTGAAATGCGTATGCAATTTCAGTAATACTTGATTAACAATTATGCTCTAATTGCAATGATTTTGACAATAAACATATTATTTTTTTTTTTAAAACATGTTCTGTTCCTGAAATCAGTGCTATGTAAAAAAAATTCATGAAAATTTATGTGGTAGAAATTGGTTAAAAACTGCAATATTTGTTCCGAACAGTGAAACAGAGAAACAGAGAAACCGAAAACGAAGTTAAATAAAAGCCAAAGAATATCTAATAATAAGAATGCTCACCTCGACGTCACTCCTGTCTGAACACGTTTTAACACTGTGTGTGTAACTGTCAAATCTGTCGAAATCGATGGCAACAATGTTTCAGTTGAGTGAGGGAGAAAAGAAAAACCGCCAAACGCACAGGGTAGTTCATATTTGAAGCAATTTTAACGTTATTTTGAAAAGTTTTAAATTTTGTAACATATTTATTTTTTCTCGTATTTTAATTTGAAAATTAAGAAAATAATTGTGCCAGTAATTTAAACAGCGCGGCGGTATAAATCAATTCTTTTCAATTTATTTAAAATAATTAATTACATCACGAATAAATTAGATTTATACCACTTTTATAAACAACACTCCATTTTTAGTTAATATTAGTCAATTAAATCATTTTCCAATTGCATACAATAACACGTTCCCTCCAATAACGGGATGTTACAATAAATAACAAATTTAATGATTTATGTATATATACTTTCTGCACCCACGATAAAATTTACTGAATTCTGCCCGCAGTGAGAGTGAATGTGTTAAGTGTTTTATGAAAAAAGCTCCCCTCTCAAAATACGTCGATCGGACCCACGAGCTGTTAGGACCGTTATCAGATGTCACTTAATTTTTGAACCAAATTTAATTAATTTATCTCCAGTAGTTTCCGAGAAAAAGGCTGGACGATGGACGGGGGACGGCGAACGGACGGATTTTTTTTTTATTCGTTTTTTGAAATCTACATATCTCAAAACGTAAACTGAAAAAATTTCAGGGGGGGTTATAAATTTTTTTTCGTGCTCGATTACATAGGTTTATTCTTGAAAATAATAAACCAAAAAGTGATAAATGTACTCAAGTGAACTTGTGGCGAGATTCTCCGTTTTTCGCAAATAAATATTTTGGATATAAATACGGCAAAATTCCGTAAAATGGCATGGAATTTTTTCAAGGTAAAACGGAAATTTTTCAAAAACTATATGAGTCCGACAAATTTTTTTGCACATTCTCGTTTTTAACTAAAATACATGTTTCCACAAAATTTCATTGAAATCCGCCACAAAACTCAACTTTAGCAAAAAATTTAAATAAATTCAATACTTTTTTTTTCGCAGATGCCAATTTGAAATAATATACCCTATGTCACTCCTACAATGTAGACGAATATAATGACACCTCATTTGTTAAAATCCGTCAAGCCGTTTAGGCTGCAGAGGGTCTGGTAGAAATATCATACATAGGTACATACACTCGAAAAACATAACCCTTCCTCGGCAGTCGAGTAAAAAGAGAAGATATACTGAAATATTAAGCACGCGGAAATAAAATATTAGTGATAATTATAGCCTTGTGTATAAAGCATACTTTATACACCACGATAATAGGCAGAAATCCTTAAATGTAAAACTTACAATACTTGATGTTTCGTTCGCACAATTTGCGACGCACTGGTCATTAAATCTTCTCATCTCATTTTCTAAAGCCCTGAAAGAGTTGCAATTAGACAAAAAAAACTAGAATACTAATTAAAACAATTACTCTCGTTTCTCTCTTTCCTCCTTCATTGCTTCAGTAAGCTCCCTACAAACAAGCAAAATGAAAACAATTGAAATTTCTTTGAATAATATTACCTATTCTCTGAAGCTAGAACTTTAAGACGACTTTTTAATGCTTCAATTTCTCTGTCTTTTTCTTCTATTGTTTTCCTAAAGAGAAAAATTTAATTTTCATTCCAATAGAATCCTGCAAAATAATTTTATTTACTGCGCCTCTTTTATTTCCTTCATTAATTTTTCTTTCTCTTCGAAGCCATTGGTTGCATTCAAAAAAGCCCTCGTTAAAGTTCTCATCGTACAATCTTGTCGGCATTCGGGACACGTGTTGGTGCTGCCCCTATTAATTACAATTTCAATTGAATAATTTCAAATTAAAATTTAATAGAATTAATATTCACTTTTCCAGCCACTGCATTATGCATGACCGATGAAACATATGCCCGCATGTTGTGATCATCATATTATCCGACGACGAAATTAACTCCTTGCATACAGCGCACTCTATCGTCGTCGTCGCTGGGAAACTTGAAACCATTCACGTCAAAACGTCTTACCATAGACAGAACATAGTAGCGTACTCTAAAATCTCAAATGCCCGCGAGAATAGGGTTGCCCGTCACTGCTCTAGATGTATAGATTCTATTCTTGCATTTGCATAGCGACAAGCTTTATAGTAGATAGGTAACAACGGATTCAGCGTGAATACAAATGTATTTGATCAACTTCAATCCGATCACCTTACTACACTTACATATTTTTCTTGTTTTCTCCTTTTTAGTACACTTATATAAAGCTTGTGCCTAAAAAATTTTTTTTTATTTTATTTTTTCATAGCTATGCATAGATAAAAATTACAAAATCTCATCAAAATCTGAGATGATGGTTGAGTGTGACAAATCATATTTGTATTTGATGCGCGGAATGACCCAACTATCATTCAAATCAATAATACTTGAAATTGGTTGAAATTGCAATAAAATATTCATTACAAAATTTTTGTTGACATTGACTATTTATTTAGAACTGAAAAATTCACACCTTACTCAATAATACGTGCATCCTAAAAAACAAATCCAAACAAAATTTTCAAGACCAGAAATACACACAATGTTTTATTTTAAAAAGCACTAAAAACTAATAAATAAACTTTCTACTTATACCACAGTATTTTGGTTACATCTAGTTTAAAATAAAAACTTGGGGTGCTGATGATACAAAATGCAGACACTCACACTTCTAATATAATTATACCTATAACTTAAATTTAAAATTATCAATTGGAAATATTATGAACAGTTAGTGATTGCTTTTACTTATCATTTAAACGAAACATATACAAAATATTAAATTTTAGCTAACTATATGCAGATTCACCCCTTCGGCTGATTATGAGACGCATAATAGTGAAGCATTTCACGAAGGCGGCGAAATTTTTGGGATAAACTTAGGGGGTTAATCTAATCTAAGTAATATTATAAATGTGAAAGTTTGGATGTTTGTCCGTCAATCACGACTAAACTCTTGGTTTGATATTTTTCCTTTTTTGTGCAAAGGTAATACTTATTCCAACTAAGAACATAGACGTACTTTTTTTCAACCATTCAACCCTTAAGGGGGTGAAAATGGTGAAAACGGTTTCTCCGGAACCACTAAATCGATTTCTATGAATTTTGGAATACTTCTAGAACTTACCTCATAGGAACTTGCCAAGAAGTGCTTTTTTGAAATTCTAGCCTTAAGGGGGTGAAAAGGGATGAAAAAGGTTTCTCGGGAACCGCTGAACCGATTTTCCATGAAATTTTGTATACTTCTTCATCTTATCATAGGCTCTTGCCGAAAAGTGCTCTTTTGATATTCTACCCTTAAAGGGGTGAAAAGTGATGAAAATGGTTTCTCCGGAACCATTGAACCGATTTTCATGAAATTTGAACACTTCTACAACTTGCCTCATAGGTGCTTAATAAGAACCGATTTTTGGAAACTTCACCTCTAAGGCGGTAAAGAATACGACGAAGTTTTGCATGAAAAACCGCCATTTTGAAAGTAAAAAATTCATAAAAAATATTATTTGGCCTTTTTAGTTAAAACAAAAGCTCATGAATGAGAACTGCTACCCTCTATCCTAATTCAAACGCCCTAAACCACCTTCCATTGAAAAAATTAACCAATTAAATTTTTATTATTGTAATCCGACATACAGGAAACAATTCGAGTAATATAAGTCCTTTTGGCGGTAGTTATAAATTCAAAAAGTAATATTTGTTATATATTATGATTTTCAACGACGCAGGTGAAACCGGGTAGACACCTGCTAGTATAATATATTATTCATTGTGGAAATATTGTTTCCAAGCTACTGGGTCTAAGACGCTATGAAGTGACACGTAAGGCGTTAATTCAATGTGTGCTAGAGCGAGAAAGAAATAGGCTTACACGTTTATAGCGCTTCCTTTTTTATAATCTAAGATACACCCCAAGTTTTTATTTTAAACCAGATGTAACCAAAATACTGTGGTATAAGTAGAAAGTTTATTTATTAGTTTTTAGTGCTTTTTAAAATAAAACATTGTTGTTTAATTTTTTTAATTTATTAATTTTCTATTTTCTTAGTTTTTAGTGCTTTTTAAAATAAAATTTTGTAATCTAATTTTTTAAGTAAAATTTTATTTCTGATTCCTTCAGTGGACCTTACCTTTTAACGTGTGAGCCGAGAGCACGGTGTTATCAATAAATATATAATTATATGCGCAATGCGCATACATTGTCCAGGGGTTTACCACAAAACATATCCAACTGAATATATTCATATAGTATTTATTTATTATTATAACATATATAATATGTTATACAAATATTACATAGATATATATAGGTATATAATAATATGCAATTAATGGTGCTTTCAGCTTCAGTAAATGATTATAAAATCATATTAGAAAAGCTCCCACTCCATACTTCTTGCGGTGTTACTCATTTGAGAAATAGAAAACATTTCTTTTAAAAAATATGAAGAATAGAATTACCCTCCCCTCAGCTAAAAAAGAATCATAACAAAAATGTGCATCGACCAAATAGGCGCAAATTTATCCTAATTCAGAACTCGCCAGCACACAAAAAGCTCCCCCTCGTTGAGAGCAAGGAGAAAATAATATGTGCGTGTTTCGAAGCAGGAAACTCGTTTTTGGCAATGAACCACCTCTGCTCAGCGACATAAAAATGTGCGCAGGCAGTAAGCAGTCTTCTTCTTGGCAAATGTTAATTTTGCCTTGAAATTGACTGAAATGCGTATGCAATTTCAGTAATACTTGATTAACAATTATGCTCTAATTGCAATGATTTTGACAATAAACATATTATTTTTTTTTTTAAAACATGTTCTGTTCCTGAAATCAGTGCTATGTAAAAAAAATTCATGAAAATTTATGTGGTAGAAATTGGTTAAAAACTGCAATATTTGTTCCGAACAGTGAAACAGAGAAACAGAGAAACCGAAAACGAAGTTAAATAAAAGCCAAAGAATATCTAATAATAAGAATGCTCACCTCGACGTCACTCCTGTCTGAACACGTTTTAACACTGTGTGTGTAACTGTCAAATCTGTCGAAATCGATGGCAACAATGTTTCAGTTGAGTGAGGGAGAAAAGAAAAACCGCCAAACGCACAGGGTAGTTCATATTTGAAGCAATTTTAACGTTATTTTGAAAAGTTTTAAATTTTGTAACATATTTATTTTTTCTCGTATTTTAATTTGAAAATTAAGAAAATAATTGTGCCAGTAATTTAAACAGCGCGGCGGTATAAATCAATTCTTTTCAATTTATTTAAAATAATTAATTACATCACGAATAAATTAGATTTATACCACTTTTATAAACAACACTCCATTTTTAGTTAATATTAGTCAATTAAATCATTTTCCAATTGCATACAATAACACGTTCCCTCCAATAACGGGATGTTACAATAAATAACAAATTTAATGATTTATGTATATATACTTTCTGCACCCACGATAAAATTTACTGAATTCTGCCCGCAGTGAGAGTGAATGTGTTAAGTGTTTTATGAAAAAAGCTCCCCTCTCAAAATACGTCGATCGGACCCACGAGCTGTTAGGACCGTTATCAGATGTCACTTAATTTTTGAACCAAATTTAATTAATTTATCTCCAGTAGTTTCCGAGAAAAAGGCTGGACGATGGACGGGGGACGGCGAACGGACGGATTTTTTTTTTATTCGTTTTTAGAAATCTACATATCTCAAAACGTAAACTGAAAAAATTTCAGGGGGGGTTATAAATTTTTTTTCGTGCTCGATTACATAGGTTTATTCTTGAAAATAATAAACCAAAAAGTGATAAATGTACTCAAGTGAACTTGTGGCGAGATTCTCCGTTTTTCGCAAATAAATATTTTGGATATAAATACGGCAAAATTCCGTAAAATGGCATGGAATTTTTTCAAGGTAAAACGGAAATTTTTCAAAAACTATATGAGTCCGACAAATTTTTTTGCACATTCTCGTTTTTAACTAAAATACATGTTTCCACAAAATTTCATTGAAATCCGCCACAAAACTCAACTTTAGCAAAAAATTTAAATAAATTCAATACTTTTTTTTTCGCAGATGCCAATTTGAAATAATATACCCTATGTCACTCCTACAATGTAGACGAATATAATGACACCTCATTTGTTAAAATCCGTCAAGCCGTTTAGGCTGCAGAGGGTCTGGTAGAAATATCATACATAGGTACATACACTCGAAAAACATAACCCTTCCTCGGCAGTCGAGTAAAAAGAGAAGATATACTGAAATATTAAGCACGCGGAAATAAAATATTAGTGATAATTATAGCCTTGTGTATAAAGCATACTTTATACACCACGATAATAGGCAGAAATCCTTAAATGTAAAACTTACAATACTTGATGTTTCGTTCGCACAATTTGCGACGCACTGGTCATTAAATCTTCTCATCTCATTTTCTAAAGCCCTGAAAGAGTTGCAATTAGACAAAAAAAACTAGAATACTAATTAAAACAATTACTCTCGTTTCTCTCTTTCCTCCTTCATTGCTTCAGTAAGCTCCCTACAAACAAGCAAAATGAAAACAATTGAAATTTCTTTGAATAATATTACCTATTCTCTGAAGCTAGAACTTTAAGACGACTTTTTAATGCTTCAATTTCTCTGTCTTTTTCTTCTATTGTTTTCCTAAAGAGAAAAATTTAATTTTCATTCCAATAGAATCCTGCAAAATAATTTTATTTACTGCGCCTCTTTTATTTCCTTCATTAATTTTTCTTTCTCTTCGAAGCCATTGGTTGCATTCAAAAAAGCCCTCGTTAAAGTTCTCATCGTACAATCTTGTCGGCATTCGGGACACGTGTTGGTGCTGCCCCTATTAATTACAATTTCAATTGAATAATTTCAAATTAAAATTTAATAGAATTAATATTCACTTTTCCAGCCACTGCATTATGCATGACCGATGAAACATATGCCCGCATGTTGTGATCATCATATTATCCGACGACGAAATTAACTCCTTGCATACAGCGCACTCTATCGTCGTCGTCGCTGGGAAACTTGAAACCATTCACGTCAAAACGTCTTACCATAGACAGAACATAGTAGCGTACTCTAAAATCTCAAATGCCCGCGAGAATAGGGTTGCCCGTCACTGCTCTAGATGTATAGATTCTATTCTTGCATTTGCATAGCGACAAGCTTTATAGTAGATAGGTAACAACGGATTCAGCGTGAATACAAATGTATTTGATCAACTTCAATCCGATCACCTTACTACACTTACATATTTTTCTTGTTTTCTCCTTTTTAGTACACTTATATAAAGCTTGTGCCTAAAAAATTTTTTTTTATTTTATTTTTTCATAGCTATGCATAGATAAAAATTACAAAATCTCATCAAAATCTGAGATGATGGTTGAGTGTGACAAATCATATTTGTATTTGATGCGCGGAATGACCCAACTATCATTCAAATCAATAATACTTGAAATTGGTTGAAATTGCAATAAAATATTCATTACAAAATTTTTGTTGACATTGACTATTTATTTAGAACTGAAAAATTCACACCTTACTCAATAATACGTGCATCCTAAAAAACAAATCCAAACAAAATTTTCAAGACCAGAAATACACTTGCTTTTTTAATAAATTAAAAAAATTAAATAACAATGTTTTATTTTAAAAAGCACTAAAAACTAATAAATAAACTTTCTACTTATACCACAGTATTTTGGTTACATCTAGTTTAAAATAAAAACTTGGGGTGCTGATGATACAAAATGCAGACACTCACACTTCTAATATAATTATACCTATAACTTAAATTTAAAATTATCAATTGGAAATATTATGAACAGTTAGTGATTGCTTTTACTTATCATTTAAACGAAACATATACAAAATATTAAATTTTAGCTAACTATATGCAGATTCACCCCTTCGGCTGATTATGAGACGCATAATAGTGAAGCATTTCACGAAGGCGGCGAAATTTTTGGGATAAACTTAGGGGGTTAATCTAATCTAAGTAATATTATAAATGTGAAAGTTTGGATGTTTGTCCGTCAATCACGACTAAACTCTTGGTTTGATATTTTTCCTTTTTTGTGCAAAGGTAATACTTATTCCAACTAAGAACATAGACGTACTTTTTTTCAACCATTCAACCCTTAAGGGGGTGAAAATGGTGAAAACGGTTTCTCCGGAACCACTAAATCGATTTCTATGAATTTTGGAATACTTCTAGAACTTACCTCATAGGAACTTGCCAAGAAGTGCTTTTTTGAAATTCTAGCCTTAAGGGGGTGAAAAGGGATGAAAAAGGTTTCTCGGGAACCGCTGAACCGATTTTCCATGAAATTTTGTATACTTCTTCATCTTATCATAGGCTCTTGCCGAAAAGTGCTCTTTTGATATTCTACCCTTAAAGGGGTGAAAAGTGATGAAAATGGTTTCTCCGGAACCATTGAACCGATTTTCATGAAATTTGAACACTTCTACAACTTGCCTCATAGGTGCTTAATAAGAACCGATTTTTGGAAACTTCACCTCTAAGGCGGTAAAGAATACGACGAAGTTTTGCATGAAAAACCGCCATTTTGAAAGTAAAAAATTCATAAAAAATATTATTTGGCCTTTTTAGTTAAAACAAAAGCTCATGAATGAGAACTGCTACCCTCTATCCTAATTCAAACGCCCTAAACCACCTTCCATTGAAAAAATTAACCAATTAAATTTTTATTATTGTAATCCGACATACAGGAAACAATTCGAGTAATATAAGTCCTTTTGGCGGTAGTTATAAATTCAAAAAGTAATATTTGTTATATATTATGATTTTCAACGACGCAGGTGAAACCGGGTAGACACCTGCTAGTATAATATATTATTCATTGTGGAAATATTGTTTCCAAGCTACTGGGTCTAAGACGCTATGAAGTGACACGTAAGGCGTTAATTCAATGTGTGCTAGAGCGAGAAAGAAATAGGCTTACACGTTTATAGCGCTTCCTTTTTTATAATCTAAGATGCACCCCAAGTTTTTATTTTAAACCAGATGTAACCAAAATACTGTGGTATAAGTAGAAAGTTTATTTATTAGTTTTTAGTGCTTTTTAAAATAAAACATTGTTGTTTAATTTTTTTAATTTATTAATTTTCTATTTTCTTAGTTTTTAGTGCTTTTTAAAATAAAATTTTGTAATCTAATTTTTTAAGTAAAATTTTATTTCTGATTCCTTCAGTGGACCTTACCTTTTAACGTGTGAGCCGAGAGCACGGTGTTATCAATAAATATATAATTATATGCGCAATGCGCATACATTGTCCAGGGGTTTACCACAAAACATATCCAACTGAATATATTCATATAGTATTTATTTATTATTATAACATATATAATATGTTATACAAATATTACATAGATATATATAGGTATATAATAATATGCAATTAATGGTGCTTTCAGCTTCAGTAAATGATTATAAAATCATATTAGAAAAGCTCCCACTCCATACTTCTTGCGGTGTTACTCATTTGAGAAATAGAAAACATTTCTTTTAAAAAATATGAAGAATAGAATTACCCTCCCCTCAGCTAAAAAAGAATCATAACAAAAATGTGCATCGACCAAATAGGCGCAAATTTATCCTAATTCAGAACTCGCCAGCACACAAAAAGCTCCCCCTCGTTGAGAGCAAGGAGAAAATAATATGTGCGTGTTTCGAAGCAGGAAACTCGTTTTTGGCAATGAACCACCTCTGCTCAGCGACATAAAAATGTGCGCAGGCAGTAAGCAGTCTTCTTCTTGGCAAATGTTAATTTTGCCTTGAAATTGACTGAAATGCGTATGCAATTTCAGTAATACTTGATTAACAATTATGCTCTAATTGCAATGATTTTGACAATAAACATATTATTTTTTTTTTTAAAACATGTTCTGTTCCTGAAATCAGTGCTATGTAAAAAAAATTCATGAAAATTTATGTGGTAGAAATTGGTTAAAAACTGCAATATTTGTTCCGAACAGTGAAACAGAGAAACAGAGAAACCGAAAACGAAGTTAAATAAAAGCCAAAGAATATCTAATAATAAGAATGCTCACCTCGACGTCACTCCTGTCTGAACACGTTTTAACACTGTGTGTGTAACTGTCAAATCTGTCGAAATCGATGGCAACAATGTTTCAGTTGAGTGAGGGAGAAAAGAAAAACCGCCAAACGCACAGGGTAGTTCATATTTGAAGCAATTTTAACGTTATTTTGAAAAGTTTTAAATTTTGTAACATATTTATTTTTTCTCGTATTTTAATTTGAAAATTAAGAAAATAATTGTGCCAGTAATTTAAACAGCGCGGCGGTATAAATCAATTCTTTTCAATTTATTTAAAATAATTAATTACATCACGAATAAATTAGATTTATACCACTTTTATAAACAACACTCCATTTTTAGTTAATATTAGTCAATTAAATCATTTTCCAATTGCATACAATAACACGTTCCCTCCAATAACGGGATGTTACAATAAATAACAAATTTAATGATTTATGTATATATACTTTCTGCACCCACGATAAAATTTACTGAATTCTGCCCGCAGTGAGAGTGAATGTGTTAAGTGTTTTATGAAAAAAGCTCCCCTCTCAAAATACGTCGATCGGACCCACGAGCTGTTAGGACCGTTATCAGATGTCACTTAATTTTTGAACCAAATTTAATTAATTTATCTCCAGTAGTTTCCGAGAAAAAGGCTGGACGATGGACGGGGGACGGCGAACGGACGGATTTTTTTTTTATTCGTTTTTAGAAATCTACATATCTCAAAACGTAAACTGAAAAAATTTCAGGGGGGGTTATAAATTTTTTTTCGTGCTCGATTACATAGGTTTATTCTTGAAAATAATAAACCAAAAAGTGATAAATGTACTCAAGTGAACTTGTGGCGAGATTCTCCGTTTTTCGCAAATAAATATTTTGGATATAAATACGGCAAAATTCCGTAAAATGGCATGGAATTTTTTCAAGGTAAAACGGAAATTTTTCAAAAACTATATGAGTCCGACAAATTTTTTTGCACATTCTCGTTTTTAACTAAAATACATGTTTCCACAAAATTTCATTGAAATCCGCCACAAAACTCAACTTTAGCAAAAAATTTAAATAAATTCAATACTTTTTTTTTCGCAGATGCCAATTTGAAATAATATACCCTATGTCACTCCTACAATGTAGACGAATATAATGACACCTCATTTGTTAAAATCCGTCAAGCCGTTTAGGCTGCAGAGGGTCTGGTAGAAATATCATACATAGGTACATACACTCGAAAAACATAACCCTTCCTCGGCAGTCGAGTAAAAAGAGAAGATATACTGAAATATTAAGCACGCGGAAATAAAATATTAGTGATAATTATAGCCTTGTGTATAAAGCATACTTTATACACCACGATAATAGGCAGAAATCCTTAAATGTAAAACTTACAATACTTGATGTTTCGTTCGCACAATTTGCGACGCACTGGTCATTAAATCTTCTCATCTCATTTTCTAAAGCCCTGAAAGAGTTGCAATTAGACAAAAAAAACTAGAATACTAATTAAAACAATTACTCTCGTTTCTCTCTTTCCTCCTTCATTGCTTCAGTAAGCTCCCTACAAACAAGCAAAATGAAAACAATTGAAATTTCTTTGAATAATATTACCTATTCTCTGAAGCTAGAACTTTAAGACGACTTTTTAATGCTTCAATTTCTCTGTCTTTTTCTTCTATTGTTTTCCTAAAGAGAAAAATTTAATTTTCATTCCAATAGAATCCTGCAAAATAATTTTATTTACTGCGCCTCTTTTATTTCCTTCATTAATTTTTCTTTCTCTTCGAAGCCATTGGTTGCATTCAAAAAAGCCCTCGTTAAAGTTCTCATCGTACAATCTTGTCGGCATTCGGGACACGTGTTGGTGCTGCCCCTATTAATTACAATTTCAATTGAATAATTTCAAATTAAAATTTAATAGAATTAATATTCACTTTTCCAGCCACTGCATTATGCATGACCGATGAAACATATGCCCGCATGTTGTGATCATCATATTATCCGACGACGAAATTAACTCCTTGCATACAGCGCACTCTATCGTCGTCGTCGCTGGGAAACTTGAAACCATTCACGTCAAAACGTCTTACCATAGACAGAACATAGTAGCGTACTCTAAAATCTCAAATGCCCGCGAGAATAGGGTTGCCCGTCACTGCTCTAGATGTATAGATTCTATTCTTGCATTTGCATAGCGACAAGCTTTATAGTAGATAGGTAACAACGGATTCAGCGTGAATACAAATGTATTTGATCAACTTCAATCCGATCACCTTACTACACTTACATATTTTTCTTGTTTTCTCCTTTTTAGTACACTTATATAAAGCTTGTGCCTAAAAAATTTTTTTTTATTTTATTTTTTCATAGCTATGCATAGATAAAAATTACAAAATCTCATCAAAATCTGAGATGATGGTTGAGTGTGACAAATCATATTTGTATTTGATGCGCGGAATGACCCAACTATCATTCAAATCAATAATACTTGAAATTGGTTGAAATTGCAATAAAATATTCATTACAAAATTTTTGTTGACATTGACTATTTATTTAGAACTGAAAAATTCACACCTTACTCAATAATACGTGCATCCTAAAAAACAAATCCAAACAAAATTTTCAAGACCAGAAATACACTTGCTTTTTTAATAAATTAAAAAAATTAAATAACAATGTTTTATTTTAAAAAGCACTAAAAACTAATAAATAAACTTTCTACTTATACCACAGTATTTTGGTTACATCTAGTTTAAAATAAAAACTTGGGGTGCTGATGATACAAAATGCAGACACTCACACTTCTAATATAATTATACCTATAACTTAAATTTAAAATTATCAATTGGAAATATTATGAACAGTTAGTGATTGCTTTTACTTATCATTTAAACGAAACATATACAAAATATTAAATTTTAGCTAACTATATGCAGATTCACCCCTTCGGCTGATTATGAGACGCATAATAGTGAAGCATTTCACGAAGGCGGCGAAATTTTTGGGATAAACTTAGGGGGTTAATCTAATCTAAGTAATATTATAAATGTGAAAGTTTGGATGTTTGTCCGTCAATCACGACTAAACTCTTGGTTTGATATTTTTCCTTTTTTGTGCAAAGGTAATACTTATTCCAACTAAGAACATAGACGTACTTTTTTTCAACCATTCAACCCTTAAGGGGGTGAAAATGGTGAAAACGGTTTCTCCGGAACCACTAAATCGATTTCTATGAATTTTGGAATACTTCTAGAACTTACCTCATAGGAACTTGCCAAGAAGTGCTTTTTTGAAATTCTAGCCTTAAGGGGGTGAAAAGGGATGAAAAAGGTTTCTCGGGAACCGCTGAACCGATTTTCCATGAAATTTTGTATACCTCTTCATCTTATCATAGGCTCTTGCCGAAAAGTGCTCTTTTGATATTCTACCCTTAAAGGGGTGAAAAGTGATGAAAATGGTTTCTCCGGAACCATTGAACCGATTTTCATGAAATTTGAACACTTCTACAACTTGCCTCATAGGTGCTTAATAAGAACCGATTTTTGGAAACTTCACCTCTAAGGCGGTAAAGAATACGACGAAGTTTTGCATGAAAAACCGCCATTTTGAAAGTAAAAAATTCATAAAAAATATTATTTGGCCTTTTTAGTTAAAACAAAAGCTCATGAATGAGAACTGCTACCCTCTATCCTAATTCAAACGCCCTAAACCACCTTCCATTGAAAAAATTAACCAATTAAATTTTTATTATTGTAATCCGACATACAGGAAACAATTCGAGTAATATAAGTCCTTTTGGCGGTAGTTATAAATTCAAAAAGTAATATTTGTTATATATTATGATTTTCAACGACGCAGGTGAAACCGGGTAGACACCTGCTAGTATAATATATTATTCATTGTGGAAATATTGTTTCCAAGCTACTGGGTCTAAGACGCTATGAAGTGACACGTAAGGCGTTAATTCAATGTGTGCTAGAGCGAGAAAGAAATAGGCTTACACGTTTATAGCGCTTCCTTTTTTATAATCTAAGATGCACCCCAAGTTTTTATTTTAAACCAGATGTAACCAAAATACTGTGGTATAAGTAGAAAGTTTATTTATTAGTTTTTAGTGCTTTTTAAAATAAAACATTGTTGTTTAATTTTTTTAATTTATTAATTTTCTATTTTCTTAGTTTTTAGTGCTTTTTAAAATAAAATTTTGTAATCTAATTTTTTAAGTAAAATTTTATTTCTGATTCCTTCAGTGGACCTTACCTTTTAACGTGTGAGCCGAGAGCACGGTGTTATCAATAAATATATAATTATATGCGCAATGCGCATACATTGTCCAGGGGTTTACCACAAAACATATCCAACTGAATATATTCATATAGTATTTATTTATTATTATAACATATATAATATGTTATACAAATATTACATAGATATATATAGGTATATAATAATATGCAATTAATGGTGCTTTCAGCTTCAGTAAATGATTATAAAATCATATTAGAAAAGCTCCCACTCCATACTTCTTGCGGTGTTACTCATTTGAGAAATAGAAAACATTTCTTTTAAAAAATATGAAGAATAGAATTACCCTCCCCTCAGCTAAAAAAGAATCATAACAAAAATGTGCATCGACCAAATAGGCGCAAATTTATCCTAATTCAGAACTCGCCAGCACACAAAAAGCTCCCCCTCGTTGAGAGCAAGGAGAAAATAATATGTGCGTGTTTCGAAGCAGGAAACTCGTTTTTGGCAATGAACCACCTCTGCTCAGCGACATAAAAATGTGCGCAGGCAGTAAGCAGTCTTCTTCTTGGCAAATGTTAATTTTGCCTTGAAATTGACTGAAATGCGTATGCAATTTCAGTAATACTTGATTAACAATTATGCTCTAATTGCAATGATTTTGACAATAAACATATTATTTTTTTTTTTAAAACATGTTCTGTTCCTGAAATCAGTGCTATGTAAAAAAAATTCATGAAAATTTATGTGGTAGAAATTGGTTAAAAACTGCAATATTTGTTCCGAACAGTGAAACAGAGAAACAGAGAAACCGAAAACGAAGTTAAATAAAAGCCAAAGAATATCTAATAATAAGAATGCTCACCTCGACGTCACTCCTGTCTGAACACGTTTTAACACTGTGTGTGTAACTGTCAAATCTGTCGAAATCGATGGCAACAATGTTTCAGTTGAGTGAGGGAGAAAAGAAAAACCGCCAAACGCACAGGGTAGTTCATATTTGAAGCAATTTTAACGTTATTTTGAAAAGTTTTAAATTTTGTAACATATTTATTTTTTCTCGTATTTTAATTTGAAAATTAAGAAAATAATTGTGCCAGTAATTTAAACAGCGCGGCGGTATAAATCAATTCTTTTCAATTTATTTAAAATAATTAATTACATCACGAATAAATTAGATTTATACCACTTTTATAAACAACACTCCATTTTTAGTTAATATTAGTCAATTAAATCATTTTCCAATTGCATACAATAACACGTTCCCTCCAATAACGGGATGTTACAATAAATAACAAATTTAATGATTTATGTATATATACTTTCTGCACCCACGATAAAATTTACTGAATTCTGCCCGCAGTGAGAGTGAATGTGTTAAGTGTTTTATGAAAAAAGCTCCCCTCTCAAAATACGTCGATCGGACCCACGAGCTGTTAGGACCGTTATCAGATGTCACTTAATTTTTGAACCAAATTTAATTAATTTATCTCCAGTAGTTTCCGAGAAAAAGGCTGGACGATGGACGGGGGACGGCGAACGGACGGATTTTTTTTTTATTCGTTTTTAGAAATCTACATATCTCAAAACGTAAACTGAAAAAATTTCAGGGGGGGTTATAAATTTTTTTTCGTGCTCGATTACATAGGTTTATTCTTGAAAATAATAAACCAAAAAGTGATAAATGTACTCAAGTGAACTTGTGGCGAGATTCTCCGTTTTTCGCAAATAAATATTTTGGATATAAATACGGCAAAATTCCGTAAAATGGCATGGAATTTTTTCAAGGTAAAACGGAAATTTTTCAAAAACTATATGAGTCCGACAAATTTTTTTGCACATTCTCGTTTTTAACTAAAATACATGTTTCCACAAAATTTCATTGAAATCCGCCACAAAACTCAACTTTAGCAAAAAATTTAAATAAATTCAATACTTTTTTTTTCGCAGATGCCAATTTGAAATAATATACCCTATGTCACTCCTACAATGTAGACGAATATAATGACACCTCATTTGTTAAAATCCGTCAAGCCGTTTAGGCTGCAGAGGGTCTGGTAGAAATATCATACATAGGTACATACACTCGAAAAACATAACCCTTCCTCGGCAGTCGAGTAAAAAGAGAAGATATACTGAAATATTAAGCACGCGGAAATAAAATATTAGTGATAATTATAGCCTTGTGTATAAAGCATACTTTATACACCACGATAATAGGCAGAAATCCTTAAATGTAAAACTTACAATACTTGATGTTTCGTTCGCACAATTTGCGACGCACTGGTCATTAAATCTTCTCATCTCATTTTCTAAAGCCCTGAAAGAGTTGCAATTAGACAAAAAAAACTAGAATACTAATTAAAACAATTACTCTCGTTTCTCTCTTTCCTCCTTCATTGCTTCAGTAAGCTCCCTACAAACAAGCAAAATGAAAACAATTGAAATTTCTTTGAATAATATTACCTATTCTCTGAAGCTAGAACTTTAAGACGACTTTTTAATGCTTCAATTTCTCTGTCTTTTTCTTCTATTGTTTTCCTAAAGAGAAAAATTTAATTTTCATTCCAATAGAATCCTGCAAAATAATTTTATTTACTGCGCCTCTTTTATTTCCTTCATTAATTTTTCTTTCTCTTCGAAGCCATTGGTTGCATTCAAAAAAGCCCTCGTTAAAGTTCTCATCGTACAATCTTGTCGGCATTCGGGACACGTGTTGGTGCTGCCCCTATTAATTACAATTTCAATTGAATAATTTCAAATTAAAATTTAATAGAATTAATATTCACTTTTCCAGCCACTGCATTATGCATGACCGATGAAACATATGCCCGCATGTTGTGATCATCATATTATCCGACGACGAAATTAACTCCTTGCATACAGCGCACTCTATCGTCGTCGTCGCTGGGAAACTTGAAACCATTCACGTCAAAACGTCTTACCATAGACAGAACATAGTAGCGTACTCTAAAATCTCAAATGCCCGCGAGAATAGGGTTGCCCGTCACTGCTCTAGATGTATAGATTCTATTCTTGCATTTGCATAGCGACAAGCTTTATAGTAGATAGGTAACAACGGATTCAGCGTGAATACAAATGTATTTGATCAACTTCAATCCGATCACCTTACTACACTTACATATTTTTCTTGTTTTCTCCTTTTTAGTACACTTATATAAAGCTTGTGCCTAAAAAATTTTTTTTTATTTTATTTTTTCATAGCTATGCATAGATAAAAATTACAAAATCTCATCAAAATCTGAGATGATGGTTGAGTGTGACAAATCATATTTGTATTTGATGCGCGGAATGACCCAACTATCATTCAAATCAATAATACTTGAAATTGGTTGAAATTGCAATAAAATATTCATTACAAAATTTTTGTTGACATTGACTATTTATTTAGAACTGAAAAATTCACACCTTACTCAATAATACGTGCATCCTAAAAAACAAATCCAAACAAAATTTTCAAGACCAGAAATACACTTGCTTTTTTAATAAATTAAAAAAATTAAATAACAATGTTTTATTTTAAAAAGCACTAAAAACTAATAAATAAACTTTCTACTTATACCACAGTATTTTGGTTACATCTAGTTTAAAATAAAAACTTGGGGTGCTGATGATACAAAATGCAGACACTCACACTTCTAATATAATTATACCTATAACTTAAATTTAAAATTATCAATTGGAAATATTATGAACAGTTAGTGATTGCTTTTACTTATCATTTAAACGAAACATATACAAAATATTAAATTTTAGCTAACTATATGCAGATTCACCCCTTCGGCTGATTATGAGACGCATAATAGTGAAGCATTTCACGAAGGCGGCGAAATTTTTGGGATAAACTTAGGGGGTTAATCTAATCTAAGTAATATTATAAATGTGAAAGTTTGGATGTTTGTCCGTCAATCACGACTAAACTCTTGGTTTGATATTTTTCCTTTTTTGTGCAAAGGTAATACTTATTCCAACTAAGAACATAGACGTACTTTTTTTCAACCATTCAACCCTTAAGGGGGTGAAAATGGTGAAAACGGTTTCTCCGGAACCACTAAATCGATTTCTATGAATTTTGGAATACTTCTAGAACTTACCTCATAGGAACTTGCCAAGAAGTGCTTTTTTGAAATTCTAGCCTTAAGGGGGTGAAAAGGGATGAAAAAGGTTTCTCGGGAACCGCTGAACCGATTTTCCATGAAATTTTGTATACCTCTTCATCTTATCATAGGCTCTTGCCGAAAAGTGCTCTTTTGATATTCTACCCTTAAAGGGGTGAAAAGTGATGAAAATGGTTTCTCCGGAACCATTGAACCGATTTTCATGAAATTTGAACACTTCTACAACTTGCCTCATAGGTGCTTAATAAGAACCGATTTTTGGAAACTTCACCTCTAAGGCGGTAAAGAATACGACGAAGTTTTGCATGAAAAACCGCCATTTTGAAAGTAAAAAATTCATAAAAAATATTATTTGGCCTTTTTAGTTAAAACAAAAGCTCATGAATGAGAACTGCTACCCTCTATCCTAATTCAAACGCCCTAAACCACCTTCCATTGAAAAAATTAACCAATTAAATTTTTATTATTGTAATCCGACATACAGGAAACAATTCGAGTAATATAAGTCCTTTTGGCGGTAGTTATAAATTCAAAAAGTAATATTTGTTATATATTATGATTTTCAACGACGCAGGTGAAACCGGGTAGACACCTGCTAGTATAATATATTATTCATTGTGGAAATATTGTTTCCAAGCTACTGGGTCTAAGACGCTATGAAGTGACACGTAAGGCGTTAATTCAATGTGTGCTAGAGCGAGAAAGAAATAGGCTTACACGTTTATAGCGCTTCCTTTTTTATAATCTAAGATGCACCCCAAGTTTTTATTTTAAACCAGATGTAACCAAAATACTGTGGTATAAGTAGAAAGTTTATTTATTAGTTTTTAGTGCTTTTTAAAATAAAACATTGTTGTTTAATTTTTTTAATTTATTAATTTTCTATTTTCTTAGTTTTTAGTGCTTTTTAAAATAAAATTTTGTAATCTAATTTTTTAAGTAAAATTTTATTTCTGATTCCTTCAGTGGACCTTACCTTTTAACGTGTGAGCCGAGAGCACGGTGTTATCAATAAATATATAATTATATGCGCAATGCGCATACATTGTCCAGGGGTTTACCACAAAACATATCCAACTGAATATATTCATATAGTATTTATTTATTATTATAACATATATAATATGTTATACAAATATTACATAGATATATATAGGTATATAATAATATGCAATTAATGGTGCTTTCAGCTTCAGTAAATGATTATAAAATCATATTAGAAAAGCTCCCACTCCATACTTCTTGCGGTGTTACTCATTTGAGAAATAGAAAACATTTCTTTTAAAAAATATGAAGAATAGAATTACCCTCCCCTCAGCTAAAAAAGAATCATAACAAAAATGTGCATCGACCAAATAGGCGCAAATTTATCCTAATTCAGAACTCGCCAGCACACAAAAAGCTCCCCCTCGTTGAGAGCAAGGAGAAAATAATATGTGCGTGTTTCGAAGCAGGAAACTCGTTTTTGGCAATGAACCACCTCTGCTCAGCGACATAAAAATGTGCGCAGGCAGTAAGCAGTCTTCTTCTTGGCAAATGTTAATTTTGCCTTGAAATTGACTGAAATGCGTATGCAATTTCAGTAATACTTGATTAACAATTATGCTCTAATTGCAATGATTTTGACAATAAACATATTATTTTTTTTTTTAAAACATGTTCTGTTCCTGAAATCAGTGCTATGTAAAAAAAATTCATGAAAATTTATGTGGTAGAAATTGGTTAAAAACTGCAATATTTGTTCCGAACAGTGAAACAGAGAAACAGAGAAACCGAAAACGAAGTTAAATAAAAGCCAAAGAATATCTAATAATAAGAATGCTCACCTCGACGTCACTCCTGTCTGAACACGTTTTAACACTGTGTGTGTAACTGTCAAATCTGTCGAAATCGATGGCAACAATGTTTCAGTTGAGTGAGGGAGAAAAGAAAAACCGCCAAACGCACAGGGTAGTTCATATTTGAAGCAATTTTAACGTTATTTTGAAAAGTTTTAAATTTTGTAACATATTTATTTTTTCTCGTATTTTAATTTGAAAATTAAGAAAATAATTGTGCCAGTAATTTAAACAGCGCGGCGGTATAAATCAATTCTTTTCAATTTATTTAAAATAATTAATTACATCACGAATAAATTAGATTTATACCACTTTTATAAACAACACTCCATTTTTAGTTAATATTAGTCAATTAAATCATTTTCCAATTGCATACAATAACACGTTCCCTCCAATAACGGGATGTTACAATAAATAACAAATTTAATGATTTATGTATATATACTTTCTGCACCCACGATAAAATTTACTGAATTCTGCCCGCAGTGAGAGTGAATGTGTTAAGTGTTTTATGAAAAAAGCTCCCCTCTCAAAATACGTCGATCGGACCCACGAGCTGTTAGGACCGTTATCAGATGTCACTTAATTTTTGAACCAAATTTAATTAATTTATCTCCAGTAGTTTCCGAGAAAAAGGCTGGACGATGGACGGGGGACGGCGAACGGACGGATTTTTTTTTTATTCGTTTTTAGAAATCTACATATCTCAAAACGTAAACTGAAAAAATTTCAGGGGGGGTTATAAATTTTTTTTCGTGCTCGATTACATAGGTTTATTCTTGAAAATAATAAACCAAAAAGTGATAAATGTACTCAAGTGAACTTGTGGCGAGATTCTCCGTTTTTCGCAAATAAATATTTTGGATATAAATACGGCAAAATTCCGTAAAATGGCATGGAATTTTTTCAAGGTAAAACGGAAATTTTTCAAAAACTATATGAGTCCGACAAATTTTTTTGCACATTCTCGTTTTTAACTAAAATACATGTTTCCACAAAATTTCATTGAAATCCGCCACAAAACTCAACTTTAGCAAAAAATTTAAATAAATTCAATACTTTTTTTTTCGCAGATGCCAATTTGAAATAATATACCCTATGTCACTCCTACAATGTAGACGAATATAATGACACCTCATTTGTTAAAATCCGTCAAGCCGTTTAGGCTGCAGAGGGTCTGGTAGAAATATCATACATAGGTACATACACTCGAAAAACATAACCCTTCCTCGGCAGTCGAGTAAAAAGAGAAGATATACTGAAATATTAAGCACGCGGAAATAAAATATTAGTGATAATTATAGCCTTGTGTATAAAGCATACTTTATACACCACGATAATAGGCAGAAATCCTTAAATGTAAAACTTACAATACTTGATGTTTCGTTCGCACAATTTGCGACGCACTGGTCATTAAATCTTCTCATCTCATTTTCTAAAGCCCTGAAAGAGTTGCAATTAGTCAAAAAAAACTAGAATACTAATTAAAACAATTACTCTCGTTTCTCTCTTTCCTCCTTCATTGCTTCAGTAAGCTCCCTACAAACAAGCAAAATGAAAACAATTGAAATTTCTTTGAATAATATTACCTATTCTCTGAAGCTAGAACTTTAAGACGACTTTTTAATGCTTCAATTTCTCTGTCTTTTTCTTCTATTGTTTTCCTAAAGAGAAAAATTTAATTTTCATTCCAATAGAATCCTGCAAAATAATTTTATTTACTGCGCCTCTTTTATTTCCTTCATTAATTTTTCTTTCTCTTCGAAGCCATTGGTTGCATTCAAAAAAGCCCTCGTTAAAGTTCTCATCGTACAATCTTGTCGGCATTCGGGACACGTGTTGGTGCTGCCCCTATTAATTACAATTTCAATTGAATAATTTCAAATTAAAATTTAATAGAATTAATATTCACTTTTCCAGCCACTGCATTATGCATGACCGATGAAACATATGCCCGCATGTTGTGATCATCATATTATCCGACGACGAAATTAACTCCTTGCATACAGCGCACTCTATCGTCGTCGTCGCTGGGAAACTTGAAACCATTCACGTCAAAACGTCTTACCATAGACAGAACATAGTAGCGTACTCTAAAATCTCAAATGCCCGCGAGAATAGGGTTGCCCGTCACTGCTCTAGATGTATAGATTCTATTCTTGCATTTGCATAGCGACAAGCTTTATAGTAGATAGGTAACAACGGATTCAGCGTGAATACAAATGTATTTGATCAACTTCAATCCGATCACCTTACTACACTTACATATTTTTCTTGTTTTCTCCTTTTTAGTACACTTATATAAAGCTTGTGCCTAAAAAATTTTTTTTTATTTTATTTTTTCATAGCTATGCATAGATAAAAATTACAAAATCTCATCAAAATCTGAGATGATGGTTGAGTGTGACAAATCATATTTGTATTTGATGAGCGGAATGACCCAACTATCATTCAAATCAATAATACTTGAAATTGGTTGAAATTGCAATAAAATATTCATTACAAAATTTTTGTTGACATTGACTATTTATTTAGAACTGAAAAATTCACACCTTACTCAATAATACGTGCATCCTAAAAAACAAATCCAAACAAAATTTTCAAGACCAGAAATACACTTGCTTTTTTAATAAATTAAAAAAATTAAATAACAATGTTTTATTTTAAAAAGCACTAAAAACTAATAAATAAACTTTCTACTTATACCACAGTATTTTGGTTACATCTAGTTTAAAATAAAAACTTGGGGTGCTGATGATACAAAATGCAGACACTCACACTTCTAATATAATTATACCTATAACTTAAATTTAAAATTATCAATTGGAAATATTATGAACAGTTAGTGATTGCTTTTACTTATCATTTAAACGAAACATATACAAAATATTAAATTTTAGCTAACTATATGCAGATTCACCCCTTCGGCTGATTATGAGACGCATAATAGTGAAGCATTTCACGAAGGCGGCGAAATTTTTGGGATAAACTTAGGGGGTTAATCTAATCTAAGTAATATTATAAATGTGAAAGTTTGGATGTTTGTCCGTCAATCACGACTAAACTCTTGGTTTGATATTTTTCCTTTTTTGTGCAAAGGTAATACTTATTCCAACTAAGAACATAGACGTACTTTTTTTCAACCATTCAACCCTTAAGGGGGTGAAAATGGTGAAAACGGTTTCTCCGGAACCACTAAATCGATTTCTATGAATTTTGGAATACTTCTAGAACTTACCTCATAGGAACTTGCCAAGAAGTGCTTTTTTGAAATTCTAGCCTTAAGGGGGTGAAAAGGGATGAAAAAGGTTTCTCGGGAACCGCTGAACCGATTTTCCATGAAATTTTGTATACTTCTTCATCTTATCATAGGCTCTTGCCGAAAAGTGCTCTTTTGATATTCTACCCTTAAAGGGGTGAAAAGTGATGAAAATGGTTTCTCCGATCACCCCAAGTTTTTATTTTAAACTAGATGTAACCAAAATACTGTGGTATAAGTAGAAAGTTTATTTATTAGTTTTTAGTGCTTTTTAAAATAAAACATTGTTATTTAATTTTTTTAATTTATTAAAAAAGCAAGTGTATTTCTGGTCTTGAAAATTTTGTTTGGATTTGTTTTTTAGGATGCACGTATTATTGAGTAAGGTGTGAAGGCTCTGGAAAGTGGGCAGATCTTCCCGATCGTAATTTTCGGAATGATGACGCAATTATGATGAGGCAAACCTGCTTTTTTGAGATGATAGAAAATTAATCGTGCTTCAACTTACTATCCCGCAAAACGGCACCTGTTTAGGGACAGTTGTAAACACTGCGTCAGATTCAAAATAGAACCGTAGATTCCTAATTACTATTTTGAGGTGAGATTGCGGTTGGTTATCTATGCTCAATCTGTTGATTCAGTTGGTCGCAGGTAAGGTGGCCTATTCTGTTTCGTCCTTGCATTGTTCTATTACACATGCTGATAAACAAAATAGAATTTCAAACACTGACAATTTAATCTTCGTGGTGCGGTGGCCTTTACAGCAGCAGTTTCTCAGGTGCAAAAAATATCTGTTATTCGAATAGCTTTTTGCTATTTTATGCGTTGATAAATATACTGAACAATTCCAAATGTTTTTTAAATAGTTGGTGCAATAGCAACATATAATCCTAATTTTGTTTTATTATCATGCAAAGAATGACAACAAGGATTTTGTAATCTTGTCGCACGGATTTTTCTTAAGTGAAGTTTCGCATGCTACAAGGTTGCTCCAATTGCTTCACCTTAGAAACAATGGTTCCCTGTCAAGATAATATTAACGAGCCGCTTGTTGGTCGTGGTCTACGTGACGGAGATAGGCGCCGCTGGGTCCTGAAACGTGGGGACAGCCTGTAAGAACTCGACCGGGATGGTTTCATGTCGTTAGGAGTGAACCTCGATTGTGTTTAACCGTTGGAGTAATTTACTTTGGACTTCTTGTTTCCTTGAACATTTGGCGTATTTTGATTGAAGTTTATTCATAACAGCTTTCTCATCCGATTAATTTATAATATTTTCGCCATTCGACGATCCTACTGCCACTTCGCTAACCCTTCTTGTTTCGGATCGTCTATGGCAAAGGTGTCTTTGTCTTGAGCAAAGAATATCGAAGAATGACGGCGACCATGGAAGTGGCTAAGAAAACGGATGCACTTTTCCACGTAGTGTACCTCCGTTTTTAATTCATAAACAATTTAAAGGAATATTAAATAAAAAACCTCAACTCAAAATTTCTGCTGAGATTAGGACTCAAGATGAATCGTATTCCGTTCCGAATAAACGCCGAGACAAACAGTCTCGTGAGAGCGGCTTCAATCTCCTCGTACTGTAACGATGCTGAAGATAATTAACACTAGCTGTCTGGAATGGTTAACATGGAAAACAATTTCACTCACTCACACATTTGATTAGTTTGAGTAGGATTATACCAAGATTAATCCGAGAGCAATCCTCAGGGAGCTTAGGATTCTTCACTTTTGTCTCCATTTGGCTTTTGGCATGCCTGCAGAAGGCAGATCTCCTCTTCACCTCCCTAAAGAGCATCCAAAAGCAATTAAAATATATTTTTCCTAAAGGAACCTTTCGGACTTTAATTTTCGCAAACTCTCACGAACATTTTCATTGTTGATCTATTGTGCGCAAGGACATGTAAGTACATGTGTTCGAAAGGATATCTAGGTGTGGGAGAGTGGCCCGGAGTGGACAAAGACCAATGGGAATTGAACCCACAACCTCGGCAATGGCAGCTCGGCTCACTTTTCATTGATTATTTGATGCTCTTTGTTTAATCTGTGACAATAGAGCATCACATGTTTTCTTTGCATCCCTCAACTGTACAGGTGTTTCACTTGCAAAATACTGGGGTGTCAACAGCCACCCACGTCATACAACCATGAAATTTCGAAATTATTTGATTACATTTGTAATTTTGAGCCTCTAATCATTTTTCAAAAATTTCCGCCCTAGATGACGAGCCGGCCCTGTTTCTATGAAATTTTCGGTTGTAATTTAACTATTTATTAATTTTCATATCAAACACACTGGAAATGAAAGAAAAACTCTTTCATTGAAACGTCTCTTCACCAAAAGATTTGATTGCGTAATAAAATATTTACCTATAAAGATATTCACTGTCCGGCGTATGGACGTGGACATCAGAATGTAAGATTTGTTTACACAAGCACGACCTTTGTCGAAAATTTTGATTCGAGATCTGTGCAGTGCTGTCGAACAATATTTTTTTATTTGGTATGTTATGTAAATATCTCATTCCAAATTTAAAAAAATTTAGTTTTCGTCTCAATACTATCTAAGTTTTCAGTTCTAGGAAATATTCATCGTGCATAATTACATGAGACATTGTCCTCAAATATCCTTTCGCAAATGCGCAAGGTGATAATTTACTGCGGTAACTGACACTGGTCTCTTTTTGTTAAAAAATCTGCATATTATATTTTCGTTCGGAAACACGTGTTGGAAAACCATCTGTTTTTCCTTTTTATGACAGGTTACAGGACTACTCAACAACGAGCAAGTTCCGCGCCTGGCTAAACAGCCGGCAACTACTCAGCAAGTAGCGCAGATCCACATCCTTAAGTGGACCGATATGTTCAAAGAAAAAAGAACCGAAATGCAACGTTCAAGGTCGTAACAAAATTTTTACGAATCGTTTCATCGCAAACGTTTTACCAAAGATCTTGAAATATGAAGATGTCGCATAAGGCGAAATTTTCGTTTCTTGCCGGGTCCTGATATCAGGACCCGCTCTCCCAACAGTGCCACCGTCATCAGAGCCCGCTCTCAGCAGAACCTGATTTTCATCAGCGCCCGCTCTCACAACTTGTTGAGCTGCAAAGTCTGCAATGACAGAGTTCTGTGCAGAAATTTCAAATGATCTGCGTGATGAAACGTCAGAGCACGTAAAAAATTTCCAATTGGGATTTTTCGCCTGTACCTGTTTTTATATGTCAATAAATGTCCTGTTTTTGTTTTCGTTAATTACTTGATCGTTCATTTATGAATGGTTTATTTTCCATTTAAAGTATATATTAGAAGAATAATACTTGTTAGTAATTAATATAATAATTTATACTGCCTGATGTGATCAGGGAATATGTATTTAATTCCAGTTTTTTTTTAAATTAAAATTTTTAATTGTTTGGCAAGCTGTACCGAATAATGTACTGCTATTTTAGCGAAATCATATAGTTTTGAAAGTACATACTCGTTAGTCATTTTACGGTTGAAATTTATTGCAAGTAGGGGTACTAATTTATTCATCAATGAATGAAACAAAAAAGATTGATAGGGTGAACAAACGTTTCCAAGTGACCCGTGAGGTAGTTTGTCCACTCGTTTTTTTTTTTTTTTTGGGGTTTCGCCCTTAGCCCTATTCCCCAAATGCGGTGAAAATTAATTTTTTTCCAACAACCGTCTTATAAATGCAATGTTTTAATCTTTGTTTCAGTGAATAAATTAGCAAATGCAATGTAGGAGTAGGTTTTTCTTTTTTTTCTGGGCGGCTAAAACTGGAAGTTTTAACTCTTTAAAATTTGCAATTTTTTGTTTTTTTGGACTTCAGCTTTATCTATGAACCACGAACAATGCTTTCTTAAAAGAACCTTGATCATGAAATCTGTAATTTCTAATTTATGATTGGAGCAAACACTTTCATCGTGAAACCATTCAGGAGTTACAAGCTTGCATTGATCAATAATGAAGTTTTTAATATTCCTTTTTTCAGGACTACTTTTAAATATCTGGTCAAAAACAAGAACATGTTTCTTAGAAATATTAAAAAAATAATCAGATGGTGCAAATAAGTTTCCAAAATCGTTGCTTAATTTCTTATAATTTTTTTGAAAAATAAATATTTCAGACGGACTTGTCAATACTTCATCTCTTTTTCTTATCATATTTTCACATTGATTGCATTTGATTTTTATTAACATTTTGTATGCTACATAACCGAAGAAATATCTCATGGAAGGTAAATTAATATTTATGTTCTCTGCTTCGAAAGTATCAGGACTCAAAAATTCGGCGTAGTCTTCTTTCTCTGTATCTACGACAATTTCATTATTATTTGGTGTGTCAGTGAAATCTATTTCATTATTTTCTGCAATTTCGTAATATATATTATTAAAATCAAAGCCAGCCATTTGGTCCTGGTCCTCTTCACAATTGCTTCTATTGCTTAATTGATGCAAATTTGTGGAAAAAATTTTAGCTATCAATATATTTAATTCTGATACAGATGGATTCCTACTGTTTCCACCTTTCTGTCGAATTATTGCAAACAAATTCTCCAGAGGATCCTGATTCAGACGTTTCGTTAAAATGTATGAAATATTTAAATTTTCTGAACATATTTCATCAGTTAACATTAGAACTGCGTTCAAAGTTTGTATTAGTCCATTAAGGCAATAAACTTTTTTGCTCTTGTTAAGTTCTTCTATCTCGCTTATAAATTTCAAGCTTTCTTGTACATACTGATATGGTATATTTCCGATTTTCATACCGGACCTGTATATGTTATCACTATATAGAGATCCACTGTTCAAGCAATCAAACAGTTTATCAATTTTTTCTATTGTGGAAGCAGTTGAGAGTGCCTTGTCCCTTGAATTTCTTTTAAATTTATTAATTTCAACAGTAGTTCTGATTGCTGCGGCCACAGTCCTGCTAAATATTTGGGTAGCTAGTCTAACTCGCATCTTTTCAAAAGAATTTGGATATATATGCTGCCTTGTTAGCTTCAATGCCATTCTCGTAACTCCTTCTAATTGCAGTTCATATAATTCCTTGATTACATCAAAACTTGCATTTCCTTCAGATGTGCAAATATCACTAGATAAGAACAGGTTTCTCAGAGATTTGATAAGGTGAGGAACATCATATAATGCAAATATTTTATTTGAATTTATATGGAAATACGGCTTTTCCTTCGTAACTCCTAAGGAAGAGTAACATTTTCTATTACTTGCTCCTTGATCACATGTAACTGCTCTTACTCTAAGCCCAGCTGTTTGTATAATTTTTATATTTTCTTCTAAAATTAATTTTAAATCATCACCATTTATTCCGGTATCGGACACAAAATAATTAAACACCATTTTCCAATTCGTTACTAGGCCTCTCACCATAAAAACGCATACTTGCTTTCCAATTAATTTTTCTCTTTTAAATCCCAAATCTTTTAAGCCGTCTATTAAGTCCAAACTGGCGTTATAATTAAGCTCTTTACGTATGGATACTTCGTCAAAAAGCAAAACTATATCCTTACTCATTTCATCCAGAGTTTTAAACTTTTCAATCATGAAATTAAATGCACTATTTTTAAAACCCGGTTGCAAATTTTTAACCGGAGACCATCTATGCAAAGTAGATATGTGTGGCAAGTTGATTTCAATTTTATTTCTTAAAAATTGATAGCTAGATTGTGAAACGTAAAAAATGTTTTGTGCCAAATTCTTTTCTTCTCTTGAATATCTTTTGCCTTTTCTTCTAATAATCATTTTGCATAATGTTTTGCAATCTTCAGAAATAGACAGAGAATCAATTGTACGTCTTATAGTTTTTTTAGAAATTCTCTTACATGGTTTTTTATGCACTCTCTTTTGCTTCAATGTTTTTTTTAAATTTTCATTTATTTTTTGTAGAGCGAAATATTTTTTTTTATAATAATCACAATTTTTCACATTGGTTTCGCAATTCGAACACACACGTTCTTCATATTCTGGTGAACTTGACGGTCTCATTCGTTTGTTCGGAGGCGAATTCAAAGAATCTTCTTCAATTTCTTGAATTTGCATTTGTGAAGAAGAGAGGTTCAAAGTTGGGATAGCTTCCAGACGTAATTTTTTACTCCCAAGGTATTCAGGCAGAAAATGTTCGGAGCAAATTTTCAAATTTTGTCGAGTGGAGTTTTCAACTTCACATTTTTGCCGCCATATTTGTCCCATTACTGTATCTTTGCTTGGAAAACTGAACAAATGTATTCCAGGATTATGTCTTCGGGATTTTTTGCAGACAAGACATTTCTCTCCGCTTTTTAAAAAATTTTTCCCTGTTTTCCCTTCCATTTAATTTTGTTTTTAAATCCAATTTAAAATATTTTAATAGAGCTAACTAATCAAATTCAATTGAAATCACCAATAATTCTAATTTAAAAAAAAATTTCGCACAATTTTATACAATGAAATATTATGCAAAAGTACTTACATACACCTAGGGAAGTAAATGAAAGAACCAGTACACAATTCACCAATATCCAATATTTATTAGAATAACACTTCACAAAAACAAGAGCAAAAGAGTAGTCCAAAATGCTACTATTAACCACCAAAGCAACCGAAATGCACAGTGCACAAAAACAAGAGCAAAAGAGTAGTCCAAAATGCTACTATTAACCACCAAAGCAACCGAAATGCACAGTGCACAAAAACAAGAGCAAAAGAGTAGTCCAAAATGCTACTATTAACCACCAAAGCAACCGAAATGCACAGTGCACAAAAACACCAACCGCAAATGGAAGCAATATTATTAAATATTGTAGACAATATTTGTAAATTGTATTCAAAACTTTAGTGCTGATACCGTTTGCCAAAACAACCAAGTCAATCAACAAAAGAGCTAGAAGTGAATCTACATTTTAAAAACGATTTAGCCAAAAATTGCAAATAATTTTATATGTACATATTCTGAGAAAAATTGCCACCACCTAGCAAGGAATCAGGGATATTTTCATGTCCACACCAATTATTTCCTTTTTGCATTTCGACTAAAATAAGGAAGGAGTAATTGTATTGGAAGAATTTCGTCTAGGACCTAGGTGCCTGAAAATATTTTCTCAAGTATGTTATTTGTATGTACAAATATTTTTGCTTGGCTTAGTAAGAGCTAATTGCAGATATTCGCCGCTATACCCTTCTTTCAATATTAACAAACCCCTTCCATATTGTTCATCATCATAAACAGCAGACAGAATGTGGGAATCCCTTCAAATAGGTCGTAAAAATTTAAGTCAAAAAAGCAGTACGTCGCCAAAACTTAAAACAATCTATTGGCATAAAGCCGAAATATGTCGCCTTTATCATAGACAAAGAAATAATACAATTGCAATGAAAGCAGGTGTTAAAAAATTTTAGAAACCCAAAGTTAAAAAAAACAATTAAAAAATCGAATAATACGAAATTGTAAATGAAACTCGAATAATTCCGTTTATCTTTTAATCTATATATTCCAAGATTTGCATTTCAACTCGTAACGACATATTGGTAAATATGCTAAATTATTTATTATTAGTTTTAATTGGAAATAGGCTTTCAATTACGCTAAAAAGTAATGAGCTCAGAAAAGAGTGAGATTTTCCGAAGACAGAAATGCATTTGATATTTTAATGGAATTCAGATTAAGCTACTCACATACACTATGCGTGTAGAATTGGAAAAAAAAAATTCCTCTCAATATAAGGGACACCGTAATGTACACGCTTAAAATTTAAATTTTATAATTAAAATTATAATTCTAATGTTTATTGCATTAAATTAAATAAATAAAATATCTAACAGTATTTTTGGTTATTAGGATCAATATTTTGAAATGTGTGTATATTGTATAAACAAATTATACAGAAAACCACCAGAAAAAATATTACAAAAGGGAAGCCATAATCATTAAATGATTCTACTCGTATCTGAACTATATTTTTTGATCAGGTGCAACAAGTTGGAAAAAACAGTGAACAATTTGTTTTGGTTGGTAGTAATAATGTTTTTTTTATAGGTAGGTCCATAATATATATTATAAAGTGGTTTATAATTTTCTTAAAATTATTTAAAATTTCTTAAGAAAATTTTCTTAAAATTATTTAAATTTTCTTAAGAACCCGAATCCTTTCTTTTCGGATTTAATACAATTGATTTTGATTTTTTAGTTTCAGCCATAAATATACGCTAATAAATCGCAAATTGTCTTTACTTTCTAAATTTTGCGGCCAATATTTGTTTAAAATACACATACATATGTATTTGTTTTTTCCA
Organism: Leptogaster cylindrica; assembly: GCA_963082835.1. NCBI lineage: Eukaryota > Metazoa > Arthropoda > Insecta > Diptera > Asilidae > Leptogaster > Leptogaster cylindrica. The sequence goes on along the minus strand of OY720108.1, from coordinate 4,014,646 downwards.
AACAATTTGATATTATTGAAAGCTTTTCACAATTTGAAATAGTTAAAATATTATTAAAAATATCTTGCAGATATATACCTAGAATAAATATATTTATAAATTTATAAATTGCTTCAAGTTTGTTTTTAAAAAATATTGTTCAAATCCGGTCTTTGCAGGTAGCAAAGTGGAAATCCGAAAACCAAGAAACGCAAAGAAATCAACAAATCAAGAAATCCTTCCTTAAACAAGAAAATAATTTTGTGGTCTTTCGCAGGGACATAAAACCAGTTTCTAGCTCACGCATCAGGCAAGGGACATGGCTGCACAGATTCCCGTCTCGGGCATGTGTGGCCTGCTGAGATTTGCAGGCTGTGCAGACAGAGAAATATCGATTTACTTGGTGCAGCAACTGCTCAAGTGCTCACTGTGCCGGAGAGCAAATATTTCATATGCTCCCACCCCGACCGACCGTGTCTATCGCGCCAGAAAATTTCAGAATTGTCGTTTGTTCGTAATGCGACCTCTTGGTATTTTCATTCTCTTTGGTTTTACGTTTCGGTTTGTTTTGAACCGTTTCATATTTTGCTATATCGGTCGTGTACCCTGTAAAATGTATATTGATTTCGCAAAAGCTTGTTTTCCGAATTAACTGGACCCATCATTTTTGGTCTGTATGCTTGGATTTCTTCCGTTGATAATAATCTGATATGAACAGCAACTCGGTAACTTATTCTGAAAAGTTTTCCGAATTCAATGTATGCAACTACGAAAGCATTTGGCTTTGTAAAGCCATTGCAGCTCGATTTGTTCATTTCTCTTGAAATTTTCAAAATATAATTCAGAGCAACACCTCCTTGCCCATATTGATGATTGTCAAAATATAAGAGTTCTAATATGCCTTTTATTATTCTGGGAAACCATTTTGATCACGCAATAGTTTTTCTCTTTTCAGTCTCTGCTTATAATTTCCCACGCCGCCGTTCTTGCTATGAAAATTATTTGCCTGCCTTATTCCAAAGGGCCTGCCTTTCTTTAACTGCTTGGATCAGCAGCAATATGCTGTCCCGATCCAAAAATTGGTTAAGTAGAGCTGGGTGGCGCCATGACGCACTCATACACATTCAAATTTCCGGCAACATATAGATAAATTTCTTTTTCTGGAAGCACATAGCACTGAATGCCAGCCCCCGTTGAATTCAGCGGTTTTCCGTGCACCACTACTGAGAAGCGGTGGCCATACACCAGAGACAAGATGTTGTTCTTGTCTCACGTACGTTAATGGCGGAAGATTGAAAGAAGGTATGAACAAAACTTATCTCCTCGATAAGTAAGGAAACTATTTTTGCGTATTTCTAATTTATGCACACAACACAAAAAAGAAATATTTGTGATCGAGAGCAGTAATAAAATCTAAATTAAGTAACTTGCGGTTAAAATACGCAGTCAAACACACTTCCCATATTTCATCATGCCGCCATCTTATCGCTGATGATTTAAGCAGGACGCACACTAGTGAACCATTGCACCAGCACCAGAGTGCCTCTGGTTGCAAGAACCATGGTGTACGTTTTGCTTAACATGAAAACATATGGAGAGCCGCACACTACACACCTCATGGTGCTTGCACCGTGCACCATTGTGATTGCACCATGTTTGGTGTGCTCGAAAAAGCAAACCGTGGTGCATGGTTTATGAGAATGCATGATGAGGAATAATTTTTATGAAAAATAGGAAACAACTGCGGAGCAAAATTCTTTCGGAGGGTTCTGTAGTGTGCGGCAGACAACATTCGAGCATGGTTTGCATGGTGCAAGAGTCCGCCATGGTGCTGGTGCAATGGTTCACTAGTGTGCTTCCTGCTTAAGTTAAAGGGAAGTGGCGTAAATCAAAAATGAAATTGATACACGTGCGTTTTTTTCGATGATATTCTTGATCCAAACCCGATGATCTCTTGGCCATCCTTCTGGAAAGCATCCTTCTGGAATGCATTAAGTAAGTAAGTTGATGTGTTTTGTGTGTTTATCTAGTGTTTTGTACAAATAACTTGTGTTTTTAGGTTTAATGTATTATGTTCTTTATGTTATGTAACTTTTAACATCTGAAACTGTTGTGTTTTTTAATAATGTTCGCATGTGTTCTTCCTAATCTAATCTGTCCGTGGTGTTTATTATGTGTTTATTTTGTGACTATGCGGGAGCAGCGTTTTAGGTTTTGTTTTGTGTACCTACTACTTTTTCTTTTGTTCAAAGTCTTTTATTTATGTTAAACATGTAATGTTAATTCATTTCCTTCTTTGTTTCAGTTTATTTCACGGACCTGTGCATTTGACAGGCGGCATTTGAGAGTGTCAGGTATTCAATACTTTAAATTAAATTTTAATTTTATTTATACATTTTTTTTAGATGTTCGTCTCCGAACAATTGGAAAACCATTCCAAACATAAACATGTGAGATTTGTCGATAAAAGTAGCAACGGCTTGCTCCTTACAGGCAGAAATTTAGCCATAAATGGAGCCGTGAACGAGACCTACAAACAACGAGCACTGGTCATAAGTGAAAATTTCTCTCCTGGTTCGTCGGATTCGAGTAAATATAAAAATAATCTGAACCATCTTTGGTGTTCGACGCTTGGTCAAATGTAACCACAATGGCTTCTAAATTGCTTGCGGATGTACCAAGTGTCGTACTTAGTGCCAGTTGTGACAACACTGATTGTGTAAATCCCAAAACGACGAAATTCACATGTCTAGAAACAAATTGCACAATAATATTAAATGAAGGTATGTCAAGCATTCAAAAGGCGATTGGCATGGGCTTAAATCCACCAGAATTTTCAATTGGAACAAATAATGAATCCTCCGAAGAGATCAAAGAAACGCTTTCCAAGCGTTGCAAAACGCCCTGCACCAACAAGACCAATATCAGAATAAAGTGTGAGAATCACATTATTGTTGATATGGACTATATTAGTCAAAAATGTCCACTACCCGGAAGGTGTAAGTTTGACAGACCTCATAACTTAGAAGAAATGCCTAAAAAAATAAGGATTGGACAGAAAATATACCGTTTGACCGGAGTTGTAGCATATCAGTCAAAACACTATACTTGCTACAATCGTCGGTTATCAACCAAGTCTTGGGATCTTCATGATGGTATGTTAAAAACTGATGGTATGTAAAAAAATATTATAAGAAATTTTACGAGAAGCAAGCTTGTATAACATTGTATGAACAACGAGTTTTTGACAAGAAAAATACTTTTTTTTTTCACAGGCTGAGTGAGCTGAGAAGTGATGTCATCCATGTTCAACGTCCTCCAAGATATGCAAAAGTTTCTCGAGGACAACCAGCAGGAAAAGCTGTATGTGTTTGCACACAAACTGCAACATCTATTGGTACATACTACTTAGTGTTATATATTAAATGTATAAACTGTTTGTTTAGTCGACGTCTGGCGTCCAAATAAGCTTGACGTACTTCTATTCTCAAACAAACAATGACGATGGAACATGCTGTTACAAAATGGAAGTTTTTTTTCTGCCGGTCCGAGAGGAAAATATTTTGTGTGACAACTGCTTGTCACACTGCCCAGGTAAGTGGAAACGATCAGAATCAAGTATATTGAGTGTTTTTAAAATTTGTTTGCCGATTAATTTATTAATTTGTTGTTGGCGGAACCGCAAACTGCTTGATGTGGTGACGGAGCGCTCGCACTGTGAGCAATCGCCGTTACGCCCAGTAATGCATCTTAAACTAAGGAAAACAGGTGAAAGTGATTTACAGGTCCGAATAGTGCTGGGAGGTAGCAGCGGTGTCGCCGCCCGAGTGGTGGTCTCGGCGGGCTCAATGCGCAATTCCTTTACGGCTCCCACAGTCTGACACACTCAATCCATATAACGCAGCAAAAATTTTGTTTTGTGCGCACTTGTAACTCAATTTTCTACTTTTCCAACTCGTTTTGTGTTCATTTCGCGTTTCCTGAAGCATCGGTTCACAACGCCTTTTTGCGTCTTAACGTAATAGCACGGGCATCTACCCCGCATGAGCTAAATATTTATGTCGATGAGGATGATTCCGTAAATGCGCATCAACATCATCAGGACCTATATCATCACGAGCACATAATCGAAGAATGATATTTTACCAATTATTAGCATAATCAGGGTCAAAACTAATCGACATTTGACCTAAACCCGCAGCACAACCTTGAAGAACAGTTTTCCTAGTATGTTCTGGTCTAATGAAACTAGCTATTAAAAAGTCCTGGGGCTTAAAAGGGTGTCCTGATGTGTTAAAATATCCAAAAAAATGAACATAATCAGGATTAGTTGTAACGAAAGATTTATCAATATTTAATTGCATACCAAATCTATCTTTAGCTATATAGGCTAGATCTGATAAATTGATCGTACCACTAGATACTATCACAGCATCATCCCCTAAAAAGGTTTCATCTTCAGGAAACTGACCTACGCATTCATAAAATATATAACGCGTAACGATCGCGTTAATGACACTGTCAATTAAATTTGTCCAACAAGATCCACTAGGTACTCCAGTTGAAACTAAAAATCTTTCACCCTTACAAGTTCGAATTGGAGTCGAAACAAAATAATCGACCATCCGCTTCCAACGTCTTTTTGATAGCTCAGATCTTACTGGCCATATTTTGCCTTCAACATCCTCAACGTTACTCCAATCAATCAACTCAGCAATGACACTAAATGCATCGCGAATCAGCCAGGGAGGAATAGTCTTATCAAAGCTCTTCCAATCAGTACATAGAAAGGAGGCGTGCGGACTTCTACGTAATAAATCATTGACAACACACATACCTCCTTTTGCAGTTTCAAAACCATAAGCTATTGGGAAATTATAGTTCTGTGATTTTATAATATCCTGAATAGGATAGAAAAATCGACCCTCCGAGATACATGCTAATTGGGTAACCCCAAGTAGCACCTATTTTCTCATTTCTTTCTTTCGCAATTAGGCAACGAGCGAACAAGCACACATCACGTAAGACGACTTTTCTTTGTTTGAAGCCTATATCTTGCCAATCTCTATTAATTTCATGAAGTAGACCGGCATCAATAACTTCTTTCTTAGTCTTAAACCCTTGCAATTTATAAGGTAAACCTGGGGATTTTGCTCCAGGAGAATCGGGTCTTTGTGGAACTGCACCCATTGTTAAGGGTTTTATCTTGTTAGCCTGTTGAAAGTCCTTCTTGATAGAAGTTATTACCATATAGTAAAGTGAATCTCTAACGGCAGGAGCAGGAATACGGTTGTATGGAAGTAAATCTTCAACCATAGCGTCATAAGATATTGAACTTCTATGTAAAGCTGTTAAGACGCCATTGACTCTATCAAATCCAAACTCCCTTTCACACCGCTCTTCTCAAGCCCACTGATCCTCTCTGGCTGGTTTTAGATTAAATGGGAAACCCATATCATCTTTGAGTTTCTTGAAATATTGCGAATTCCATCGTGTTATCGTGTTTACTACGTTTTTATTGGGTAAGATTGTGTTATTTGGTCATATTATACTTCTATTCAAATTTAATCATCATTACATCTTTCATCGCTTCGACCGGTACATGAATAATTTATTGATAGCATTTGAGCAATATTAAGCAAATTATTTTCACATAATGTAATTATTCATATTGATGAAAACTTATTCCTTCTTGCGTACACCAAATCTTGATGCTTGTCTGAACTACTTGACTAAGAAATGCTTCTTTAAGATCACTTAAAAGTCTCATTTATTTATTTGTGTCCTGTCACGGTCGCCAAAATGAACAAATAAGAGTTTTTATTTGTTTAATTAAATAATTCGTATTTTTCTTTATGAAGTATTTATTTGTAATTTTGTACGTATACGTACGTATGAACTAGCTGAATAATTTTACAATAATCCTTTTTTTCCCTAAACCTCTCTAGCTCCTACGTTTTTTTTAATCTATTTTAGTTACATGGCACACTTACAAACTACTATAAACTACACTCTACTACAGTTTTAACACATATTGTGGATAAAAGTTTTCTTGAATTTACAAAATGCAACAAAATGAATCCATATTAGTGCTTTAGATAAATACATACTTTTTATTACCGGTTTATACGGGTAGCTGACGTATAATCCCCCATTTTCAATGAAGCTGAAGATTATTTTTCCGTTCAATATTATCTAAACTTACGATAAATAAATTTTAAAGTGGGATGAAATTGTTTCTAAAGTTTTATATTTTGAACTGTTTTAAATTTTCTCACAACAACTCTCACCTTTCAGATCCTTGAAAGATAAATTGAGAATAAACATTTGCCAAAAAATCGTGAGGGATGAAATGACTTTATCATGTGCCACCCTGCCTCCCGTATTACAAGTACTTAACCGTTGATTTTGTCTGGATTGCTTCCTCTCCCACCTTAATGAATAGTCGGTTATTTATTCTCCTTTTTCTAAGTACTATTCTCTTAGTCTTATTCGCCCCTATGGCACTACAAATTTCACCTTGACCCTGATAATAGTCTAACAGAGTTGTGGAATAAACATGCAATTCAATCAAGTCAGTCGAGGTGTCAAAATTCATGATTTTTGGCGTAGAACCAGATTCTGAAATCCCCCACAACACTTTAACAGAAAATTGCGATCTGAGGCCCTCTAATTAATTATTTCTGCTGTACGAACGAGCCGAGGTACGTCCTTGTGACTTTAACAAAAATTAACTTTATAAAAAAAAAACGGTATTATTATTCCAAATGTCCTATGTATTTTGATAAAGTAACATTATATGAGTATTTGAAACAAAACAGATTACATAATAGAACCGCAATACGTAAGAAACATTAAACAACATATTTCTGTAACACCTGTCCCACTTGGGTGCAAAGGGTTGAAAACGAAGAGATCTTCCAAAGCATTGAGGTTTGTTTTTCACTTTTAAGCAGGGTACGTAAATGCTCGCTCGGGAGCGGCTCCGGAGCGGCTCTTTTTGCGAGCTCGGGCTCGAAGAGCGAGCCGTGCCATCACAACTGGCTCCCGGCTCCGAGCTGGGAGCCAAAAACAAGTTTTTACAGGCTCCGGCTCCCGAGCCGCGAGCTACGGGTTTTTACTTGGCTCGCTCTTCGAGCCGGAGCTTTGTGACAGCCTTGGCTCCAGCTCGAGAGCCGGAGCTCGGGAGCTGGCTCGGGAGCCGGCTCGGGAGCTGGCTCTTGGGCGCTGGCTCGGGAGCTGGCTCGGGAGCTGGCTCTTGAGCTCCTGGCTCGAATGAGTCAGCAGAACAAGATGAAATCGCACCGAGTCGCAATTTATGCCGCATGCCGTTGTTATGATGTGAAGTTATATATTTGTGCCGTTGCGGGCAGGCAAATCTTTGGACAGCTATAATTAATCCATTTATTGAGCTTAAAATTTGCAGATACATTCATTGTCGATGACAATTAGTATTCGTAGTAAAACAGATATTTACAGATAATTGGGTGATACTTAGAGTGAAGCTCTTTGTACCTATTGGTTCCGGAAACCATGGAAACCGGCCCTTTCGGGAGGGTACATAAAATATACAATTTCATTTTCCGTACATTACACAATACAAAATGCTAAATTATAATATATTATAATATATATAAAGGGAGACAAATTTGAGAAGAATACTAATTGTCATCGACAATGAATATATCTGCAAATTTTAAGCTCAATAAGTGGATAATTAGCTGTCCAAAGATTTGCTCGCAACGGCACAAATATACAACTTCACATCATAACAACGGCATGCGGCATGAATTGCGACTCGGTGCGATTTCATCTTGTTCTGCTGACTCATTCGAGCCAGGAGCTCAAGAGCCAGCTCCCGAGCCAGCTCCCAAGAGCCAGCTCCCGAGCCGGCTCCCGAGCCAGCTCCAGAGCCGGCTCCCGAGCTCCGGCTCGCAAAAGGAGCGGCTCCTCAATCGAGCTGCTTCTTTCGGCTCGAGAGCTCGAGCCATTTGATGGCTCTTGAAAAAACCGGCTCCGGCTCCGAGCCGGGAGCCCAAAATGTAAGGAGCCACTCCAGGCGGCTCGCTCGCGAGCGGCTCTTTTTCGAGCTTTTACGTACCCTGCTTTTAAGGAACTCATATACTTGAAATGTTCTAATTCGTAATGAAGAGGTGAAGGAAAAATAGTTTGTCAAAAAAAAAAAAAAGATACCTTGTCACAAAACATGTATTTTATTATGATTTCATATATTTACAATAGATGAAACTTTGGTAATTGTTGCTAATTTCATTCCAATGTTTTGTGTATAATGACGTTCTTTTTAGTTGAATTACGAAAAGGCAATAAATAATTTTCTAATGTTTGCATTATATAAAGATTCTTAAGTAACCTTAAAGTGTTTGTTTTTATAATAAAATGTGCAAAAATTGTAATTAGGCACATAAAATGTAATGAGAGTAATGCGTATTCAGATTGTGAAAAAAGCAAAAAAAAAAAACGAAGCTATGAAAAAATAACTGAAATGATATGTAATATGAATAGAAAAAAAAGAAAGAAAAAAAAAGAAAACATAAAAAAAAAGTAACAAAAGTGATACAAAAAGCTAAAAAAATTAAGACGACACTTCGAGTAAATTACAATAAATTAAAAAATTAAAGAAGAATAAAAGGACGAACGGTTGAAAACCCGGGAGTACCGAACTGTTAGTGCCAGTGCCCCAAGTTCGAGAGATATAGTGATAAAAGATTTCTGCACCTCTGCCAACCACTGAGGCTCATTCACATTTATATAAATCATCACATTTATATAAATTTGTGTTGACGCGAGATCCTTCACGAGATATTCCAAGGAGTTGAACTATGCAATGGTGAAGGTGAGCCAACATAAAGAAACGCGGAATTATTCGCTGCCGTTGCGCCAAGTTTTGAAGAAGTATAAGTGAAAAATTTCTTGTTGCTGACCATTGAGGCCACATATTCTACTTTACATAAATGTTTGTTGATGCGAAATGTCCTTCACGAGATATTCCAAGGAGTTGATCTATGCATCAAAGGTGTGTCAACATGAGGAAACGCGAAACTATTCGCTGCGAGTGCCCAAAGTTTTGAAGGTGTGTGGGTAAAAAACTTCCTGTTGCCAACTACTGGGGCAACTCGTTCGGAAGTATGAACTGATTCCAAGAAAATTGATCTAAGCAGTATAGTAGTATAGTGAGTGATATATATTCAAGTACCATAAAGAAAATTGTTAGTTGTTAAAGTGATTCGTTGCCAATTAATAAGTTAAAAGGGTTATTTTCCATTACAAATTACGCGCTATAAATTGTTCAAACTTATTTTTAGAGTATTATATAAGTTGATTCAAGTTGATAAGTTGATTTTTTATAGAAGAGTTTAGCATATAAGTCGCTGCACCGGAAATGTACGCCCTAATCATGATTCAACTAATGATAGTAGGAAACAATTACAAAAACCATTTAATTTTGAAAATTGGAAATTTAATTAGCAGTCAAATTAGGTATGCTATTGCAGTTTATAACAAAACGAACATCTCGTTATAGGATTTAATATTGTGTACGATTACCTAAATTGGGCTGATTTAAAAATTTGCAACACTTTATTGTATTTATTTGTATTTTTTTTATACGTTAATCAATAGATGTGAAAAATTCTTTCACCTTGCTGCTTTTGGAAAGTGCTTGAGAAAAATTTAGAACTTGATAATAATATCAATAACTCAAAAATGCACTCGATGGAATTGACAAAACAATTCTTGAAGATCTTATATATTTCCCCAATGGGGATAAAGCGATATGTTGTCTTTTGTATCAACATCAATGAATGGGGATGCATTATTGCTTATTTTACGGTATCACTGCTCCGAAATAACGGAATTTCGTTTGACGTTTGCAAATTTGAAGTAACAATCCGTTTTTGTTTTATAAAGTTTTATAAAGGTTTTTATAAAGTTAGTTGATGTTATAAGTAAAGGGAAACGCAAATCTTTTCTCCAAGATCCCATTTCCAAGTTGTTGTACTTCTTTTTCCAAGGGTCCTCTTCGACCCTCAATGGTATCTGGAATTTTCAGTGCAAAAATGAAAAATAAAAGTGAAATAGATAATCTAGATGTATTTATTAAATAATGAAGCAAAATCTGTAGACAATTGGACAGAGCACAATGACACAAACGTGTAACCGAAGGACACACATGCGGTGTGACATTTATGAGGTCACATAAAGCTCAATATTGCTCAATGCAATTCTACATTTAATTTTTTTTTTTTTTTTAAATGAAATACAATGTAACGCTCATAGCAAAAGTTATTACTAAGTAACAGTACTTCATCGCCGCCGATAGCCCAGAAACAGAATAAATAAAACTATCCATCGGTACCTGCCACAGCTGTAAATTGTGACACCTGGAATTCATAAATGAAATTTGTTATTTAAGTCTATTTGAAGCATTTTGAAATTAAAACTAACCAACGCATTTTGTATTTGGTTGTCCTTTACGATGGCAATTTCCTCATTTGAGTGCAGAGGGAAACTAAAATCTTTTAAATTATCTGCGTTCTCCAAAAAAAAAAAAAATTGACATTTATTAAATCGAAATTTTCAATTCTATGATTTTGGAAAGTTCCGATGTATCTTTGTGTGAACTATAGTTATTTTACACCTTAAGCATTAATTATAGAAATTAGCCGGCTCCTGAGCTCCGGCTTGCAAAAGGAGCGGCTCTTCAATTGAGCTGCTTCTTCCGGCTCTCGAGCTCGAGCCATTTGATGGCTCTTGAAAAAACCGGCTCCGGCTCCGAGCTGGGAGCCCAAAATGTAAGGAGCCACTCCAAGCGGCACGCTCGCGAGCGGTTCTTTTTTGAGATTTTACGTACCCTGTTTAGTACTGTCGCCTCTTCTGAACTTTGTTGTGGTCCATGGATCCTACATGTATATAGGAATCGCAAATATTCGCACTAGACTATAATTTATTAACACACGACAGAATACAACCGAATACATCAATACAATCGTAATGAATAATTTTCTAAAACAAATGTTGATAGCTGGATAGCTTAGATGTTTCCACGTCCACGGTAAATACTGCCAACTATCATGAAAATGGGTTCAATGACTTCGGTGAGTGTATTCTCAATCCCACATGTATGTATCTACTATGTTAATTGATTTGGTGTGCAAAAATTAAAATATATTTTTGAAATGAATTATTTCAGGTATATAAATATAATATGAGTGTCACATCCCTGAAATTAGGAGACTGTCGAGGAGAGCCAAAATACTAGTAATAAAAGAAATTTTTAAAAAAATTCCAAAACTTGAAAATTTCATCTAAAAGGAACCTCTCCTAAGTCAGCAAAATATGCGATGTCGCTGTAAGTGAATTTTGCTGTATTTTAAAATTGTTCATACCCAAATTCAATGTTTTTTTTTTTTCAGGGTTTTTCACCTAATATTCGTGCTCGTTACGCCCAGCCCTCAAAGCTCACATTAGGAGAAAGGTATCGTAAATCGATAAAAATTCCTAAATTCTCTTACAGTTTAAGATAAATCTGTTTTTTAATACTTACAGGCGGATGAAACCATCTCAAATGAGAGTTCATCATCCTTTACAAGAAAAACCATGAAATATAATTCTACAATTATAGAACCGAATTGAACGAAAAACATACGGTTCCTCCTTCTTCCTCTTCTGTTGCCACCCCCGTTAGCAGGCTTCTAGCCGGTCCTTCCTGTTCCTCGCAGGCCGACGCAGTACCTCTTTCGGTCGCCCCTCCCACGTCGTCGGTTGCTAAGGCCTCTTTCCTTGATCCTCTTGTCCCCCCCATTGTTAAATTGACTAAGCTTTCGGCTGAATCGACTGATCGCCGTTACATTCTCTCCCGGTTTCGTGATCGGCACATTTACGATAACGTTCGCCTCCTCCTCGCTTACCTTCATGACAAACCTGACTCGGTTTGCATTGATGGACGGACTAAAACTAATGTCCTAGTTTATATTAACCAGGAGGGCCTTCCTACTGACCTGGCTACCTTACGTGATCTGTTTTTTAAATACCACGAAGGAGTTGGTATCTCTTCCAAAAGCGTGTCCGCTGACCTCACCTCTTTCGGATCGTTTGTCTCCTCCAGGCATATCTCCCACCTTCAAAGGAGTCGAGACGACCATAACAAGTTTTTTTGTTCCTAATTTGCCTAGTACCTTCCCAACCAACCCCAATGTTCCTTGCACCCTCGCCAGCGTTAATCGCCCCTCTTCCCGTCTTTCATTAACTTTTGTCGCCCCCAATTCCTCTAACGATTCCCACCGGTTATACCCCAGTAACCGTTGCTCTTCTGCTAAACGTGGCCGCTCCTCCGTTCCTCTTTCTATTTACTACCAGAATGTCAGAGGGCTGCGTACCAAAACCCGTGATGTTCTCCAGAACTCCCTTTTACTCCCCTATGACATTTTTGCGCTTAGCGAGACTAACCTCTCTCCTAGCATTTTCAGTCAAGAGCTCTTCCCGCCTTTTTTTAATACCTTCCGTGCTGACGGTTCGAGCGACGACGAGTCTTCGTCCGGTCGTGGTGTGCTCCTTGCTGTGCACAGCCGCTTAGGTGCAACCCACCACAAATCCTCTTCCTCCCCCTTATGCGTGTTTGTTTGCGTCAAATTCAGTCTTAAGTCTCGCTTCGTATATATTTTCTGCTTTTATATTCGCCCCTCCCAGCCTTCTGATGCATACGAGTATGCTACTGATGTAGTTGACGCGCTTTTTAATACTCTAGAACCTACTGATGAATTAATTGTTTTGGGTGATTTCAATCTTCCTCGCATCCTTTGGTCCTTATCTGATGATGAATCCTACTTTACCCCCTGCAGCGTTCTTTCCGCTAAAGATTCATCATTTTTAGACAGTCTCTCTGATTCAAACCTCTACCAAGTCAGTGGTGTCAACAATTGCCTTGGTAGACAATTAGATCTTATCTTTACGTCCGATCCCAATTACTCTGTCGTCAGCGAGTGTAGGCATCTACTCTCCACGCTTGACCCATATCACCCTCCTCTCCTTCTAACTTTTTCTCTTGATAATATTTTTGATTGTCCGGCCATCGAGCCCTCTTTCACTTTCAATTTCCGAGCTGGTGATTTTAATAAACTTAATCTCCTACTTTCCAACTCGCCAATCGCTAACACTTCTGATGACCCCAACCTTCCGGTCGATGAGGCCCTCGCCTTTTTCACGGATGTTGTTTCGAATTGCATCTCTCAGTTTTTCCCCTTTCGTCCTCGTAAACCCTCCACCTCCTCGCCTTCGTGGTATGACCGTGAGCTTCGGTATCTTCGTAATAAGAGGAATAAGCTTTGGAAGTCATATCTCCTTTCCAGATCGGATGAGGATTATGCTAGGTTCATATCGGTTTTTAACTGTTTTTCGGAACGCAGCCGCCTTTTGTACAATAACTATATCAATAAAATGAAGTCTGAAATTATCTCCGATCCTAAACGTTTCTTTCAATTCGTTAACTCGAAAAGAAAATCTAACGGTTACCCTTCCCTCCTCAAGCTAGGTAGTTCTTCTTCTAACGATCCGGCCACTATCGCAAATTTATTTGCCAATCATTTTAGCCAGTCGTTTTGTGAGTCGTCCTCCGTAATCGACTGTGACTATTTTAAGTTTTTATGCACTTGTCCCCAGACCTCTCTTTCTTCTATCCGCATCGACCCTGCGATCGTTCCCACCGCAATTGCTTCTCTTGACGAGGATTTTAACCCTGGTCCTGATGGCATCCCCGCTGTGGTTCTTAAGAGATGCGCTCCTCATTTAATCGAACCACTGACCTTTCTTTTTCAACAATCTATTTCCCAAGGCGTGTTTCCCCTCCTTTGGAAAGCTTCCTTCATCATTCCTATTCATAAAAAGGGCTGCAAGTCTGATGTGGCAAATTATCGCCCGATTGCTAAGCTGTCCTGTATTCCCAAACTCTTCGAAAAAATCCTCTATGATTTGATCTTTTTTCATTGTAAATCACTGTTCTCTCCTGCCCAACATGGTTTTCTGAAAGGTAGATCTACTTCTACTAATCTCATTGACTTTGTGTCTAAAACTTTAGGCGCCTTGGAAGATGGCGATGAAGTTGATGTTGTGGCTACGGATTTTAGTAAAGCCTTTGATAGAATTTCTCACCAGGTTATTCTGTTTAAGCTCTACACCCTTGGTTTTCCCCCTTTTTTCCTTTCATGGGTGAAATCTTATCTTGAGGAAAGGGTATATATGGTCCTTTTTGGCACAGTCGTATCATCAGAATTTCGCTCTCCTTCTGGTGTCCCCCAGGGTAGCCACCTTGGTCCTCTGATCTTCATTCTAGCAATCAATGATGTCGAGCATGTATTGGCCCACTCGAGTGTATCTATATACGCTGATGACATGAAGATCTTTAAGAGAATCTCCTCCCCATCCGATTCTGTCTTCCTCCAAGCTGACCTAGACAGCTTCTGCACTTGGTGTAATAAGAATTTTCTCGACCTCAATGTGTCCAAATGCCAGTCCATCACCTACTCTCGCAAACGCCTCCCTCTTCCTCTTAGGCCCTACACGCTATCAGGACATCGAATCCCGTCGGTTACCTCGCTTCGCGACTTGGGCGTGCTGTGCGACCGTGAGTTGAACTTTCGGTCCCACATTGATAATATTATTGGTAGAGCTAATGCCACATTAGGCTTTGTTAAACGCTGGTCTCGAGAATTCTCCGATCCCTATTTATCTAAAGCCCTCTTCGTTTCCTTCGTGCGACCCATCCTTGAGTACGCCTCTCCGGTCTGGTCTCCTTATCAATCGACTCATGTTAACAGAATCGAGTCTGTTCAACGTAGGTTCCTTCGCTTTGCCCTTCGTAACCTCCCTTGGTCCGACCCTTTGTCCCTTCCCCCTTATGAGCACCGGCTCCGTCTTATTGGCTTGCATCCACTTCACCTTAGGCGTGACGCAGCTGATATCCTGTTCTTACACCAACTTCTTTCCGGTTGCATCGATTGCCAGTCTCTGCTGCAATCGGTTTCTCTTAACACTAATCCCCGTAGTCTTCGATCAGTTTCTCTCTTCCGTCCCATCAACCACCGTACCAACTACGGCCTCAACGAGCCCCTCACTAGGATGCTTCGAATGGCCAATTCCCTCCCGTCCTTTGATTTCCATTGTAGCAGGGATTTCTTAAGGAATTTGATTTTCAATCCCGCCTAATTTATACTACCTCCCCCTCCTCCCCATAATCTGTTGCTGTTAATTGTATTTGTTCAGTTAGTAGTATTTTTAGTTATAGTATAGTGTAGGTTCTTGTGTGATATTTTTGTAGTCTTAGTCTTAAATTGCTTGTATTAAGCGTAAATAAATAAATAAATCCAAATATTACCTGCGGCCAACTATTCCAACGAGGTGTGCGACATGACGGATGCGACCAATCAACAAAATAACGTTGGGATAGTTGGTGGTACGTCTCAACCAATCGTCAGAGATAACGACCAGCCAATGGAGAAGTAGGAATCGGTTATCATTTATAGGTAAAATGGTTCTATAAATCCTAACATTTTATTTATGAATTATATAATGACTTCCTTTATTTCTAGATTAAGGGCAAAAGAACGAGAAGCCAAGTGAAACGCAGCATTCCAACGGAGCGGAAGGAATGGGTTTTAAGCGGCTCATCCATTATCAGTTGATTGTTGATTGAATTTATGGAGATCAAAAATTAATTCGTATCGCTATGACCCTCCTAAAAAACGTCAAGACAATTTTGTCTTGTTTCTGTTTTTTTTTTTTTTTTTTTTGCATGTATTAAAGGAACTCTGGTTTAATAATTTCGATTGAATAAAAATGCATACTTTTGTAAATATATTTATTTCGACTTTATGACAATGTGGTGGTTTTAATACTATACTAATTATAGCGTATGTAAGCAAAGCTAGTAGCAGTTTATTTAACATGAGGATTAACTAGTACACTGAACCGAAACAAACAAATCTATTGGTTATAATATATTTAATTTATTTCAGTAAGTAAAGAAAGAAAATAATTTTTTGGATTAAGTTTACTTTCATATAATATCAATTACAATATAGGCACTGTAATGCTTCGTTAAAAAACTTGAATTAATAATTCGACTTGACTACTAATGCTAAGCTTTATTTCGTAGCTATATATACAATATCGGATTTTTTAAGAATTATTCTTACAGTAAATTATCGGAAAGAAGCATTTCAATTAAACAAAATAAAATGCTTGTTATAATAATCATAACGGAAATAACAATGAAATTGGTTTTTATAATACTTTTGTGTTGGTTTTATTAATAAACTAGAAGAGAACGCATCAAGATTCATTTTTCCCTTTATTTATTACTAATATTGTAAAGAATTTGGCAATATTAATTACCAACAATAATAAAGATAAATTATTGTGCGTTCTATGTTATAAGAAACGTTTTGCTACAAATGTTTCTTGTGATACATTTTCTGAGGATCTTTTCATAAATTCCCTAACGAATTTATTTTCTCTCACTTCATAACAGTTTGAATTAAATTTTGCACTTTTGTATTTAAAATTCCATTTCATAGTAAAATTTAAAGTAATATTAAATAATAAATCTACCTCATTTCAGCCATGCGTAATCTGTAACAAAATACAATCTAAAATTAAACATTTTAGTTGCAGTGTTTACTTAAATTTTGAAAGTATTTTATTAAGTTTACGGTAAACTGACTTATTATGCAAAAAATGTGGAAGTTTCATACAAGTTTTTTTAAATTCTATCGTTTAATTTTACGAAATCAAGTATTAATATTTACAATAATTTCTGATTTCAACATTATCACTGTTTTTAAAAATTACTACAGTCTTCTGTCTAATGTAGCTATCTAAATGTACACTTTATGTCTTATTAATGTTTAACATACATTGCTTTCGTAAAAATTTACAACAATAACAACTTATTAATAACAATAATGTGGTGCAAAAGTTAACCAAACACATGTAAAATTTGTAATCAACAACTGTCCTTGATAACTTCGATTGCAAATCAATATCAAATTATCAATTTTTGGAAGCAATGTGTTTTATTTTTTCGTTATTTTTATTTCTTTACTTTATTCGTTTTTATTTCTTATTATAATTTGTTGCAAATCACAAATTTTCCTTATGCTTATATAAGTTACCTAACGGTTCACTTACTTATAACAATTGAAATTAATTTGTAAAAAAGCGTAGCTTAATATTTATAGTTATGACATATTTGAAACCAAAAAGAAAATTGTAAATATTATTTTTTTTTATGGTTTATTTTTATTTAGTTTTTTTTTTTTTTTTTACAAAATCACAGCTGTATTTGCGGGAAGTTTTAATTTTCATAGCAGTTGAAATACGAAGATAGCAAAAGTTGTAAAGTTGAATATAAAATGGTGCGTAGTAAAAGGGCCGGTTTTTCTATGGCGATTACACAAAAGCGAAAGTAAAGAACAATAGAGAGCTTTTCAAATAGGTTTACGATTTCCTTTAACAAAAATTGGTTTAGGTTGTAATTCTTACATAATTATTTCGAAGACATTCACATTTCAGTTCCTTCATGGAAGGAAAAATTTTGTATAATCGAATAATTCTATTTATAATAAAATATATTATTGTAAGCGAATTCACAACATGATGATATTACGCATTTAGTATTTGTTTAAAATTTAGTTGACATGTAATTGTTTGTTAATTGCGCATTTGTGCAATCTATCATTTATAATTGGGCAAGCTCAGAGGGAGCAGGAACATAGAAGGTTCCACGGTAGGCGTATCCGAAAAAAAGCTTTAAAATTATTTAGACGTTTCCGGGCACATATTGTTAAGCCTATTGGTATAAAAATTATATTTTACAATTAAATATTGCAACTCAATTTGCGCACAACTTTTGAAAAATATATCACAGAAGAAACTAGAAGCTAAATTTTTTTTTGAAAATGTACACCTTGGAATGATTGCAGTTGTTTTGATTACAAGACAAGCTAACTTCTGTAGTAATCACTACATTTCTAATCCGACTGTTACACTCGTGAATCTTAAGGCTGTTGAAAATTCTTTAGAGAAACTAAAGCATAAAGGCATGAAAATTCTTACTGCAAAATAAATCAAATAGAATCCTCCGCATAACACTCAAGTAAAATAGGCATACAATGTCGAACCAAAGGGCCAAAGAAGTCTTCTGGTATGTCGGCCAGGTCGCTACAACGCAGAGCGGTGGAGCCAAGGTTTGTAAAGGTATACCTACCAATTGTACTTTCCGTATTAGTTATACGGATAAAACATGGCAGACAAGGTTACGATTACGGCCAGCCAAAATGCAAATATTTTAGTACAATCATCATCCATTTTGAGTTTTTTTTGAGTGAATGTATACCGTGCTTCAAAAACTTGATGCTGCTTGCTTTCTTCATTTTCTCAGACTAAATGTCACTCTGACGAAATTGAACATAACACAAACGCAAAGTAGAAGCCTACTGGACTTCGGCAAGCGTTTTGCACGTTCTTAATAAATATGAATCGAGTTTTTACAAAAATATTGATTTTTTTTTCTTCAACAATTGCCAAATAACTTTCTTTCGTTGAAAATTGTTATTAAATACAGTTAAGCATTTGCATCGAAATTTTTTTACACGATCTTGATATCAAAAACCTTTACGATATGCCTTTTTAATAATTTAGAACAAATTGCTGTTTTTATGATAGGAAAACTGTTTTACACGTTTTTTCTTCACGATTTCTAAACAAACGTTTCTTCTGCGTTAAAACTGTGCCGTTTTACATCTAGGGTATTTCATTGGCCTAAACCAATTATGATTTCCGTATTAGACTAATATGCAGCTAGGTAGGTTTACCTGCGATGACGCAGTCGATATTAGCTACCTCAAAAAAAAGTTTGATCACTTATGCCGTAATCTTATACATATGTTATTTCTGGACGGTGTTTTTATTGTGTCGATCCCTTTTTTATCCTTTGTGCAAACATATTAAAAACCCGATCGCAATACTGCTTGGAAAACAGCTTTTTAAAAACGAATTGTTTCAATTGTTTTTTCAGCGTTGGAGATCTTTGTTTTTACATATCTTTTAATGAAATTACTTGAAGGTGATTACTTTAAATTGTTATTATTGAGTTGAGGTTGTAATAGAAAACAGTTTGATTTTGAAAAACGCAATGAGAATTGAAAATACTCTTGTCATAGATAGCTTAAGTGATCAATATTGACCGAAAAGGACTTGATTCTGGATAATTTTGTTAGCGGCATCATAAGCTAGACTCCAGACTATACGAATACATTTACCAATACCTGAAAGTTTCTTGTCTTGTAATTCGAAAAAACGAGTCATAGTTTTTTTTCAACCTAAAACTAAATACTTCATGATTAATTACCGTAAACCTTTTCCTTTAGTCATAACAATTGGACTTTAAGTAGGTACACTAACCTTAAAGAGCAATTACCCTATTCTTGCTTTTGATTTCACAATATTCGTTTAAATAATACAATTCAATTGAAATTTATCACAGCAATAATCAATCAGCGACAAATCCCTCGACTTTTGATGTACTTTTATTTCTTGTGTTTGTTCTTTTACTTTAAGAATCTGTTCATTTTTATTATATATTTTAATCTGGGCAAACTTATAAGTTGCAAAACAAAATTTGATTTGTATGCCAAAAAAAAGCTGTTGGCAGTGTTTGAGTAATGTATGTATGTCAATAAACAAAAGAAAAATCTGCTTTCGAAACGCAAACAAATTCCATCAATTGAGAAAATTTCAGTTTGTGGATTTAGTTCGAAGAATAATTACAGTAAGAAAGTTTCGCTAAAATGTACTGAAAATCAATGAACCAAAACTCTTACATCATCAATACATTTCCGACGTTTAGCTTATGCTAGTGATCACAGAATAAAAGAAATGCGTTTACAACTAAATGTGGTGATGTTCATAATCTTAAAGTTTCAAATACGTTTGATGGTATGTCCAGTAAAAAAAATTGATACTTTTCGTTTAAATGAAATGGGTTCGTCTTCTGATTCATATCCGTCGCTCTCATCATCCTCACCAAATATTATCGTCCTTGTGTATGGTGTATCTTGTCCATCGTTTTCGCAAAATCCAGGATTTAATATTATATTTGGTACTAGCTCTATACTATCCCAACCATCTTCATCTTCGTCGACTATAAAGATAGAAAGAAATTTCGGAATGATAGTTGGAATGTTTTTTTGTTTGCTTAAGAAAGCAACGATCTGTGTAACTATATTACATATATAACGAAAAACAATAAACACTGCACTGCTACGCAATATATACATGAAAAGCTTTTGAACATTATAGAAGCAAATCAACTTTTTCTCCTTCAAAGACTGCAAAACAATGACAAAACTCAAGCGCACACAACACCCAATTTGCTTGTACCGAAAGTTGTCTGTTGGCACTCCTTTGCCAATAATATGCAAAGTCCAGTGGCCAAGATCATCAATGTACCAAGGACAATGCCAACAGCTGCCATCCATATTCGAGGATCAAAATTGTCGATGTCTGGTTGAATCAGACGAATTAAATCTAAAAGTATAAAGGCTGTGATCACTAACAATAGATACAACATTAAATCATCCAAAGTACCTTCTTCCTTGGTCTCCGGCAGAGTAGTAACGTTCGTTGTTACTATGTCGCCAGCGCCTAGTTGATTATTGGCCCATATCCGAAACTCATAAGTGGTGCTCGGGAGCAGGTGGTAAACTTCCATTTGTCGCTAAGAAAATCATTTGAATAATTATTTTGTAATAGCACTGAAAAAGGAAATAATTGTAATCATTAAATAAGTAGGAAAATTACTGATAAATTTTGTTTATCCTTGCACTGACATGTGTTGATTAGTTTACGCTGAATACATTTACTGAAATAGAAATGGAGCAAAATGGAAAGCAAGCACTTACAACATTCGGACTAATGTTAATTGGATCTAAGCGACTCCATTCGTAGGTGATGTTCGGCGTCCTTGAGACGTTGCGATACTCCGCAGTAAAACTACGAACTGGATAACCTCCAGAGCTTGTTCGGTTGAACCGCCAAATTAGATATCCCAATATAGTTGACGCTTTAAAATATAAATCACTGACAGGTCCTGGTGGTGTTCGAACAGTTACGTTTGCTTTGAGGTACTCCTGGAAGTCTTCCTGAATTTTTGTGACTCTGGCTGCGATTGATTGATCTCCACTTTTATTTGAGAAATAACAAACGTACAAGCCAGAATCGGTTTCGGACACATTTGTAAGGACTAAAATATGTCCCGTCTGTGAAAACAGAGAAGATATTTTCAGAAGTTTAGAGATAAGTTTAGCTTATTTTAAAATTGTTGATTCTCTTTTCATTTTCCAATACAATAAAACAATTATTTTTCATCAAATTATTCCGTACGGTTAACAATTTCTTGTGAATGCTTCGTAATTAAATCCAATGTTTAATTATTAAACTCATAAATTCCTAAAATTCCTTAAATTCTTAAAAATCCACAACTGGACTCGTTGTCAATTTTACCTTGATTAAATAAAAGAATGCAACTATTATAATTAAGAAAAGTTAGTTTTAAGTAATTACAAAATCAAATATAACCGCAAAATTTTTAAGAATGGTTCCAAACGATTAAAAAATTAAAAAATAAATCAATAACGAGTTTTGGTGCACTTAAGTTTGTTTTGTATTCAAAAAAATTAATTTCGCAAATGTTTCGTTCGTTTTTCCTGTACTTCGAAAATAAAATGTTAAAACGATTCAAATCCACGCTTCAAACAAAATGCAACAGCAGTTGCCACTTGAAATGCTTGAAAGTAGTTCAAGATGTCTTGAAAAAATAAAAAGAAATGCGAACAAACTTGACTGTGACATTGACCTTGAGGTTCTTTAGAAAATGGTTTTTGTTACTTATTCTTTTTTTAAAAACAATTACATAAGAATATCGTGTGAAAATTTCTGACTTCATAGAAAACCTTACAATAAATAAAGAACAGTCAATTCTTAAAGATGCGCTTTATTTATAAATTTATTACAACATTAACAATTTGGAAAGAATTCTTATTGTTTTCAGATTAGTGTTGAATTTACTTTGTTACATTCATCGTAAATAACTCAAAATTATTCAGGTAGAGTAATGAGTCATGTTTAAGAATATACTGTTTGCAAAGAATGGGATCCTTTTGCATCACCAAATATGTTCCAAGTACAAGTTTCAAAAAAACGATTGCTTTTAATTATATTTAAATTTGTTGGATGGCTGTTATTTTGTCATCTCCACTGTTTGTAAATAATACCAGATAGGGAAAATATTTAAACTATTCCTGTTTTAGGGGTATTTGCTGGTTGTTCTTACTGTTTGGTACCGAAATTATTTTACAGTTCTTTGGAGCCTATGAACACAAAATGGCGCTTATAAGACACTTAAAGTTTGATTACTAAACAAACATGAATTCCGCACTGTGTTTTTGTTATTAGTATTTGGAGCCAACTTTCCATTTGTGACCAATGAAAAACTGAAATGAATTGGATATTAAAACCAATTTCGGCATTCACTTTTTGGGTGGATTTCTGGCGATGGAAAGTATTTCAAAATGAAAGAAAATCCAAATCGTTAGAGTAATTTTCAAGTCAATCTGTTGTTGCTAATATTTGTTCTTGCCTTCGTTGTACTAGCTTTGAGAACAGGTTAAAAATTATTTCTATTGGAAATGATTAGTTTGCATTATTAAAAGAACATTTGTTCCATGAGGATGTGAATAAACAGAGTTCGAAAGAATCTATTGAAATTTTAATTGAATCTGTGTTGCGAAGAAAACTTGTCATTTACCATGAATAAAAAAACAAAAATGTTTTTTTTGAGGAAAGAGATATATAAAAAAATTGTGATTCAGTTGCTATTTTATTTCATCCTAGTGTACATTTTTAAAATATACCCACGATTTGACTCTAAACAACATTTGGGCCTGGTCAACCAATGTCAGCAACTGATTAATGTGCAATATATCCGCTCTATTTCTTTTGCAGCTGTGTCTGGATTTGCTCCTTCAAAAGAACACCTGGAGGCAAACAAACTGCTAAAACTTTCGTTCGCATAGATAAATATAATTAATGCGGCTGAAATATCGATTAGTTTTACCCATTAGGACGCCCATAACTTCCAAAAACCTAATTATGAAATATTTCTGCGTCCCTTATTTTTGTACAAGGATATTGTGTTATATGATATAGCATTTTCGTATTCTTTTGTTGACGAAAATTATTTTATAAATTTATACGCTATGTTCTCTTTTAACAGTATATAAAACAAATGTGACGTTACTTTGTTGCTAAATTAGTTTTCTATTATTGAAAGGAAGATGCCCATTAAATGCCTGTAGCGGACTGCCGAAAGGGATTTTTTATATAGACGATGGCCATTGCCCTTTAGATATTATATTTTTTTAGAAACAACAATGGGATTATGTCATAACTTGCATTAAGGAAATCGCTTTTCGGGAAACGCTTCTTCAAATCTCCATATTGTCAACTCAAATCGAACGAATTATGCAATATATTCTTGTCTACTGTGTTGATTTGTTGAATCTCAATCACAGTAAAATAGAGATTTAAGCGGGACGTATTTGAATACTTTTGTGCACAAATACTTGGCATTGATTTGACATTGCGAAAACTCACCGCATACGTGCTGCTGAAATAGATTTAACCAATGCAGATTTGAAGCATACCTGAATTACATTACTGTTGTTGCCACGCTCTTTGACCCACATTATTGAGCCCTCAACTTCACAGGGTATGGAAATATCCTTGCCTTTGTCAGTGATATAGTCGCTATATTTTATTGAAGTTGTAACGACTGTTAGTACTGAAAAACAAAAACAAATCAATGATCATATAAAGTGTATAACAAATTCATGAATTGATAGTAACGTGATACTCGACAATATTGTTGAACTAAAATAAATATAAAACATCGATTGAATTTTGAGACACGTCACAGAATATAACGGTAATTGCTGTAACATCCTTATTTTTCTTACTGTTTAGATGCTCTAGAACCTAGATAAACTAGATAAAAAAACCTCCATTTTTAAAACAAACGATAGAGAATAATTTACCCAACAATCGAATATTCGTTTTTAACAACAAACCGGCAATGAAGAGTGATACAATCTACAAAATGATTTTCTTTTATTTGGCAACATTCACCACCGCAAGATGAAAGTGCATTCACAAATATTGCAATTCGATTCCATCTGGTTGATTTTGGCACACTTTGCATACTTTTCCACCGCAAGTTCCAACGAACATCACGATGTTTCATAAAAACATCCCTTAAGCATGGAAACGGGCTAATGCAACGAGCTCGTTCATTTCTCTCCCAGCAATCTTTGTTCGTAATTGTAAAAAAAAAACAAACGTAATGCCAAATATAACTGCACAGCGGCAGCAAGAATTATTGTTCAGTAAATTTGAGATCCTTATTGAAATTTGATGCAAACATTATTCTTCCGGTGGTGGACTTTAATTATATAATCACATAATACGTTTATTTGAAAGAACGAATTTATTTTTTTGTAAACTTTCTTAGTTCTGCCTCACGAAATGTTTCCAAAGCTTGTATCTGCCCAAAAGAAATAGGTATGTCAGATTTAAAATAACATTTCAGGGTATATTCCAACAAATAAAAAATAAAAATTATCATAAAACATCTTCAAAAAATTTTTTTTTTATTTATAATAAAATTTATGATCAGTAAAAACAAAAACTTATTTTTATTATATTGACATACCTAACCAAATTTTGAATGCAGTTCGGAATCGATAAATCATCAGACATCGAAAAAACTAAATGCACTTTAAATTCCGAATAGCATAGATTTTAATAAAATGAATGTCAGCCTGATAAGGCGTTGGGCTTGAAGCCTTGGAACACGAGGGAAACCCCCATTAGGCCCAGTAATCCGTGGCCGCCATTACACGGACATCATAACATCATCGCATTATTAAATTAAATTTTTCTTGCTTTGGTTTATTATTTCAGAATTACTTTTCCGACATTGACGGACGAGATGAATTTCATGTTTCTCATAAACCACTGTTCAAGGTTTATTACAGACACTGGCAGACTAAACCATCATCTAATTACATGAAGTTACGTTTCATGATCTAAATGAGGATTAAAGCTCAATTTACAGTACAATTAAGTTGTAGAAATTCCCCATTACGCGTCAACATAAAAGCGTTCAAAGGTTCAACCCTGCGTTATGGTTTAATGGTGACGTCATCTAAACTAATCCAGTTTCTGTTTTTAGCAATTCCAAGTGTTCTACACAATTCAACATTCAATTTTACAAACATGTTACATAATACAAAATTGTTGATGCCTGTAACTTTGTAAGCAAAACTGAAATGTTATAAAAGGGTTGAGTTATTTAACAACAATAGAACAATTATACAACAATGTTTCAAGAGGAAAACGATTTCTTTTTAAGTATAGACTCGCTTTAAACGTTGCCATGACATTGCCAACTTAACCTTCAAATCTTACCGCCATTGAAATAATAAAATTGTGACGTCACAGCCATTAAACTTTCCGCTCCCGTCGCAAGTACAATTGCTTCGTATTGTGATATTGTTGTTGGATGTTTTGTTTGCAGTTAATTAACAAAAACCGTAATTTGTATTCCCGTTTGTTTGTGCCTCATTTGGGTCCGTGCCGCTTATGTTTCAACGTCGCATCAAATCCATACAAATTGCCAAATTGCACGCGGCAATTTCGGGCCTAATCGGTTTTATTAGCCTAATTAATCCATCCGTTTGAGCTCACCGCGCGAACACAAACAGTTAACAGGCGTGCAAATACCAAATTAATTAATATCCATTTATGCAAAGCCGAGAACAATCAACGCAAGACTCATGACGGGCTCGTGTGACATAAAATGCTCATTGTGCTCAACAGGTGTAGTGTGAAGGATTCCAAAGTCGTGGGTTCCCGGGGGGGGGGGGGGGGGGGGGGGCACATCAGTTGTGGAATTCCACGTAATTTTTAACTGAAACGACACTACAGGAAATCGTCGTGTCAGTCTCATGCATTTCGGATGAGCAGATATTATATCCAGCAATGGAACAGATATGTTACAAGAAGAAGATGGTCGTGTTATCCTTGGCCTTGCAAACTATACTTTCATGTCGTCCCTTTATTTCATCGCGTATTACTGTGGCCCTGAAACTCCCGTGAGCACGGATACAAGTTGCACGAATTCCCAGCGCTGATTATTGAAAATTATTTGTATTTGCTTGAGAACTATCAAAAATTGTTAATAGGTTTTTATATTTATTAAATTTATGTATCATCCGAGAACCAAAAACACTTTTGAAAACCACATAATTCTGTTTTCAAAGTTGAGAACGAAATCAATTTAATTTCTATTATCAGTTTTAAACAAAATATAAATAGAACAATTTACTCAAACTGAGAAAGTGAACAATTTTGGTTTCAATGAAAACCAAGTAATCTAACTGGCATCTCAAGGACTGCGTCCTTAAGAGTTGGAACTGCTGTTGTTAGTCAGCGTCATCTAATCTTCGTCAAGCAAACATCAATCGCGATTTAATAAATTGTTCTAAAATATCTTCAATGGTTTTACAAATATATAAAATGGTTAAACTTTGCAGGTGTCCAATGGAGAATTTTAAATATTGCTGCTAGTGGCGAATAATCAACAATTTATGGAGGGAGTTGCAACACAGGACTTGACTAAACCGAACAATTTAGTTGTTAGAAGTTAGAACTGAACGGAGGATCTATAAACATTTATCAATAATTCAAAATAAATTTACTGAAACCCATCGGTGCAGGCAATACAAGAGAAACAATTGTTTTTTCTACTTCTCTAATGCTCACCATTAAATTAATTTTCTGATTTGTAAATTTGGGATAAATATCTAAACTTGCAACGGACTTCAGTGTATGTAGTTAATTTGGCAAATTAGTCTCCTTCGGAGGATATGCCTGATTAAATCAACTGTGGGAGTCTTCCATTGCATCAACTGGATCAACCAACCCAGAATCCTGTGTTTTGAGCCGTCATTTGTTTAGGCAATTGTTCAACAAGGAACTTCTCGAACTACATCATTTCAGCAATTACCGCAGTTTGCAAACGTAAACGGAATTTCAGTTTTATGGTTCTGAGATTCTGAATGGCCCTCATTTTCGGCTGGTAATTTCTTATTGTTCTTGCGGGTTTGGAAGATTCGTCCACGTTTACATTTTACCCGTCTTTAGTCCCATCCACCTTATCACCCAACGTTTCTTCCGTGTTAACACTGTGCCGTTCTACATCTAGAGTATTTCAAAATTGTTCTAAACCAATTGTACTTCCGTACTAGTTAAATGCAAAATTTTAGCAGTTTCATCAAGCTCGGAGTTCGTTTCCTGGAACTGAGTAATAGAGAGCTAACATCGTCATTATTGTTGCTGATGCACATTGAGAACTCCAAACGCAGCAGCGTTAAAATGCACAAGTATCCTTAGTCGGAAGGTGCCCTTAGTGGAGGAAGCCCCCTTTCAGTTGGAATTAGATTATGTGCTTTCTGGATTCTGTTTCAATGGAATGAAAATTGCATTGAATAAACATCCAACTCTGATACCGATCATTCCAATCGCAATACAAACAATGAAAGGGTTGAAAGCGATTAAGACGATACACTGAAGATATGGCATTGGGACTCTGAACGACCCCATCATATGAATGTCCTTGCCATCCTTGCCACGCAACATTGTACACATGCACACCCACCACCGCAAATTGACTTCATCGATTATATCTGGGTGGCTGGAGGGCGAAGGCCCACTCCGGAACCAAGGGGACCCAGCCTACGATGGGGCATATGCAAATCCGGTGGAGATTACAAGCTGCTTACGAACCATTTCGAAATTGAGCACGTTGATCCAATTGCTGCAATCAGCTGAAACGTCCGCTTTTAACGGTTCTTTGGCCGGAGATAAAAAGTACATGAAAATCATTCCGTCCGGTCGACACGGGGTGTAACTTTCAGAGTCAGAAACTAATCTACTAACTACGAGCAAGATGAACTCCATAAACTCAGGTGTATATTGTTTATCAATTCGCAAAGCGGAATTCCCCCAGAACTATTAATTTACATAATGCTCTCTTCGGTTGATTGCGTAACACAAAATGGTTCAATTGAATAAAAGATTCAAAAAACAAAAAAAAATTTAACACCCAACTTTGAACTACAATTAAACGAAGTTTCTTAAATAATCTCGAGAATTCCAGTCTTAAAATTCTATAAAACCAAAATGCAACAATTTTTTAGAAAAGTTATCAAACATCGTAGATTCTGTTAAATGTTCTAAATTCACCTTCAACGACCTCCACGAGACCGGATGAAATCCATTTCCGTAGCTACAAATCCCCGTAAAGGATGTTTTATGTTAGATAGTAAAACTCAATATTTCCGAAACCAATATTAACCCTTTTAGTGTCGAAGAATGATTCATCAATCTGGAGTACACTTACGAAAAATGACAGCAACGATTTATGTGCGATAATTTTCAACAATAATATTGAAATAGTATCGATTTTAGTCTCTTTTTTTATTATGGAATTTTGTTATATTTCTTAGATATTGTTTGGCCAATTCCACAATTTGGATCGGAATTTATTGAATACAATATAAATGTTTCTAGCGCCCTTAAAATATCCATTTAGTTGAAGTTATCTCTGGTAATTTATTTGCCCCGATTTGTTGTGTCTCGTGTTGTGTTACTGCAATTTAAATAAGCCCCTAAGAATTGCGAAAGGAAGAACAACCATGAAAAAACTAAAATTTGTTTAATTGTGCTTTTCACTTATTAAAGAAATACTTTCATTTTTCAACTAAAAAAAACTGTTTAACAAAAAATTGAACCGACGAAAAAGAGACTGAAAAGTGAAAAATAAAAATGAACATTTTGAGTTTTAATAACTAATCTTCTAAACTAATGTATCTAACTAATTTTGAGTCGGCGCGCGCCTTTAATGGTACCCATACACTTACTATGTATGGCATAAAACAAAACCACACGTTGACTTGAGAACCGCCTCCGTTTTTCGTCGGTTAAAAATAATTAAAATATACAAGAACTTAAGAACAATATCGCCATTGCACTTCTTCAAAATGCATTCGTTTAACTAAAGGAAACCTGGTAAATTGTGGAGACAAGAGGTTTGCAAAACCAAAAAGGCCGAAGCCAACCCCAGTATTAAAAGCGAATTGGTTAAACTTTACCGTCTGAAAATTTACAACTGCATTGTGCACCGACGACGTCAGACATGTTCTGTCAGCAAATTGTTTCTAATGGTTCTTTATAGATTTTCTGCATACTTTGCCAAAGAATTTCGAAATTCCACAAGTGAGGTTATGATAAAAAAGTAAAATGAGAAAAACTTAAATGACTGGACATCTGAGCAACTTTGTTGTATTACTTCACAACAAAGTTCATGAATATTTTTGCAGCGCAAAATTAAATAATTTGGAAGTACGTTGGAATCCGAAATAGTGGAATTGATATTCACATTTGCAAAGTTCAAATAAAACTGAAAATTCTTTAAAACTCTATAAAATACAATCGACGGAAATCTTTTGTCTCTTTGAATCATCGAGGAATGCAAATTTATCTGATTAGAATATTTTGTTTTTTGGTGTTATGCTTTCCTATTTTCCTGTATCCACTTTTCAATTAAAAGAAAAATCAAAGTTTTTTCTGTGGTTCAATAACTTAAGTTTCGTCAGCTGCCAACAGAAGTTACCAATCCAAAACTAAAGTTAACTCTATTGTTAAAATGCTCAATTTATGAAATAATCACAAATTAACTTCGAATGTTGTTGACCCCTAAATAATTGTTCCGTTGATATCCAACAAAACGATGAACTTTCAAATTACTTCAAAATTCATAACATTATTTGTGAATAATGAACTTTGACAAGATTTTGAACTTTGCCAAATTGAGCAATTACAGAAGCACAAATGGGTGTAGTCAGGATCTGTGAAGGGGAAATAAGGATGACAGTGTGATAGATTTATTTTTGAACAAATTTCAGACTCACGTCGAAAGGAGATCTCGTGAAACACTGGAGAATCCTTTCGACTGTAGTAATTAGTGAATCATTCGGAACAAAAGATGTAGCATTTTTCTTTTCAATTACAGATATTTTCCTTGTGTTTTTGTACGTTGCTCTTGGGTTGTGGGAGTAAGGGGGCGAAGGACAAGTGTTGCTCTCGTCATTGTTAGCAGTGCAGGAACTGAAGTATCATCGGACTATGCCTTTGGTTACGTTATACAAGGAGTCTTTTCATGTTCTTGTTGCAAGTATAAACACGGCTTATAAGTTTTTCTATTTTCGGATGACAATAAGTGCAAAGAAAACGCCGTTACCGTGAGTTCGGATGGCAAAAAGAGTTAATTATCCGCAATTGTCGAATGAACTTATTTTAAAGATATTCTCGTCACTGCGCAGATTTTGTTAATCCTTCTTCTGTATCCATTATTAAATTTGTTGGACAACTCATCTATCTGGAGGGATAAAAAGGGATTATTTAAATCTTTCTCCTAGTCTGCTCGACTAAGATAACAAGTAACAACCCTTCCTGGGTGAATTGCTGAATATTACGAAGTTAATCAGATTTCCTGATTTTAAGGAAAATATACAAAATTCCGTGAGGTAAGATTTTTCAGATTGCATCTAAATAAACAATAAATATGTAAAGTTTCACTGAATTAAATTCACGTTCGTTTAAACAAAATATATTTTTGTTTAAAAACCAAGTTCCTGACTGAAATTTTAATGTTGATTTACTAATCAGAATATGTGCTATTGTTGCTTTCCGTTTCCATGCATTGTAATTGAACCAAAATTGCTATTAAGGACTGATTTCTAGGGAGCGATTCCCTATAAAGAACTTAGCTCTCAATGAAGTTCGCAAAGACCCTGTTCGGGGTTGGGGGTTACCGGCCCACTTGCCCCCCCCCCCCCCCCCCCCCTTTTAATAATGAAATTCATGGAAGGGCGCGAACGTCCAGAGTCTGCAACATTTCCGTTGACTCGGGGCATCGTACATAAATAGGGCGAAGATGATTCGAGGGCATTACGTAAAGAGTCTGCAGGAAGTGAAATTTCCGGAGGTGTGGGTCTTGTGCGATTAGCCATCTCGAGCGGTTCTTTGTGCACTGTCTTAGCACAGCCTCGAGCCCTCGTGCAATTGAATCAATTTGCATTCCGTGTTACACAACTCTCTATCGTGCTTTGTTTACAGTTTCCAAGGCAGCCAGGAACTGACAGGGAGCGAGGAACAAAGGTCGAAGGTGGAACAGGCTCATCTGACCGAGGGCATTTACAGTACGGCAAACGGCAACGGGGCCCGTTACCCAATTAAGGCATGGGCACTGTTATCTGCGTTCGTGAGGGCAGATTAAAAATAGCGATTTTCGCGAGTCCGATGACTAAGATGTCCTTCTACAGACGAGCGAGAACGTGTCAGGAATAATCAAGGAAAATCAATTGTTTTCATTGAAAAACTCAGGGCCGCTGATCAAGGCGAAACAAGCCGCTGACGGCATTCAGGACGAAAGGGGTGGATTTGTCTGACGCGGCACAATTGCACGCGATCTGCTTACCTTGTGTGAAAAACAATAAGTTGAAAGAAACAATCCCACTGGAAGACATCTTCCATATCACACGGCGGTAGAACACGTAAAAACACAGGGTTGCATTTCTTATCGCATCGCAACTATAACGGGAACACTGCACGGCACGCTAACAATATACCGCCACGAGCATTCCACCCCGCTGATATAGCACCGTTACTTGGTCGAACTCGACTAAATGAAAATATACACATGTCAAGAAACGTTTCGCTGTTCTTGATTCAGTGTTGATGGGTTTTTCCAGCAAAAATTTCCACAAAATGGGAATTTTATTTTTCGTTCTCCCTCCCTATTTCTCAGTGGCTGAATGGACATACATTGAGGTATTCACCTCTGGTAAACTAAAGGCTCATTTACACTCTATGACATATTTTTTTGCCACAGTCGCAGACTTAGCATTTTCGTAATTTGCTTTGTTTACACGTTAAAGAAATTTCATACTTAATGTGGAGTTTTTAGTATTTTATTAGAAAAAAACGAAGGAATCTGCAAAAGAGGAACGAAGTCTATGATTTTGTATAAAAATCTAACAGCAAATTTTGCTTTAGCATTTATTCATTATTGGTCTTATACCAAAAATTCGTTATTTGTATTGTATTAATATATTCCATTTTACTTTTCTCTAATTTTTAATGTGAAAAATTCCCACAAAAAGGAAAAATTATTACATTCTCCAGCACTGATTAGACTGTTACGCGCTACGCCCCTCTTTCACCGACAAAAGTTGAAAAGCACGAAAGGGAAATTTTCTTCTTCAATTCACCGGACTAATTCGAAATGTATCAAATTTCCCCACATTTTTAAATTTATACACACGGCATACAGAAATCCAAGGCATATTATAGTCGAGAAAGAAGCTCTTATGAAAATTCAATACAAATATGACATAACAATTTTGAAAGTCCTCCCTTTGTTAATGAATGGTACAAAAATACATTATACAACAACTTGCTACCATAAAATAGTTTTAACAACCGAAAGTTCATAATGTCTGTAAAATATTCAAAATGAAAAAAACCGCCACTAAAGTGGAAATATTTTAAAATTACAGTTTACGACACTGTGAAGGTTCAAGTAGCTGAATACCTTTTAGTACTCATCAGCGGATAAAAATGGTAATCTGCGCAGTACTAGAAACCATAATCTACATTGAAATAGACAAGCTCCAAAACAGTTCTTAGTTTCAGTTTTTTCCGAAAGATGGATCATTGACATGAGTCATGAGATAAAACTATCACAATATTTTTGTAAGTTTGGTCAAATCACGACGTCACCTAGTACCTTGTATGATATTTCGAAAAATTTGGTTTTTATTCGGATTCGTATAAATTTATTCAATGAATTTTGAATAAAGAAAATATTAAATGACCTGCGATTTGTCAGTACTGTTGTGGTTCACGACTTTACTAACGGAGATTTTGGAAATGTACAAAACAAAACCCGTTTGTTACTTAAGTTGTTGAAATTTCTTAGAAATCAATCAATATACAAATACTTTAAATACTTTAAGTAATTGTACTGAAATAGCTTTTATTCAATTATTTTAACAGTGCTTATTACAATTGAAAATATATTTTCCAGCTGATCGATTTTGACATTTCGATTGTCATTGCTCTGCCAGATGAAATTATTGCACGTGTTTTGTAAATATGTTGACGAATAAAATTAAACATCTTGTGGCCGACACAACTGCTTTCTTAAACAATACACAGCTACAGGTAAAAGCAAAGGTAAATATAGCTGATATATTCCAATTGTTTCATTTAACAGGAATATGCTGACTATGTTTTAACGGTGCCAGATGTGGTGAACGAGGTCAAACATAAACGGCAAATTAAACGTCTCGTGGTGCTTCCTTTTGATCTTAAAGTTCAAGAGCCGACAGTTGAAAGCCTCAAATACGTGACAGAATTTTCAAAACAAACTGGAGACTATGCAAGCCTGTCGGCGATTGATCTTAAAGTCATTGCGCTTACCTATGAACTCGAGAAGGAATTTGTTGGCACAGAGCACCTCCGAAAGGAGCCCGTGGTTCGTCGTGTAATCGCTTCGACACAGAAACCAGAGGAGTTATTGGATAAAAACATGCCAATTGGTTTCTTTCTGCCCAAAAAAGAAAAGAACTGCGATTCGTCGGTGGTAAAGGATAAAGTCGAACATACTGAGAAGAGGTTTGTGCCTGGGGAATCTGAAAATGCGTCCCGAATAATAGAAGACGAAGTAGATATCAAAGCAGCGGAAGACTGTGATCTGACTGAGGAAGAGTTAATTAAATGCGTGGAAGATTTAAAAGCTTGTGACTTAAGGGCTGATGAAATACTGATTTCCGTTAAAAATGATGAGTCTAAGTCGGAAGACGGCGACGAAGAATCTGATGACAACAGTGAAGATGATGATGCTTGGATAACACCCAAAAACTATGCCAAACAGAAGCAACGAGGGGATGTAAATGTGGATGATATTCTGGCACCACAGAATAACGAACAATTTGAAGATGATGGAGATGAAGCTGATGGAGAAGAGGAAGACGACGAAGGAGACGATTCTTCGTGGATTACACCAAAAAACTTTGAAGACACAAAGAAGCGAATCGAGGGTGACGCAGAAGATGCCGCAGCTGTTGTAGTCGGTTGCATGTCGACGGATTACGCCATTCAAAATGTCTTGAAGCAGATGAACTTGAACATCGTCGCCCTAAATGGAAAGGTAAAGTATCCTCGTTGCCTTACCAAATTTCATATCTGAGAACCTTTCTCCACAGGTCATAAAACATTTGAGGACGTACATCTTGCGATGCTACGCTTGCTTCAAAACTACCAGTATCATGACGAAGATCTTCTGTCCGTCCTGCGGCAATAAAACATTAAAGAAAGTCGCCGTCAGCTTAGATGAAAATGGTCAGCAAGTTGTAAGTACCTGACTTGCAGCCGAAAGCTCATAGACATAAGACATGATCTTTGTTCACAAGAATAATTCCAAATTAGCTGTGACGAAGATTTTAAATTAGATCTTTATGACAAACACATTTCCATTGTAATTTGCAGATTCACATAAATCTCCGTCGACCTCTTACAAAGAAGTACAAAAATCAGAGCATTCCGCGGCCGGAGGGCGGGAAACATTCCAACAATCCCATCTTAGTTGAAGATCAGCCACTGCCAAAACAAATGCCATCGCGGGTAGCGAAGACAAAAACAAATGCTCTGCACGATGACTACATGGCTGTATATTCACCATTCGCCATGCGCGACGTCGACTCGAAGTCTGCAGTGCTCAGAGCCAAGGGCAATTTGAAGCAGTGGGCAAGGAACAACGCCTACGAGGAGAATCGGCGACGAAGGGGCGCCTCCAGACTTGTCAAATAAATAATTATTTTGTTTAATTCAATAAATTTACTTTGTACGAATGATTAACTTTTTGATATCATCGGTTTTGAATTTGCAACAGAAATCGGTTGGAGATTTTTTCATAAAAGGTGTGTACTACTTCTAAAATTCTATTGTTAATAACGGATTTTTATTTATTTACTTTTCAGTTGGTCAAATTTGCCTTAGAGAAATCGACTTCGTTTTGGATTGTTTTTTCCTCTGAAATCACTAAGGGTTCTATATATAGGGATCGTTCAAAATCTATTGTAATGAGGCAGTCAAGTGGCTTGAAAACAACATGATCACACTGATTTTCCATGATAGTTATCGAGTTTCTGCTGAAATTGGTTTTCCTATTACGTTGGGTTATCCAAATCATCCATTTCGGGGTGCATCCGTGCATTCGGGTTTTCTCGCGGACAAAGCAGCATTTAACTGTAAAGGACCAACTACTGACGAATTGGTCGAAGTATTCCAGTGCCTTGTGTTTTACTGTTCAAGGGGAAAACATAAAATTTCGACTAGCAGCGCTATAAAAATAAAAAAAGTCGATGTTTTTTTGTGCGTCATTAAACGAACTCAACGAAAAAATCGAGTTCACAAACTTATTTAATTAGTCTGTGCATGAGTTTTCACACTTCCTCAAATCAGTGCTGAAGTTCATCTATTGAACTGATTCCAAGCATTTCCGGGAAACAGGTGCACCCAAACTTTAAAATCACTTCAATTGGATGTAAATACGATTTCTGTTCGGAGATAGAAAGTAATTTATAGGTTTGTCTATGATCCTCATTTGTCAAGAACAATATGACGAAGCCGTTCAATCTGATTGTTGCTAAGTGCTACCCCACAGTTGTGAATCATAAAGAAATGACCAATGTAAAAATTTCACCCTTCTCTGTTTGTGGGAAGACGGCCCGGCCCGCAAAAATTAAGAAATCTAGAAATCGTTCCCGTTCCAAGGTCCAAGTTATGGTGCAGAAAAAAAATTGTTTTTAATCTTGAAATCCAATAGCAATGTATTAACTATTGCATAATAAAAATACCGAATTTCAGAATTTTTTGGAATATATGTCGGAGTTCAATTTCGAAAATTAGAAAGTCCGAATTCCAAAAAGCTGAACATTTCCATATTATTGATAATGCATAATTAAATGTTTCTTCTATTAGTGCGAAAACGGTGAGGTAAATGTTCTCTGAGGATACTGAAAATTACATAGTCTCTTTTTTTGTAGTTTCCAACCATTCTAAGGACTAAGGAGTAGTACAAAACAAAAGTTTACCTATATAAGGACCACACTAGCATTTTTTCGAATTTTATGCAAAAGTGGACAATAAAACAAAGCTGATACTTTCAAAGTCAGTAAAAAATTCAATTGGCAAGTGAAGTGAAATTTAATAACAAATAGGAACAATAGCTGACCAAAAGTTAAATTTATTTTCTATATTTAGCAATAAATTATATAATACTGAATTTATTAAAATTAATAATTAATAATTATATTGTTCATTAATCTATAAATTAATCTATATTGTTAATTATATTGGTCATTAATCTATAAATTAATCTATATTGTTAATCAAACTACAAATTAAAAAAAAAACTTCATTAAAGACTATATATTGATTTAGGTTAGGTATAGTATTAATATATATATAGTCAGGTTTATTTCTTTTAAAATAATTCCATACTCCCCACCCCGTTACAATAAATTTTTTGTCCTCCAGTGCTCCAAAATAATTGTAGTTAACTGCTGACAGGACAATATAATGCCCCTAAAAAGAAGAACAAGCAAAATGAAAATAATGGCAACTTGTTTCAATGATTAGCAAAAAACAATAAAATAAAACAACCACCTCAAGGTGTCAGCATCGACTGTCTCGCCGGACCGAATAGTAGCCATACTAATTATTGACTCTAAAGTCGTGCATAGAGCGTTAAAGTTCTGCAGCATTCTATTTTTCTGTGCAATTAACTCATCAATCTCCATCTGGCGCTCTCCGCTGTCACTTCGATCTCCGCTTCCGCTTGCTTCGCCGCCAAAGTTTAAATACACTTTATGTATTTGTTCTGCGGTGCATGCTACGCGGCAATGCGGACATGTTTGAGCCCTAATTATTATTGAAACTTTAATTTATAGTTTGCAAATAAGAATTCAACATAAGTAATACTTACCGCTGCAGCCATTCCGCCAAGCAATGGTGGTGGAACATATGTCCACACATCGTTACATAGACGTCATCGGAATATGAATAATTTTCAATGCAAATGTCACAAGTTATATTCATTTTTACGGTAAATTAATACGGAAAATGGAAATCACAATTTATACAGCAAATGCACTCCAGTTTTTTAGCAAACACTTTTTAAATCAAACGTCAAATCATAAATCATCATTAGATGCGAATCGCTGATTGGGTTACTACGATTGTTATACATTTTCGTACAAAGTGTTTTCATTTTTCATTACACTTTTACACAATTAGCAGGATACGTATAAAATTTATTTTAAATACTTTAGATTGTGATTTTAAGCAAAAAAAAAAAACCAAAATAACAACAGCCATTCAGAATCTACTGTGTTTCATAGTGTTTTTTTCGGGATTTTGACATAGCATAACTTTTGTACTAGCCCAATTTGCAAAATGATTTTATATTTTATTAAACAAGGTACAAAAACACTACAAGCTGTGAAAATTTCAGAAATTTATCATCAGCCCCATTAGAGATATAAAGGCCTAAAGTTGCTAAATTTAACAAAAAATCAATTTTAAAAAATTTGTTTCAAAAAAAGATGCACGTTTCACAATTGAATTTTTTTAAAAAAATTTTAAAAAGGATTTCAAATTTCAATATTAAAAACAATTTTTTTCTGCACCATAACTTGGACCTTGGAACGGGAACGATTTCTAGATTTCTTAATTTTTGCGGGCCGTCTTCCCACAAACAGAGAAGGGTGAAATTTTTACATTGGTCATTTCTTTATGATTCACAACTGTGGGGTAGCACTTAGCAACAATCAGATTGAACGGCTTCGTCATATTGTTCTTGACAAATGAGGATCATAGACAAACCTATAAATTACTTTCTATCTCCGATAATAAATTCGAG
This sequence comes from Leptogaster cylindrica, assembly GCA_963082835.1. Lineage (NCBI taxonomy): Eukaryota > Metazoa > Arthropoda > Insecta > Diptera > Asilidae > Leptogaster > Leptogaster cylindrica. Next base: position 3,976,428 of record OY720108.1, on the reverse strand, counting down.
GTTTGAAATGTTGAAACAATTTTACTGCAACCTCTATGGAGTGAAGAGGGACACTTTTTTTTTGCACAAATTAGAGTACTCTCTATGAGTCTTACGGTGGCACCAACGATTCAGGAGTTGCGATGGTTAGTGTGGTGGTGGGGGTGGAAATTCGAAATTTTTAAAACCACTGCTTCTGGGGTATCGTTGAAAAGCTCTTGATGAGTTATTTATAAATCAATAACTAGTTTCTTGATTTTGAAATAATTTACCCCAAGAAATGCAATCAAAAACACTTCGAAATCTACCTCATACTGTAGGCCTGCCGAAAGGATTTTTTTTAAAGATACAGATCAAAAATGAGCTAAATGCAGGACTTCAGTGAAAAGATAAAATGTTTTTAAAAACAGTGCGTAAGAACAGAATGGTTACAATATGTTGTGGTAGTTTACAATTCAATGTTTTCTTCAATTTCAAAATAATATCTAAAATAACATTGTTATGAATTCAAATATACCTACTTATTACCAAAGCTGTACCATGAAAACTAAACTATTAAAAATGGCCGAACAAACTGAATAAGAATTAATATAGCATCCTTAGCCGCAAAGTGCGACATACAATAAAGCAGGTAGGTAGACTATCGAAAAGCAGCTTAATAGTTTTATAACAAATAATTAAGTTGTCATAAAAAAATAGGCAATGAAAATGAAATTGAGAAAACCCATCCATGTCCCTTATGAATTTTGACTGAATTTTCGAATTCGAGAATTGTTCTCAATTTTTACACAAGAGTTGTAGGGTATATTAGGTTTGAGCGAACAACGTTTGCAACGCCAAGAAATAACGGTGATAGAAAAACAAGAAATATATATTCATGATTGGGAAGGGTAACGAAATCGTTTTATGGATGTCAGTCTGTTTGGCTGTGTGTCTGTACAGACGATAACTCGAGAATAGTTGTTAGTTGTAACTAGTGGCTTGAAATTTGGTACAATAATATTTCATTAAAATTGCAATATCAAGTTCGAAGATGAGCACAATCGGGCAACTCCTTCTTAGTGTTGCCATATTTAAGCCTGAATCTTTTTTATACAAAAATATTGATTTTAATTACTGAATATTTACATTTTGAATTTCTTTCATTAAATATTGTTTAATAAATGAAAAATGTTTTTATAAATAATACCATTATTTATTATTTAATTAAACTAAAACTTTTTCCCTCGTCATTGGCGTTGTGCAGGGCGCGTCCTCAGGGTGGGGATAGACGAATAACCTGCACTGTTGCAGGTTAACTGCGAAAATAAAATAAGCAGTCGCGGACAACTAGCTTCAGTTACAGAAGAAAATGCACGTCTAGATTTTAACATAGGATGAGTACATTTTTCTACATCTAGGGTATCTCATAAATGGTGCGACCAATTACTTTTTTACTAACTTGGTAAAGTTTATTTAACTTAAATCATTTTTATCTCAATCTCGATGGGAATGCATTCTTACACACATCCCTAACGCTGACAGCACTGAAATCATAATCTAATTATTTTTTGGTATCCGGAAGTAAAGTTTTTGTTGAATTTGAATATTTAAATGTGGAACACGTTGAACATTCGTCACAGGTTTGACTCACCTAATTGGGCTCCACTCTTTGGCATAAAATTAAAAATAATTTAATTCTATAAATAAATACGCTGCGTGAAATTCTGTCGACGTTATTTTGATATGTCCAGTTCCAAAAATAACGCTCCTACAATATGTGTGTGATTATCGCTTTCATTGTAGAAATTTATGAATTTGTTTTCGAAGCAAAACAAAAACAACTAACAACACAAGGAGGCACTTAGAGAATACAGATCCTTGCAGCACTGATTCAAATCACAATGTATCGGTTCGTCCGTCCCTACTTTCGCGAGTATTTTTGGGGCTCAAAAATTCTGTAATCATGGGCAGGAAGAATCTGAAAACTGGTTTACATGAAAGAAAATTTCGTCCTTATGATCTTTCACGGGCACTTCGCGAACCGAAGAGTACCCGAGTGGAAACGATATCGTCAACAGACGAATGGACGACGGATATATTATTGTGATTCTAATTATCAGAATTCGCGTGAATATCGCGCACACTTCCAGGCTATTCATTTACTTTGTCACTTAATTTGTCCACTTGCCACGTCCCAAGGACGTGATCATAATGGACTTTGTACTCAAAAGGAAGATTGGTTCATGAGCCTGTAAATATTTGGCTCGATCGGACTTCCTGAAGGATGTTTTCATGTTCATTGACCTGAGAGTTGACCTACGGGATTAGGTTGCTTTGGCTTACGGTTGTGCAGAAGTGTTTCTTGAGGGTCTTTCTTAAATACTTATTTTTTTTAATTTATGCACAAATATAAAATAAACATTCATATTTTAATTGAGTTAATCCAAAAAGAATTCCCGTAATTTAATAAAAATGTCTGAATGCCTGAAATAAGGAATTCCTTCTGGTCCTTCGCTGATTTAAATCTAAGTCGCTTGTGGTCAAAATGTGTTTTTATTGCTTAATCCAAAATGTAAGTTCTGTTGAAATCCGCTCGCATTAATTCCATTTAAAAATTCAGGTCACGCTCGACTGATGCTAATGACGTGTCTACTGTCTATTCGGGAGTAGTTGCAGATGCTGGTCCATGTATCCTTTTATCCCGGCATAAGCAATATGGATTCGAAGCTTACTGACTTCCAAGTGTGACCTTAATTTGTTGACATTAAATTTTGAGGCGGGATAAATTTATTTTATTATGAGTTTTCCGTACACTGCAGAGGACATTCTCACTCCCTTTCCTTGTGATGCGGCCGCCCTCAGCCTTGGTTTTGAATTTTGATTACATTTATCATATAAAATGCACGAATGTGTATTTCTGGACACGAGTAGACGAAATTGGCAAGAATCGAGATTTGCATATTTAGTCATCGGGAAGATTTTAAATCAAAACCAAAACATGATATTTCATTGCAAAAATGTTCTAATATTAGCAACCAATTGACGTTAGGCAAGGGGGAGGGTAATGATTACCCCTTTCGTTTTCGTTCTCAACTATAATCGACTGGACTCATCCCTAAAGCGCATTAACGCAGCAAGGATTGAAGACGTAAATTAGTGAAATATTGTATTTTGTCATTACATAATATGAAAATAATAGATTCAAAATAATAGATTTGATTTTTCTAATTAAGTGATTGTTAAATACCAAATATGCTTTGCGTTTTATTACTTTTTCTTGAACGCTCCTGACTGATTTTTATTTTGTAAAAAAATCGTTTTTATTTTTGAAAACAATCGTTTTTAAATAATAACAAAGATGCGAAGATTCCAAAGCAGAACCCCTTTAGTAATGTTTACAGATTTGAAACTAGTCAGTCTTACATGATACGTTTTTATAAATTGCAAAACATAAGAAAAAACTGAAATTTGCCCTATTTCTTAATATTTACAAACTTGAGAAACAAATGTACACTGATTTTGTTTATTGTACCCCAAAAGATCAAACTTCCATAAACGGTCATATCAATTCGATAAAATGGCTGCTTATTTTGCTGGAAGGTCAGTTTCAAAATGAGGAACTTTCCAGGGAATGTTGTTCAATGCAGCATGCAGAGTAGAATCTTTTGGGGCAGTTTCGAAGGATGGTAACTCGCCGCAAAGCTCTCCTTTCTCTCCGATCCCTTCCGCATCGCATCGGAGAGTCAAAAATTTAGTATATTGGAAATTTTCTTGCGAGTAGGATGTGTCTTCGTTTTCACGAAAATCTATTCTATTCAATTTCAAGGGCAGCGAAATGCGAATCAATTACGAAATAAAGATATGAAATTTCAATTAACAACTTTTGCATTTAGGTGTTTCAACACTCCTCAGAATTGTAATTTAGATGTTAATATCATAATATCAACAAAAATGTTTTCGAAACGGGAAAAAATCATTTCGGTGAATACAAAAAAATACTTCAAAAACCTGGTAATGAGAAGAATTTTTGAAAATTTTTAATATTAAAGCATTTATGTTCATTACAAAATCTTGCATAAAAAACAAAAACGAAAATTAACAATGGCTTGCAAATTTTATCAACTTTAATAGATAAGAAAAAATTTCTTATATAAAAGTCAAACGTAAATAATTTGCAGTTGTGCAAATGAGGGTTTCTAAAATTAGTAACAGAATCCTTTGTTTGCATCCCAACCGCAATCACTTGAAGCAAACTGCAAAGGAACTCTGATGTGCGATTCGTGCACGCCACTGCTTTGTCGTGATTTCTTCCGATATTGCGTCACGTCTTCTCATTACATAACAGCAGCCGTGGCTGATCAGTGTTGCCGTCTTTGGAGCATTTTGAGTTTTAAACGGCTTGCCTCAAAAGCTCGCAATGGAGCTTACTCAGTTACTGTTGGTGCGCAGGGATTGGGGCAGAGGGTAGAAGATGCTGACTTCCTGCCACTCTATCGCAAAGCACAAGAGGTTCGTTCTGCTCCACTGCGGAGGGGCCACGAATAAATAGCAGCATTTGCTCGTTCAGGTGGGTCGGGTAGTGGGTGGGGGAGACTGGGGTACGTGCGTGTTTGAAAGTTTACGGAAAAGTTTAGATTTCGGATTTGAGAGCAAAAGCCAGCCCATCGTCGCCTGCCTCCCGCCACCCACCATGACATTCAGTAGAAGCCGCATCGAACGGAGACTTGAGGGCGACCTTCAGTGGCGCTAGTCTCCAAAAGAGCGAGAAATTCACTCAGAGTGCAGTTTCGTGGGGTTGCGTAGCGAATGCGGGCGAAGTGAGGGTGGGAAACGGTCGTTGTGCGCCCCTTAGTTGCGAGCGAGATAGTGGCGCCTTCTTCACTCTCTCGAAGCTCCTCACAGGAGCCAGGAAGCAGTGAGCTATTCGGAATTATATGAACGGGGTCCGTTCAGTGTAAACAGTTTACAAGTCCCGCGAGGTGCTCCGCCGGCGGTTCCGCCAGGAATGCGAAAGTGTAATGGTTTTTCCCGTTTGCCCCAGCCAAAGGAAGGGTAATTGAACGCCACAGGGCCGCTCGCGGTCGCACACCAACTGGCCTCCCCGAGGGGTGACTGGATTGGTGCGGATGTGATTCTGCCAAGGACTTGTCCCGTTTCAAGCGGCACGAGAACCTTTGAAGTGCTGGTGGTGAATTTGAGGTAGGCAGAAAGTAGCCGTCGTGACCTCGTGGCAAGACGCGGAGTGCGACACATGTTTCACGGCGAAGGTCCTGCGGCAGGACGAGTCTAGAGCTTGGAACCGTGATAGTAGAAGAGCCCCAACAGCCTCCCAACGGTTTGTTTACGTTGGGAATGCCCGCTGGTCGGCCAGGTGTCCCCCCATCTGCAGTTCCGCCCCGCAGTAACGAGGCCCGCAGCCAAAGCAGCACCGCCACTGAGTGACTGTTACGGGTCCTAGCCGAAAGCCGGGCCCGAGTCCGGCCCACCGCGGTCCCCCGACGATCCCAAGTTGTGAAAATTTGCAAATGTGTCGCGTTTTGCCGCGAGCTGCATGAATGCGTTTTCCCTGCTCCCGTTGACATTCGTGGGGTGCAAGAAGTGAGCTTTTATTTTATGTGCTCTGGTTTGTGAGAAATCTGAGTGTGTGAGTCAAGGAAGTCCTTTAAGGACGCGAAGTGCTTGTGCTTGTATTCGAGGTGGTAAAGAAACAGGTGCGAGGTGAGCGACTGCGATCTCGGATTTACAGCAACGGCCAGCAAGGACCTCATGCAGTAGACCGTTAGTATCTTACAATTTGATTAATAGTTTAATAGTTTTAAGCAGTCCTCTCGACTGTCCTTTCCATGCCTGGTCCATTACTCTGTACCTGCCGTATTGACTGACTTTACGTGCGCTTTGACAGCCGTGCGAGTAGTTACGACTCCGTTATGTAAGGGTGCGCGCGCACCCTCATAATGAGGGACGAAAGACGAGGGGCTTCGAAGGAGCATGAACCTCCTCACCAATTCTTTTCTCTCACTCTGGATTTTCCTTTTTCCTTTGGCTTTTCATTTGCCGTTAATCCCCAGCAGATTCAATTGCAGGTAACTTAGGGTAATCCTTCTCTTGCGGTCGCATCGAACGATGAATTGTGACGAGGAAACAGGTATAGGGCACCATCGACCAGATCCTTGGCTAGGACTTAATCAAAATGTCCTTTGCCTTAGCTCGCAACGGAAGCCCAAGTGACGATATTCGCAACCCAAGGGGCATTGAGTCTGATTCAGTCCCTCACAATTCTATTGGGCTTGACGCACTTTCTTCCCCCGTTCCTTCAGTTGCATTCATCACAAGGAGGATCCTGGCGAGGGGCAGTACTGTCGCCCTCCTGTTATTGGGCGACAACCTGTTACTGCTATCCACTGTCGTTGTCCAGCATGTCTTGACACCGTTCACTGCAATCGGGACTGCTCCACCTCCCAACATAATGTAATCCTCATTGGCAATTCTTACCTTTGGTTTCCAAGTCTTGCCAAGCCCCACTCCCCATAACTCTTTGTTTAACCGCTTTCAACGCAGTACAAAATCCACTTTACGATTTCCGTTTTTAAAGCGGTCGCCCCAAATTCCGCTCACGAAATCCTCGAGGCCGTTAATGCTTCTATAATTACGCGACTATTCAAAACGAATTTCCTGCTCACCTTCCGTTGGCGCTTGATGACGATCGTATCGACTATAAACAATGATTTTTTCACTCTCCAAAACGGAACTTGGAAAATTCTTCCCACGAGCCGCTTGCGATTGCAACAGTTTCCTCTGGACGGGTTATCGTCGCAGGAATCATGTCGACTTCTTCTTAAGGGTGCTAGAATTAAGGATTATGGTTCTTCCAATGATTACTGCAGTGCTTAAGTGCCATTTGACAATATTCTTGCAAAACTAACGGTATGGAGTAGTCGAACTAGAGCAATTTTCACAAAATGGTTTTCATTATATACAGAAACAACATCCGGAATCAGCTCAATGAAGTCGGTTTCGACAGTTCTATCATTCAAATGTGATTTGAAGCCACTTTAAAAAACTCATGATTATAAAAGATAGAAGGAGAAATGCTTTACTTGATTACAAACATTGTAACATACCGGAAAATTACTCCACATAATAAATTTTAAAATTAACAAGTAGACTCAAAAGGGTTTTTGCTTGAATTCAATGCAAGTATGCAAAAGAATTCAAAATCAATTTATAACAAGCCATATGGACATTATTAAAAAAAAAAAAAAAAAAAAAAAAAAAACGAACTATTTTGGAAATTTTTAAACAAAAAGGTTGTGGTTTCTTGGAAACTAATCCAACCTTCTCCAAGAAGAGAATTGAACTGTTCAAGTTACCTTTTTTTAGTTCATGTGTTCAACATATTTGTTCGTTGACATAATACGAATTTTGTCAACAATTTACAGTAATCTTCCAAATTCCAATACAAAAGTATTTTTTTGTACTCCGAAAAGTGCTGGTTTACAAAAAAGTTCAAGTGTTTTACGAGTTCCTTTGCCTCAAACAATAAGTATATGAAAAAAAAAAATGTTGCATTGTGGAGGACTCGTTGAAACTACTAAAAAAACAATAACGGCAAATCTAAACAACGGTTTTGTTTGTATACTATAAAGTATAAAGTAAACTCTTCCGGTGATGATGGATCCTTTTCTATCCACCTTATCAGCACTTCTTCGTGCTGACAAAAGTGTCAGGCAAGTTCTCGTCGACTGCATCACTGCAGCATCCCCGAATCCCGTAATCTCCTAATTGCAGCAGTTCCTCGTTGATTAGCTCCGGCAATTCTCCGGGCGTTCGTTAAGGCACTTCAATCTCATCCCTTGAGTGTGCAACATCGGCATAATATCGGAATTGGTCCCTCCCCTGGAATAAAAATGTCAAAGTAGGTTGGTTATTCAGTGGGCTACTTTGAGCGCCTCGTAAAATTTCCCACGCCTATTCTATTCCCTAGCTACAAAAATGCATACAAAAAAATTGTTTTTTTTTTACGTTCTGGGGAGTTGATAGGGATATTCACCCGCTTTCGATTGATTCGCTCTGTGACAGGAGCAGCATACTGCAGTATTTCTACACTCTCCCCTTTTCCCCTGTCTCCCGATCTTTGATTTTGTCTTCAGTCGTTTTTTCAAATAAATGCAACAATCGAAGCGTGCAAATCGAAACTTCTCCTCAAGATCCTGTTCGGGTTTTGAATTGCAAGCAACGTGAAAGTTCCTTGGGTTTGGAGTAAAGTTTACGAGATTCGGCTTAATTTTGAGACCGATTCAATCGTTTTTTATCTGTGGAAAAAAAGGAAGGATAAAAGTCAATTGAACTTCGGGGTGGTTTGTCGAGAAATCCCTGCGGCTGGAAACAAAAGCAATCTGCGAACTTAAGGATTTTTTTGTGGTTAGCTTTGGGAAATCATGGATCGCGTTTCGTCGACAGATTACTTCTTTATATCCTTTTGCATCAACATCCGGGACTCAATGTTTGAATGTTGTAATACTGAAATTGGACCAGTTTCAGTTTGTAGATGTCTTAAAGTGAAAAAATTCTTCCAAGGCATTTATTATCCTTGACGTAATCGGGTGTGACGGCTGCTGGGAGTGTCTCCGGTTAACGGCATATTTGGATAATTAATTGTGCAATATCGACACTGCGGACAACATTCCAAGGTGTACGAAAGGAGGACGTCTTACGATTTATCTCCTCAAGGCATTCCCTGATTTAGTACGAGGATATGAGCGCCAATGGCTGAATGCACGTCCTCTGATGGCAATCTCCAGGGTACAAAATGTGCGGCACTCTATCCTAGTGGGCGGATAAAGGGTTTGAGTAACTCTTTTACAACAGTATTAGCGCTTATCGGTCGTGATATATGGGTTTGTAATGCCTTCGATGTGCGAGTTTTGAGGCTGGATAAATAGCGGAACATGTATTGTAAGACGGCCGCGAATTGTTTGGTGAACCGCGAAGAATTTCTAAATCGTAAGGATTCGGTGTGAAATTCACGGAGTGTGATGCGGATGGTGTGCAAATCCTTTCCTTTTACAAATAACTTTGTAACCCAACCGTATCGGAGATGTTTATTGACCCGAAGTAAACAAGATTGCATTTCCCGTAATTTTTTTTTCTCCCTTTTTTTTATGAATTTTGAAAAAGTAGTTGCGGAGTCTGCAAAGGAAATGAGATTGACATTTAATCGAATCTGTTGGGGGAATTTATGTATTTTGAGACTTGCGGAAATGATGTAATAAATAAAATCGTGTGGATTTAATGATGAAGTCGTAACAAAAATTTAGAAGTCATAAAACACACATTTCACCATTCTCGAGCTGAAAATTCGTATCCAAATTCATAAAAATGCAACGAAAAAAATAATAATAAAAGTTAATGGAAAAAATTGATTTTAATAAAATGGAAAAAATAAGAAATAAATAGGATTCAATACCTAGGCATAAAATCTCTTTTCAACACCAAAACAAGAAATCCCACTTAAATCTTATTATCTTTGTGAGAAAAAAAGGGCTATAATTTTAAACGTAAATAACTAAATAAAATGAAAACTGAATAGCACTTTTTTTAAACACTTTCCGCTTAGTGAAATCTGGACATTGTCACATTGCATCTTTAACCCTTTTACAATGACCTGATGTCGATCATTTTTACCAGTTTCATTTAGTAATTCAGTAATCGCAATTATTCCTGACAATGGTCAATAGACATCAGCAATGGATGTTTTATTGAATGTGAACACGGCCAATGCAGGGTCACTTAACAATAGCGTCTTTTGCATAACAAGAACGGGTTAATTAGATGGACGGCATTGAATGGTGCTGGTGCGCCACAAGCAGCGACACTGCACAGTGGATGGGAATTTCAGCAAATAATGGATAAAATTACTTTTAACGAGTACAATTATATGCCATACAATTACAACTGTTTAGTGTTGATTTTAGTCGACGTTGAAAATATTTACAACTTTTCGAGGTGTAAAGCAATTACATTAAATTGTTCACCTTAAATTTCCCATTTTCCAGTTACTCACCGTAAATAATTTTTTTTACAACCTGTCCCAAAAAGAGAACGAAACGGTTACAAAATGTGGTTTACTACGCAATTATATTTCTCATAATATAAATCCTCATAATATAATAGCTGCGGACAATCCGCAATAAACCAGTTGACAGGATTTGTGAACATGCAAGGACAACAGTTTATGCCGCGCTGAAAGTGGCCATGAGTTTCTGATGCGCTGAGCTCTTCATTCCATTCCTTCATCCCTCAACCATTTCAAAGTGGTTTAGTCCTGCAATATGGACATTTTGTAATGTATCTTTTCCTCATTAAATTTACAATTCTTCACCAAAGCGTATTAGAGCGATTTTTCTAATTTTATTCAATTAAAAAATTCGATGGCGCTGTCAATAAATAATTACCCAATTTTGCTCTCCCGTTCCATTAAATTACATCTAGAAATTTGTGATAGTTGTTTGGGTCATTGTCTTTTTGTTCCGAAGTTGACAAGATGTGATTTCGACTTAAGGTGCCCATATATGACGTGTAGACGTACTGTATAGTCCACAGCCTTCAGGCTTCCTGCTGGTTTACCTCAACCGAACAGTCTCCCATACTTTCTCCACATAGGTGCGTGATTGGCCTGTTTAGTCAAAACCTAGAGGGAAACCTACATATCAATGGGCATCTTTAAGGCGGAAAGACATTGTCAAAGCCGAAGCGTGCTTTGACCTTGCTTTAGGCTTCAAGCACCCACAACCTTAAGACGCGTCTCACACTACAGCTCCGCCGAAGCGACTTCATGCCGGCGCGGCGCTGTCGGAAAATTCCGACATGATGGATTCTCTCCAAGCGGCTTGCTGTCACTTTTATTTACATTTTGTACTTTGTGCTTTTTGAACTGTTGCATTTTTGGAGTTGTTGCAATTTCGACATCACTCTCAGTTACATCCATTTCCACTTTACCACCAAATTTCTTTTTTAAACAACAATTTACAAACAAAAATACTGATTTTCACCTCGCGAAGCCAGACTGTCGGAGAAGCTGTAATGTGTTCGTGAAGCTGAAGCCCAAGCTCGCTTCGACTTTTTCAATGTGTTTCCAGCTTTACAGTTGCTCTCGGTATCAGGAACAAATCACAATGTATACGACGGTGTACGACGTACGTTGTCCTACCGTCACATCAATCCGTTCGTGATCACTCGGACACTCTTCGGTCTCCAAAATCCTGCATTTTACATACACGAGTTCATTGTGATTCCGTCCTCTGTTGTCAATAAATTCGTTGTTGATCAGTTTTTGTTGTGTCGTCATTCGTTCCAATTCCGTGCAAACACTAAACAGTTACTTTTTTGAAATGTCAAATCTCCTTGCTTGTTGCATTCGTTGTTGTAACTTTTTTCTAATTTTGACTATTCCACCACCAAATTATGCACATGACCGGTTTGCACTCAACGTCTGTGGTTAATTGCCAACAATACCAAAAAAAATTTTCACAAATTGTTACTTGCGGTAAGTTCTTATTTCTTTGAAAATTGAATAATGCTATTGTACTGCGGTGAGAAGTTATAGGAAACCTTAGAAAAGCAAAAGGGTTAAGGAGTTTTACACCTTAAAGTGGACCGTTTTGATCCTTTTAAGAAGCAAGCAATTCTAAATCACAACAGAGTACAAATAAATAAATCGGTGAATTAAAATCTTTCAACTGTTGAGATTAGTTACATAACGGTCTTCGGTAAATGCAAAATGGAGTCATTTGTTTTCCATTCTTTGGGTCAACTAGCACAGTTTAAATAATCCTTGGGGCATTTCCTGCAAAGTTCTTGACTGCTGATAATGCACCTCGATTATGGACGTTCCGTTTCTGTTCTGGAAGGCATCAAACCCTTTCGGTGCACAAAGTTCTCGTTCGCAGAGGATGTCATATTTCATGTTGAGCAGTTGTAAAATATGATTCGACTCGGTTGTGGTAATCGAATTTTGAAAACTTTTGTTCGTGTGGCGCCCTCCGCAGGCTCTAAGGATGAAAAATTACAATATTTTACAAATGGCGTTTTGGGTTAACGGAAGGATTAATACCTTCGGGGATTTTGCGATTCCTGAGAAGCTCCGTCAATTTGAGTTTAGCAACTGCCACACAGTTAAGAATTTCATAAAGATATTTTCAGTCGTGTCGCTTTGCGAAACGGATTCCGCCATTCCGATGCGGACCCTGGGCCTGTTTCATGAATAAATTCCTGGGTTCCTTTATCCCAACCCTTTTACACGCGCGCAGTAAAAATCAAACAGGGAATATGGAATTATTTTGCATATTTGTGGTATCAGAATGTCAAGACCGTAGTCGCCGTACGTTTTTTATTTTTGTAGTTGTTGTTTTCGTCAAACGTTCATACGTTCTTGTTTTTGTTGTATTAACATCAGCCTCTCTCTGACGTCGCTGAGGTTTGCTCAAGAAACGCGCCACCATTTCCAACCCCAGATGAAAGGCGTCCCGATCTCGACGAATTGAATTATTTTGTAAATCGAGAACTGAGTTTTGAGGATGAAAACAAATATTTCCTTAACATCATAAATCATTTACCGTCCTCCGCTCCCATGGTGGGGGTTGTGTTTGTCTTTCGCAATGGAGGATTTCTCCCGGACTTGAGCTCGAAAATAGCAAATAATTTGAAAGGGGTAAACGCCCGCATTGATAGATATTTGGCTAATTACCGATTTGTTGGCTGCTCTTAACCGATCAATAACTTGAGGAGTCTCCCGAGGGAGAAGGACACCTCAGTGGTACGGCAGATGAGGTCCACGATGGATGTAATACAACTGGCCGGAATTAGATTGACTGAACTGTAAACTTATTGCGGTCGGTGAGATATTGCAGGATAATGAACAAGCGGCCAGGATATATGGGTCGAAGGCGAACAACTGGTTGAAATGTGGCTCCTTGGAACAGGAATAATTGGATACGGTTCCGGCCGTTGTTTAATGAACTAATTGAATTTCTGTGATTAATGATTTGGCCTCACTGCGGTTCTAAATTTACTTTAGTTGTCGTTTTCATTATCGCGTGTTACATCAAATCATATCCCATCTGGGGTAATTCCCCGAAAATCAAATCGTATTGGAACTTAATTCGATAATGGGTTTTGATCAAACTCTTTTAATACGTGTTGGTTGAGATTTAACGGAAAGTACTTTGAATGTTGTCAAGCGGTTTCTTTAAATATTGGTGAATATGAATCGGATTGTCTTCCGAATTCAACTGAATTCCGTTCAAAGGATATGAATCTTATGGATGCTAAGACAAAAAATGAACGGATTTCCAAGAACAAGAGGACTTTTATTCTGTTCCCTGTAAATATTAAGGAAATTGCCTAAACAAAAAATTGTTTTTATTAACATTAAATCTTAAATTCAAGCCTGTTTTGCACCATTTTTATTTTTATATACATATTATTGTTTAAATTGAAACCGCTGGCACATGTTTAGGGAGATTTGATACTTTGCATAGCATGAGGAGTACTGCTGAGCATCATGAACTAGGATGTTGGTATTTAATGTCACCTAAAGGATTGCTGCATGTTGAAAAATCAATTCTTATTCCTCGAAGATCTTATTTTTTGAAACGTATTCTAGATATTGCATAAATCGAAGTCTCATAAGCCAAACTAATTTTTATCCTTAAATTATGGAAATAAAGGTGATACCCCAATGATCCGTTAAGATTGACCTTCTCGGTCAGAAAAATTTGTTGCCTTTCGTCCTTCCAACTAAGATAACTCACAATCAGATTTGGCTTTTTGTATCTTTTTGACGTGTAAATACTGTAAATGCGTCCATCCATCACGGGTGATAGAGGTCCGGCAGTAGAAAAAATAATGACGCCTTTTGAACTATTTTTAAGCGCTTGTAACTTCGAAAATATAAAACCTACAAGCTTGCAGTTAGTTTTGTTTTATAGACAACAAAGCACAATAGCGATTTAAAAAAAAACTTGTGAAGAAAATATTTATAGTTTGGTAACAATAGTGTTGCAAAGTTAACGAAATTCCTATACTATTCCTGTGTGCGAGTTCGGTGAGTCGGTTCATCGGCTGGGCGCGAAGAGCGCTGTCACTGTCAATCCCGCTGTATGGCTCCATCTAACTCGCTCTCACTTTGAGTCAGTTGTATTGTGTCAAAGCATATCTAATAAACTAAGAAGTGAAATTCATTTGGCAAACTTTTTTCAGCAAAAAAAGAGAACAGTTCAAGAGTACACTGTTGAACTATTTTTTTTGTTTTAAAAAATTGTTTATTTGCTTACTCCTCTTGTTGTTGCATTTACATTTTGTTTTTTTTTAACTAGGTAATATAAACGCTTAGTTCTGGTTCATCGTTTTGTGTTGATCTTCTGCAAAAATGACTGATTTCTGAAATCAATTTTTTTGAATTGCTTAGTGAATTTTGGAATTAATTCAACTTCTATTTGACTCGCCATTGGTCCAAGCGGCAAATGCGTTCGCTGTTTGCATTGCTCTTCTCTTCATGGAATGCTAAAACGATCGGGTTGAGCGGGGTCGTGTTTTGGAATTTTATTTTAATTCAACTGTTGAAGTTGTTTTCCGCAAATTCATTCAAAGCAATCCTGGAATTCCATTTGTGGAATTTTGCAACGATTTTGTGGCTTTTATATTGTTGATTTGACATTCAAATGTTGGCTTTTTTGGTTTTCATCGTTGTTTGGTTCGGTGTTAGGTGCAGGTGTAAACAATTTTTTTTTTTTCAGTATTCCCAAATCTATTATAAAGTTGTTTTTCTCTTAGTACTGTTCATTTGACGGTTTTATTAATTGTTATGAAAACTATGTTATTCAACGAATGCGGTATTCACAAGGCATGGAGGGGGAATTGCTTATTTGAATAAAATCCTTTTTGCTGTTTTAAAATGCTCACGTAATTACATTAATTAAAATTTGAAGGACTTATTGCAGACTAATTAAGTAAGGAACCGGTAGAGGGATTTTCTCAATTCGGAATTGGTTTGCTGACTTTCGATCAAATTTTATGCACGTTGATTTCCTGTTTCACTCTTTTTGTATTTTTTGATGATCCTGTGTTGATGTTGAATATTTGTAGAGTTTATGCCGCGTATTTTTGGACGTTGAGGTATTCAGTAATATTTAAGATTATTCCAGATTTATGCTCTGATAGTATTTGATATTTAGCGTATAATAGCACTCTGAGGTGTTAGGCAGATTATAACTCTGCTAGTTTTTAGATAAGCTTTCACCTCAGATTATTACTCTGAGGGATTTTTGTGACAGATTTTGAATAGGTTTTGCCTCAGTTTAACACTCTGATGGTCTTTTGAACAAATTAGAGCTCTGTTAGTATTTCATATTATTACCCTAAAATTAGTTCTAGTAGATTAGCTCTCTGCTATGGGTCGTGATGATCTGGTCTTCTAGTAGATTACATCCCTACTGTAGATCATGGCGATCTGATTGGCAGCACACTGCGTTTCTGTTTTTATACGCTTTTGCGTTTGGGTGGGGCATTGTACTGAGTATTTTGGTATAATTATAGTAACTGAGTTTTTATGGAACTGTTGATCTAATTTATACTAGCTTATTTGTGGGAATGTTATTGCTTCTTTGACATTTTGCAATTTCTTGGTGCAAACCAACAGCTTCTATTTCTATATTATATCTACCTCAAATTTAAATTTGTAATAACATTCAGTTTGGTCTCGAATTTTCAATTTGTAAAAAAAGTAAATGTGCAAAGTGTTTTTTCATGTAATATTGAATGGTTTTATGCAAATTTCTTGCCACTTTGTTGCCAATCCTTTCAACAATTGTTATCCACTGCGAGTTGCGCATTCATTCGTGTGCAGATAATTTCATTAATTTTAATGGAATTAAAACTTTCAAGATTGGATGAAAGGATTGCATATCCTGAATTCGACCTGTAGCCATGAACTTTGAGAAGACCACTTTGAATAATTATTTATAAAAAAAAAACGAGAAATTTTTTAAAACCTGCACTATATCCTCTTGAATTGAATTGAGAATTGAGATGAAAGGATTTCGTTTGAACGACGCGCAGGCAGAGTTCTGTGATAAGAAGGCGACGAAAGAGCGTTCCGCGTTCCGTCGATACACTGCGGTGGGTGTTGGATGCATTCGGCGTGCGTGGCCCCGTTACGGGTTGTCGATACAGTGCTATTTGCAGCGGCTGCAAGCGTCGCTCTCTAAAAGTCCATTATGTCGCCGGCAATTTTACAAAGCTTTAAATAATCACAAATGCGAACTGCATCTTTGCCGATTAGTGACGAACGAATTGCTCTGGTTTCTAATAAAGAATTCCACTTGAGTGAATGTACTCCACCCGGAGTGGTCACGGATCCATGGATCATGGAGATGGTGTTCATAGCGACGAGGATGATTGAGCATCTGTAGGGATGACGTAAATCTCGAGGGCCATGGCACGAAGCCGCAAGGGGAGGACTCGATTTATTAATAGTTGTGATCACCAGCCAGTTCATGCGAGAATAGCGCACTGAGAATGACGCGAATTTCGACGGACACCACCCGCAGTCCGCGCTAGATAGCCAATGCTCCCCGCTGTCTGGTCCATGCGGGCAAAGCTTCTAAGACGCTAAGTTCTGGAGACTGTGTCAATCATGCCGGTTTGTCCGTCAGAAGTCGCTCTCAATTGAGCCCAATCAGTTTTCATTACTCCAATGATTGACCGCTGCAAGCTTCGCTGAATCTTACGGAGACGCTACTTTTCACGCCTGTGGCTGTTCTGACCTCCTAAACGAGGATGAGAAAACCTTCAACAGGGGGTAGCTGCCTGCATCTGAAGTAATCTCCGGATACAATTTGTCCGGAAGTAAAAGTTGATAGTGCCGGATGCCGCTTCCTTAAGTTACGAACGATGTGAGCTTTTCCAAATATTTGAGCGTGTTTTTCGCTAATTAAATCGCTTTCATCCGTTATACGAGACTAACCCTTCCGGCAGGTCGTTCAGTGCTGGCCATTGGCAAATCCAAAGCAGCCGTGGTTCGTTGCCAGACGTGACGATGATTTCAGACTCCCAATGTTGATGATATTTTTCGGGAAAACATTTTTTTTTTTTTTGCAGTCGGAAGCTTTTATTGACGTTATTCTGTGATCGGTGGGCGTGGGAGTTGAATACGGTTCAGTATTCAGTAGTTGGAGAGGGTGGAGGGTTGTTTCGAAGTGATGGCATTCGATTGTGGTCTAAGGCAATGCAATTTGCAATAAGAATGGCAAAATACTGTATCTGTTGACTGGAGTGCAATTGCACACACTTCGGTGAGATGCATGCAACTGCGATTATACGCTCGAATTCATTCGTAAATTGCCAGGAATTGTATAAAGGGTCAAACATTCGGGACTAGCTAAACAAATTTGTTTGCTTTCATTGTTGGCGATAGTAATTCAATTTGTATTTGTTGTACTTTGCAATAATTTTATTTAAGATTATATTTGCATTTTTAAAAATGTCAAGCTTTTTTTATTAACAATCCGTGAATAATTTGGAGGCAGTCCATGATTTAGCTGTCCAATTATATTGTGTAAGCTTTCTTTATTCTAAAATGCATGAAATAATTATTAACTAAGTGACAATTTTTTGGAATAATCGAAATTCACATTAATCAATGGTCGAGAATTCCAATTTAATTGTTTTTTTTTTTTTTTTCTAATTTTAAAAATTAATGAAAATTATTCTAAATAATTCATTTGATGTTAATAAAAACGAAGTCGGTAAACTTTTACCAAAATTTCTTCCTTAACTTTTTATTTCTGTTTATCAAGAAAAAAAGGCAGTTCACATTAAATGAAAATTCATTATTGCCAAAATGTTTATTATGATTACTTTTTTAACGACATTTCGTAACAGATCCTTTAACAATTTCAATTTAACAGCAATTCTAAAAGTGTTATCCACAGTTTGCATGTTTGTAATTAGTTAAAATGTATTTTACACAATTATGATATCTTCTTTTTTTTCGTTTCGTCTAATTTGGAGTGGTAATTAAAACCGAAATTATGTCTCGTCTTAATTTGATGTATGCGCATTGCGCAGATATAACACCGTAATCCTTATTAATGGGTTATTAAATCCATTGAACTTAATTATTCCAATGAAAGTAATCAGGATTTATGGGGACAAATAATTTACGGTTAAATTGTGCAACTAGTTACCCAAAAATTTGAAAAGAATGTTTGACGTTGATGTGCGCTCAACAAGGACATGAATCAAAAAATAATTTCCTGGCGTACGTCAACCCCACTTCCCCTCTCAACTTCTTTTTACTTTAGTAAAATAATGAGAATTGATTTTATGAATAGAATTCATTGGAAATATTATTTTTAATTTTGGAAAATTGATAACATATTTCACCATCTGAATTTGCCTCCTGCCGCCAGCCACAAATCGATATCAGCTGATATCAAATCCCAGATATGATTCCTGTTCAATAACGGATAGAAGAAGGGGTTGCGATTACGTATGCTTTTCAGTAATTGTTTGATTTGTTTGATTCTCGTTTATTTCGTGATGTATTATGTAATATTATTTAAATATTTTATAGGTACTGTTTTGTGTTATATTACAGTTAATTGAACATTGTAATTAGGAAAATTTTGAAATTTTGTTTTTAATTTTTTACTGTTACACATTCGATTCAACTTCTTGAATTCGTATTTTTCTGGTTCAAGGAGAAAAAATGCCATCAAAGTCGAACAATATTCTGTTCAGATTTTTGAGAAATTTAAATTTCGGAATTTTTTGGCTTCATCCTTTTGAAAACGCTTCCCGATTTTGAAGCAGGACATTAATGGAATTATCAAGCCTATGAGAAATATGTACGTTCAATTCCGATTCAAATCACTAAAAAATTGTTGCCTTTTTATCCATTTTAATGCATAATTGTATAATTTTTCAATGGTTGCTGTCGCCTCTGAAACCTTTCCACACGCAAAAAAATTGCTTCAAAAAAGGACGGTCGAGTGTCGTTCAAGGAGCTCTATGTTACTCCTTTGATGTTCTCTTTCAATTTCAACAACAATATACAATGTTAAAAGCACCCAAATCTGGACTAAAGGATCGATAGAATAGGATTAACCCCTGACTGAACGGGTTGCCATGGTTGAAATACATGATGGCATTTTTGACTATTTTTTGGAAATTTCAAATTGATAATCTTGTATATTTCCAAATTTATTTGCTGCTTTGAGTTCCCGTCGTTCTACGAAAAGGCGGACAATATAAACTCCTTCGGAATTCTCAGAAAATTGTTGTCATAATTATTAATTTCTTAATTTTCTTGGCTTATCAAGCTACAAGCCAAAAAAAAAACGGAATTTACTTCCTGCTTCCTGCTGGATGGTTGCTTCTATGTTGTTGCTTCCCGGCACTTCATAGGCGTAGAACTTTGATGTGATCCGCTCTAGTACAAGTGTTTCGGCAATGTTTGTTGCGTCCCTCCATCCAATTGATTGATAGTTTGATGCAAAACCTTCATAAACATGTGTTAATTATATCAATGACTTTAGCTCCACTCCATTCGAGTTTCTCCATAATGTTGAACTTAAATCTGGTTTTATAGAATTCATTTTGTAAAAGATCGACACAAAAACTGATCCGAAATTTCGTAGTTAAACGTTCTGTTAGTATTTGATGTTACTATAAAAAGAATCACAAATGTTGTTTAAATAGTTTTTGATTCGCCCACCTGTTTTTTTTTTTTTTTTTTTTTTTTGGTTTTTTTGATATTTGAATTTCAAATGTTGTTTTCATTACACATTTAGTGTTTGAATAAAACCTTCATGAATTTAAAAGTGAAACGATACATTTTCTGGTTGAAACTCCATTATTTAAGAAAAACGCTGCAATTACTGCTGACCACATCCCTTATCTCCCGGATACCCCTGATCAGGAACATTGCGCGTCTGTAAGCCCAGTCCCAATTTTTCCCTGCAATTTCCATTCTAATTTAAAAGCCACCGAAGACAATATCGATCAAATTGAATTTCCTATTTCCTTGCTGTTGTGCTTTTTTGGTGTTTGCACAATCAACAGCGACTTTCCTCTGTGGTCTCGGATCTCGCTTCCGTCGTCGCTATTTGCACGAGTCGTCATACCCGAACAAAAGTGTTATTGGGTCAACAGTTTTATTATCTTCCCGAGTATACCCAAATAGATGAGTGTGCTTGTGTTTGTGTGTGCGTGTAGTGATTTTTCGTCAATCTCCTGGTCACTTGTCTACAACAAGTCGAGTTTTATTAATTGGTATGCGCTCCCCCCGTTCCGCTGTTCCACCAGGCAAAGACTCCTTTTTTTTTAGCTAAGTGAATGGACAACTAAGGCCAACGCGGAAATTACTTTGGAAGTATCAATTGCTTGCCAGTGACGCAAAACAGCTGACATTTTTCAGAAAAACACTTTTAATGGGCTCACAATGATGGAGAGTGGTGGGATGAGGTGGGCGGTGGGATGAGGTGTACGGAAGAATTCCGGGAATGGAATGTGGACATTGGCAATTAGTTTTTAATCAAAGTGCAAAGCACTGAAGTCAAAGTCTTGTAAGGACTTTTTCTGTTTTCCTGTCAAACAATCGGAAATTTATATTTTCCATTATCAGACTAAAATTGTAATTAGTTTTTTCCTGTTTTTAATAAGGTCAAAAGAGATTTCATTTTTAAAATATCCCATTATTTGTTGAACAACCCTGAATTTCTCTACACTGCTCGCTTTGACACACCCCGGACGCATTCCAACTTTTCACTATTTAGATAGATTATTACTTGAATAAATATCTGCTGAATACTGCAAAAAGATAAATATACAGATACTTGATTTCCAGAAATTGAAAACTTCTCCCAATTTCCTACTTTGTGCGCCTGGATTTCGATGGAAGTCATATACTTACACTTAGGTGTATCGAGTTATTTATTTAATTTACACTTCTGCTCGTCAATTTCAAAATACAATACCCTGGACAGAGCAGAGGACTTAATCGGCTTAATAAACTCACGTAATCCAGTCGGGTTGGTCGACTATCACCGAGCCGACTTTGTTGTTGAAATATCTGTTGACATTTGCTGTAAAGTAAACATAAAGGGATTCGCGAATTTAAATAACTTACGTTATTTTGCTTACATTTACTGTAAAGAAGTATTTCGTCCAAAAACGCGAAAAACAATTAAATGACATTTCATATAGCTGATTAATTATTAGTACAACCACTCACTACTACGTAGCGCGTATGGCGCTGATAGCAGTATATCGAGTTTAATCGAGTTACAGCTGATAGATTTGTCAGTCGAGTTCATATAGGAAATTTACATAGGCTGCGTCATTAAGACGTCACTAACTCGATTAAGTACTCTCGTCTGTCCTAGGAATAAAATTTATTTTGTGTCATTCTTTGGATGATAAAATTTGGTTTTTTGGAATCGACCTTGTAGAGAAGTATAGTTTTATTATAGGCAGCCAAAATGTTTTTCCGCAATCGACAATACTTGATGTATTGCCGTTTTTATTCAAAATAATTCCTGTTATATGAAGCGATGTTGTGGCAGAATTTACCGCAGACAAAACTATGAATTTCAAGCGAAAAACAGTACAAAAGCTGCAGCTTTTATAATTTATCTTAAAATGATTTTCGCTTTTGATGATTGTCAAAATTTGCCGCCAACATTTGTCTCACAAATCTGTTTCCGAATCGCATGGTTTTATTGCACGAACATAATTGTTTATTTTCACTCAGTTGTGCAACTTCAATTCAAAGAGCTTAATCCTATCTCAGATGCTTGAGTGCAATGTGGATTATAATTTCTGGAACTGATGCAATTAACACAGTGAATTAACTTAAAATGCTTTGTTCAATATTCCATTGTTGAAAGTTTTCTCGGAACTATGCAATTATCACACTTCGGGGATGATTAGTAAACCAAAACCTACTTAAATGCTCAAAACTTGAAGCGAGAGGGCAAACCCTTTAATCCCTACCTACACTTGAAAAACAGGTGTAAATTGGAGCTTCTACGGCAGTTTCTATTGTTGTTCAACCACTTGAGAACAACGCAATTAGTCGTTGTTCGTTTCTACATATATTTGATGTGCTTTTCTTGTTTTAAAGGGTTTTTGTATGATTCCAATTTAGACTGAATTTTATAATGTTAAAAAGAATCTTAATTGAAAATTTCTTTCACTTTGACTCAAATTGGAAAAACTTCAACTCATTCATTTACAAAAAAAAGTACTTAATTTAAAAAATTTATAATTTCTTCTATTCTCGAGTTTTTCCTTGTCCGTCTATTTTCTCTCTCCGCCCTTTGCCCCATTAAATAGTTTTCGCGGAATTTTTTAGTCGTCATGCAATTAACACCGACTGAAAATCCGTAATAAATTGTAATGAGTTCACACCAAAAATCAACTTACAGTATTAATTACACCATCCGGGTAACTAAAGGGTGATGAGAACCGCCCCCGCTTAGCGATAATTAAAACTGGTCAATTTTCACTTCAAACGTCGCATATAAATAAATTTGTTAACACGTCTAACGAGTCTGCTGCCTGGTCCCATCGATATTTCACCTTTCATCGTCGACATTGCTCTCGAGGATCCTGAAGTGAATTCACATTCACCATTCAGTCCATGTGCCATAAATAAATACTATAAATATATGCAACATACTATAAATACCCCAAAATGACTGATCTCTCTGCACCGGATCCAAATCATTCGGCAAATTCATTTCGATTGTAAATTGTTGTAAATGTTGCTATTCATTGTTTCGTAAACAACAACAGCAACATCCTGTTCCGGTTCGCAGAAAACAGTCACTTGAATATTGTCTTGGATTCTCTTCAATGCAAAAATTAATTACCGCATGATGTTCGCGATCGCTCAACCGTAATTATTCCCCAACGAAATCATTGTTCTCGGCCAAGATCACAAAGCCAACCAGAAAATGTTGATCTCAAAATTTGTATTTATGTTTGCTGTTGAGAATATTTCAGTTTCATTGTTGTATTTGCAAAAAGTAGATCTGCGTAGAATCTCATTATTTTCAAACAATTTTCTTATATTGTACGAATTTCATGGAATTAATACTTGAAATTAGGGCAGAATAATTCAAGTAATTAAGATTTTTTATATCCATTGATAGAGTTTATTACATTTTATGAAGTTTGCTCGTACATTGTTATTTTGTTTAGTAATTAAACATAATCCTTGTTAGTAGATTTGATACTTTCAGCTAAATTACTCACGGAAAACTTTTGAATACTTTTAATGAACCTTCCTTTTCTCCCTTGTTCCAAGCGACCTCTTAAAAAACAATTTCCACCATAGTGCACCAGTGCAGAGAAACTATATATATATATATTTTTTTTTATAACTTGACAATTTTCCAGCTCGTGGAGTTTCCGTAAATAAACGAACGAAACAAGTTAACCGGAAATATGTTGTAAGTGGTTATAAACCACGTGAAATGGTTTTATCCTGCTGAAGTTATTAAATGTGGATACAGTTTTTTACTATCCCTGAAGATTATGAGGTCATTATGAAATTTCGTTGAGTATCCTGCGGTGATGTTCCCGATGATAAAGTCGTCCCTCGTCCGAGATGCAACTGAAGCGCTTTATCTAAAACCGACGCGATTACTCCCTGTGTAGTTTGTCTGCTTCATTAATTTCAAATCAAGTTTTGCTCTTTTTTGATTGGCAGGAATATTCGGGTTTCCGGTAAGTTAGTACGAACCAAACAACCCAATGCATTAAGCCAGCCTAACTTTTCTGGAAATTTTATCGAATACTATCTTTGCTACCCGGGTTCACTGGGTGCGATGAAATCATTTAAAATAAAGTACATATGTACCTATATCGATATGATCAATGTATTGATTAAAAAATCATCGATATATTATAAACCCTGATAACGGAAATATTTTTCGGGAACCACTGAACAAATTTTGAAAATACTCTCACTGCTGTTTCTTACAAATTGTGACCGTTAAAACTTTAATGTGCGAATGTATTTTTATAAAAATTCATTGCATAATGAATTTTTGACACCATAATTGTTATATCAGATTCGAAATTAGTCATCAAGTTACCTTTACATTAATTTCTGTAAAAGTTTCATTGAATTTCAGAAAAACTTGCCTACCTTATTCTGTTTGCCATTTTGACTTTCCAAAGTTTAATAACAGATTTAAAATCAATGGCCTCAAAATAGCTTCAGTACTGAAATTTCCTTAAATTCTTTGAAATTAGATAAGTTAAGGTCGCGATAGCGAATTCGCCATTTTCGAAAATTTCGAAATTAAATTCGCCATCAGCATCTACGAAAAGTCCCAGATAGAGTTCACGTTAGCAGTGACTATCCAAAACTCATAAAAACAAATCTTATAAGTTAAAATTTCCCATTCATTAAATATCTTTAAAATATTCACCACAAAAATCTTTATTGTTATCAAATACCAAAATCTATCAGTACCTTTTTTTGAATAAGTTGCGGCAAGCTATATAGAGTGCCATATGACGTGCATGAACATATCTTGTACAATGTACACTGCGAAGGAACAATGCCATAGATCACAGGGGTTTACAGCAATTTTGACCAGGTTCACATATCGCTGAATGGATGCATCAGATTAACCCTTTACCACAACTTTACTAAACATGCCAGTATGCCACTCATTTTCATCTACGGTAAAGAGATTATTGCATCGCCTGTATAATCGCTCTTACACGTTGCGAATTTCCTCAGGAATTGTGCTTTTGGCTTTTCATAACATACTGTAGGTTTGTTGCACACATTCCAAATCCTGGACCCACATCCCCCAATCCGCTTCACTATCCTTAAACGATGGTTAGAAGATTCTAGTGTGTATAACACGAAACAGATTTTGACGTGAAATTAGCATTATCATACCCTCATACCCTTATTGTAGAATTTATTAATTTTTATTTTGTATTATATTCAATTTGTATTATTTTAAAACTTTCAATAAGGAAAGTTCAGATTCAGAAATTTTTCTTAATTCCTTTGATTTATTGTTATTTACTTTTCGTTTGTTTTGCAATTTTTATGGTTCTCTTGTCTCTACTGTTAAAACAAACATGGAACATTAATCGAGATTAGAACGGAATAGTGCAGTATCATTATTTATTATTCAAGGAAGTAACTCCTTCCGTTTAAGTAATGAATTATTAATGACAAAATACAGAAAATTTATATACGGGCATGATTTTGTTTGAGAGTATTATTGACTCAAACAATAAATTGATTCATTTCACATCTTCTCCTGCACAAAGTAGATCGATGTCTCTTCCTGAAGGTTTTATTGGAAAATAGGGGATTAAATTCAAATAAAGTTCAATTGGAAAATAAATTAATGAACAAGCCGTCGGGATTTATATCCGTACGGATGAACAAAAAGAAAATGGCCAACATCGCAGTCCTACGTCATTATTGTGCGCTCAGTAATAGAAATGCAAGCCACGAGAGAATTCATCGTTATTAAAAAGATTTTATGATGGTTTTATGGGAAGTTTATGTGGATGCGAAAAAAAAAGGAAAAAAACTATCTAAATTCTTCCATAAACTTCGATCTAATAAGTAAAATTTTATTTTCGGGTAAAAAAGCAAGACGAACTTTACCCGGGGCAGTTTCAAAATACCCCAATGTCTTTAGGTCGAATAAAGCGCTGTTCCGGGGGCCAATTCGAACAACTATGTTTTGTTTCCATCCTATCAGGATTTAATACAAAATTCTTCTTCTCATCGTCCACAAATATCCAAAGCAATTGGAATAAATTTCGGTTGGGCTTGGAAGAGTTGAACTTAAGTCCAAAAGCTGCGTACCGAAATCATTTGGTTCTGTCTCTGTACTTTCAAGATGATTTTCCCATTTACTTTTTATTAAAGTGTGAAACAATAGTGACATGATGATAGGGGGTTGGCGGTGTACGGAGGTGCGTGCTCCCGTTCAACTACTCTTCCACCCTGACTGGTATCTTTCACTTTTGTATCCTTACAGCGCAAGTTCGCCACCAGTTCTGACCTGTGGGGTGGGGAAAGTGGGGTATGAATAAAAGCACAGCAACAAGTTTCTCGTGACATAGGCAAAGAAAATGGGGTTTATACTCTGACTTTTCCTTTTCCTTTAGCCCTCCCACTCTCTGTTCGCCCAGTTTATGGCTTTTCTGAACGTGTTTTCCTTCTAGTATATATATTTCTCTACATTCTTTTTATCCACACAATCCCAGATTTCACGAACACTTCGCTAAACATTGAGCTATTTTTTCCAGTTCATTTGGAATAAAACTTTCTTCCAGGAGCAGAGAAAGGTAAAGACAGAAGGATAAAGAGAGAGACAGAGAGAAATCTGATTTTTTTCGGAAGATTTCTATTATGGATTGCGAAGGGCATATGTTTTGGTATACACCAACTATTCCGTTGATAAACTACAGCAGGGGGGGGGGGGGGGGGGCATTTTGTGTTGTGGAAGGGATTCTGTCTCTACATTCAACAAAGTTTCGCTTTGATATTCGTTGATCCTTTCCCAGTTTTCTTTGGGAAATTACATCTGAATCCTGGGGGCGCGATAAAATTAAAAATTAAATGTGACTAGATGCCCAACATGCCTTCCCGGGGGATGATAAGAATTTTCTTAATTCCTTTCTCGACGGATTCAACAAAAACGGAAATTTGACACCTTCGAGGACATTTTGCTATCAACCTTTTTCTTTCTGAGAAATTCTTCGGACCGTGATGAACATTTGGAGTTGTTTCAAGTTTTCAGTGTCCTTCACTTTTCGAGGAGTCTCTGGATGACGATAATAAACAGAAAACAAGTTTCCATTCGGGGTGGGAAAACGGGTTAAGGATCATTTCAAATATTAAATCAACATAAAAACACATAATTTATTCTGTCAGCGAATCATAATCTTTTTAGGGATAGTTTTTTTTTGAGGTTTTGTATTTAATTGAAAAATAAATACTATAACTTTGCATAATATGGGAGAAGTTTTGATAATAACTATTCGATATGTTACAACCACTTTCGCCAATTAAACATCGATTGATGTATTGTAGTATTTTCGCAAGCATCATTCTCGAATCGTTCCAGTTTCCAACAATCAACTGTGTCCGGTTAATCAGAAATTTTCTTCTACGCCACTGAAGATGTGTTTATTGGTGTTAATTGATGATTATTGAATTTGACAATAAAAACAATAAACTTGTTTTCCGGATGCGCGCATTCCAATCTTGGAACCATAACATAACCACTAATCAATTTGTTGTACAAAAGACAACTGCCTTTAGTCACTTGACATTGCTTTTGAAGTGTTTGTAATTGTTCAATCAATCGGTTTTTCGTGATCCAATTTGAATAATTTAACAAACATGTAATTTATTTTTGAGAAATATATAAACTTTTGTGTCCACATTTCAATTTTCAACTGAAACTGACAGAAAATTAAGTTGTTGCAATTGTCGCTGAGGATTCATCTTATTCGATAACAAAGCTCTTTCTGGGAATATACACTTGTGTCTCAATAAAGAGTTAGTGAAATTGCCAAAGGCAATGATTTCTTGAAATCGGTTGATTTCGTCTGCACTACGGCAAATCGCTTTGTGTGGTCCAGACAAAAGGGGGAAGAAGGTAAATGTTTTTGGATGTTTTGGGGATGATGTGGAAATTGGGATCAGGTACCTTTTTTTTTGTTTTTGGGGTTTTTGTTTTTTTTAACCACCTTTGATTTTAGTCCTTAAGGGAAATTTTCCCAAATTCTTTCAGTTTACAAATTTTAACTTTTGGGAATTACCAATCAAAATATTTTACTCTTTTAATAAATGTTTGTAAATTTGGGGAATTTATGTGAAATATGCCTTTAACTTAAATCGATATATAAACGTTGGTTTTTTATTTTCTTTTATGTTGCTTATTAATGGAAAAATAGGAGATTAAAATATTTGTCTTACGAAAGAAAAATCTTTCATATCACATCCTCCTTCGTTTCATGTTGAAGTCCTCTTCATTCAACCCCCAGAATTCAGGTTTTATTTCATTTATTATAATTTTTACCTCGTTCTGCTCAAAATGTTCTGAAGTATCCAGAATCCATCAGTGGGCATTAGGAAAGAGGAAAATTCGAGGAAAAACATCTCTTCACGACGAGCATTAGTAAAACATTCCACATTTTATGTATAACGTGAGGAATGACGTTTCTTCGGTCGGTGGTGGAAAAATTTTCTCGTTTACTTTACGGAAGAACTTCGATCCTCTGAGGGAATTTCACTGAATAAAAAGTGGAGGATGTTCGCAAATGATATTCACTCCTGTCACACATGAACCTCCAGGAATTCCATAACGTTGGAAATAGTTGCGATGAATAATGCTATGATGAGAAAAATGTTGTCAAGCATTTATGTATATATGTAATCGTCATTTTGCTCTGACATTCTGTCGACTGGAACCAGTTAGCAACAATTTCTCTTTTAAAATTCGTTGCAAAGGAACAAATGCTCCATTCGATGCACAGATAAAGTTGAACTTTCCTTGTAGAGTTTCGTTCCTCGAATCGGATATTTTTATCGTTGCTTGCAGCAGATTATAGTCTAGATAAATTTTTATAAATAATTGCACAAATATTACATGGTATATATTTTTTTGAGGGTAAAGAAACTATTTTGGATGTGGTTTGAGAAATCACATATGAATGTGAAGGATACGCAATCACGACTTCAATATTTGAGCAACTGTTTGCCAGTGGAAAGTTCCACTTACATTTATGGAGAGATTCTCTTTGTATATGAGCGACATCCTTTGGAGTCAACTTTCATCATTTGTTTACAAAAATGTCTAAGAAACCATCTAATTTTTCGGACTTTCATTGATGTTTTTACAATTTGAATCGCCTTGTTTATTAATTGTATTTATAATGTGTATTAGCTTCGTGCACACTTTAAATTTAATCATACTAAATTTAATTTTTTTTTTCAGGCTGTAAGTATACCCGAGTCGGATATTTTTCGTAGGAATTTATGTGATGCAAGATAAGTATGTAGTGACAACTCAATCTCATTATCTTGACTCCACATATTAAGCTCTAGTTCTACTGAAAGTGATGAAGGCACTTGAAAGATATTTTTGAATTGTCTTTTAATTGTACAAAAATGTAATATTTTTGCGAATTTCTTGGATACACGTATATTTGGTATTAATGTCAGTATCTATAATCTTTTGTATAATCATGTCTATGAATTAAAAAAAAGTTTTGTAAAAATTTAGAGTTCCACTCGACATTTTTACTCAAAAATTGGCGTTAAACATGAATGAATTTTGAATATCCCGAGTTCCTGGAATGATCTCATTTGTTTTTTTTCTTGAAGTTTTCATATCGATTATAATACATAAATGAACGTCATTTTCACTTAAACTGAAATGTCTTCTTGTCAGTTCAGTTGAAATTGAAAACTTCACCATTTAAAAGAGTTTCGATTATAAGTTTAATAGAAATTAGTAAAAATTTCCATTCAGAAATGTGTTTGTGCCACAAAGAAACTAGCTTCGGGCCAGTAGGAACAAAGAAAATGTGTCTCGAACTGGAAAAGTCGTAGGCACTCAGACAATGGTTCACCAGAGCGAAGTGACGTCCAGTAAGAGAACCCTTTCACATTGCAAGTGCAGGAGATGCTCGAATAGCTGGAAATCGATTCTATAGGTGCACAAAATTCTGAGAAGATAAAATCGAACCGGAGCAAACTTAGTATACAATGGAAGTTTTAAATAACTCTCCCCCACCCTTTGTCTTACACTTCTTCTTCTGATAGCTCTTCAACATCAACTGAGCATCCTGCTGCACCACTCTATGTGAATTCAATTACGGGGCGGTGAGGACGGGGGAACAAGATAGTTGATATAAGTTAAATGCACTGTGCTCAATTAAATATGCTCGAACAACTTTTGATTCAAATAACAAATTCATAAGTACCGTTAAACACTGAGAGGGGATAAGTGAAGTTTTCAAAATGTTGGATGAAAACTTATTTTTCATCGTCTTGTAATATTGTTGAGCTGAGCATCAAAAATCAATAAGATTTCTGACTACATAAAATGTATAAGTTGCTGTTATCCATATACCCTCATTGTTGAACACAAGTGAATTACGGAAAGTTTAATAAAAGTTTAATGTTTAATTAAACAAAACTCTATTGGATGTTGAATATTGATGGGTGATTCGTGGAACTGTTTTGCGGCAACGTTGAGCAATATTATTGTGAAGTAAAAAAAAAAAAAAAGTCGAAAAAGTATTTGCATAAATAATGGATATTTATGCGGCTTTTCCAGCCAAGCTGTTTTATGGAAACAAGTAATCCTTGTTGATTGGTTTTTACTGCTTTCCGTGCGAATACCCATTAAGATCTTAAAAAAATAAATAACGAAACTGGAAAATGGAATAGCAACGATTTTCCAATCGTTTTATGCAAATCCTTGTTTCTTTAGGCTAACTTTAGGTCACTGGGCTTTTTTCAAAAAAATCGTTCATCAGGTGGCGGTGAATCAATTGCCATTTTGTCGAGCGAATGCAATTCGGGAAAACACTTCATTCCGTATGAATGTGTTTGTGCGCGAATCAATGATAATAGATCTCAATTTCATAATTTAACCTTTACTAAATGGTATCACAATTTTTCCATATTGCTTCACATTGTTGTTCTTATGAAATAAATTTAAATAAGGTAATCAGAATTCGTTTTTTTTTATTATTCTCGAATATAAAATATGTTAAACTTTTGTGAGATATTTATTTTTTTCAGTAACATTCGATCACATTGGCATCGGCTCTTTTATTGCAATTCTTGACCGCATGAATAATCTTTACATTTTCGAAACTAAGAATAAGTCCCAATGTATTTTCATCTAGGATAAGGGTTCAAATAAACAACAATAACAACAATAACAACGACAACAAATTGAATCGATAAATGCGGTGACAATTGAAAATACAAAATTTTTCTGGCAGCCAGAAAACAACAAACTGAAAAATATCTCTGTCTGAAAGCCAGATTGCGTCATCGTTGTAGTTTTCTTATTTATTTTATTTTATTTTTTTATGTCACAAAAAAAAAATCATATCCTGGAAGGACACGAAGGAAATGAGCTCTTGGAAGGTTAAACGAATACATTTACCTGTCGATTGCTTCCGTCGGTTGCTCGTGAGTTTTCCACGGAGTTTCATGTAAGAATTTGACTAGTTTCCGGTAAAACTTCCGGGAAAAATCGATATATTTTTTAAATATCCTGACTAAAGTTATAAAAAATATTTAGTAAAGGATTTTATGGAAAGTATTATAGAATTTTTTTGGGCAGTGGATTAAGGAAAGGGTTAAAAAATATGTTAAGCTATACTTGTTGCTGCATTTTATGGAGAATAATTGCAATAATTCAAAAAGATATATAAAACAGCGTAAAGTTAAAGTAGCTAATATTTTTCAACAATCAATCGTTTTTATAAAATTACGAATTCGCACAAATCTGAAGTGCTTCGTAAATCCCTCAAGTACAATTGTGGATATTCATGAAAAGCATGGCTTGAATTAATCCCATTTGTACAAAAATTGATCCCCCACATGATGAGATTTGTTGAATTTTACCTAAATTCTTTAACAACAATTTGCTGTTCAAAAATCCTTGCAGTTGTACTTCAGAATCGCATCAAACTTCACATTATTCTATTGAGAGTTATATTGAAAATTGCTTTTGAATGGTTTCTTTCTTTTTGTCCCTTTTATTTATTTATGTTTTATTTTTAAAGTCTCCGAGGTAAGGGTTGTTGATTCAGATGATTGATTTCGATAAATCGTTTTTGGCAGAAATATGGCTATCAATGGTAAAAGCTTTTGGCTCTAGATTTATGCGATTTAAAAAATTCTATGCTGAAGAAAATACAGAAAACTTTAAGTGATTCGTAATCCTTTCATTTGGTTGCTTCTTGTTATATTTGTTCTGGAAATACCAAATAATTAATTTTTCGTGGTTATATTAAAAAGAAATTTTTGGAATACGTGGATTACATTTCTCAAATTTTACAAATATTTGTAATGTAAAATTATATTTGAAAAATATTTTTTTTTATAGCAAATCAGTTTGATTTTTTTTCAATGTTTGCTTAGTTAATATTTGTTATTTGACGCGACGGCAAAATCCAAAGTCCCTGAAGTTTGTTTGTGTTGTTTCGTATTGTGATCCTCTTATCATGCACATTTTTACCTTAATCTTACTAGTGAATGAATGTTTTTTTTATTTTTTTTCTGCTGTTCACAATTCCGCATAGATATTTATTCGTTGGCTGGCACTTTTTTCACTAATTCACGAACTAACTTTCAATGGTGCTGACAGATGTGCTCAAATTGGAGAGAATTAAAGTCCAAAATGTCCAGTAGTCGCGAGAGTTTTCCACGCCCTAAAACCGTCCTTAGGACGTTGACAACATTTGAACATTTCTTCTTTGCATGCAAAACAAATGAATTCTCGTTTGCCAAGTGCAGACTGGTCAGTAGGCGGAAGTTTCGCTTTGACCTAACTATCGATTTCCTTTTCCGTTTTGTATTCTGATTTTGTATGATCGTTATTCTATTTGTTTGGGTGGTTTTGTATTTCATTTTCCAATGAGATTCTTTTCGGTTTGTCCAAAGGACAAAGAAATGTCCAAGTCTGGCTTAATTAGTTTATGTCCTAAAGTAAATCACCTTTAGCTGTTGCTCTGAGGTGATTAATTGCTATTTTATTTCGCCACTCCTTGCGGAGATCGCATCAAAATTAATTAGAACGGTAAAATCCTCAACAATAAGACAATTTTATTCTTTTATGGAATGTGCTCTTGGCCTCTTGACTTTTCAGTTTGATAATTATTTTAACCATGTTATATATTGTTATTGTTACTGTTACTTGGTTTCTTGAAGTCGTCGTTTGTCGTTTGCCATTCATATATAGGGAGTTACGTAAATCATTGCTAATGCGATCGATTGGAATAGACAAAAAAAAGTCTTATACAACAATTATGACGAATTGGCAACTGCTATTGTTACAAACATCTTTGAAATGAACACTTTAGTGTAATGTCGTCTGAAGGGTTATTATAGTTAATTTCTTACTTGCTAACAGTTACCGTTATAATATTAAAAATCTAGCTGGAAGCAAATTTCTTAATTATTTTCTTTTGGATTTAGACTTACACTCATCCCTTACACTTACAGTTTACACTTATACTAAGTTATAAGTCTTATACTTAGACTTATACTTTCTAGAAAAAAATTTAAAAGTTGGGCTTCCAGGAGCATTGGGTCGCCAACAGGAATCCCTGTGTGCTAGATTTCATGGCTGTAAGTGTTACAGATTCGGCTGGACAATGGGCATCGCACACACGCCCATACACACACAAATTAAGATTGCACTTAACATTTCGAAGGGGTTAAAATTCGATAATAGTCGGAAGAGCATTAACACCTTTTGATAACGCTATTGAATTATGGAAGAGTATGAGCGGCGCTCTTAAATCCTATAAAAATATTAACCAACTATTTCCGACATATACGTCAAGAGATGAAGCTATGCTGATCTCTAAGCAGTTAAAGATTCATTTAATTCATTGTTTGTATTTCACGTTTTATATCACTGGGTATTTCATAATTCATTAAACAGTTCAATATACGGCTAACATTATGCCGAGTCACATAGCTCGTGTCATCAATGTGAAGCTAGTCTCAAAAGTTTAAGTTATCATTATACAAAGATACATTTTGTTTGATATGATGTTCTGTTTTACGCGAGGTTTAATGTTTCATAAGACCTGAAGAGGAAATGAAAGTTTTCAATGACGTTTAGTGCTTCACCAGGTGCTTTAAAACGCGACATACTGTGAGATATCAGGTTGAAATCCCTTGAGAAAAGCAATTTATGTTTTAATGAAATTATGTTTATTGTGATGTTTAATAACGCGTTTCATATCTCGTATCGAGACACCAAACGGATTGATTTACGTTCGAAAGTCACGTAACGTGATATGTAACGTGCTACGTTACGTCGAATTCACTGTAATTATTGGTTTTATAAATTAAGTTCAGCGTTCAATTTAACGAATTTGGGTGGTAGAATTTGGTAAGGAACACTTTCAAAGAAATTTGTAGAATTATGAAATTGTGTTAATTGTGATGCTTAATAACACCCTTCATGTCGCGTTTCATGGGTCTGATCGATTTAAAAAACGAATCAAGCCCATGTAACGTGATGTGAACTGTATTAGATGACTTCAAATTGTTTGTGAATATATGTTTCAGGAACTGCTAGAATGACTTAAGTTCAACACTAAAATATTCTTAGTACTTTACATTTTGAAGAAACTTTATTTAATATGATGTTTTTTTTATCACAATTCGCATAGTGTGATAAGCCTTTAAACTTCTTTGTATACTATTAAGGGCATATCACACTGAAAGCTTCGTGACATAAATGTATATGATAAAACAAATTATTAAGTAACTGTAGGTTTCGTTAAATCTGTTGTGTAGTATCGCGTTTCATTTCGCGTAACGAGACTGTGAACACCTTTATTTGGGTTCTACAATCACGTCACGCAATACGTAACGTGTTACGTGATGTCAAATCCTCCGTGACTATAGGTCCAAAGACATACTAGGAGTCATCAGATCATTACTTAAGTCTAACACTAAATTTAGAGAAATTAAGTGGTAACAATTTCGTAAAATTGTGATCGCTACGATGTTTAATAACACGCTTTATAACGCATAGCGGGAATCTAAACATTTCAATTTACGTTATAAACTCCCGTGATACGATGTATAACGTGTTAGGTTAAGTCGAATTCTCCTTGATGATTTATGAAACATTTGTGACAGGTATCACTATCTAATGATATATGTTCAGCACTAAATTGAGGAAAATTGGGTGGGAGACATTTTTGAGAAACACTTTCCTACACATTTATATTGCAAAGAAATTTTTATTCCTGTGATGTTAAGTAACACGTTTCATAACCCGTGTCGTGAGCCCAAACGCCTTAATTTACGTTCCAAAGTCACGTCACGTGCTATGTAACAAGTTACGTACGTTAAATATTCTAAGATGATAGGTCCCAATAACTGCTATGAGTCAGCAGAACACGCCCTCAGTCCTGCACTAAATGGAAAGAATTTTGTAAAAAGCAAACACATCCTTAGTAATTTGCACTTTGAAGTTATTTTTTAATGTGATGTTTTTTGCTCACAATTTGTAGAGCATGATAAGATTTAAACAGTTTAATATACGTTTAACAGCCTGTCACGCTATACGGATCGTGACATTAATGAGTAATATTATGTTTCACCTCACGTCGTCATACACAACATTGTACATTCAGTAAATCATCACACGCAATACTTAACATAACGATAGGCCACGGAATCTGTTAAAAGTCAACACCTGCATGTGATCATTTCTTACAAATCCTCCATGACGCATGGCCAATCGGTCACAGAGACTGTCAACGCTTCCGCGAGCAATTGACTTTCCTTCATCGATCGCGACGTTGAGATCAAAATTGAATTTCGAATATTCGAAATCAATGTTTTAAATCTGACAAAAAAATGGAAACAATATTGGTAGCTAACTTATTTGTCAATGCACACTTTCTTTGTTGTCCTGATTTGGCACGTTTCAATTTACGTTGGCCAGTCACGTTACGAGTTATGTTTCAATGTAATATCGGCGGCGATACAATTATTTCGATAAATAATTGAAGTTTTCTTGAGATATGTGGTTCACGTTTCACGACACGTAACGTGTCACACCGAAATTCTATTACAAGCCCATTGTCACATTTTGTTATGATACATGGCACCGTAACTTCATGCTTGTCATTGTAGATTTCGTTCGTTCAGTACCATTTTATATTACGGTTGTTTACATACAAATTTACATAACTCCTCTCAAGTGATATTAAAAAAAAATATAAAAATTGATGTTATTAATTTGCAATTTATTTTGTGAAGGTCTTTTAAAAATTAATAGATACCACAATTTGATTTTGTACATTGAAAACTTCTATAAAAATTATTTATATTGTTATCTGGCATGCAATTCAAGGGCATTAGTGGGCGTATTTTTTCCTACTTTCTGTTTTCCATACTAAAACATTTTTCTTTCGAAGCAATCTAACAAATGTTTGAAATTAAAAAAAATATCATTTAAACTCAAAAAGATCATTATGTATGTATTTGTGACATATTTTAAAGGTAGTATTACATCGCAATATCGTTCGGCGACAAAGTAGCGAGGTAGTTTTGAGAAAAGGGTGGACATAAAATATTCGGAGTGAAAAGAGTTAAATGATTTTTATTTTCGTCGCCCAACAAGAATATGTACCTGAAAAAAACCCATACCTACGCAAATCCACCAAACAGTTGAAAAGCAACATTTTTTGCTGTCAAAATTATGATTGATGCCATCATAAGTTCACTTTTTATAATTGTTGAATTTTTTTCCAATAGCATATTCCATCATTGTCATTTTTTACTATTTTATGGTATAACAAAAATATAAATTTGTTTCTTTTTGAATGAAGAAGGTATTTTTAGATACGCATATTTTGAGAAACTCTATCTTTTGCGTTGCTATCTGATTCGAAGAATGCCTCATCATTTTATATTCCGCAAATAATCGGAATATAAACAATGTAAATAAACACATCAACAATGAATGTAATTTTGAACGGTTCTGTATTTAGAAAACTATTAAAGTCATAGGAACAAAGCGGCTGAGTAATAAAATTCACATTTCTGTCCCATAAACAATTTATGGATTGTTGCAATTTCTTCCTCACAATCAATTTGAATCTTGCATCAATTCATGGAAATTTCATGCAAACAGATAAACAATTAAAATGTACCTACTGAACAATCATAAAATTTTTTTTTTCTGTTTTTTTTCCTCTTAATTCTTTTAGTATTTGACAGATATCATTAACATTTAATTGTTAATACTATTGTTTTAAGTTTTAATGACTTTCGTGCGGAAATTGTTTGAAAATTATTATTTTGAGATAGTAATCCAATAGTTTATAAACTGAATACGTAATTATTATATGTCATTTTGTTTAAAAAGTTTTCTGAAATGGTTTTGCAATTGTAGCAAGTTTTGATTTTTGGTTTTTATGGTGTTGTATAACGGAATTCCTTAATTTAGAACTACTACAATTAACTTTGAAAATTAATATGCAATAGATAAATTAAATAAATACAATATTGTGGAGATAGTCAGACATTAATTTTTGTGTGTCTAGAAATTGTTTTTGATTTCTTCAACTGTATTAAATCGCAGTCGTGCAATGCGCAAGCCGTGCAAATTAAAAATTCACGCAACTCAATTTCGACTCAGAACGTTTTACATTGTGAAAAGTGGAAAACTAATTTTATGTCATTGCACACGAGACTACTACAATTCGTGGTAACGAAAATTATGTGAATAAAAATATAAATAAAAATAAATAAAATGATATGAAAATGAATGCTATCATCTGACCGCCAGGTTCTTCCTTGATGTGCCTCAATAGTTCAGTAGAAATGCTTGAAGCCAAACATTTTCTATATTTAGAATTTTTATTAAAAATTGTCAAAAAAAAGAAAACTGTCTACTTTCGATTGACCAAGGAGTTAACCATCCACCTCATCCCTCATTATTTTAATGTTATATAATACAATATCGTCCACGTAAAAATCAACATTGGTGGCAATCTATTTTCGCATGAAGTGCCGAGCGAAATTCACACTAATTTATTGCATTATCTTCTGGACGCTTTGGACATGAGTTTAATAATTCTATTTCATTCATATTCTACGCAGCACGAATAAATATACTGGCGTCCATCACATCAATTTAATCAAAGAAGATGGGACAAGTAGAGAGGAAAATTGGTTTGACGGTCTCATCTCAGTCAGACAACTTTGATTTTATGCTTAAAAATCACAAATTTATGACACTAGAAAAACATGATGGAATTCTTGTGAAGGAGAACGAACAGAAATGTATTTTCCGCATCAAAGCATCTCCTACGATGCTATGAAAAGTAGAAAAAAAATATCTATAAAAATGTAAGTAAAAAATAAACTTCCTGATATTTTCGGAAGATTATTTGACGTCACAAATACCAAAAGTATTTGCTGTCATCCAATTTTCGATGTTCAATGTCTAAGGCTCTTGATAAGGACATGAGAACAGCTTCATTCGGCTCGATCGACGAAATTATTAATTTCCGCTCATATTGTAATATATTTGGGGTTCAATCAATCAACTGGGGTCGTTTGAAGACAGTATTTTAATAATCCCTACAAAGAAAATATTGGACAAAAATTTCCTGGCACATTTAAAAAAAAAATTCCTTATAAATAATTTCTTCTAACTTTCCTTAATTTTGCAATAATGGTTTCAGTTCGATGTAATTTCTAAACATTTAATGAACATATAAAAACTGTATATATTGTATAAAAAATTTAATTTGCGAAAAGTGATTGAAATCGAAATTGTTTAAAACAGAAAAATTTGTTTTTTATGAAAATTTAACTTAGAATTATCCTAACAAAAATATACCAAATAGTTGGGGAAACTGAAAAGGATCCTTATTATTAATATTTGAGAGTTTAACTTTGATTAAATTTCCTCAAACATAAAATGGAGCTCCTCCGGAATATAAATAAGTTCTTCATTATCCCAAAAAAAGGAACAACTTTCACGGAAATTATAAATCAAAAACGAACACCACTCATTATAATGCATAAAGAAACATAAGGGATGATCATATCAAAGAGAGAATAAAAATGAAGAGAAGAGAAAACATGATTAGGATTTGCGAGTGCTCGGTTTTGAGAAAAAGATAAGGGTAGGTCCTTGAATCCTTGGGCTGAAAATTCATCAATTAAAAAAAAAAAAAAAAAAAAAAAAAAAATAAACAAAATACATTCAAAAGAGGTTTTTGTTTTCATGGGTCCAGAAAAGTGTTAGGCAGAAAGGGTTATCGTGGCAAAATGTCATGCAATAAACCTTTCAAAACAAGTTAAATGGAATACAAAAAAAAAAGATGTACACTTTAGATTTTAAAGCCTTATGAAGATTTTGTTAAATTTTACGAGAGTGATTTTTTTAGTGAAAGCGGAAAAGGTTAGTGTTCTTTGTCCTTCTTAAGGGTTTTTTTTTGATTGCACACATTTTCAAAAACTTTAATAGGAATATTTTCTGGAGTCTTGCCTGAAAATCGCGCTTGATGAAATGGTAAATTGTTTTCTTAAATTTATAATATCCCGGAAGTTGTTGTTACCTTTGCGGAATCCGTCAAGAAGAGTCGTAATAATGTTCGATGCAAATTATTAACAAATCTGCTTGACGTAATCAGCGAGGAGCAGTTGCTTTTATATTTGTTTGAATTAATCGTAAGTGAAGTTAAATGTCAATCCAGGATCAACTTTTCCATAACTCTTCATGTTTTATTTTGGAACAAATTGCTCCTTGGTCCTAATTGTCGCCCTTATATTTAGATTTTCAAACTCACTCCGCAATTTTTGCGATTAGGAATTGTAGTTTTTTGTGTGTGCGTTATATTTGCTAAATTGGCGAAATTCTGGTAGGATTATTGCAAACATTGGTTGATTGGACATGAATGCATGAATGAAATTGTTAATTAAATAATCAATTTCAATAGACAAATCAAATGCGTAAACAAACGGAAAGATTGTCAATTGGGATGGATGAGTTCTTCTATTGCAGCTGCACGGGTGTCGGGCAAATGATCATTGTTCAATTTAAAGTCATTTGGTATTAATGTAAATGTAGAATAAGACTGACGGGATTAAATGAATTAAAATAACAGATGAGGTTGAAGGTGTTTGTTTGCTATTTTGCGGAAATTCACAAAATTCGGTGATGACTTGAGAAATACTCCTTGGTAAGCTTTTGTATTAAAGCTACTTATAAAATTTATGTTCGAGGTACTCAGAAGCGAAATATCAACAATATTGTGCGAGGAGAAATGTCCATAATATAAATATATTTTATGAGGTGTACGTTGTATTCTTACTTCACTATGGTTGTCTGTTTTTTTTTTTTCAAACATGTATGTTGTACATAATTCCTCAGTACTTTTTGGTTACGAGAGCAGCGGATCAAATGCTTGCTACTCATTGCTCAGTGTTATATTCCGGATGTAAGAGTTTTATGCTTTTATATCTGGGAAGGGTATCATCAACATGAACATCATTAATATTATACAAAATGAAGTACGTTTGCCAGAATGAATATTGGTGACACACACATTTGAGTGACAATGATTGTTGCTCATATCTTCAAACTAATTCCTTTCGTTCTCATGGAATTATAATTTTTAAAAGGTTTTTTTCAAGGTAACAAGGATCAGAGGATTTCATTTATCCAAAGGATGCTGTGTTAATGAAATTCTGCTCTTGTATAGGAATGACAGTGCAAAAAAAAATAACAACATTGTCATATAAAACATGAACATTCATCGGCTTTTACTTGAGGTTGAAACACTAATCTTTGCTTGCCGAAGACTTTATCCGTTGTTCAGGCGTGTCCTTGAGGAAATAGGATAATATTCCAACAGCTAATCCCAAAATTGCGTTACTCTTCCAGTATGGAAGCGAGAGGTTTAGATAATTAATTTACTATTTTAGCATCCTTCATTAGGCTTTGGCTGCAGAATCGCTGCCAGGATAACGAGCAATTCAATTATGGAACCCGTTGGACGTTAACTTATTAGTGGCTGGTAATTGCATAAGACTTGGTTTATAATGAGCAGACGCAGAATTAGAGGAGTACCTAAAGGTTTTTCAGTGG
This sequence comes from Leptogaster cylindrica, assembly GCA_963082835.1. Lineage (NCBI taxonomy): Eukaryota > Metazoa > Arthropoda > Insecta > Diptera > Asilidae > Leptogaster > Leptogaster cylindrica. The sequence goes on along the minus strand of OY720108.1, from coordinate 3,935,506 downwards.
TTGTAATATCATTAGCTGGGAAAATATAATGTAAATGGAATTTTTACGCCATTATGGTTTTATTAATTTCATCATTTTGCCGCTGAGTCGCTTACATTTTGAGCACGCGACAAAAATTTTAGTGTGCAAAACTACGGTGGTGATGACGGAGGGGTGTGGGGTGGTGGTTGGTTTAGAAAATCATCAGCAGTAATTGTGATGATGAGTGCATGACTTGCATTTCCTTTTGAATCAATGGAATTTAAGTGGAATTTGATGAATCGCTTCTTAAAGTTGGTTCCGCCCCCCCCCCCCCCCCCCCCCCCCCAATTACCTGCGGTTTTCAGCGGATATTACATTCGAAAGACGAGGATGGGTTAAGACGGAGAATTATTAATTCCTTCTAGTGTAGTAGTAGACATAGACTTCTGTATTTATTTCTTATTCTGTGAGGAATTTAGTTGATTTTAATGTTCTGGTAAAGAGAATAACTCTGGCAGGACTGCAACTGCTTTAATATTCGCTGCACGATTTATTGGATGAGGACTGAGGAGGAATGACGGAACTTTCAAAAGGAATGGAATAAAGCTAACTGCTATTTAATAAAAACGATGAAATTGTTAAGTGCAGTTGAGAGAGCACGTCCTTCGTCGAATAGAATTTTATTGTGAATGGATTAAATTTGAAAGAACTATTGAGATGTCCTTACTCCTTAGAATGGAAAATGTATAAGGACTAAATCCTATAATACACTTATTTCATAATTAAGTGGTTTACAAATTTAGTTTAAACCATTTTTTAATTAACATATTCCGAATATTGTAAAAAAGTCTCTATGAGCGCCAAATACAATTACATCGAAAATTTAAAGTCTTTATTGAAAAAAATATCTATTTATTGTAAATAATTGAAAATTGCAAAAACTAATGCAGAGATCTTAACACGGGACATCTTCGAAATGAAATACCAATTTACTACAAAATTATAATTATTAAATTTGGTTCTACACACAGAATGCATTTATTAAAGCCTGAGTGAAATGTTTTGGGTAATTTCAAAACGCCCGCCCTCTTCTCATCCTCCCTGTTAATAGCGAAGTGAATGACACCATTGTCATGGATTTCTGATTGGGGATATACACAGAAAGTCATGTCCAATTTGACATCCTTAGGCTGGTTACACTGATATAATTAACAAATTGTAGAGAGAAAGATAATGACATCCAAGGGGTTTTAATGAAGTCCCCAGTCACAAAATCGAATATGTTTCCTGGATTTTCACAAAAAAATCGATGTTGTTTTTTTGAAAAACAATATACCAAGAAAATAACAATCCTTTTGTCTCTAAGGTGAATGTGGCGATGTACCATTCATCCTTCTCGTCAAATGTTTTGCAGAATAAAAATTAAAAAACCTAAATTGTTAGCGAAGTCTTTGAAATGAACACTTCATTTGAAAATTATGTAATTAATTATGTTATGTTGCTTGAAGGGTTGTTATCTAGTTAATTTCCTATACTTGCTAACAATATTAAAAATCTAACTGGAAGCAAAATTTCTTAATTACTTTTTTGTTGATACTTATATAATACTTTAGGAAGGACTTACACTTCTGATGATTTCCAATCCAATCCAATATTTGTTCAAGGATACATTGAATCTTGTTTACACACCCCATTCCATCGATAGTCACCTGCGCTTAATTTATTATTTCACTTAAATTTACGAGAATTGATTTAATTTTAGACAAATGTTTCAATTAAAATTTTATAGTCGTTTCACGTTTCGTTTATTGTGCTGCTTTATTTCACGTTTGATCTTACTTGGATCGTCATTAATCGTGTGAATTGACGATTAAGGACAAATCAAGTCAGATGGAACATGAAATTTTATGGATACATCGATATGGCTTTGTAATTTGAAATATTTCGTACGCGCGGGAATTTTCAACACGACAAAATGAAAAATATTTTTCCGGTATAAATTCCGTAGACATTTCTTTCAGAAATGCATTTCATACCACTTTATAATATATATGCTATACCTACCAATATAAGAATGAAGAATTTTAATTGCATGCACATAATTTTTCTTTTCATTCCATTATTGATATAAAATATTTTGTTTTTTGAAATTTTCCGAAATTCATTGTTTAATATATTTCAGAAATTTTCACATTGTTGAACATTGTAGTTGTTGTTTTTGTGGACTTAACCAAACATCGTTCATCCATAATTACCGATAAATGAATATTTTTTTTCTCTTCAGTAAATTCATCCTGTCTCAAAATGTACCATTTACGGAACATTCCATCTCCACCGTTGCACGGGAATTTTTAATTTTGTGGAAAACTGATTCGATTCCAATCGAACAAAATCGTCCGCACCATTACCAACGCAAACTGTGTGATCAAACACATTACTTTTGCTTTATATATTTCGCCATAAACATTTAACAGACAGAAATTTTATGGAGTTTCTCCAGAATTTTTATTCGTACTTCAATCAAACTCAATTTTCGTGTAATAAAGTGAGCAAGGCACATTAATTCAATATTTTTGTTGAACAAATCAACCTGAAGTTTTCATAATCTCGGTTGATTTCATTTTAATGGGATTGCAAAAATATTCGCACATCAAGGATGAGTGATGCTAATTGAAATTGATCGAGCAAAGTTTATGGATGAATTTATGCTTGGGTTTTTGGTAATGAGCCTGACTTCTATAATATATAATGTAATCAGCGTAACAATGTCGGTGATATAATTTAGCGGTTGAATTGAGGACATGGTATGTAAATTGACTACGCTGAACAGGAGATACTGTATTGTAAAAAGAGGAGCGAATCTATTTTTATTGTTGTTTAATGATTTCCGAGCAAAATATACGATTTTGATTTCAATTCTATAAGTAAACACAATTTTGCAAAATGGACGAACTTTTTTTGAATTAGTGAATCAAAGATTTTAATTTTCATTATCAATTTAATTTTTATTAAGTGTAATTTCACTTTGCACTTCACCAATAAAAAAGCAATTTTATGTAAACTCAGAAATATTGTAATAGCAGGATTCACTATTCTTCTTCACTTTGAGTATGAGATTAAAGAAAATAATCAAGTAACTGACTACACTTATTGTTTACACAATTTTTTATGTATCACTGATTAATGGCAGATCACCTGCAACTGTTACAACACCGTTGTTGTTCCACACTTTATAAGAGCAATGGATATCCCCACTCGTCACCGAGACCTGTGATTATATAAGCAATCTCCACCAATCCTGCACAAGTGGATGTAAACCGTGAAACTTCTTGATTGCCCTCACTCCTGTATAATATCAAAGGTAGAACTGTCCATGATCTTCAATCCTCCACTGATCCGATAAGAGCCCAAGTATTTTTCTTGTTTATTTTTTACCTAGCCCTCATCAGGCATCACTCATCAGCCTCCTGCGAATGGCAACTGGATCAGAAGGCATTAATCCTCTATTATTCTATATGCTCCTCCTGGATCTGCTTTGAGGTCCATTTCGCAACGTATAGTGCTGATCTCCTCTTTTACCAATAGAATTCCATAAAGCATCTCTTTTCCATGTCGACATAAAATATGTAAATGATCGAGAAGGAGAGTTTAAGAAAAATGCACCAGAAAACCCGGAAATCTCTAAACAATCAAAAAACTTCCAAGCTAAGCTCTTCCTTCTCATTCATCATCTTAACTTCCACCAGAAGCCTCAATGTACCTCGAGACTCCCTTTTCCGATTGGTTGAATTGGAAAAACTTTGCACCTGTTCAAAGTGTGAGTACGATTTTTTCCAGTTTTAAAATATGAATTTTGATTATATAAGAATTGCGATAGTGGTCAAATCTTATCCCCTGATCATTGGCAATATTGAAAGGGGGATGTTGTTTTCTTCTGGTTGCAGTTCTGGGATCGTTGTCGATCATTAATTTTACTACTTTTCTCTGCAGGTGTTTTGAAAGGCCAACCCCATTTTGGTTGGAGCAGTTGGTGTTTCAGTCTGGTTGAATTCTGATAACTAACATGTATTGTGTCTGGGCTTTAACTAGTTTTAAGATTAGCTTTGTACTTGAACTGGATTAATTACACGTCCACAGTTGCTCATTAGTCTATTTTCATTTAATTATTGAAATGGAATTAAATTGCTATTTAATTGAATTAGTTTGCTATAAAATGGATTTCCTAATCTTTCAAAAAAATTGCATGAAACAAATATTCGAGTTCGAAATGTGAACCCCTTTCCCCTCGACTCCTTTCAACAGTCAAGTTTTCCCAGTGAATATTGAAGTAGTCCTGTTGCCACTTGCTGTTCGTAATTGGAAAAGAACTTCTTCAGCAGCGTTTGCGACCGATAAATTTCCCAAATATAGTTTCGTTCATTTCGTGTATAAGGACATTATCGTCGACTCCTTAATGAGCGGTCACGAAAATAATATTAAATCACTTATCAAGTAATTCAGTTGTCGGGCTCAAGGCATATTTGGCTTTATCCACTCCATCGACTTGGGGTAGTAATGGCCGAGGAGGGAAGTCGTCTGCCACCCATTGAATACGTGGCAACAGAACAACTGCAACACCCGCAACAATCGGGAACTCTAGTCCTTTTGCACTGGACTGGTGCTCGTGACGGTGATTATGGAAGAAAAATTAATTAGAACATCCCGATTTCGGGAAGTCACAAAGTGCCATATTTAAATTCAGATGCTTAATTTTGGGGCAATCAATTCTGGCCTTCCATTCTTTTGTTTGAGCATGATTTTGAAGAATTCAGCAGTCATAGCGACGCATCCGTGTAATACTGGTGAAAGAACTCTGTTACGGTGGTGCAAAAACCGAATTATTCTGTAACTTCCCCTCGGGGCGATTGTTTTGATTGTTTCCTAGATTTTTGTCGAATAAACGCATGGAAAAAAAGAGAAACGAAAAACAAAACATTGTCTTAGGGAAAACACCACTTGAGGGCGAAGACGTCCAAATGATGATATCATTAAATATTTTGCCCCACATCGGCGGAGGGGTTGACATATTTGCCCAGTGCTTAGTCAGAAATTAGGCTCTCACGGCTAGGGTGTGCCGCAATTACGGCTCGTCATTTTCTTGTCTCACTTCGAATGGCCTCAGGGAACTGATTAATCACGTTTGTGATTTGGGAGATTTTTCCACTAATTACTGCCAGATTTTTTTGCTTCTTCAGGTAAGTTGCTAAATGCGAAAAGAAGATAATTAATTGACTGTCAGATCATCAAGTTGCAAAAAGTTGTTACACTGAAAGCAGCGAATTTCTTTTCATGATTTCTAAAATAAAAACACATTTGCACCTTAAAAGCACTTTACAATATTAGCATCGTTTTGTATTATGCTGCAAGGGGATATTCAGTATTGTAAAAAGTCTACACGTCTATTTTCAGATTTAATTTTTTTTATTGATTTTTATGGTAAATATCTTCAAAAATATGATCCAGTGTTCAGTAAGACATCGTTTTACTGATTTTTTGACGACACAGCGTTTATCACGTCTCGCTCTGTAATGTGTTTATTCGTCGCATTTGAGCTTAAAACGCTTTTTTTCAAAACCATGTTTTTCTGACTGATTGCCATGATCAATATCCCGGAGGCCCAGAAAGACAAGAGCACGAGTAAATGACGTCACGTAATCTAGTCGGGTTTATCATCTGCCGCCAAACGGAATTGGATGTTGACATTTGGCATAAAGTAACCATAAAATGGATTCGGGACAGCAGCGTTCAGGTGATTTTCTTGTAAGCAAGCAAAGAAAAACGAAATATGTTTTTACTTACGTTATTTCGCATTACATTTTCTGTAAAGAAGTATTTTTGTCCAAAAACACGGAAAACAACAAAATGACATTTCACAGCTGTTTACTTTTTACTACAACTACTACTACTACTACTGTAAAAATGGAGCTTTCAAAACATTTTTATGTACAGTGCGAAGATCAATAAACATGCATAAAATATTTCACAAGGATATGTTGCTTTTTTCTGTGAACAAAAAAAAAAAACAATGAAACTCTGAAGGTAGAAATACCCTTAAAAACATTAATGTGTCAACTTTTGCGTCTGCTACTCTACTTTCAAAGAAAAAAAAACACTAAATTAATCAATTAATCAACATTAATCTAGTATTCTTACACAATACGTATTTAAATGAGGAACTTGTTCCTTAGTGTTTATATTTATACAATTTTAAAATAAAAAAATTGAAAGTCCTGAACAATTTTATGGTGACTCATATTCGTGACTGACCGTGAAAAGTTCCGGTGAAATCCTTTTGCACGAAAACTCCTCAGGACAATTATACCATTCGGAACAGGCAACAAGTGCTCACCATAATTAATTCCTCTGTTGCGGAATGTTGAACTGGGCGGGGGGACTTGGGCAGAGGGGCATCCAGTGTGAGTAACTCTTTTATACTTCAACGACATTTCCGGATGTTAAGCACAAAGGTTCAAAATCCCATACCATCTTCAAAGGATTTTCCATCCTGACGTTCATACATTTGGGCTAAAATTGTGGTTGGGACGGGCTATTTGCCATCATCAGCGGTCGTTCAATTACAACTGACTCAATTAACATCCGCCAGCACAAGATTTATTCCGGACTTTACTTCCGGTAACCCATTTTACAGTGTAAGTTATTAAAATTTCATACACCATCGCATGCAAGTCTGGCTTACGTGAGGAATTAAATTTTCATCGGGAATGAGGAAAACTTATGGTTTTGGGGGGCAGAGAGATAACCGAACATTCCTGCTGCGGAAAAGTTTTATTGAAACGTTGTGTGTTTCTTTTCTTTATTTTTTTATTGCGCATTCGGGAAATGACTTGAGGCTTTTCAGGTTGCTTATTCCATTTCATTTCGCCTGCTTTGCGTTTGTCTATAGTGCGGGTCGGTGAACCCCAAAAATATCAAAATGATAATAGTTGAAAATGGCTCAAGGCATACGGAAAACAAATACACATTGTTCTGTATTTGTTTGTGTGTATGTGCTTATTGTTTTGTTGGGGGAAAAAACTTTTATTGAACTTTTCCTGGTTTCCAGTAGCCGAAATAATGGAAAAATTTAAATCCACACAAGTTATTAGCGTGACATTTCATCGTTCCCGTCACGTGGAGCTTCTGATTTATTGTTGGGGATAAGAACAGAACCGTTCCGACCGTGTTTTCCAACACCATCGCAGGCAATAATAGCATCAATGAAAATGGCGTGCTAATTCCAGAATTAGTGCGCCAAAATGCTTCGCCACTGAGACTAATTATGAAATTCCCTGCAAAGGAGATAGTGTAGTCCCCGAAATGTACGTTGCACTGCAAGACAAAGATTTGTTTTCTTCAAGTCTCGAAAAATTATTTTTAGTAGGTACTGGAAAATAACAATAATATTTGCCGGTGTCTCATTTCAACGTACTTGAATGTGCCCAATAGAAAAACTGTCTGCTTTCCTCTGTAATAACTCATTCAAGAGGGTTTTTCCATCTTCGAGGAAGCTTTAATGTCAGTGCTTTTTAAACAACGGCACATTAGCGTCATTGTTCGAATGGAATTGATTGTTACATTAGCTCACGTACGATTGTCATTGGTTGAATTTTTATTCCAATTCAATTGAAGTCATGTTTAAGAAATTCAACGAGCTTTAAAAAAAATATAAATTAAGTTAAATATGAACAGTTGAACTGTGAATGCAAAGAAGTATTTCTCTTTGATATGAAAGCATTGGTGAAATGCGAAAAGATACTCCTGCATTATCATATTGTGGAATATCATTGTTTGATGGAAAATTGACCTGAAAAGGGTCTATCCGTTCACAATAGCATTTTATAGATCCGGCGAAAGTACAAAAGCCAGGGAATTTACCTGTGGCATGTGTTCTTGGAAGGACGTCTCCTATACAACCAATTGCCGATGCATATTATTCCACAAAAAGGAAAAATAAAAGACAAAAATAAACGGAATTTCTGATAGGAAGGAGCACAGTAGACAGTCTGTACATCTCCAGTGATTTTTGATGGGTATATTATCCTGGAAAATATGTGTTCTTATTACGAGTACTTCGGGAAATTTCAAGCATGCTCCATTTATCTTTTTTCGTGGGGAGATTTTTCAGTTCACAACTTCAACGTGTTCGTTGAAAACTTTTTTTGAAAATTTTTTCGAATGAATCTGAATGAAAAGTGGCCTGAGACAAGATTTGAGAAAAAATACTCTTCTTTTATTTTTATGCAATCATAATATATGTGGATTTATGAACTATTTGAAAAAATAGAATTGTATGATATCAAAAATATCTAGAGAAAATACATAGAAATTATTTGTATACTTTTTGTACCTTGTATTTTTTTTTTTTTTTTTAAAGCGAGTGAGTTAGATTCGTGTAATACCCCGGACAGATGACAGGTGAGACTATGAGAGCACTTAATAGAGTTAAAATGACGTTGCCCATCTAAATTTCCTATATGAACTCGACTAGATTAGACTCGATAAGCCGCTATCAACGCCATATGTACTACGTATGATTAGTTGCACTAAAAAGAAATCAGTTATGTGAAATGTAATTTTGTTGTTTTTCGTGTTTTTGGACGAAATACTTCTTTGTCAACATATGTCAACAATTAATTCTGAGACTAATTCAGTTCGGTGGCAGAGGACAAACCCAACTAGATCACGTGACGGCATCAACTCGATTATGTGTACCGTCAATTCATCGAATTTTAAAGTAATTCAAGGATGACAAATAAGCACCACTTATGTTTGAAAATTCAAGAAATATGCGAAAAATAAAATTCGCCAGGAAATAACGAACAACAGTTTTAAAATGATTTTGGATCATAATGCGGAAAGCGGAACTGATGAAAAGCGACTTGTAATTAGTTGATTCACGTTCGGAGCAATCAAAGGGTCCCTGAAGTAGATGATGAGTCCTCGATCTCCAATTCAGAATGATGCTCCAACTTTCAATCAGGACTTCAGTTGAATGCATGAGTTCAAAACAGAAAAGATTCGTTACACTGCACAATTTTCTAACAGTGCGTAAATTTCTACAACAATTGCCTTAATATAATTAAAAAAATAATTAAAAAAATTAACATGAATATTTTATGTTGTATTTAAAGAAATAAAGAGCAAGCATTGATCTGAACGTGAGAAAGGTTTCGCTTGACATTTTTTAATGTTAAAACGAAACCGTAAATTGTCCAATGGTCGTGAATTGAAGCTGTCGATAATTCTAGAACCATACTTGAAAAACTCATTAACGGCTTCGAACGTCATATGTAACGTTATTTAAACAGATGCACTTCAATTGAATGCGCAACGCAACGCTGCATGAGGTGATTTGTTGTGAAAGGGCGAACAAAGGAGTCCTCGACGCAATCGGCGCTGTAATTAAACAAAGGCGGTCTGCTTAGCCGACGCCAACCCTTGCCTTAATTACTTTCGCACAACAAGCTCCTCCATGTTATTAATATTTTTATTAGTACTCCGTTTTTTTCTACACGACAAAAACATTAACTGCGCTGCGCATAAATGTTGTTTGGTCTCCATTACAGCGAAACGGCTGCTGTCGATTGTTCTCCAGGATTTTATGATGGCATTTACAAAACTAAATTTTTAAATACTTCTGATTGGTTCTCGACTTTAAACGTACTTCAACATGACTGTTGATGCCTTAGATTCGCTCCTGTGGAAATGTATCGCAATGAAATTTTAACATCAGTTTTTTGACGAGACAAATGACTACTGCAAATGAATGTTCAAATTGGAATTTTTTATGTGCTGCAATGACAAAATTCAACAGAACTTCTTTTGCCCTCTCCATTTTTTTCTGATTATTTGTTTCACGAACTTATTAGAACAAAAAAAAATATTTTGATTTTCAACTTCAAACTAAGAAAAAAAAACATGAAAAACTATAATAATAAAATTCAACGACATAAAGGCTAACCATAAAACAAACAGTTTGCATAAACATTAAAAATAAAAAAAAAAAAATTAAACCGACGAAAAAATAAACTGAAAAGTGAAAAATAAAAATGAACCTTTTTAGTTTTAATAACTAATATCCTAAACTAATGTATGCAACTAATTTTGATTCAGCACCAAACAAACAAACAACAAAGATCATTAAATTACTTTAACTAAACACCTCACCCTTAAAGACGCGCGCCGACTCAAAATTAGTTAATTATTCTATTCGAAAACTAATCGAAACTACGAGTTATACCTCTACCCCTAGATATACCCCTAGAGCTAGCATATAAAAATCGATATTATTTATTAATTCAACTTTTTACTTTATTTTAGGTTTTGTTTTATGTTTTGGTGCACTCTATTTCCAGGGACATGTGATGTTGTTAATCCCATTATTACTTGTTGTTATACGTTTGTAATTTTACATGATACTCAAACATGAACAATATCTTTTTTGTTGAAAGATTCTTTTGGAACTCTTATTTTTTTCTTTAATTACATATAGCTACATCTATACTCTATAATATATTAAACATTCTAAGACAAGCTATAATAAAAAATAAATAAAAAAACCACTTCCAACCTACGACCACTGCGAAGATGAAACTCGACCTCCGCGCTCCTCCAAATTGTTGAACGATCAGCATCTCAAGCATTCAGTTAAGCTGTGTTCTAATGTTTGTCAAGCTTGAACTTCGCACCTCGCGGATGACGTCCTTTAATTTAGTGCTTTGAATGACTTTAACAACTATAAAATCAAAGCGTTTCAATTAAAATCTCTTGGCATAATATGTTATGAGTTTATATTAACGACAATTAATACATGTTGCACAATGGAATCACAGTAAAATTGTTATTAAGGAATTAGGCATAAAAGGGAATCAGCTACCTATATCAAACGGATGACTAATGCAAATAAATAGACAATGGAATAATTGAAAATGGTGAAATATATTTAGTTAACATTAGTTGACAAACGAAACCGGAACTCAAGTATAGACAATAAGCCCATGTATTAATTTTGAAATTGAATTTGCAACAAATTCAAATTGTAATAAAAACGGAAAAAAAATCAAAAGGTGTCGAAATTTTATTTGCACTCAAACAAATTTGGACATTTATTTAAATTAATCACACTATGTCAAAGTGCTACCGTAAAATCTTTCCATAAAAACGCTGTTTTAACGTAAGTAAATTTCTACTGTAGTTTTTTTGTAATATCGTTATATGATTTAATGAAGAGATTTTATGCGACAATTCGATTTGAGGCTCTTTAAAATCTGGATATGTGGACAGCAATCGCAATAATATATTTATTGTAGCTTCAGACCTGATATCGGTACGGACCCTTATTCAAATCGTTCCGAATGTTACTTTCAGCATCATTTCACATTTTTCCATTAACATTCCTGTCGTTCATAGGATGCCATAATTTTGAATGTGTTTCACGATCCAACAACACTTTTTTACGACACAATGCTGGTTTTTATGTATACTTTTTGCAAGTGTATTGCGTGCATTCAAAGAGCAGTGAATTCATTTTGCAGTCCGTGCACAATCTACTTTACTGGTTAATAAAACAATTTCTTTAAAATTCGTCGTATTGTTATTGTCTCCAATCTCCATTGCCCGTCACTGTCTTCAGGTTTCTCAATTGTTGTTTTAATGTTTTTTGTTTTTCCGATAATATTTGAAAAAGATAACCTTTTTTGTGTTATTTCTTGTTAGTATTATATTTCCTGTTTATTAACAAAATTATGACAAGTGACAACTGACAAGAGGCAGTAAATTTCATAAAGAAACAAAACAAAATCGTTATTTTTTTACATTTTTGTTTTCAATCTCAAAAAGTAGAAATAATGTTAATGCACACTTAAATTTGAGTGTTTTACTATCTTGCGTTATTACTTTATAATTTGTAATTTATAATTAAATAATAAATAATTTATTGAGCTTAATACAAGCTGTATCACAAAAAAACAAAAGAAAAAGAAAATAACAAAATAAAATTAAAAATAAAATTAATTGTAAGAAATAAAAAGAAAATAACAAAATAAAATTAATAAAAATACTAGTAAAATTCATAACAGTAATCATAATAATTAGAAATTAAATACTAAATACAGTCAGGAACGGTGGCAATCAACCGGGGAGGGAGATTATTCTTCTCAAGGAAGATTTACAGAGGTGGAAGTCGAAGGATGGGAGGGAGTTAGCCTTACGAAGCATTCTCGATAGGGGTTCGTTAAGGCCGTAATTAGTACGATGGGACACTGGACGGAAAAGGGGGACTGAACGAAGATTACGGGGATTAGAATTAAAACATATGGACTGCAACAAAGAGGGACAGTCAATGTTGCCAGAAAGAAGTTGATGGAGGAATAGGATGTCGGCAGCGTCACGTCTAAAATAAAGAGTATCCAGGTTGATGAGTCGCAACCGGTGCTCATAAGGGGGAAGAGATAGAGCATTCGACCAAGGAAGGTCCCGTAGAGCAAAGCGAAGAAATCTACGCTGTACGGATTCGATACGACGGATGTGGATAGATTGAGAAGGGGACCAGACAGGAGACGCATATTCAAGAATGGGGCGTACAAATGAAATGTATAGTACAAGTAACAGTACAGATTTTATATTCAGAAAGAACAATTTTCAATTGGGAAAATTGCAAATTTTCCCTTCGATTCTAAAAGAAGACATTCAATTAATTCAATAAATTCATTCATTCAGATTAACTCTTTTTCTATAAATCATTAACTCTTTTCTGTGTCACTCGCATTCAAATCAGAACTCTAAGCGAAGTGTACAGCATAAAAACCCCAACCAATGTCTGTTCGTCAATAGTTCACACGTTTTTGGGCATTAGCGAGAATTCCGGAACTCAAAAAAAAAACATAAACTTTAGAATGAATTTTCGCAGCAAATAAAATTTATTATATGATTTTAATGGGGTGTAGCGAAAGCAGGCACCCTTTGAATTACGCTTTTGGCTGTCACTGATTGGAACGGTCAAAAGGAGAGCGCTTATTTGGAAATGTTGGTATACTCTTCTTTTTCCCAAACACCGCGACACATCCTGTCCGAATTTATGACGAGCTGCGGCTGTAAACCGACGGATACCGAAAATAGTTTCAGTTTCTTGTCGTTTTCCGTTGAAGCAGAAATCATAAAACTTCCCCGTGAAAGTCGCTAAAGTTTGTATTTTTTGTTTTTTTTTTTTTAGTTCCCGAATTCTCGCTAATGCCCAAAAACGTGTGAACTATTGACGAACAGACTTTGGTTGGGGTTTTTATGCAGTACACTTTGCATTAAACAATCCATCTTCCTAACTCATTCATTGCGACCAATACAATGCTGTAAAGGAACATTGAAAATTTTAAACTCAGAAGATGATTGACCTTCCGCATTGAAATTGAAGAGTTGGATGTACATTTATCTAAACATTGCTAATGCAGAGTAATGAGGACGATTTCGGAGCAAAACAAAATTTATTGATGACCATTAACAGACAATTTTACAATTAAACAAAACATACGATTTCTATGTACCAATTGGAAAATTACGAAACAAATTTTGAATAATAGTGTGGTTTGTAATATAGATATCTCGATATTTCGGACATTCTTCAGACAATCGGATATTTTCAAATTTTATCTGGATTATCGATATTCCTCTGTATTTTACAATAATTGTTCGAGTTCAATAGCACAAATATTTTTGCCACAATAAATTTTCAAAACTGATTAATATGCCTTAATGCAATGTTCCGATTAATGAAATTTTGTTTGATTTACACAAATTACCGAATTAATCTGTTATGCCATGAAATTACTTCGGTGAATAAAATTGATGGCAAATGAAAATTACGCAATAATTACGTGTAATAAATTGATTGATTACTAGATCAGATTCAGTCTAACAGTTTCCTATTAGAAAGATAAATAACACTAACAATTGTAATTTATATATTGAAAATAATTTTCAGAAGCAGGTGAATATCCTGCAGTAGAACAATAGTGTAAACAGTTTCTTCAGATTATTGGAGAATAAAACCACAATAATTTCTGGTTCACAAAATATGATAAGAAGGAAAATGGCGTCGTTTCCATTTCTTCTTACCACAGAAAATAGTTTACATTACTTTGTATGTACTATGCATTTATATACAGTATGTTTTCCGCAAATCCTTTTAATTGCTTTATTGTGGTAATCTCGTAGTTTTACAGTAACAGTTGAGATTGTTCTCGGTTTTAATTTCTGTACATTCCTCTCGAGAACTTACCGAAAATTCCCACTGAAGTGGGATGGAGAAGACTGTTTCAATATAAGTTCGTTGTGCTTTAAAACTTCTTCTGGCATTCAGCAAAATCGTAATAAAGCAATTTCAATTTAGCATACCCAAACTACACTTCTTCTCCCATTCCATATTGAAATATTAATTTCATCAACTTTGCAACGCGGTGCTTTCCCACATTTCAATTTATTCGATGCGAATTCTGCAATTGTTTCTACTGGAATTTCGTCGGTTCCCGTGCACCCTTCTGCGGATCATGATACAACTCCATCTGGTGCAATCGTTACAATTACAGCGACCTCCATCTACCATAAAATCCAATTTCTGTTTAAGATATTTCTTGTGACCTCCCTCCACCCGTGCACTGTAATTAGAAAACTGCTTCGCACCAAGCCGCAAGCATCTTCAAGTGTAGGCGTTTATTTTAGGCTAATTACCTGGCACATCCGTCATTACGCTGTTTGCCAGTCAATTTCCCGCTTATAAATAGTGCAATGAAGATTCTATAACATCTTCGGAGCTTGTGGGCAAAACTGCCGTTATTGGCATCCCAAACCATAATGGGTACTTGCTGCGGAGTCAGTAGCATCTATACTCGCTGCAGCCGAACACCATCTTGGAATGCCTCGATGCATTAAAGTCACTTAATTAGTGGGGGTGTTGGCTGGGACAACCCATGGATTTGAACAGATCGGAACTTTCACCCTTCAGCTTCTGCCCCACGCGGAGTCGATGAAGTCTAAGTGGTGAAAAAATACTCATTAAAACTCGGGCGAAAGTTGTCTACGATATTTTGATATTTCTAAAAAGAAGAGTATTGTTAAATATACCCAATTTCATACTAAAGCGGACGGAAGATATAACAACTTTTACATATTTTAATTGATTTTTTGCCACCGAATATCATTTTTCAACAAGTAAATTTAATTTTTAGGGGATTTCCCCTAAATGAACACGAACCAATTCAATGTCTTCTTCAATATATCGGCTTCAATTCAAAAACAAAATATCCATGGACAAAAATTGGTAGATAATCTAGCAATTAATATTTGGTATTAATCTAGTGTTTTAATTGGGAATATTTTATTTCAAAAGTTAGCTAATTCATTATTGTCGGAGACTGTTTGCCATTACTGATGGATTTTGTGTATTTTTTGTAATATATTTAATATTATAAAGTTTTATGGTAAGTAAAAGTACTTAAAAGCAGAAAAAAATTGTTTCTGAGGTATAGCTTTTTTGAAAATATCAGGTCGAAACAAAATTTTTTATCCATAGTAGCGTGTCTTATTAGTAATGAGTTAATGTCGTCACGTAATGTATTATGTAGTCCGTCTTATCGTCTGCCACCGAGCTGAATTAGAATCTGTTGGCATTTAGCGGAAAGAAATTCGCTATAAGCCTATAACGGACAGTTTATTTTCTTTCAAGAAAGCAAAACAGAAACAAAATGTCTTTATACTTATGTTATTTTGCGTTAAATTTTCTGTACAGAAGTATTTCGTCCAAAAACACGAAAAATAACAAAATGACATTTCACAGCTGTTTCCTTTTTACAACATTTTACATTTTACATTTTTCTTTTCAATTGAAATTGAATTAAAATTACCAAAATTATGTTCGAACATAGTGGCAAATTAAATCACAAAGCATTGGAGAGCACTGCAGAATTTATTCGGCATTGGTATGTACTGAATTTGTTGATGCAAAAACAATGATTTTAATTATTCAATTGTAAGAATATTCAATTACAAGTCAACTGATACCGAGAGGCGAAATTCACGAGTACCAAATGCCACAATCGAAACATTCCAAATTATCATCATTTAGAAATTTTCATTGATGCTGAAATGAAATTAATTCACACCGCGAAACGTAAATTAGTTTCATGTGTTTTTAGTGCGTCAATTACTTTGAAATATTTAAAATAAATAAAGTTTATCGTTCATGAAAGATGATATCAAATTAATGTGTTAATTAGTGCTAAAGTTGTTGAAAAGTTTTTGATAAAGAATACAGAGAAATATCCACAGAATCAGTTTAGTTCTCATTACCGATGTTTATTTAACTCAAAGCAGAAAACTTTTCAAATACATCTGTTTTGAAAGTTTTGTTGTATAAATTACGATAACAGGGAATTTCCCGCGGCGTACTTCTTTCAGTTCAGTCAATATTTCGGAATTCGATTAACATCAACGAGGCCGCCATCATTTGTAATTCAATTTCAATTACAATTGATAATGACAAGAACTTTAATCATTTTCTCGTCCTCTTCATTTTTTAGATATTTGCCAGAATCACGAGATATCGCAATTGTGCAAATGTCGGTGAGAGTAATTATTCACCCCGGTGAATAGGGTTAATTTCAGTTCTTCTCTGTCCTTTGAGCATTCCGCTAAAGTTGATCGCCATTGTGGGACAGTTATTTTTTTTCTCCTTTTTTGTGTTAATTAGCAATAATTTTGAGTAAATGAACCGAATGCGATGGTCGGATGTGGTCAATTCGCAAACAGTGGAAAGGTTCTGGAACCGTGGGGAATTGCTGATTTTGCATTAAAACAAAACAAAAAAAATTTACAACAAGAACGGAAAAAGAAAATCGATGTCCCCAATGGACACTTTTCCGTCAGGAGTCGAGTATGTTAACAGCAGTCAGCAGGCAACTTACAGGACTCAGTGCTGTTGTTCACCGGTGCCCCCTAATCCCCCGGCTATAGTGTGTTTCATGAAACATTCATTGCTGTAGGAAATCGATAATTTTATCAAAGATTGGACGTGTGGTCACCATATTATCAGTTTGATTGATTCCAAATTAGCTTAACTTGTATTTTCGTGCCGCTTCCATAAGTGAAAAAAAAATTTCATGTCGTGCCTCACCGCAATCACTCTACTCAAACATTTCATTTGCGTAAAGTCGTTCATAATAGTTTGCACAGTTCACAAGTACATAATATTGAATAAAAATTTAATTTAACAAATAGAACATTTTGTTTTGGAGTTGAATCATTTTCGCAAAACATTATGTTCGATAAAATGTTCATGTTTCAGTCGTGATTGTTTGTTTTTTAGATGAATTTAATATGGAAATGTTTTATTGTTAAACAGGACATTTCTGATTCGAATTCCGAATTCGTTTTGAATCAAATTTAATATTAACCCTTTCAGTATTGGGATTGCGCTCTTCTTCTATTATACAACAAACTGCAAAATAATATTTATTTTTTTCATTACCTGCACTATAAACTGACAAAAAATTTCCCAACAAGGTTATCACTTTACGAGAACCGTTGGTTTTTAAGTTTAAGTACGTAGAAGTAGAGCTACTATGCTTTTTGGAGAACAAAAACATACCGCACTTGCTGTCACAACAAGTCACAAATAGTTCAATAATGTACTGATCTCTTTATTGGTTATAAAAATTTTCAAAATGAGTTTACCTTCTTAGTTTATTAGATATGCTTTGACACAATACAATTGACTCAAAGTGAGAGCGAGTTAGATGGAGCCATACAGCGGGAGTGACAGTGTGAGCGCTCTTCGCGCACAGCCGATTCACCGAACTCTCACACAAAATTGTATAGAAATTTCGGTAACTTTGCAACGCTATTGTTACTAAACTAGAATTAGTTTCTTCACAATTATTTTTATGATCCCAAATCTCTATTGTGCTTTGTTGTCTATAAAACAAAACTAATTGCAAGTTTGTACGTTTTTTTAGTTTCGAAATTATAAACCTTCAAAGTCAGCGCAAAGAGCATCATAAATTTTTCTTGTAGTGGACCCTTATCACCCGTGATGAATAGACGTGCTTCTATGTCAAAAAAACTGCCAGTATTTTGGCATATGTATAAAATTATTTGCAGTATTTAAAGAGTTAAATCATACAGGTAAACAATTGTTTGAAAATTGAGGCAAAAATAATGAGCATATAATAAATTCAAATATAACAACTCCAGAATCCTGATGCACTCTAGAAAATCACTTTTGTTATCTGATCCAAGTAAAATTATTTAGCATACAACCAAACACCAAAAGTCATTAAATTCTGTGAAGCGTAAGACTTCCTGACTCAGGTGCAACCATCTTTAAATCTTCTCAGATAATTTTGAAGTTTGGCAAAGTCTCTGACTTCAGACTTCAGAGCGTTAAACAACTTCATTAATCCGACAGTGGAAAGACGCTGAGAGGGGAAATTTCGATTTATTGCGAAATTATTCCAGTTTGGTATATTTATTAGGTTTAAAACATTGCTTTGTGAATGTACGCCAATGAGAAGGGGTGAGAAAGGATTGTGGATTTGAATAAATTTTAGATATTCTGTGCCGCGGTGCACGCACAATGACGAAGGAAAATTTTTGGTGGAAAATCGATATTGAGCTGGAGACTCAAAAAAGCGGACACGGCAGAGAGTTAAAAAGTTATTAAATGACCGACTCGTAGTACACGAAAATTATTTCTTCTTTACAAAGCTAATTGAATGGGTGAGTGTCTGCATCCCGTCCTCCGGTGCCACAATTGGCTCCTGCATCGGTCAGAACTGATTGGGGCTTGAAGGTTGGGGGATGGCTCTGGTTGCTTCTCCATTACTTTAGAAATGCCATAAAATTCGCGCTGGGTGTTCTCCGAGCAGTAATTCAATACTTAAGATGGGTTACCTTGAATAATGGGCCCCTTGTGTAACACGTTTTATGGGTAAACGAGGAGTCGTTACCACCCACAAAACATTTTCCTGGATTGAACACTTCGGCCCTTCTGAATGCTGGGAATGTCATGGTTTTTTGGTGAAAATTGTTTGCCAGTATTTGTTGCGCCGCACTTAATGAACACACACCGTTACACCAGGCGAAATTTTTTGAAGCATTCAGCTGGAGCGAAACATTTAATTTTCCCTTGTGCCATAACTTTAACCGCCATTCTGAACCGCCTACGACCTACGTCTTGGTTAAATATTCCCACACGAACCCCTCGCTGCGAGATACACCACATGATCTGTGAATTATTGTGCAGGAACCATAGTAACTTATATCCTATCGTTAAAGATATCAGCATTACTCCAGCCTAACACCACAAATTTATGAAGTTTGAATTGATTCGCAAATTGATGAATTCATATAGTTTAACACTTCACTGGAGTCTTCGGCGCCGATTATTTTGTTTAATTAAATATTGATTACATATTTTTTAAATGTCTGGCAAATTATTGTTGTAAGTTTTTGCTATAAATTAAGATATCACAGAAAGATTAACAGTCATCCCTAATCGGACGAAACAGAGCAGAAAGATGTCCATTAAATATACAAAACACTCCCAAGATACATTAGAACAAATTTCCTTTGAGACACCTTCGTGCTCTGAAAACCCTTAAAACTTTTTGAATAATTAATGAGCCGATGTGAATTGAAAAGTACCGAAAGGTTGGAAACCAATAAAGCAATGGCACAGTGGCGCTAAATTGAGAGCATCAAAAATCTGCAAAAACATTAACAATGGTGAACAGACACCAGTTTTTTTCATTTTATTGAAAACCTTTTAAAGAAAATAACATATTCACATTTCTGTTTTAAAAAAATATTTTTATAAAAAGTAATGAGATAACAATTTGGAATTAATTCTTTGAACTCAAAATTGTCTTTAGTAGTAAAGTGCTTTTTATGGAGGGCCATTAAACTAAAGGGATTTAACAAATTTAATTGAATATCATTTAATATTGAAATTGACGTCTTTAGGTAAAAAAAAAAAAAAATAACTCAATTCTTCCCTTTCCACTGATTAATATTGGAAAAAGTGGGAAAATAATTATTATATGTGAAAATGAGGAAAACTCCGAGCACCAGCATTCGTCAGCATTTATTTTGCTGTAAACAACATCACAAAGGTGAACAAAACATTTCGTACTTATTTAAATCCTCCAAAGTACTCAGGAAACCGAAATAAAATCGAACGATTGAAAATCCTTGATCGGTATTTTTAGCAGGTAGATTTTTCTGTGGCAACTTGTTGCTTCATTGAGCCATAAAATTTCACCGAATGATTCGTTCGATCGTATCGTTAAGTTCCTTTTAATAAAAGAAATCTTATTCGCTTTGATACCCAACCTAAAATTGTTTCCATCTAGAATTCTTCGGCATACCCGAAAAGGAAAACCCGAACATTGAATCGATTCGCTCGAAAAGATTTTCCATCAAATTTGGTTTCGTTTCATTTATATCAAGGACATTGATTTCTACCTGCCCATACAAGAGTAACTGTACCTTTCGAATACGTAAACACAGACTAGATAATCTACACCAGGATTACTAAATTGTCCAGTAATGCTGTACAAATATTTCAGAATAACTTTAATGTCCTTTTAAAAATGTAAATATTGCATAAGGAAAGAAGTGCAAGAATAACAAAACGTTTTACCTCTTCTCTGGAAACGAATAATTAGAGGTAAAGAAAATTTGCTTTCAAAAATGCTGAAATGCAACCCTTTAATTTCAACCCGCATAGCTTTATTACGTGCAGGTAATTGTTGGTCCTGGCGCGAGCGCATGAAAAGATATCTAGAAAAATTTTGTACTGACTGGCGAGCTTCCATGTCCATAAAGTTGGAACCGCCACAACAGCCAACCACAAAAATTAGTATATAGAAATTAGGGGCTAATTAAGGGCTAATTAAGTGCCCTACTGCCGAATTTAGTGCTCTTATAGTTTTATCAGAAAGTGTGGATTTTCTAGTTTGAGAGCAAACCTGGAACCGCCACACAAAAAACGTAACAAAAATAAATAAACAACCAGGTAAGAATTAAGGGCTAATTAAGGGCTCTCAAACGCCAAAACAGATTTTTGAAAAATCAAACCCCTATGGCCAAAAACACCCCCTCGCGTACTTCAAAAATTGAATATCCACAGAATTAACCTCAGAATCGACCTCAAACCGATCCCCGAGTAGTATAAATAGTTTCCAGAATTAAGGGCTCGTCATTCTGAAGTCGTAGTAATTTAGGGCTCCACCCCCATTGCCAAAAACACCCCCTCGCGTACTTCAAAAATTGAATATCCACAGAATTAACCTCAGAATCGACCTCAAACCGATCCCCGAGTAGTATAAATAGTTTCCAGAATTAAGGGCTCGTCATTCTGAAGTCGTAGAAATTTAGGGCTCCACCCCCATTGCCAAAAACACCCCCTCGCGTACTTCAAAAATTGAATATCCACAGAATTAACCTCAGAATCGACCTTGAACCGATCCCCGAGTAGTATAAATAGTTTCCAGAATTAAGGGCTCGTCATTCTGAAGTCGTAGAAATTTAGGGCTCCACCCCCATTGCCAAAAACACCCCCTCGCGTACTTCAAAAATTGATTATCCACAGAATTAATTCAGAGGCGATCCAAAACCGATCGGTATACTTCGAAAATTAGGTTCAAGCCGAAAGTCGCTTCCCTGTTTAAAAGGAGGCAGGTTTTTTCTCTATCTACCAATTTTCTTTTATCTGTGGTCTGGATCTGATTTTAATCAATACACAATACTTACGCAAGTTGAATTCATTTTCAGCTGGAGATTTTCTCTTAAAAAAGTATTAGGTTTACCCTAAATTAATGAAAAAAAAAATCAAAACCAAGTAAAGTTGTGCTTCGCCTAAAGCATAAACTGTAAAAAACCCATTTTCACTTGTAATTTTAATCTATTTTAACTTATAATTTTGCATTAAAAAAAAAAAAGTGTAAAAACTGGATAAAGCTAAAATACAAAAGTTAAGGAGTTTTTTTTTTATTATTCCAAAGAATCTATTTGGTGTAAATTACTAAATGTGGTTTTGCAATAAAATTATATTTTAATACCGATTCCTTTGTGCTGAAATCGTCATATTGAATCCATTGACCTGGTGGTCTGTAGCATATTGCTGTATAGTGTCCGATGCCGGGTTGACAAGTCTTCAATAATGGTGCTTGGAAATGAATTATACCTCTTAAAAAATATGTTGTTTTATCCAAATAATTTAAAAATTCCTTTGGTATATGACTTAATAAAATCATCGGATCTCTCTCACCAGAGAGAGCATGATAAATTTCTAGCCAAACAACCGATCCTAAATGATTCAAAGTTGTCTCTTCTTTTCCTTTGCAATTTTTACGACAACACTGACGAGATCCTTTTAATACAACATAATTATTGATAAAATTTATAAAATCTGTTCCCTTCAATGCAGATTCTTCCAATTGTATTATAGCTAAGTTTTTTTCTCTCGGTGAACAGTCCTTGTTGCATTTGGTAATTTCTTTCATACTAGGAAAGTCTTTAAAAAGTAGCATCGCCAAATGACCAGCGTTGACTTCGGAATTGACAATTGATATGCTTCCTATTTTTGATGTTGGTGGGAAAAAACTGCACAATATTTCTGCTCGTAACTTATATGAGCGTGTGGATATTCCTTTATTGATTATAGTAGAAATCAGATCGTATAATTTATACTCCTTCTTTGTTTCCACATACTCCCTCATTTCTGTTACGTCAGACGCAGTTGCCAAAAGAACTTGCACTAAACTGTCAAAAGCGCACGTGTTTGTTAAGGAAATTTCATTCCCTAGGATATTATATGATTTTAACGTTAAATTATTAGCATTTTTTAAAATTGGTATTTTTCTATAACGTTCTGTGTTAATAGCGTCGTGTACATGCGTATTGGAAGTTAGATATCGTGACTTTTTTTTTCCCAACTTACTAGTTAACCCGCGCCAATCTTCGACTTCCCGACTTGTTAGAACCTGCGAAACATTTTCTTTATTTGAGTTGCACATTATGCATATTCTTTGTTGTCCATAGCCTTCCTCGCCATAAGCTTCAGAACAACCATTTAAGGCATGTACCGCTTTCGAACAAATTATACATACATGCGCCTCACCAGGAAAATCTCCATTTTTGCATGCTGGACATTGTAAATTTGTATTTTCGCCAACATTTATTTCTAATCCAACACCTTCTGAGCGATTGGAGCTTTCACTTTCTGCTGTCGATGCTTTGGTGCTTGATATATCTTGCACTGATGTGTGTTGTGGAGCAGCATTGATAATTTTCACTTTCCCACTAATATATTTAATGTGATTATGAATAAAATCATCGACTCTTATCGGCAAATTAACTCCTTTTAGGAGATGCGATTTTATTATATTAAATTCACTTTCGACGCCGGCACTAGATGCTGGAATGCGTCCATAGCCAAAAGCATCGCGACAAACACATGACCACATTGGAAAAAATCGCATATCTTTTAACAATTTTTTGGCAAATTTCGGCATATGATGTGCATTATCACGATCACCTACTTCGTCTATATTTGTATTATAATCGATTTGATTATACCACGCAATTAATTCACTATTATTTGTTTCTATGTTTTCAATTTCAGAGCATTCATATCGACACATTGACACTGCACTGGTATCGATAGAATCCAAATCAAGTGACTTATCTTCATTATTTATCAATTCTTTTAATAGTTTTTTATGCATTTCGCATTGCGTCGGTTCACCAGACTGCAACACTCCTTCTGTTTCACTTTTAGCAACAATTAATAAAGATGTTAATATTGCAGCGGCACTTCCAACACTACGTGCCAAAATTAATTGGCCTATTGCTGCTAAATAAAAAATTCTAATTCGCTGTCGTTTTTCTTCTACCCGCAAAAATGATGCATATATCTTTATAAAGTGTGCTACATCAATGCGTATGTAGCAAGCAGGAATTTGTGTCCAACAGGCATCCGAATATGCTTCCAATGTTGAAAATTCTGTAAAACACCTGATGGATGCTGCGAGTAGTGCTTTAGAAAAATCGCAAGTGACTTCTTTTGGCGATGGTATACCTGTCTTTAACCATTCCATCAGCCAAAATGATATGAAATTTGTTGATTGATTTTCCGACAACATTTGCGAAGCCGGGAAAGTGCCGGCTTCGCAATTTACCACTGCTTGATACAAGAAAATATGTTTGGATAAACTTTTATCGCATTTTTCAATTTTCCGTACTATACTGCCAGTCGCATCAATCGCAATGCTGGGATAATTGCTTGAAGCATTGTTTCGGTAAACATGCATTTGTTGATTTGTCCAATAATGTAAATAGAAAGGATCTAATCCAATGTTATGTAAAACATTCTTTTGAGTGAACATTTTCATTATATGCAACGCTCTTAGTGGATCAGGATCCAGAAATTTCGCTGCAGTATGTTCATATTTAGCAGTGTTCAAAACACTGGTTTTAAATAGATGCGGTGGTTCTGCATCACCTGGTAACATTATATTATCGGCCAGTTCTATGCGGTATTTAATTGCTGATTTTTTTGTTAACTCTTCAGCCAGTTTGCTTCTTAATGGTTCGCGTAAGTATCGCTTACTACATTTGCCATCGACTTTATATTTCTCATTTACAATACATTTTATTTGAACGAAATCGCTATTAAGGTCTCTATTATCAATTTCACAATAAATTCTTGTGCCACATTTACAAGCACCACGTATATTACCTATACTAGCATCGAAGTTAAGTTTGAGATTACTAAAATTAAAGCCACATTTAAAACGCGTAATATTCCATATTTTTTCAGTAATTAATTGTTGCCACAAACCCGGTTCTAATATTGTGCACTGCCTCTTATACATTTTGTTCCGTGATTTCTCAAATCTTTTATACGTTCGGTATGTCAATAAGCTTTCAAATAAATTACGTGATAAAGGAATGGTAAATTTCGTATGAAAATCATTAGAACTAATCTCACTGGCATTCGTCGAATCTAAAGAATTGTTGTTAGCCGAAATAACTGTACAGTTTTGTACATTGTCATTCTCTTTGATACATTCTAAGTTTTCACTTATATAGCCCATAAGTTCATCTTTAATATCATACTTATTGCACGTGACAATAGTATACAATGTTTTGGCACTAATTTTATTCTCCAGTTCGTTAGCCATTATAGCCCACACTTTGTCGGTTTTAGAAACAACTTTATTGTCTTTTAGAATTAGTTCATTATTTCTCCTAATCACTTCGAGCAATACCGATCGCTCTACCGCAGGTGGTCTTCCCACTGATGACATTTTATCTTCTTTAGCACTGATACACAATTGAAAAAAACAAAATATGCTTTTTAAATAAAATAATATAATTACCTTTTTCTCACTAATGCAAAACAATGTTAGCCCAACGTGTTTTAAACATTGAAAATATTCGCGAAATGAACGAACGACAACATAACTATGGAAGTCGCATGAAATCTAAACGGTACATGGCAGCCAGCGAATGCAGTCATCGTTGTCGAGCACACTTGAAAATTTTATAGCCGCAGCAGCTGGGCATTGAAAAAGTAGGAGTCATAGCAAAAACGCCAAATAGTTATGTTGTTGTAATTTAAAAAGCATATTTTGTTTGCAACAAGGACTGTTCACCGAGAGAAAAAAACTTAGCTATAATACAATTGGAAGAATCTGCATTGAAAGGAACAGATTTTATAAATTTTATCAATAATTATGTTGTATTAAAAGGATCTCGTCAGTGTTGTCGTAAAAATTGCAAAGGAAAAGAAGAGACAACTTTGAATCATTTAGGATCGGTTGTTTTGCTAGAAATTTATCATGCTCTCTCTGGTGAGAGAGATCCGATGATTTTATTAAGTCATATACCAAAGGAATTTTTAAATTATTTGGATAAAACAACATATTTTTTAAGAGGTATAATTCATTTCCAAGCACCATTATTGAAGACTTGTCAACCCGGCATCGGACACTATACAGCAATATGCTACAGACCACCAGGTCAATGGATTCAATATGACGATTTCAGCACAAAGGAATCGGTATTAAAATATAATTTTATTGCAAAACCACATTTAGTAATTTACACCAAATAGATTCTTTGGAATAATAAAAAAAAAACTCCTTAACTTTTGTATTTTAGCTTTATCCAGTTTTTACACTTTTTTTTTTTAATGAAAAATTATAAGTTAAAATAGATTAAAATTACAAGTGAAAATGGGTTTTTTACAGTTTATGCTTTAGGCGAAGCACAACTTTACTTGGTTTTGATTTTTTTTTTCATTATTTTAGGGTAAACCTAATACTTTTTTAAGTGAAAATCTCCAGCTGAAAATGAATTCAACTTGCGTAAGTATTGTGTATTGATTAAAATCAGATCCAGACCACAGATAAAAGAAAATTGGTAGATAGAGAAAAAACCTGCCTCCTTTTAAACAGGGAAGCGACTTTCGGCTTGAACCTAATTTTCGAAGTATACCGATCGGTTTTGGATCGCCTCTGAATTAATTCTGTGGATAATCAATTTTTGAAGTACGCGAGGGGGTGTTTTTGGCAATGGGGGTGGAGCCCTAAATTTCTACGACTTCAGAATGACGAGCCCTTAATTCTGGAAACTATTTATACTACTCGGGGATCGGTTCAAGGTCGATTCTGAGGTTAATTCTGTGGATATTCAATTTTTGAAGTACGCAAGGGGGTGTTTTTGGCAATGGGGGTGGAGCCCTAAATTTCTACGACTTCAGAATGATGAGCCCTTAATTCTGGAAACTATTTATACTACTCAGGGATCGGTTCAAGGTCGATTCTGAGGTTAATTCTGTGGATATTCAATTTTTGAAGTACGCGAGGGGGTGTTTTTGGCAATGGGGGTGGAGCCCTAAATTTCTACGACTTCAGAATGACGAGCCCTTAATTCTGGAAACTATTTATACTACTCGGGGATCGGTTTGAGGTCGATTCTGAGGTTAATTCTGTGGATAATCAATTTTTGAAGTACGCGAGGGGGTGTTTTTGGCAATGGGGGTGGAGCCCTAAATTTCTACGACTTCAGAATGACGAGCCCTTAATTCTGGAAACTATTTATACTACTCAGGGATCGGTTCAAGGTCGATTCTGAGGTTAATTCTGTGGATATTCAATTTTTGAAGTACGCGAGGGGGTGTTTTTGGCAATGGGGGTGGAGCCCTAAATTTCTACGGCTTCAGAATGACGAGCCCTTAATTCTAGAAACTATTTATACTACTCAGGGATCGGTTCAAGGTCGATTCTGAGGTTAATTCTGTGGATATTCAATTTTTGAAGTACGCGAGGGGGTGTTTTTGGCAATGGGGGTGGAGCCCTAAATTACTACGACTTCAGAATGACGAGCTCTTAATTCTGGAAACTATTTATACTACTCGGGGATCGGTTTGAGGTCGATTCTGAGGTTAATTCTGTGGATAATCAATTTTTGAAGTACGCGAGGGGGTGTTTTTGGCAATGGGGGTGGAGCCCTAAATTTCTACGACTTCAGAATGACGAGCCCTTAATTCTGGAAACTATTTATACTACTCGGGGATCGGTTCAAGGTCGATTCTGAGGTTAATTCTGTGGATATTCAATTTTTGAAGTACGCGAGGGGGTGTTTTTGGCAATGGGGGTGGAGCCCTAAATTTCTACGACTTCAGAATGACGAGCTCTTAATTCTGGAAACTATTTATACTACTCGGGGATCGGTTCAAGGTCGATTCTGAGGTTAATTCTGTGGATATTCAATTTTTGATGTACGCGAGGGGGTGTTTTTGGCAATGGGGGTGGAGCCCTAAATTTCTGCGACTTCAGAATGACGAGCCCTTAATTCTGGAAACTATTTATACTACTCGGGGATCGGTTCAAGGTCGATTCTGAGGTTAATTCTGTGGATATTCAATTTTTGAAGTACGCGAGGGGGTGTTTTTGGCAATGGGGGTGGAGCCCTAAATTACTACGACTTCAGAATGACGAGCCCTTAATTCTGGAAACTATTTATACTACTCGGGGATCGGTTTGAGGTCGATTCTGAGGTTAATTCTGTGGATATTCAATTTTTGAAGTACGCGAGGGGGTGTTTTTGGCAATGGGGGTGGAGCCCTAAATTACTACGACTTCAGAATGACGAGCCCTTAATTCTGGAAACTATTTATACTACTCGGGGATCGGTTTGAGGTCGATTCTGAGGTTAATTCTGTGGATATTCAATTTTTGAAGTACGCGAGGGGGTGTTTTTGGCCATAGGGGTTTGATTTTTCAAAAATCTGTTTTGGCGTTTGAGAGCCCTTAATTAGCCCTTAATTCTTACCTGGTTGTTTATTTATTTTTGTTACGTTTTTTGTGTGGCGGTTCCAGGTTTGCTCTCAAACTAGAAAATCCACACTTTCTGATAAAACTATAAGAGCACTAAATTCGGCAGTAGGGCACTTAATTAGCCCTTAATTAGCCCCTAATTTCTATATACTAATTTTTGTGGTTGGCCGTTGTGGCGGTTCCAACTTTATGGACATCGAGCTTCCACAGTTCCTGCATTATTTCACTAATTGCGAAGATTTCTCGGGAAAAGGGAATCCTCCTCGTCTGTCAGAGCCTCTCATTACAGTGCAAATGGCATGCAATTACCCATGAGCAAAGGATACGAACAAGTAACGTAACTGAACTTCACATTAAATATTTAAATACATATTTATATCACGCAATCGTGAGGATAAGAATTTTGCACACGTCGACAAACACCATTATCATTTTTGTGGTGCAATCACTGTACAAATGGCGGAACTTTGAAGTTTGAACATGGCCGCAAGTTTCAGAATAGTCACTCCTACTCTGCGAATAAATTATTCACACTTGGATGAATACTTACTCGAAAATCGGGAGCATTTCACTGAGGCGAAGGTAAATTAACAGGAAAAGTAAATCAGGATACACCAACGGAGAATATTTGAAAAGTACTCCATTTTTATTAATTTTCTTTCGTGAGACTGCATTTTTATATTCTGTTATTTTTTTTTTTTTTTTTTTTTTTTTTTATTATAATCTTTCGTTCCCTGGTATTTTATAAAGTTTGTACAAAAGTTGTGTGAGCAATTGAGCATGTAATAATAAATTTGTTATAATAACAAAATACTTCTTAAAAATTTGTAAATTGGGGATTTTTTTAATTATGGCATTTATTTCAACACCACAAGGTTATTTTCAATTGTTCTTCTTGCATTGTTATTGTTAATTAAATAAAGTTAAACCAGAATATTATATAATTTGACGAAGAACGAACGTAACAATACGAGTGCAATTGAAATTTAATTTGAGTGAGTCGCTCGTGTGTTGGAGCAATTGTTGTTATTAAAATTGCATCACATCTCACTGTATTTTTACTTTGTATTGCAAATTATTATTGGTAATTTGGAAATTTTGAAATATTTTGGTTCATTTTCAAAGTTGGAAATTTGGAAAATTTTGAAAAAGTTTAACATTTGCAATTTTTGAAATTAAAAATAAAACTGTTTTTCAAAATGTGCATAGACAGAAGTATTAAATAAGATTTTCAGAATTTTCATACATAAAATAACAATGCTAAGTTTTTTAAGTTTGAATTTGTTTAATATTTTATTTCTTCAAAAAGAAAAACAGAAGATTGTTATATTCGAAATTGATCTTGTAAATGAAAACCTTCTAGCTTTTTCGCTTAAACAAACACACAAGCAAACAAGCAAACAAACAGAGAACTTTATAGCAATGAGTATTCCTTCACAACTTCATAAACTTTGATTAAAAAATATGCCTAAATATTTTATTCTCTCAAATAATTGCCAAGTCTTCAAGCTCGCGTGTTACGTTTACTTTTATTGTTATGAATTATAATTTAAAGTGTGTATGTGAAGCATCATGTAAATTTTCATAAAAAACCTGAATTCTTAATAGAAAAATAAATGTGAATATTAGTTTAACACTCAGGAAATGGTGGCCTCTTTCACAACAACAGGGTTGACATCCCCATAAAATTTAATTAACGCATGGCAAATTCTAGGAACGTTAAAATATCAGGATCTATTGACTATTCCGATGCTTTTAAATAATTAATTAAGGAGATTCTTGGTCTGCCTTTTCAACAACTGGCATTTGGCAATACATTTGTTCCTAAAACATTAAGGCGACACAGCATTAAAAAATACTGTAGTCTTTCACCTCTCTGCGTCCCCATGAAGATGAACACTTTTACAAAACTCTGTCGAGCACGTAATTCAACCCAAAGTAAATCAATAATTTGTGCAAAAGAAAAATAAATTGATGAATGATAGAAATAAATGAACACAACATTTCGACCAGTTCATGCCACTTTCCGTCCGTTGTATCCGGTTTATTTATTTCTGCTCATTTCAATCCGGCACACGCATGACAGCTGAAGAGTCCTCGATAATTTCGTTCGATTTATTGCTGCTAAGGACTAAGGAGCAGCCTTTTGCATAATCGGTCACTGGCTCCAGAATGAAAGTGCGCAAATTATTAAAATGTCATCTACTTGGAACAGTTGAGCGCTCTTCACGTTACGCGTTCACTGAGCGCCATCAAGTGGGGTTTTAGATAATCTAAATCGATATGCCGCCCATCTTGTCCCCTCCCCCAAATTCAAACAACCCTGCTAATCTTTTCAAATGAAATAAATAGATAAAATGAATTCATCCCTTTAAAATTTGCCTTTTGAGAAGGGTTAATTCGGAAGTTTTTGAAAATTCTGCAATTAAAAGGCTTTTGTAGATGACGGTTTATGTGAAGGGTGCACACATTCATTAAGTCGTAATTTGGAATATTATAATCCGATACGTATGGAATTTGGACTAGGGAGTTTGCAGGCGTATTGCTAAGTCCTCTTGGGCAGGTAAATCCAAGGATTTTTGAGAATTATTTCTAGCGTATAAGTGCAATATAAGTGCACTGGGATGCAGAACTAACGTATCAATGCACTTTGATTAGGTATTCTTGAATTAATTTTTCCCATGCAACTGCCATCAACAATTTGGAAATTCATTTTTTTTACATTTCGATTCGAAAATACTTGAGATTTGAAGTAGTGGAAAGTTTGAATCACCAGTTTTTATTGAAGCAAATAAACGAAAACGAACATTTCTGCCACACATTTCCAAAATAAATATATATATATATATTTTTTTGATTTACATTCATTTTGCTGTATGTAAGGGGTTTCATCTGTTTGAACATTTTGAACAATCTATATATTTTTTCTTTTAGCTTAAATCATGTATAAACATTAAACATATTATTAAGAGTAATATCCAAAACTAGTAAATAGTAGAATGTTTTTTAAATGCTTATCAGAGATCAATTTCTGTAACCCCTGCCGTGCTTTTTAGAACAGTTTTAAAACTTTGAACACTTTTTTCTCGAAACCATATGTTCAAAAAACATAAATTATTCAATTTTCATCCACTTTACTTGAAATTTTAACCGCAGCTTTTTAAATACATTCTCTAGAGAAGTACACACGATTTTTAAGATTGTGCCGCCTTTTTTAGAATTGTTTTGTACACCTCATGACATGTGTTATGAACCATCAAAACCGTATATTTTTGGCTTTATTAGGAGAGCTTACAAAAATGCCCAAAAAAGAATTTTATTGAAACACATTTTCAAGCAATAACTTTCAAGCAAATTTTCGTTTATTTGTGTTTATTATTATTGTCATTCCTTCCGTATTAAAAAAATTATTTAAATGATCGTTCTCTTGCAAATTACTGCGAATAACTAACAACAAATTATTTTCAACTTATTAATTTAAATGTGAATAAATATAAAAACTAATTCAACTTGCTTTAATTCCATGGATTAGCTTTTTCGAACAAATTGTATTTTTATATAAAATAAAAATACATTATTACTGTTTATGGCAATTAAAAAAAAACAGAATCCGTATGCTAATATTTTCTGATTATTACGAGACAACAAGACAGAACAATAAATTCCAGACAGAGTTTTTGACGTGTGTTTCTACAAACATAAACAGTAAATGAAAGCATCACTTTAATTAATTATAAATAGAATTTGTGCAATAAGACAACGAATTGAATGCGATGGATGTTTTGCTTTTATGAAATACAATTTTAGACATGCACTTATGACAAGTAATTTTAATTTGAATTTTTGTTTTTTAATTACAGATTCGCAAGTGCTTATGTACCTTAATGTGTTCATAAAAAGGATATAATGCGGCTGACAAAAAAGTCATATCACATCAATTTTAGTGGTAGTAAGAAAATTGAAGACGGATGTGGAGTTTATGACGCCAATAAGGTTGGTCCACTATCAAAGCATTGTTGGTAACAGCATCTAATTCCATCACCAACTTCATTTCTTATCATCTCCATCCGATTCCATTCTAACTGCAGAAATTCGAGAAAAAAAGGAAATCGAAACAGAATCTGGGAGGCACAGTGTTTCGCTGTTGCTTGCCTTGTCGCGGGGGCTCCGCAGCCCCCGCAACAAGCCCCCCTAACTCACCAGTGCCATCTGATGAACTCAACAATATCATTAGTGAGCCACAAACTGGTACTGTGTCATCAACGGCGGAGATCGAGGCGACATCACCATTATCAAATCAATCAGATCAATCGGTTAATCGGGACGATATAACAGCAGCAATTGCTGCTGCACCATCATCAGCAACATCAACACCACCGACTAGACTGTGTCAGTCTGCAACAAGCCCCTTGCCACACATTGAAGAAGAAGAAGAAGGTGAAGGTAATCATCTTCAAGCCCCTGGTGAATCCCGATTGACGACTGAGCGGAATTGCAACAACGTTGACGAATACTCAAGTTCACCGTCGCCGCGTAATAAACATAAAATTCGTAAACAAATTAAAGGTTGGAATCGAACAGTTGCCTTAGTGACCACATCTAGTGAGACGCCTACATCGAGTGGCAGTGTTAGTGCAAGTGCAGGTTGTGGTAGTGGTAGTCTAATTAGTAGCTCTAGCAACGCAGGAGCTGTCACTTCATCCCAACATCCCGGACTGTTGCTGCCCAAAATGCAGGCAGAACAGGGCTCCATCGGGGACCTGCAGAAGTACCACAGCAGATACCTCAAAAATCGTCGACACACTCTCGCCAATGTCCGGTAAGTGACCTCCTTTCCAGATCTCTGGCAGAATCCTTTTGTATCCTCATGGTTTTGTCATCATCAGATGTTATGATTCAAAGTTATGATGCAAAGCATTTCAAAATAATTTGCTGGAAAATTTCATCAATTTGATAAAATTGTTGAAATCTTCCTAATGCTTCTCGTCAATTATCGTTTAATAAAAAAATCCACAAAATTTTCCTGAAAGAACTGTTACCATTTATTCAAATTACAAAATTTAAAAATGTCATTAAGTATTTGAATAACGCATTTTGTGTATGTGTACTCCATTCAGAACTAGAAGAATATTTGCACTAGGCTCTGGTTTCTGAATCCAAAGTGGTTGACATTGAATGTCAATTTCAATATTGTTAATATTTCATTTGGCGTGCATTTTTTGTTTTTTTTTTTGCTGTCGCAATCGGATAACGTCAGTGCGACGATAATCGAATCCTTTTGCTCATCCGTCTAGAACGTGTCCTTCGCATAAATCTTGCTTCGATTAAAACCTCAAATGTATTTTTAAATTGAAAATGAAAACTCTTCGGATCGCATGTGAGCATCCCGCAGGCGACATTTTTTCCATCTCAATGGCTTCGCGAAAGCTTTCTGTAATTCTGTATCCTTTGCAAAGTAATCATTCGGCTCTGATAATTTCAACTCTAGTATTTCAAATTGAAAATTTATATTCTAAATGGCTTTTGTACAATTCGGCTGCAGAGTCATGAGCTTGAGTGATTTTTAAATTATTTTTTTATAAGTGGTTTAAGTATGCTTCGTGAAAAATTCCTGCTTGTAAAATATTTAAGGAAAGATGGAGAACATGCAAATTGCATCAAAGCTGTCGACAACCAATTACAGTGATCCCACCAGTTGGTTGATTTTTCTGGATTGCTGTATTGCTACATTACAGTTAAAAATAAGTCCATACAGGCGGGACTATAGATGTGCATGCAACGTGCAACATGATGCAATGTGGTGCAACCAGACTGATTAGAGATTTTCCTCTGGCTTCTTTTGTTTTCGTTTCAGGGATTAATATTGAAGAATAAAAGGCATTCACATCGTCGGCTCCGGCTGCTGGAACTTGGAACTAATCAGCTCCATCTTTGAATATTTCGAAATGCGGTTGTGTCTGACTTTCGCATTTTGCCATTGACAAGGAAATTACTTCATTAACCCTTTAAGCTCTCCAGATTCGTTACGGGCACGTGCGACAAAACTGAGCCAGTTTTTATTTTTCTCCACTGAATTTATGACGTCCAATTAAGGAATGCATAAACACTCCTAGTGTTTGTTCAACGATAGTGATCCACGGTAACGAAAGGGTTAATTAAATTTTGCATGGTTACTCAAGATGAACTAAGCATATACAACTTTAATATTTAATTAAATTGATTTTTAACCATTGCAATTGTTGTTTTATCGAGGAAATTTATCCTTTGAATTGACGTTATTTTTAAACAGATCTGAAATAGTTTAAGCTTAACATACTTATAGGCTATTTTATATTCACCTAAAATATAGGGTTTCTTTTTCTTAATGGCGGACAAAAGATGGCGATCTGCAAATTAAAACTTCAACGGATTGCCATTAAAATTTATGTCGTAGATGAATTTCTAATCGAATTCAAAATGGCGGATTCAATATGGCGATCTTAATTTTTTTCAAATTTCTAAAATACATACATATATTATGTAAATTTTAGTAGTAAAACTATTTTGAGGCCATTCGAATTTCGAATCTATGACGCATCAATTTATTCAAAGATGTAAAATTAAGATGGCGAATCCAATATGGCGACCGCAATTTTTCAAAATTCAACGAATCGAAGAAAATTTAGTGCTAAAGATATTTTGTTTCCTGATTTAGAGTTTTCGTAAAAATACATACGCACATCAAAGTTATAATGAGTACAATTTTTAAGAAATCATATTGACAGAATTTTCAAAATTCTTTCTGTGGGTCCCGAAAAAAATTTACGTTACCACTTTGCAGTGTTTTTGTTATATCTATGTCTTTTTAATTAATAGATCGATCATATCGAAATGGGTACATACATAATTTATTACATATATATGTATACCTACATTTAATTATGATTTTCACAACACCGGGTAAAACAACTAGTTATTGATAAAATTCATTTTTATTTATTTAAGAAAATATCAGTTTGTCCTTAAGTATTCATTATATCGTCCTTATACTGCAAGTTATAATAAATCACTGCTGCACTGACCTTATGTGATTTAGCTCCATCACTTGTATACTTTTCTGTTGTTTTCCAGCTTTGTTTGTTGGCACATCTTTTTGTAAATAAATGCAATAAAATATACTCCCTTTATTTGTTTATGAATTCTATTGAATAGAATTGGAATTCATGAAGGTCGTCGCCATTACACTTTCGAAATAGTGGCAGCCACTTGGGGTGATAAATAAATAGAGGCCGTTTGTGAACAAAATGTAGATGAAACTGAAGGAAGATTTCCCATTCAGATTAAGGATGTTGGAAATTTACAGCCCACTCAAAAACATACCGAGAAATAATTTAATGAAATATTTATTAGATAAGATCTCTCCCACCAGCAACAATACGAAACCGGCAGGAATCCATGCGTTTTTCGGGCAGCCGCAGTGAAGTCGTATTATCTATTGCATAAAGGAAGCCCCGAATTGGTATCCTGGAAACTGAGGAGGCGAGTACTGCAGGATGATGAAAACGACTAAATCATTATGAATTTATTCCAATGCTGTCATCCAATAACCAATGCTTTTTGGTCCTTTATTTGCTGTAACACAGGCCCAGAGGGGACCATTCGAGGAGACGCTTCTGCCATAAGTCGTATAGGTGAAATATTTTCTGTATGTTGCATAATTTCGTTGTTGCGGGTGTTGTATGCAGGATAAATTAGGTTTTGTTATTTGCTACGATAGCAGTGGACGGCAATGAAGAGTCAGGCAGGGGATTGCATAAAGTCATGTAAAAAGTTTTAAATTAAAACTAGTAGGTACCGTGAGATCTAAATTTCAGCAGTTAACACCCACTTTTCGTCTTGTGGACCTCTTTAAGCTGATCAATTCACTGCTAAAACAAGAACACGTATTGTCCTTTGTATTACTGATTCCCTCTCCCTCCCAAGATCTTTTGTAACATTCTAAAAGTTGAAATATTCCCTAACGCCATCTGGCCGCAAGGAAGTTAAAAATGGAAATTCAATGATAGATTGAAAAACTTTTGATTGGATTTGCCGTGCAAGTTTCACAATGCACAGCATGCTTACAGTACTATTTTATGAATTTATTAGCATAATTTAATCCGGTCGTCGACCGGTGACGATTTCACTTTGCCACAGATTGTGTGCAACTCGTATTTTATCCAAAAACTCCATAGTCTGATGATCTAATTGAAAATAGTTTCGGATATTTCAATGCTGAATCACTAATGAACTATTGTTGTTTATTAACCAAAGGACCATAGGAAAAGTTTCATTCATAACAAAATAACAAAAATGCATAATGAAGTTACTTGAGGATTGTATTGCATTTGAGAATTGCAATTCCTTTGATTCGTCAGTATTAAATTTATCTGCCTTGTTATATTCCACTCTGTATTTTAATATTCAACATTATGTACATCCAATGTGGCTGTTGCATGACAAGCTGAAATGGGATGAATCCTTTGGTATACACTGATACACATCTCCATGTTTGCTCTAAAATTGATTTTGTCTCTGGTTATGAGTATGCATCCACCTCCCCCTACTCCACAACACTTTATCATTGCTACAACAATGACATTTTTAGATTACTGAAAAAAAAATCCTGGCAAAATAAATTTACCCTGAAGTAAAGATTGACCGGGGTTACAAAAACACCATCAATCTCCACGAATCCTGGTTAGTGTGACAGAATGCCAATCAAAATATTGTATTACGATCCTGTCTTATCTGTTCGGAATTCGAACACAGAGAACGGATTCTGTTGACCGGGGATCACAAGGATACTCAAACGCTATCGTGCTCGGGAGATAATCATACAGCGCGTCAAACGACTCCATAAATTGTTATTAGTATATACCAAAAATGTTCATCGACGAAAACACATATCCGCTCATATTCTTCGATTATTAATTATTTACAAAATCATGCTGAAGAGATAGGCGACTTGTAATCAAGGTGACATATC
Source organism: Leptogaster cylindrica (assembly GCA_963082835.1). Lineage (NCBI taxonomy): Eukaryota > Metazoa > Arthropoda > Insecta > Diptera > Asilidae > Leptogaster > Leptogaster cylindrica. Next base: position 3,898,105 of record OY720108.1, on the reverse strand, counting down.
CAATGACATAATATTCGTCATCGGCCACGAAGGATGCCCAAAAGATATTGTGTGCATCCACGTGGAGGTCCTTCGATTGCCAACAATTTGTCAAAAGTTTCTGGTTTTTATATAGGTATATATATATATTTCTCGGCATTTGTGATGTCTTTTGTATTTATTTTGCTCAATGAGTATCATTTTTTTTTTAGACATATAAGTTGGAGAATAGATATTGTTGCTATAGTGTACATTTGCAAATTGAAAATTGTTATCTCTCAAAAGCAGAAACTGGATGTAGTTTGATGAATCTAATTCCACATAAAATATTTCGGCTTTGACTGTACACTGTTAGACTAGTATGAAAAAATAATAAACATAAAAATGAGTTTATGTGGCACGAACATAAATTAGATTAAAAAATGAAAATGCTGAGAACTAAAATCTGAAAGCAAACAAAATGTTTGTTTGTTTTCATAAAACATTTTCCAGCCCGGAGTGAATTGTGCACTGATGTGATAATCCGTAAAAAAAATAAAACCAGGACCACTCTTATTGTGAAGTGCTGGTAACTGAAATTCATCGTGGTCCATCGTGTGAGAAAAACGCTGATGAAAGCAGGAAGCAAATCACTTCATAAATGGTCAATGCACTATGATGAAAACTTATCCAAGGACTCTCCCGCTGACGGTATAATTGGCTGCACATAAACAAAGCCCTTTGACCTCGGTTATTAAGTGGAATGGTTAATGGAAATGATGAATTCACGGACGTGGCAAAGGAGTTCGAGAACAATCAGGCCTCTGTCACGAACAGTACCCGAAATGAGGTAATTAAATTGAGTGGCTCCTCGTTTGAAGTGCGCAACAGTTCAGTTTTTAATCTTTGATATTCTCAGATGCTGAAAACAAGTGAATTACTTTACAAGCGGCAAATTAGGAAACAGCGACGTTAGTAAAAACATGTGGATTGCGGACCTCGGTGATGCCGCTAGCTTATTGCCGGAATTGATGACAGTCATGACAGATGAGAGTCAGCAAAGGCTAAAAGCTAAAAATACTTTTCTTAAGTAGTAATTTGTCCTGAAGTCGGTTTTATTTTCTTCTTTCTAAATTGAGAAAAGTGTTTTATTAGCTAAACCCGTCTGTGTTAATTACCGATGATTTTTAGTATGTATATTTATCAAAAAAAAATATATCACATCTTGTAATACCCCGGACAGATGAGAGCACTTAATCGGGTTAATGACGTCACGTAATCCAGTCGAGTTTGCCGTTTGTCATCGAACTGAATTATTTGTTGACATTTCACGTAAAGTGAACATAAAATGGATTCGCGACAGCAGCAGTCACTGTATTTTCTTGCAAGGAAGCAAAGAAAAAGGAAATGTGTTTATACTTACATTATTTTGCATTAAAATTGCTGTAAAGAAGTATTTCGTCTAAGAACACGAAAAACAACAAAATGACATTTTAGAGCTGTTTACTTATTAGTACAAATATTCATTACTACGTAGCACCTACGGTGCCGACAGCAGTATATCGACTCTAATCGAGTTACAGCAGGCAGATTTTTTAATCTACTTCATGGAGAAAATTTACATGGGCTATCTTATTATGACGTTACTAACTCGATTAAGTACTCTCGTTTATGTGTCCTTTCTAGTTGGATTAAAGTAGATCTCATTGTGGATCTGAGATTGATTTTCGAACAAATACAGTTAAGCTCCTGTACAATGTAGATATTCCTAGTTGTTGAATATCGATGTTTTGCGTATGCTGTCTATCAAATCACACAATGCACAATGCACATGCTGCTTTATCAACTAGACCAGGTTTCCCCTACTTGCACTTCGTCAGAGAAAAACAATAGTGGAACAAATTTCTCAATTCCCTTCCCTATTTCTGTTCTGGATGGAACCGCTTCTGATTGGCGTAACTGATGGAAACATCAAGTTTATCTGACAATCGCGTTGTAAAATATCTTACACATAAAATATCTTAATAGCATATTATCGGTTTTAGAGATTCAGATTAAAAATTATTAATAAAAATGGACAACAGGAATAACAATTTCTTTGGTTTGCCAATTTTAATCCCATTTGTATATTTTCGTTAATAATTGTTCGGTTTCCACCATGGCCCCGCAATATAGGTTCTACACTCTGGAGGTGTGCCAGATATAAAGACCCGCGCCGGATACCTTCAGGTGTTTATTATTATTATTAGTCTAATTACAGTGGTTGATCATTAATTAGAATTTCTGGTACTAAAGTAAAAACTAAAAAAAATCGGGCTCGCCTCAGATTATTTTGGATCCTGGAAAATTTCATGTGGAGGGCATGGTTTCTGCATTACTTAAAAATTAGATATTTAATTAATGTAATTATTTATTGCTCACATCGACAAAAGACTTGAATCCAATCGATTCTAGTAGTTGTAAATTTCGTCACACACCCTAGCTTCTTGTGGAAACACTTTCCAAATTCTTTTTGTGAATTTTTGTTGTTCACTCTACAATTTTGTGATGTTAGTAAATTTTGATCTGAATAACTGATGAAATTAGTGAGTTTTTCTATTGAAACATATTGGGGGTCAGAATTTAACATTTTGGCTGGTTTCGCTAAACAGAACTGATAAAAAAATTTCTTGTAAATAATTTACCATGACCATTCAACGTTTTATTTCAGTAACGACGAAGTCAGTAAACGGTTTTGTTAAGGTTTCTCTTCAGCAAAGCAAGAGCCCTTCAATTCGAACAATTTCATTTACTGCGACGTGACCGAGGTGAATGGATTTATACTCGAAAGCATCCAATGCTTGGTCCTTTTCGCATGGCACCGTTCTCAGCTTAACGCCTTCATCAGGGTAAGGATCCCGCATGCTGTGCATAATGCGTCTGCAACAACACGGCTTTTAGCAAGTGCCATGCGAATCCATAACCACTTGTTGGCTCCAGATGCCGCGGAAAAATTTAGTCTGGGCCATCGGACTCCCCGTCGCGGCTTGTCGTAAAATTGATTATCCACAACGCGGTTGGGGTTGGTACTATATATTTTACTTACATTTCACGCTAAAACTCTGTTGGCAGACAAAAAAAGGAAAAACAGTCCACAACTCCACACCATCTGAAAATTGATCACGCATTTTATCGGCGAGGTAACTGCTCTTTAACACCTCCCAGCACCCCACAATCAAGTTAACTAAAGAATTCTGAAATTTTGGCCCTTGATACGAGCTCTAATCCGGGGCTAAATATGTATTTCTTACTGGAGGAGGTCTTCTTCTTCGCCAGATCTCGACGTACGCGTGAAATCAGCCCCGGATTCTTCCGATTAATCCATTCGAGAGGAAACTGATTACAGCTTGCCTATTTACAGCAGCTGAACGCCGAGTGCGTGTTTGCAGCGCTCTCGCATCAGGGTAGAAAATTGTCTAAAAATACAACAATTTTATGATGAAAATAATTCATTCACCTCCGGACTATCAATGCCGATGAAAATAGATCGATTATGCGATGAAATTCAGTTCACGAAAAATTTTATATATCGCGTAACTCGTGCCGTGCCGCATTGACGCAACACCCTCGAACTTACTAACTAATTACCGCTGAAGAACCCTTCCATCCTAAAGTGGTTTAATTAGCCAAGAAGCTAATTTGACGCCCGGAATAACAATCCACTAAATTGGACACAATTGTAAGTGGGCCACGCAATTAGGCCCTTTCCCTAATTTCAAGTCCGATTCCCGGCTCCGATGCGATAGGAAATGTCTCCTGGGGAATTGCCACAATTCGTGAATGGAAACTGGCGAAACGCACTCGACCTATTTTCAAATTGCTCCAATTTGGGAATTATTTTCTCAGCACACTTCCTGACGGCAAACTGTAAAAAATGGCGTTTGTACAAGGATGATTATACACTATAGACTATACAGTCGAGCGTTCACAAATACAACATCCGGATTTGTCATCATTTTTCTTTCCTCATGGTTGTTTTTTACAGGATGCAATTCGCTCGGGAATTTCTACTAAAAATGTATACTACCAAAATTTGTTGAAACGTTTTGTGTACATTACTCCAAGAATTTGCTTAGTCCGGAAAATGTTTCAGCGAATTTTAAGCGAAATGTTTAATGTGTACTAGCTTTTTGCTGTGAATGCTTTTCCTGTAAACTGCACTTCACTTTTGCAATTAAGAAGAATTTGTTGTTTATACAAGTAATGTCTGTTGGGCAAAGTCAAACAGAGAAAATGCAAGAGAAACAATTTGCAAAATTGGAAAAAAGACTGAGAAACTATTAAAAGGGATCACATTGAAATCTGTTGCTCTATTTATTATAACATCCTTCGTTGAATTATTTAATATTAATCAGATTTACATTGAGAAATATGTTAAAATGTTAAAATGTTGCTCCGAATCACAAGCAAATTTCCACAGTAATTATTTATTTTTAAGATCAAATTGCGAGTTAATAAAAATTTTTGGTGGAAATGTATTGAAACATCTTTTTGTTTAAACAATTCAATAATTTGAAGTTTGCAATTATTGGTTTTTTTCGCAACAACAATTAACACAAAACACAATGAGTACCTAAAGTAAATTGTTTCAATATCAAAAGCCATTATACCTGTATTTTGGATCACAAACAAATAACAAACGGATATTTTATTTACAATAAAAAGCGTTTAACAAAACAGTAAAGTTATGGTTTATTGTTTTACAAAATGAATAGGCATAAATGAAGCCATTAAACCCTTCATTGTGTTTATTTGATTTTACGGGAATATTTGTTTCCATTTTACTAATAAACAATCAAAATGGAAACATTTTATTTACAATACTGACTTTTGTTATTACATTTGTTGTAAAATAGTGTACATCATAAAAGTTGAATAGCAAATGTGCAATAACTATAACATTTTTATGTTGATAGTTTTTGGGGGTGGAGGTTTGGCTAGCGGTTGTTCATCCGGCTCTAACTTAACTCCTACTCAGTGTGTCTCTGACATAGAGACTCTGTGTTGTCTCTTCTCCTGCCAAAGGGAGACGGACTATAAAAAGGATATGGGGAAGGAGGTGGAACAAGAAGAATAAGAGAGTGTATAAGAAAGTGAAACAATATTTTATTTTTGTTTGAAAAAAAAAACTATCTTAGTCCTTAAAATTCTGTCTGCCTTTTTCAATATTCCTGTTACTTGCGGTTTCGGAGATGTGATGGGACGGGCATGTTGTAAATAAAAACATTTCCCATAAAAGAAATATTAAGATTTAAGTTAACTTAGAGAATCAATGAACTACAAAAAAAAAAAAAAAAAAAAAAAAAAAAAAAAAAAAATGCGAAGTATTTTTTATGTTTCTTGTGTGGAAGAGAGGGAGAGGGAAAGGGTGCAGTTCCAACACCGATTGCTCTGCAATTATCGCAGACCCTTGATGCACTCCTTGGTTGCCTATAAAATTTTAATCATACAATCGATAAATTCAGTATTAATTAAAATTAACGAAACCAATTGTTGCTAATTACACTATTATAGTATGCAAATCACACGTTGCCGTTGGCATTTATATTCCAGAAATTTCACTGTTAATTAATGGTTAACAAGAACGATTATTCACAAATAATTTCAAAAACGCCAAATGTTCAACTTCCCACAATTAAAAACGTGAATATAAATTATACAAATGCAAAAAGAGAATATTATTCCCTATCACAGTATAAAACTCACACATATTCGCACACGGATAAATCATCCCTGAAGTGAAATTATCGATAAAATTCGAATTTCCATGAGAATTATTTGTCCGAATATTTCTATTAACCGAAGAATAAACATGCTTCAAAGGCAACGACTTAACAACATCCTTCCCTTCAAGGACGTCTCCATTTCAAAAAACATAAGTAAATGAAACTTGTTGCCACAACGGATGTTGATCCTTTTGCCGTAAATGTGTGTGAGCTTTAAAACTGTAAATTTATGATTTTCATGCGTTCACACTTTTGACTTTTATTTATTTGCAAAGCCATAAAACACTTCGATCAATTATTTACTATGTAATTTACTTTGATTATTTTACAAATTTTCTCTGTTTAAAAGTTGGCGTTTTTCAAAATTACCGAGCAGTTTATGAGTTGAATTTAAGTTTGAAATTAATATAATAATATTAATTTGCAAGAACGTTTGTTGAAACTTTCTATGGAATTTTATTAGGTATTGCAAGTGTCGATCACTGATTGTTTAATCTTTATTCGTGTTTATTATAAAAAGCGAAAAAAAAAAAAATCGTATAGCTTCACATGGCAAAGTTTTTCTTTAATCCTCTTAAATATTTTGTAAAAAGAAACTTACAATATAGCAAATGTTGGAACAAGATGTCTTAAATATAACATAATAAAGACAAACGTGAAGTAAAAATAAAATAAAGAGTGTGTTTTATAATTTGGATATTAAAGTTTTTCGACATTTCCAAATTAACTGAACAAGTTTAACGCACGTTTTGTAATTTTTATAGAATGGAAAAATTTTTGTCTTCGTGATTGAATTTTACAAAACAATGAATGATATGAAAATATTCCCGCGTTGAAAGAGTTTTGCCAGTTTAATAATTAATTATTATATTGTAAAAATATTTTCAATTTTTCGTGTAATATTCAAATATTTTTCCTGATTTATTTATTCACTCAAAATAAATATTTCCCTAAGACACCTGCAAAGTTAACCCTTTAGTTCGCATCGTGTAAATAAGCCTCGAGCTGTTTAAATTCGTTTGCATATCATTCTGGAATTCTGGATGTATTTTTATTCAGATGAAATAAAACAAAGTTAACTTCCGTTATATACAAAATAGGAAATGTGAACTTTAAAAGAGGGAAAATTCATTGAAAATTGTTTCTAAATTTTCTCAGTATGAAAAATGGCATATTTTAGTTTTGTATAGTAAAGGTTAGATTATATTTCTCAACAATTAATTTATTGCGGATTCATTTTAAATTTTTTTAAATTGAAGTATATTTAGAAAACAAATGAAACATTTTTACACTCACGAAAGTGCTTTTGTTTTTGTAGGGAGTTTCGGGAAATAAACAAAAAAAGAAGATAGTTTGATATAAAATGTTTTTCTTCTGTAGTTGGAATAGAAAACAATTAAATAAATTGAACAAGACTTGAATAAGTCTTGAATTTAAATTTACAAATTCACAATTCATTCGCAAACTGCAAATTATCATAATTAAAGACAAAATAAAAGTATTAACAATTGTTTCATTGTATCAAGCATATTTTTTTGTACATCAACAAAAACTAAAATTGAAACTATTTTTCAAATGTAATTATCGAAACTAAATCCGCAACACCTCATCCCAAAATTGTCACTGCATTTCCTAACTGAATTCCATCCCACACAATTGACAATTGACATTATACATTTAACCCTTTAATTGTGCTCCACTTATGTGACCTCTATTGTAAACTGAGATACATGAATTATCTAGACCCATACAATGGCAATAACTGGAAACTATCGTAACCACAATGGCTTGAAAATTCAACAGGATATTTGTAAATTCCATTCAGAACATAACCAAACATTATTTGGTTGGAAAACTTAGCGTGACTAAAAGGCGCCATTTAGGCATTCTATATCACCTTTAAATTCCATGCATCCGAATCGATAGCAAGGAAGAAATAGTTTCCCGTGAATTTTCCAAAAATCAGGTCTCGATCTTATACACGAAAATAATTTTATTGATGTTGTAATTTCACAAAATTCCATCAGTTTTACGGCTTTGAGACTTGCTTAAGCGTTTATCTCCTTTTGAAAATGGCTTAGTTATCGACGGTGCTCTTGGATCTCATGATGATGTGATGGATGTGTGTGTGTGGCCGGGTGGGTGGGTGGGGGTATTGCTTGGTGGGGTAGCTCAAAAGCCACCCTCGCCCCTTCCGCCATAATTATGATAATCTTTTCTACTCAGACTAATTTTCAAACTACTGCATAAGAACAGCGGACGTAGAACGGTTCCAGTCGATAATTTCAAAATCAGATTGATTCACTTCGATTCAGAGAAAAAAAAACGCGATGCAAAAGCAAGACTTTCCCGAACTCCCTTTTCCACCCTTATTCACGATTGGCACCGATGCAATCAGAAAATCACCCTCTGTGAAATGCTAACGGATTTAAATGGAATTTCATTCATGAGACTTCGAAATCCTTTTGTCAACAGTCCGTTGCTGCAAGCGCGCCAGATTCGAATTTCGAACGAGCCAGCGTAAAAGCATATTTAATAATTGTTGGCAAAACGATTGCGGCATGTTTTCGGTAAGATTTAATTGCTGCCAACTGAAAATTAATCGGCTGCGAAGTGCAATAGCCGAAACCGATGTGTTCTACAAATAGACTTTTAGAATCCTTTTCAAATTTCAATCCCTGTCAAATTCAATTGCGGACAAATTTCTCACCACCCACCGCAATTATTTCACACATAATTAGGCAAAGACTATTTTCATTCGATTCATGTTCAATTATTCAGCGGACGCAAGTGACATTTTCTATTGGGAATTCACAGATTTTACCGCAAACCATTTGTTTTCAATTTTGTTTTTAATTATTTATAATTACAATTCTGTTGTATTGAATGTCGAACAAACACTGAACGGGATCTGAATTCCCAATCAAATGTTTCCTGGAATTTTAACAGATTTTGTCTATTTTTTTTTATTGTTAGCACTTTATCCGAAATATAATGCGATTCGGTTGAAATCAATTATTCATATTCATCATATTGAATTTTAGTGGAAAACCTCGCTGCCATTTTGTGCCAGCAATGTTTGCGTCTCTAACAATGGTTTATTGTGAACGCTGCCTTTGTTGATGGATTATGAAAGGATATTCACCGTGCAAAATGAGACATTTCTGTTTTGTATTGTATATTCATATTTTTGATTACTTTTGCCAGAAATTTAACAAAGCTTTTGATAAACAGTTTCACAATGTAGCAGAGTAAATATTTGACAATGAAAAAAATGAGAAGAAGCAAACAATAAATTCAAGTTGGTTTCGGTTATATTTAAGGAAATCCGCTATATCTTCTTTTTTTTTTATTTTATTTGTAGTACGAAAATCATTATAAGTATGTATTCATAAAATGCGTAAAACCGTCGTATTTAAATACGTAATATGCCAATCGTAAATTATGTTTAAATGAAAAACTGGAAACTTGTATTGAAATAGGAAAACTCCTGATTGTTGTTACTGTTGCTGATTACAGACGCTATTGTTAAAAACAAATCTGCTTTGAACAATATTCGTTGTGGACATGCAATATTTTTGGTAAGGAGCAGCGTTATGTTAATAAATGAACGTACACGGAATCAATTCACTTGGATTTTTTTACGGATCATTAATCTTGATGTTGTGTTTCCATTGTAGAACATTCTAAATCGAGTACTAAATGTTCATCAGGTAAAAAAATTTGCTGTCACAAATAAAGCATTCTCCACAGTAACATGTATTTATTTTTTGTTGTATTTTGGATTTCTGAATTGAAATCTGAAGATCAACAGTTTTAATAAAATTTTAATTGCTCCCATTTATGCATTTAGAATCTTATTCTTGGCAACATTTGGTTTGGATATGATGAGAAATCGTTACAATCGAGAGTAGCGCAAAAGAGTACTTTAGAGAGAGGATTTAGTTAAGTTCAATATTTCCAGCACCATGACGCATGACGGACTTGAGCTAACAAAATATAATATATACTGTGTATCTATTACTGATCCGTCATAATAAATCTTTTTGAGGCTTGCTGTTTGTTTGCCTGTAGATATGGAACAGTCACAGTGCGATAACACGAAGAAGCTTCGAACCAAAAGGTCAACATTTAAACAGTGAGACTTCGTTAAATTTGCAAAAACCATTCAGAGGATTAACAAAATAGGAGTATATCTTCAGAAAAAATTTATGGTGGGTCTATATATTTTCCAAAGAATAAAGGGTTCCAAGGATCTGTTAATGTATACTTTTATCTCCAATTTTCAAGGATTTTTCAGCAATTTCCCTATAAGTGAACTTAAATACGATTCACAAAATAAAATAAATAAATATGCTTTGTGGAGATCATGGTGGGTTTTATTTTTTTATTTTATTCTTTCTTATATCTTTAAAACCAACCGAGATATTAAAATTTCCGCCAACCTCTACAAAAGTGAAATTTGCTAACTTTTTCAAACAAAATGGCGGATTAAAAAAGCAGAAGACCACAAAAATAATATAATCCATCATAAAACTTTGTGACAAAAAATGCTTAAAAAATAAATTTCATTAGCAACCACCATGATTTAAAATTAATTGATCCACAACAGTTTTTTAGCTTAGCCTGTATCAATGATTCAAAAGTTCAACAATTGAAGTTCATGAGTTCTTATAATGCTAAATAAATAAATAAATAGACCAGATTCTCGAGGAATTTCGACATTTAGCTACCAGCAATGGTTTATGTTTTTAATAAGAATAGCATTGTTCTTGAAAGAAAAAAAATTACACGAGTATTTCCGGGGTACACAACCATTTCGTTTCGCGGGCGCACATGGGACCCGCGGCACTTAAACAGCACGTCCTTCTATAAAAATCTGTTCATTACACAGCAAATTGCGTCTGTGCAGACATCGAACACGGACATTAGCATATTCAGCACTTTCCCGAAATTGCTTTCGCTTTTACCTGTCTCCACACCATCACATCACACCGGCATCAAGTAGCTGTTTCCCATCCGCATGGAGGGGAATGGTGGTGTGCCACTGGCGGGGGGACTCAGACGCCATTCGGGGGGCGGAGATATTTTAAGATTTAATCAGGTCATTGCTTTTGATATCAGCATCCTTCGCGACAGTTATTGTTCCTCGGGACAAGCGGCTTCGGGATTATCGATTCCCATGCTTTGTCGATTCGCGAGCCTGTCAATTCTCGGTCGCTCTTACATTTTCCGCTGAGTAAATTGGGTTGCGTGGGTGAATGTGATGACGCTACTCAACATATGTGACCACCCATTTCAGTTTGTGTTCCCAAGAGAACAGGCGGAAAACCGCTCTTTGATATTGTTAGTTGAAAGGACGTGAAAAATCTGCCGGAGAATTAGGTGAATCCATCGATTCGTCGCCGGGCGAAGAGCTTTGCATCCTAAACAAAGTAATTATGGATGGTATTTTGTTCTTTTTGTTGTCGTTGTTGAGTTTTCAGAGTGAGCCCAAGGAGTGGAATTTGATAACATTCGGGATCTTCTGCCGGAAATTTCCGTTGAGAATCTTACCGAAAAAACATTTTCCTTTTATACAAAACAAAAAAAAATCGTTTGTCATTAGCAACAAAAATCTAAGTGCCCCAAAAATTCTTTAGGTTTTGTTTTTGTCGCTCAGCTACAATTTACAATCTGCCACATTGTAAACATTTTTCAAATTAGAAAATGAATCATCCACAAAGAGAGTGTTTTATCCTTTTTGGTTGTTATGACGTGGTCATTTATTTAGTTTTACTATAAATAATCACGGTAATTTTTTTTAGAAAATGTTTTATTTGCATTAATTATAACTAGTTAAATTAATTGTTAGATTTTTATAAGCATTGTGCACTAAACATTCCCGGTTTATCAATTGTTAATGTGCACTCAAATTAAACGCAAATTACAATTCATCGAAATCTTGCATAATTACAACCGACATCCTTAAGTGTTTTGCTCTTTTGTACAGTAAGTCGCTTAGCGCAAGGACTAGTTTAATCTAGAATTACAAGATTGCCAAATTATCGTAATACATTTGAGGATGAAATTTGCTTACTTAGTGCGAAAAAAGTATAAATTTAGTTAACAAGGATTCCATATCTTGGTAGGGAAAATTTGTCCAGGCAAGGAAATCATCGATTGTGGTCCGCAGGGGGCAGCCGCTTGCTTTAAAAAATTCATCCGATTAGTGCAAAATGAAGCGTAATTTAATCTACTGAATAAAGTTCCTTAGAGTGCGCCTGCCAATGTCCTTTATTCATTACATTTCGGAATTAGATGGCACCTTTTGATCTCACGGAATCTTCCCAGATGAAATGCGGATCCTGGAAGAATGGTCGATGGTGGTGTAGGGAAATCTCCGTGGTAATGTTATTCTACCACAAATTACTTTTTTTTCTTTGTTTTTTTTTTTTTATCTTTCTTCTAATGAAGTCAATCTGAAAAGAATTTTTCGGCGTTATTTTTAAATAGACTTTTATCAACTGAATTTCTTCTGCTGGTTTTGTTTGGCTTCAAGAAAACTTTTTATTTTTTTTGCAACCCAATTATGAAGGATAAAAACATTCCGCCCACAATTTTATGTGAGAGCAGAACAGCTCGGTCAAAAGTAACTCCTTTCATAAAGTCTTCGATTTTAACGATTATTTAATATTTAATATTTGAAAAGTCTAATGAAAGATTTTCATCCTAAATTTTTTCCTTTCATTTCCAAGAAAATATCAGAGTTTATTTTGGAATTGTTCAAAGCAGATTAAATTTTAGGAAAAAAACAAACATTGTGTCATATAACAAAATGAAAGTTTGTAGTATTTTGTGAAATGCCAAAAATAATTTCAGCAACAAGTTTCAGAAATTCTTGTCAGTACAGGAAAGTTTTAGAACAGTAATATTGTTAAATGTTACAAACGAAATCATTGCAAAGTAATTTTTTTATTATTTGTTCATTATTGTCATAATTCATATTTCTTTCCCAAAATAATAAATAAATTCGTTTTTCTAGTTCAATATACAATATTTTACAAAAGTGAAGAAATTGTGGTACAATAAATAAACAAATGCTCCACAAGTTTCAGACGATATTTTATTAATAACTGTCAGATATAAGTGTATTTTTTTTCAATGTTATGAACATTAATTGTATGCTTACAAGCAAATCGGGTTACATTTGTTGTTGCATAAAACATAATGAGTTACAATTGCATTTGGTACTTTGGCTTTTGGTGTAAATTTCATGAAATTTTCAACAAAGTCAAACTTTTGGGAGTTTAAAAGTTCAGGTTTGAAATTGTTTGCATTGTGCTGTGCTTGAATTTTTTCTATAAAGTTTTTTTTTCACTTTTTAACATTGTAATTAAACAACTACACGATGTGTTTTTTTGTTTGAACATTTTTAAATTAAAACTCGAAACTTTTTGTGAATTTGTAATTTTCTATTTCTTTTTTGAGACTGTATAAATATTTTTTTATATTTTTTTATCTGGAAATTTGATGTCGGATTTTTCTTGTTTCTGATTTATTTAACCTTTACTATACAAAGTATTTTAAGCTATAAGCTATTTCAAACATTGTTCCTGTCGTCAATTACTGTTTTTTTTTTTTTTTTTTTATACAAAGACGAATTCTGAAAATAAAACAAATTCTGGTCGATTGAACAAGTTTTTATCAATTAATTTACCAAATTTGGCTGACTATATAAAAATGTATAAGTTGATTGCGGAAAGTACAAATCTCGTTAAAAAATAAAAAATAGTCCCAGCAAAGGATGTAAAGCTGTCAGTAATCGAATTAATGAACTCGGATACGGAAACGAACAGACCTTGGTGTAGTGTGCCTCTTTGAACGAGCCCCGTCCCCATTGGGGGTCCTCTGTAGGGCACCGTTTGCGATAGCAATTAAAAAGTTATCGGCGAAAATATTCCACTGGTGTGGGAAATGAAATTTTTGTTCAAGTGATTTCAAGTAAATTATGGGGAATCCCCGGATTTTTCCCCCTTTTCAATTGATTTAATTTCGATTCTATGTATGTATTCCATTTTGAAATTCGATATTCGTACTCAATTCAATTTACATAATTTGTACATATTTTCCCATTTTTTGATGTTGTGCTTTTCCACGTGATGCTCTGCTTAAAAATGTATAGAATCGACGAGAAGTGACAAGTTTGACACTTTTAAATCCCGACGCATCAATATTGCCGTTCCTGACACGTGCTAGGACTAGTAACTATGCACAATTCATGGCTTTATTTATCAATAAAATTTTCACATGAAGAAAATATGCTTGAAACTTTTCATCGAACGTAATGCGGAATTTCTATAAAACGGGTCCCTAAAGTATTGTTAAATACTCATATTTGTAAACGCAGTGAAAGAAAATTTAAAGAAAACATTTCATGGCGTTTGCTTCTATATCTACTATTTCGAGTATTTACTCATTTATTATAGGTATATTTTGGATTTTTTATTGGACATCAGAACCACTTAAATTTTCTTGAAAAATACCACATTTTCATGTTCGTACAAAACGTCAAAGTCAATTGAACCAATAAAAATTATATTCGGCATGTTTGATTGACACTTTTTTGACTTATATTTGTTAACGTCACATTCACAGTGACGTTTCTTATTCATGAAATAGACATTGGTATTAAAATCAATCTTCAATCAAACTCTTTTCAGGTTTACATAATTTTCTTTTGAATAATTTTACTTCAGTTACATGAGTTTTGAAACATAAACAAATCCATTTTACAACTCTGCCAGCAATTCAAAATTCACTATTTTTTATATCCTTCATTCAAGTACCTACGAGCCATAGTTCTCTTCTGTCTGCTTTCCGATAAAGTTATCATGAGTTCTCCTGACCACCGCGAGGATCCTCTTTCCCACAATCAATTCGCAACGGTTCACAAATGTTGTTCCTTTATATGCTGAAAGTTTAAAACAAATTCTTTTATTGTATTAAAAAAACAATAGAGAAAAAAATTTTTTTTTCCTTTCGTAACTCTTTTAAGAAAGAACACAAATCATACAAATCAAAATCTAAGATCAGTATTATAGTGAAAAGAAAAGCTTTCAAGTATTATAATTTTAACAATCTCAAGTCAGAATCTAAAAATGATTTGAGGTATAATTTCAAATTTGCCGCCATTTTACTTTTACACTTATTGAAAATGGAGTGCTATTCTAATGAACAACGCGTATTTATTATTAACAATTATTTTAAATTTAGTGAGAGTTTTGTTGGAGTTGCTGTGAGTGCGAGTATTACTGAACAACCAAGGACATCAATTCGTCGTTGTTCACAGCAATTGAACATTAAACCAAGCATATCAATATTTTTTACAAAGATCTGCACTTAAGGGCTTACAAAATACAGTTGACACAAAAATCAAAGCTAACTGACCAGTGACCACGTATTATGTACGTCGGGCCATAGAAAAGAAGAAGAAAATTAAAATTTTGATTCTCATTGAAAATTTTGGTAAAAGAATGATAAGCCTGATATTCTGTCTGATATTCTTTTCCGTGATTAACAGCAAAATGATTTACTTTAATTTCAATTAAAAATATTATAACATTTCAAGTAATTTATATGTTTTATTTAAAATTTAATATTATACCTCAAATTTGAACACGCTTTATAACTAAGACGGGAAATTGGATAACTTTAACAAATTTTGTATTGTAATTATATAAAAAAGGGTTTATGGGAAATGGGGCTGACAAAAAGTAGCCTACACATCACGTTCGAAGTATCAAGTATATAAAATAATGTAGAGAATTTCACGTAAATCGATTTAGCCGTTTTCCAGTGATTTTCGGACAAACAAATTTCCCAATATACAATATTATACAAGTATTATAAGCGCCGAACATATTATTATAACAGTTTCCATTGAAGAAAATAATTATTTCAACAATAAAAATTGTACAAAATTATTAAATAACATTTTACCTTTATTTTTCAGGTAAGTGATGTGAAAAGAACTCCAAAGATTTCCGTATTTCAGAGTAAGTTGTTTCAAATCGTGCAACATTTAACAAAAAATTTAACGTATATATGTATATTGTATATGAATGGATTAAATGCCTTCAAAAATTTCGTCCAACGAATCGTTAAAAACAAAAGGAATTTTGAAAAGGCCTGATTTCTTATTACGTGTCAGAATCAAGTCATAAAAATATATTAATTACAAGTTGAAATTTCGAAATTCTCATCATGAAGCCGAAGAGGAAGATCCCTTGGTCAAGATAGCGTTTGTCCAGAAAGGCCTAATCCTAAATTCTATGACCATAAAACTTAATACTCCACTGGGTATTAATTCTGGATGGTTATTGGCCCCGAATGGCCAATGACCATTCATATCCTTCGGAAGGACTTCAGCTTTATATATTCTAGTCTTGTTGAGGTCCTCGTAAGCTTGGGCTTTTTACAAATTGAACTTATGCAGAATACGTCGGAATGCGTGCCCGCACAGTAAGCAGGCTCGACGGGGATTCCCTTAACGTTCAAATGGCCATACATCGGCAACAGCACTAATCTGATTAAATCATTATCAATACGGGTTGAGAGTGTAGTCATCGCATAAAGGAAGACCTTTTATTTGTGCAATAGCGATTTGGTTAAAGGTCGGGCACTTGGGAGGACAGTTTGAACCGTGTGAAATGCAAAAAAGTTAAGTGCAAAATGTAATAAAAAAAAATAGTCAAGTAAATTTTCTTGTTTTTAGGAAAATCTTTTAATGTGATTCAGTTTTTTTACAGTGGTTAATGTGTTTTCTTGCCATAAATGAAGTTTTACTTCTTTAAATGCACATGTACCTACAGTTTATAAAAGAGGCTTCATTCTAACAAAATACAAAGAAAATTCATTTTTACATGACTTTTTTAATAACACAACGCGTTTCTTATTTTACGTTTGAAAATTTTTTTCGCACCGTTTTTTACGTGAATTTATCAGTAACGTTTTTTATATTTTTAAAAATCAAAGTCTATTGTATGCATTAAAAAGATCTGCAGTTCTTCATCAAGGATATCTATTATAATTGGTCCAAACCAAGTATATTATCCTTTCCTTTTTAGTTTTATGCTAAGTAAGCTAAAATAGTATACAATGTACTGTATAATAATTCTCATTGCATTTTCTTAAATAAATATAAAATAACAATATTATAGCTGTCTGTTCATGAACACATGCAGGAAAATATAATAAGAGCGGCAAGCATTTTTTTTTTTATCTTAGGAAACAAACAAAAAGTTGTATGTTATTAAATTTGCAGCATAGAATTTCATAATATCTCAAAATCTAGGTAGGTATAGGACTTCTTGCACCTCCCCCTTCTAGTATTCATGTGCTTGTCTGTACAAGAACTTTTAATCTAAATAACGATAAATTTTCTGATCTCCAAGAAGCAAATGAAGGTCCTTACGCCCAGAGTACCAGTATATGCTTTAACATTTCCCAGTTATTTAGACTTAATTGCTTCATAGTTCACCCTAGGTGCGAGTGATCAGGGTGTAATTAATAAGTGTTACTTGGACTAATTGCATGTAATTTTCTTGTCAGACTGTCAATTCCTTAAAATCGATAGTGCTTGAAATTTAAATGAGAAGCAACAGATCATGGAAACAAATAAGACTTGTAAATCATAGAAAGTTTTCGAAGGATTATTGATTTCCAGCCGAAACAGCACTCAATTGAGGAGCTTAAGTTTGGCTCTTCTTCGTTGCTCCATTCATGCTAGGTTGTCAATATAACGGAGGTTGTCCTGATCCTGAAAGAAAAATTCCCATATAGAGGGCAACAAAATGGTGCCGCAGCTGAAACCAACGTGCAAACATCTCCTTTTGAACTGGTGGATTAAATTGATTAATCGAGCACTCGTTGACACTCGCAAGTCATTTAAATTCCTCTCGTTAATCGTAAAAAAATAGTTAAACTTATAAAAAAAAACGACGAGTAATTGTAACGTGCAAACGGTCTCAATCCTTTCTCATTGAACGTCGGTTTTGACGCCCAGTCCACACAATCCAAACGAAATTTCCCATGCCCCTGTCAGCGAAGTAATTGGATAAATTTCTGGTTTATAATTAATTCAAGAAATCATGTGAATGAAATTTATTGCAAGTTTTTTGAACGCGTGCCACAGCACCAAGAGCGGATGATATATCCACATTACTGGCCACTCGACTGCGGCGCAATCCCTCATTAGTGGAAACGGTCGTGTTTATTTTGAGCCGTTCTCACGGATACTTTTATAGTATCTTTGCGGAAATGATAACCGAAATTACTCATCACTGTTCTGGCAATAATTGTGTTTGCGTTTCTGGCATCAACACTATTTCCTTGTTGTATTTCGAATGTTTTCGTTTCAAGTGAGATTTCGTGAATTGTTGAAAAATTATTGAATTAAACGACGTCAAACGATTCTGTTTTTATTTAGAAATTTGTTGTGAAGCTTACGGAAAATAATTTAAATCTTCTCGTCATAAAAAACATTTCACAGGACAAATTTAGCTCGTTAGTAAAATCGGGAATGGAAACTTTTGATATCATTAGTAAGAAAAATGAACTCATCTGACATAAATTCTGATTAATGTGATTCGAAAATACAATATGCACTCGATAATTTTGACTTTGGATTGGAGTCGAACAAGGAAATTCTTTCGTCTATGCCAACCATAATTGTTACTTTCATCATCTACTTCTTCATATATTAATCATTTGAGCGGAAAAATTAAAATAAAATTTGTTGGTTGTTTTGGTGGCTGCGTTTGTTAACTTTTCCTTCCGCTTTTACAATGCAATGGAAAATATAATTCAAGTCAATTGCTTACCAATTAAAGGACAGTACCTGGAGACCGAGCTATGCTCGGAGATTACGTTGACGTAACACCTTGGCCTAGCGTTCGAATCTTCTGCTAAGCTCTGGTTTCTTACGAAGCGGTACCGGCATGTAGCGCCCGAATTATTACGGTGAGTGACGTAAGCAAAACGGTGTACACAAATATGGCGACAATGACGGCGGCAGTAGTTGTAAAGTTAGAATTCGGAGGCAGTTTGAATATTTCAACTGGTAAAACTGGCAAATATTATAAAGAACATTAAATATATATTCAATTAAAATTATATAAATTAATATAGCACTTGTTTTTTTGAGTATTTTGCCTATTTTATGCAGAAAATAGCAATAAGCCTTTTTTTTCTAAGCATACACAAAAATTAAATACGGGAGAAAAAAACGTTGACATACAGTTCTCCACCGTAAAAAGCTACCGCGACCGCCATAAATGTGATAGTAACGTCTGAGCGTTCATATTACGTATTGGTCTCTATTAACGATATCTTAGAAACCACTACCGCAGCATTCCATGAAACAATTTTTTGTGACGTCACTCATCGAAATAATGCGGCCGCTATAGACGATACCGCTTTGTATCATTTCATAATTAATACGACCGTCATTAAACGGCAATCCGCATTCATTCTTGTTTAAGATTCCAATAAATCCAGAACATTTTAACAGGACTAATAGTCCTACTGCCCAAGTACCAGATGGGAATTATTTGTTTATGGGAAATGCATCGCGCAATTGATCGACTAAGACTAAACAGTAAAAAAAAAA
The DNA here is from genome assembly GCA_963082835.1 of Leptogaster cylindrica. Classification (NCBI taxonomy): domain Eukaryota; kingdom Metazoa; phylum Arthropoda; class Insecta; order Diptera; family Asilidae; genus Leptogaster; species Leptogaster cylindrica. The sequence continues at coordinate 3,878,731 of OY720108.1, read as the reverse complement.
AACTCTTTGGTTTTCTGAAATTTTTCTACACTAATTATGTAAATAGACTAAAGGGAAGACAAAATTTTATTTTACTTTTGGAAAATCCTCTGTAAAAAAACAAAATTATTTTCTTCTTTTTAGTCCATTTTCACAATTATAGAAAAGTTTCACATAATCCAAAAATACATTATCTGTAGTACAACTACAGTAGTACAACTGCTCGTTTATAATATCTCGTATTAAAATAATTGTTTACTGTTTTGTTTAAAAAAAAGAACCCTTTTATGGACACTTTAAAAATGAAAAAAAGTCTGACCCATCTGAAAATCTGAACCCATGACCTACGCACTATCATTGAGCTATTGAAACAAACACGATGTACTGCGAATTCCCCAATCTGATTATTGGGAAAGACAATATTGTTGTTTGGATCGTTAAAACTCGCAGAAGACAAGTTTTCCCAAAGATGAAACCTAGCTAGATTGATTTTATCAGGGTACGTAAATTTTTTACTCGTGAACCGAAAAAATTTGACTCCCTCATATTTTTCGGTTCACGAGTGAGCAAAACTGGTTTCGACTCGTGAACCAAAAATTCGGTTCAGAGTTTAAAAAATTTTGTTCAGTTCTGAGCGAGAGCAGAATTCTTGTTTTTAATTTTTATCACTCGTGAGTGAAAAAGAGCCGAAAAGAATCATTCATTTCGGCTCTCTGTGCACTGTGCCTGCAGTGGCTTGGTACAAGGATAAAATTGCCGCCAAAAGGTTTTTATATACCTGGCACGAAAACCGGTTTGACGCTTATTTAACTCATGAATCGTTCTTTTCGGCTCTGCTCCCGAGTGAATCAAATTTTCAGCTCTCAGAATTTTCGAATCCCTTCACGAGTTTTATTTTTAAGTTCATGAGCAGAAAAATTTGGTTCACGAGTGATTTAAAAATTCAGCTCACATGAATTCCATTCGCTCGTGAGTAAGGCGAAATTTTTTTACTCTCCGAAGCCTGGATTTTATACCCCGAAAAATCCCTAATCTGAAACTTTCATCAAACTCCTTAGAGCCGTTTTTTATAAGAACGCAACTACTAAGAACGAAATTACTAAGTATGTAATTTCTACTGAATACAATGATTGTGTACAACAATTATTGTTTTTCAATAAATCTTTAGAGAAATTTTCAATATCCATTTCGCAGACAGAAATTATTCTTATTATTTGAAAAAAAAAAAATGAAAAAAAAGCCAGCCACTTCAGGCATCGAACCCATAGGCTTCGGCACATGAGTCCTACGCTCTACCACTGAGCTATTGAAACAGATACCACCACTGGCGAATTTTTCAATCTACTTCACAGGCAAGACAATATTGTTGTTTGGATCGTGAAAACTCGCGGAAAACGAGTTTTCCCAGAGATGACACCTAGCTAGATCAATTTTTTGCCCCCAAAAACCTCTATTCTGAAATTTTCATCAAAATCCTTAGAGCCGTTTTCTAGAACGCGATTACCGATATATATATATATATTATATTATATATATATATATATATATACAAATATTGCTCGTTTAATAGTATAGGATATTGCTTTTGCTTATTCAAAAGCGCTTAAAATGTCTGAAGATGAAAGTCACCCTTTCTCTTCTAGATCACCTTAAATTATCATATTAATTGTATCAATATCCGGTTGTCTAAAGTTTAGGGAACTGAAAAGTCGGAAACTTTCGCGGAAATCCAAAGAACACATCCACCCAACGATGGATAGATAAACTTTGCAGTCATTGTAGGGATGGGAAAAACCTACCGGTTTAAACCGAAAACCGGTGTATTGGTTCGGTCAACCGGTGTTTTTTCGGTGATGTTTTTGGTTCGGTTTTCACCGGTGATTTTTCTTAAATGCAATAACCGGATAAAAAAAACCGTCAAAATAAGTTTTGTAAACAGAAAGAAAACATGGTAATTTTTACACCTTTCGGTGACATTTTGCTTTTTAGATAAAAAAAACCTAAATTGTAATTAAATTATTGATTGAAATGGATTTGAATTTGAAAACTCTGCCGCCAACGGCCTGCGGACATACACGCGAGGAAAGCAATCAGGAAATTTAAACTCATTAAAGTAAAGTTTTTGAGCTTTAAAGCTTTAACCCCAGTTTGTTATTAAAAAATTAAACAATAATCAATATTGAATATACATGCATACTATCATCTTTTTTTGTAACTTAGGCGTTCCGCGCTTGGCTTAAAATTATAAATAATTAAAAAACTTTGGTTTTATTATAAGCGCTGCATTTTTTACTAGCGATCCCTGCAAATGTTTAACTGCTTTGGCTTTTGAATGAACATTTTGATAGTTGCCTTTGCATCTGAAGGAAATAGATATTTTGTTATAGTTTGTGTTTGATTTCAGTTTTGAGTTTATCTTCAGGCTACAGCTGCTTAGCACCAGCTCCATATTTGCTATGCACTATGCAGCAGTAGCGAGCTTTTGGTGTTTAAAAAATAAAAGTTTTTAAAAATCACCGAAAACCGGTTATTTGAAAAACCGGTGATTTAGAACGGTTTAAACCGCCCGGTTAAACCGCAGGTGAAAAACACCGAAATAACCGAATACCGGTTATTTTGGCAACAACCGCCATCCCTAACTCCCACCAAAACTTGATATCAAGGACACCGCTCTTAACGAAGACTCAAAGCACTACGAAAAGTTTGTGCACAGAACACCAGGAGCGCTGAACATTTTACCGCAAATGCCAAATTCAATGAATACCCAATCATAAGATTCGAATTTCGAAGTAGAATTGAATGGAAAATAAAATTAAAAAATCCAGAAAATGTTTAACATTCCATCGAGGATATTGTAAACAATTAAACTGATATTGATATTTTCCTTTTTGTTTGATTTAAGCCAGGATCATGAAAAGCTTCAAAGCTTTTTCTTTAATTATATAATTCACACTTTCGCGATAGGTTTCTTTATTTCTTAAATATTTTGATCAAAAACAGCGATTTGCGATTAACAATTTTTTTATTATTTTGTTTAAAGTAAGTAAATTGTGTTTTATATGTGTTTTTCCAACAATAATTATAATAGATTTTTTCTAATTTATTGCATATGTGTGGACTTTAATATAAAAAAAAAGGCGTGAGTAAGATTGAAGAATAATTTCCAGGACTACTTCCATCATTGGGTTTGTTAATATAAAAATTTCTTTAAACTTTCAACGCTTCGAGTGTTTTTAAATGTAGGCAGAGACCCAATTTTATTAGGTAAAATGACGAGATTTAGGGAAATCCTGTCGCTTCGTAGTTAATTAAAACTTTTATAAAATATTTAAAGTCCAATCCACGAAATCGAGGTGTAGTTGCAAAATAGGGGATGGGTTGGAGAGCAGGGCGCAGTTTTTGGTTTGCAAACTTTAAGGAATTGAAAGTGGAACAGGAAATCAAATTAAAAATCGAAATCAGTTAATAACACAACTTTTCTGTTTTTTTAATACATGATCGATAATTAATGAAAGATTTGAAATTAAAAATAGTTTGCATAATCGAGGATATGGTTTTTAAGTTGATTTGAATTAATAGTTTACAGTAATAACCAGAAGTTTAAGAAAATATTTTTGTATGGTAAAAACTTGATTTATGAAATGTTTTGGAAAATTAAACAATGATTGCGTTCTTCAAATTACGCGGTATCCAATTAACGCCGTTTGGCATTTTTAAATGAAAACAAAAAAATATGTTTTTATTGTGATTGTTTTTGTTGAAAGACTTAGTATAATATAAGAGTGCACGACTCAGGCCGTGTGAAAAATAGGCGTTTGCAAGAATTTTTTCTGAACTGAATTCATATTAGATAAGATAATTTAATATATTACAGTATAAAATATTAGAATCTTCAAAGAAAAGAGATTTAATTTTCATTCCAATATAAAAAATCCTGCAAAGTAATTTTATTTACTCTGCTTCCTTTATTTCATTATTAAATTCTTCTTCTTCTTTTTTTTTGTTCGGCAGTGAAGCTTCCTTCAATGCTACTCGAGTTATTGCATACGTTAAAAAAAACCTTGATCGTATTTCTTCGGCACTTTTCGCGGCATTCCGGACATGTGTTGGCCCTGCCCCTATTGATTACAATTTCAATTGAATAAATTCAATACTTTTTTTTCGCAGATGCCAATTTGAAATAATATACCCTATGTCACTCCTACAATGTAGACGAATATAATAACACCTCATTTGTTAAAATCCGTCAAGCCGTTTAGGCTGCAGAGGGTTTGGTAGAAATATCATACATAGGTACATACACTCGAAAAACATAACCCTTCCTCGGCAGTCGAGTAAAAAGAGAAGATATACTGAAATATTAAGCACGCGGAAATAAAATATTAGTGATAATTATAGCCTTGTGTATAAAGCATACTTTATACACCACGATAATAGGCAGAAATCCTTAAATGTAAAACTTACAATACTTGATGTTTCGTTCGAACAATTTAAGCGGTAATGCATGCATTATGCAATGCCAAATCGGACCCGCATGTCATCGACACTGAAAGCGCGGCTCACTTTGCATTGAGCTACTTATCGCTTCAAAATGCTGACTTGCATCAAAGTATTTATTCTACAACGAAACCATTCGCAAAAGTGCGAATTATAATTAAAGAAAAATCATTGAAGCTTTTCATGATCCTGGCTTAAATCAAACAAAAAGGAAAACATCAATATCAGTTTAATTGTTTACAATATCTTCGATAGAATGTTAAACATTTTCTGGATTTTTTAATTTTATTTTCCATTCAATTCTACTTCGAAATTCATTGAATTTGGCATTTGCGCTAAAATGTTCAGCGCTCCTGGTGTTCGGTGCACAAACTTTTCGTAGTGCTTTGAGTCTTCGTTAAGAGCGGTGTCCATGATATCAAGTTTTGGTGGGAGTTCGCGAAAAACTTTTGCGGAAAAGTTTATCCAATGTAGGGATGGCGGTTGTTGCCAAAATAACCGGTTTTCGGTTATTTCGGTGTTTTTCACCTGCGGTTTAACCGGGCGGTTTAAACCGTTCTAAATCACCGGTTTTTCAAATAACCGGTTTTCGGTGTTTTTTAAAAACTTTTAATTTTTAAACACCAAAAGCTCGCTACTGCTGCATAGTGCATAGCAAATATGGAGCTGGTGCTGAGCAGCTGTAGCCTGAAGATAAACTCAAAACTGAAATCAAACACAAACTATAACAAAATATCTATTTCCTTCAGATGCAAAGGCAACTATAAATCAAAAGGCAACTATCAAAATGTTCATTCAAAAGGCAAAACAGTTAAACATTTGCAGGGATCGCTAGTAAAATAATGCAGCGCTTATAATAAAACCAAAGTTTTTTAATTATTTATAATTTTAAGCCAAGCGCGGAACGCCTAAGTTACAAAAAAAGTATAATAGTATGTATGTATATTTTTTAATAACAAACTGGGGTTAAAGTTTTAAAGCTTAAAAGCTTTAATTTAATGAGTTTAAATTTGCTGATTGCTTTTCTCGCGTGTATGTCCGCAGGCCGTTGGCGGCAGAGTTTTCAAATTCAAATCCATTTCAATCAATAATTCAATTACAATTTAGGTTTTTTTTTTCTAAAAAGCAAAATGTCACCGAAAGCTGTAAAAATTACCATGCTTTCTTTCTGTTTACAAAACTTATTTTGCCGGTTTTTTTTATCCGGTTATTGCATTTAAAAAAAATCACCGGTGAAAACCGAACCAAAAACATCACCGAAAAAACACCGGTTGACCGAACCAAAACACCGGTTTTCGGTTTAAACCGGTAGGTTTTTCCCATGCCTAATCCAATGACTGCAAAGTTTATCTATTCATCGTTGGGTGGATGTGTTCTTTGGATTTCCGCGCAAGTTTCCCACTTTTCAGTTCCCTAAACTTTAGACAACCGGATATTGATACAATTAATATGATAATTTAACGTGACGTGAAAGGGTGACTTTCATCTTCAGATATGTTAAGAGGCAAATTTACCAGAACGTGCAAAATAGGTTCACTTAATGACCTATTTTCTCCGTAATTATTTGTTGCATCTATATCAAAGTTTTGTTACATGATAAGACAAAGAGTTTTATTTCCTTTAAGCCGAGCAAATTTTTGAAAAAGTATTTATTTTTCTTTTCATGATCCTTGAAAGGAAGGACCAATTCCAATTTTTGTGTTACTTAATGACCAATTTTCTCGAAAACTATTTGACCAAATATAGTAAATTTTATTTCCAGACGTACGTTAAAGGCTTTTATTTCCTTTAAGCGGTGCACTTTTCCTATTTTCAGCCTAGCAATTTTCCAAGAGTTTCCCGAATGAGTGTGGTTTTTCCAAAAAATGTTCCTCAGTTTTTTATTGTCTTTTTCATATTTGTCGATAAATTTTCCTAATGTTATTCATATTATTATGAAGATTTAGGGATTCGTAACGTCTTCAGTAAAAAATCTGATTATGTTTCATGGAAAATATTGGACAAATTTAAAAAATGAAAATCCTTGTTTTGCCTAATTTTCTTGGGTTATCCTATGCAAAACAGGGACCACAACCAACTTTGCATTTTGAATTGAATGGAAAATAAAATTAAAAAATCCAGAAAATGTTTAACATTCCATCGAGGATATTGTAAACAATTAAACTGATATTGATATTTTCCTTTTTGTTTGATTTAAGCCAGGATCATGAAAAGCTTCAAAGCTTTTTCTTTAATTATATAATTCACACTTTCGCGATAGGTTTCTTTATTTCTTAAATATTTTGATCAAAAACAGCGATTTGCGATTAACAATTTTTTTATTATTTTGTTTAAAGTAAGTAAATTGTGTTTTATATGTGTTTTTCCAACAATAATTATAATAGATTTTTTCTAATTTATTGCATATGTGTGGACTTTAATATAAAAAAAAAGGCGTGAGTAAGATTGAAGAATAATTTCCAGGACTACTTCCATCATTGGGTTTGTTAATATAAAAATTTCTTTAAACTTTCAACGCTTCGAGTGTTTTTAAATGTAGGCAGAGACCCAATTTTATTAGGTAAAATGACGAGATTTAGGGAAATCCTGTCGCTTCGTAGTTAATTAAAACTTTTATAAAATATTTAAAGTCCAATCCACGAAATCGAGGTGTAGTTGCAAAATAGGGGATGGGTTGGAGAGCAGGGCGCAGTTTTTGGTTTGCAAACTTTAAGGAATTGAAAGTGGAACAGGAAATCAAATTAAAAATCGAAATCAGTTAATAACACAACATTTCTGTTTTTTTAATACATGATCGATAATTAATGAAAGATTTGAAATTAAAAATAGTTTGCATAATCGAGGATATGGTTTTTAAGTTGATTTGAATTAATAGTTTACAGTAATAACCAGAAGTTTAAGAAAATATTTTTGTATGGTAAAAACTTGATTTATGAAATGTTTTGGAAAATTAAACAATGATTGCGTTCTTCAAATTACGCGGTATCCAATTAACGCCGTTTGGCATTTTTAAATGAAAACAAAAAAATATGTTTTTATTGTGATTGTTTTTGTTGAAAGACTTAGTATAATATAAGAGTGCACGACTCAGGCCGTGTGAAAAATAGGCGTTTGCAAGAATTTTTTCTGAACTGAATTCATATTAGATAAGATAATTTAATATATTACAGTATAAAATATTAGAATCTTCAAAGAAAAGAGATTTAATTTTCATTCCAATATAAAAAATCCTGCAAAGTAATTTTATTTACTCTGCTTCCTTTATTTCATTATTAAATTCTTCTTCTTCTTTTTTTTTGTTCGGCAGTGAAGCTTCCTTCAATGCTACTCGAGTTATTGCATACGTTAAAAAAAACCTTGATCGTATTTCTTCGGCACTTTTCGCGGCATTCCGGACATGTGTTGGCCCTGCCCCTATTGATTACAATTTCAATTGAATAAATTCAATACTTTTTTTTCGCAGATGCCAATTTGAAATAATATACCCTATGTCACTCCTACAATGTAGACGAATATAATAACACCTCATTTGTTAAAATCCGTCAAGCCGTTTAGGCTGCAGAGGGTTTGGTAGAAATATCATACATAGGTACATACACTCGAAAAACATAACCCTTCCTCGGCAGTCGAGTAAAAAGAGAAGATATACTGAAATATTAAGCACGCGGAAATAAAATATTAGTGATAATTATAGCCTTGTGTATAAAGCATACTTTATACACCACGATAATAGGCAGAAATCCTTAAATGTAAAACTTACAATACTTGATGGTTTGTTGGAACAATTTGCGACGCACTGGTCATTTAATCTGCACATTTCATTTTCTAAAGCCCTGAAAGAGTTGCAATTAGACAAAAAAAACTAGAATACTAATTAAAACAATTACTCTCGTTTCTCTCTTTCCTCCTTAATTGCTTCATTAAGCTCCCTACAAACAAGCAAAATGAAAACAATTGAAATTTCTTTGAATAATATTACCTATTCTGTGAAGCTAGCACTTCATTTGTAGCATTAAGCGTATTGACTTGATTTCTTAATTCGTTAATTGTTTTTTCTTTGTCGTCTATTATTTTCCTAAAGAGAAAAATTTAATTTTCATTCCAATAGAATCCTGCAAAATAATTACTCTGCCTCCTTTAATTTATTAATTAATTCTTCTTCCTTTTCTGTTTGTTTAATTCTTCTCGAGTCATCGCATACGTTAAAAAAAACCTGGATCGTATTTCTCCGGCACTTTTCGCGGCATTCCGGACATGTGTTGGCCCTGCCCCTATTGATTACAATTTCAATTGAATAATTTCAAACAAACAAATATATAAACATAAATAAAAATAAATAACATTAAACACAAATACAGAACTATACTTGTAGCCACAAATACAGAACTCTTAATACTTGTGTAGCCCCACAGGTTTTCGTTACATCTCCTGTGGAGCATTCACCGTCGGAACGCGGTCACTTATTCATGCATGCATTATGCAATGCCAAATCGGACCCGCATGTCATCGACACTGAAAGCGCGGCTCACTTTGCATTGAGCTACTTATCGCTTCAAAATGCTGACTTCCATCAAAGTATTTATTCTACAACGAAACCATTCGCAAAAGTGCGAATTATAATTAAAGAAAAATCATTGAAGCTTTTCATGATCCTGGCTTAAATCAAACAAAAAGGAAAACATCAATATCAGTTTAATTGTTTACAATATCCTCGATAGAATGTTAAACATTTTCTGGATTTTTTAATTTTATTTTCCATTCAATTCTACTTCGAAATTCATTGAATTTGGCATTTGCGCTAAAATGTTCAGCGCTCCTGGTGTTCGGTGCACAAACTTTTCGTAGTGCTTTGAGTCTTCGTTAAGAGCGGTGTCCATGATATCAAGTTTTGGTGGGAGTTCGCGAAAAACTTTTGCGGAAAAGTTTATCCAATGACTGCAAAGTTTATCTATCCATCGTTGGGTGGATGTGTTCTTTGGATTTCCGCGAAAGTTTCCCACTTTTCAGTTCCCTAAACTTTAGACAACCGGATATTGATACAATTAATATGATAATTTAACGTGACGTGAAAGGGTGACTTTCATCTTCAGATATGTTAAGAGGCAAATTTACCAGAACGTGCAAAATAGGTTCACTTAATGACCTATTTTCTCCGTAATTATTTGTTGCATCTATATCAAAGTTTTGTTACATGATAAGACAAAGAGTTTTATTTCCTTTAAGCCGAGCAAATTTTTGAAAAAGTATTTATTTTTCTTTTCATGATCCTTGAAAGGAAGGACCAATTCCAATTTTTGTGTTACTTAATGACCAATTTTCTCGAAAACTATTTGACCAAATATAGTAAATTTTATTTCCAGACGTACGTTAAAGGCTTTTATTTCCTTTAAGCGGTGCACTTTTCCTATTTTCAGCCTAGCAATTTTCCAAGAGTTTCCCGAATGAGTGTGGTTTTTCCAAAAAATGTTCCTCAGTTTTTTATTGTCTTTTTCATATTTGTCGATAAATTTTCCTAATGTTATTCATATTATTATGAAGATTTAGGGATTCGTAACGTCTTCAGTAAAAAATCTGATTATGTTTCATGGAAAATATTGGACAAATTTAAAAAATGAAAATCCTTGTTTTGCCTAATTTTCTTGGGTTATCCTATGCAAAACAGGGACCACAACCAACTTTGCATTTTGAATTGAATGGAAAATAAAATTAAAAAATCCAGAAAATGTTTAACATTCCATCGAGGATATTGTAAACAATTAAACTGATATTGATATTTTCCTTTTTGTTTGATTTAAGCCAGGATCATGAAAAGCTTCAAAGCTTTTTCTTTAATTATATAATTCACACTTTCGCGATAGGTTTCTTTATTTCTTATATATTTTGATCAAAAACAGCGATTTGCGATTAACAATTTTTTTATTATTTTGTTTAAAGTAAGTAAATTGTGTTTTATATGTGTTTTTCCAACAATAATTATAATAGATTTTTTCTAATTTATTGCATATGTGTGGACTTTAATATAAAAAAAAAGGCGTGAGTAAGATTGAAGAATAATTTCCAGGACTACTTCCATCATTGGGTTTGTTAATATAAAAATTTCTTTAAACTTTCAACGCTTCGAGTGTTTTTAAATGTAGGCAGAGACCCAATTTTATTAGGTAAAATGACGAGATTTAGGGAAATCCTGTCGCTTCGTAGTTAATTAAAACTTTTATAAAATATTTAAAGTCCAATCCACGAAATCGAGGTGTAGTTGCAAAATAGGGATGGGTTGGAGAGCAGGGCGCAGTTTTTGGTTTGCAAACTTTAAGGAATTGAAAGTGGAACAGGAAATCAAATTAAAAATCGAAATCAGTTAATAACACAACTTTTCTGTTTTTTTAATACATGATCGATAATTAATGAAAGATTTGAAATTAAAAATAGTTTGCATAATCGAGGATATGGTTTTTAAGTTGATTTGAATTAATAGTTTACAGTAATAACCAGAAGTTTAAGAAAATATTTTTGTATGGTAAAAACTTGATTTATGAAATGTTTTGGAAAATTAAACAATGATTGCGTTCTTCAAATTACGCGGTATCCAATTAACGCCGTTTGGCATTTTTAAATGAAAACAAAAAAAATATGTTTTTATTGTGATTGTTTTTGTTGAAAGACTTAGTATAATATAAGAGTGCACGACTCAGGCCGTGTGAAAAATAGGCGTTTGCAAGAATTTTTTCTGAACTGAATTCATATTAGATAAGATAATTTAATATATTACAGTATAAAATATTAGAATCTTCAAAGAAAAGAGATTTAATTTTCATTCCAATATAAAAAATCCTGCAAAGTAATTTTATTTACTCTGCTTCCTTTATTTCATTATTAAATTCTTCTTCTTCTTTTTTTTTTGTTCGGCAGTGAAGCTTCCTTCAATGCTACTCGAGTTATTGCATACGTTATAAAAAACCTTGATCGTATTTCTTTGGCACTTTTCGCGGCATTCCGGACATGTGTTGGCCCTGCCCCTATTGATTACAATTTCAATTGAATAAATTCAATACTTTTTTTTCGCAGATGCCAATTTGAAATAATATACCCTATATCACTCCTACAATGTAGACGAATATAATAACACCTCATTTGTTAAAATCCGTCAAGCCGTTTAGGCTGCAGAGGGTTTGGTAGAAATATCATACATAGGTACATACACTCGAAAAACATAACCCTTCCTCGGCAGTCGAGTAAAAAGAGAAGATATACTGAAATATTAAGCACGCGGAAATAAAATATTAGTGATAATTATAGCCTTGTGTATAAAGCATACTTTATACACCACGATATTAGGCAGAAATCCTTAAATGTAAAACTTACAAATACTTGATGTTTCGTTCGAACAATTTGCGACGCACTGGTCTTTTAATTTGGACATCTCATTTTCTAAAGCCCTGAAAGAGTTGCAATTAGACAAAAAAAACTAGAATACTAATTAAAACAATTACTCTCGTTTCTGTTTTTCCTCTTTCATTGCTTCAGTAAGCTCCCTACAAACAAGCAAAATGAAAACAATTGAAATTTCTTTGAATAATATTACCTATTCTGTGAAGCTAGCACTTTAAGTTCAGCATCAAGCGCGTTCAGACGACTTCTTAATGCATTAATTTCTCTATCTTTTTCTTCTATTGTTTTCCTAAAGAGAAAAATTTAATTTTCATTCCAATAGAATCCTGCAAAATAATTTTATTTACTGCGCTTCTTTTATGTCCTTCATTAATTTTTCTTTCTCTTCAATGCTACTGGAGCCTCGACTGGAGCCATTGGTTGCGTTCAAAAAAGCCCTCGTTAGATGTGCAATCTTGTCGGCATTCGGGACACGTGTTGGTTCTGCCACTGCATTATGCAATGCCAAATCGGACCCGCATGTCATCGACACTGAAAGCGCGGCTCACTTTGCATTGAGCTACTTATCGCTTCAAAATGCTGACTTCCATCAAAGTATTTATTCTACAACGAAACCATTCGCAAAAGTGCGAATTATAATTAAAGAAAAATCATTGAAGCTTTTCATGATCCTGGCTTAAATCTAGGGATGGCGGTTGTTGCCAAAATAACCGGTATTCGGTTATTTCGGTGTTTTTCACCTGCGGTTTAACCGGGCGGTTTAAACCGTTCTAAATCACCGGTTTTTCAAATAACCGGTTTTCGGTGATTTTTAAAAACTTTTATTTTTTAAACACCAAAAGCTCGCTACTGCTGCATAGTGCATAGCAAATATGGAGCTGGTGCTAAGCAGCTGTAGCCTGAAGATAAACTCAAAACTGAAATCAAACACAAACTATAACAAAATATCTATTTCCTTCAGATGCAAAGGCAACTATAAATCAAAAGGCAACTATCAAAATGTTCATTCAAAAGCCAAAGCAGTTAAACATTTGCAGGGATCGCTAGTAAAAAATGCAGCGCTTATAATAAAACCAAAGTTTTTTAATTATTTATAATTTTAAGCCAAGCGCGGAACGCCTAAGTTACAAAAAAAGATGATAGTATGTATGTATATTCAATATTGATTATTGTTTAATTTTTTAATAACAAACTGGGGTTAAAGCTTTAAAGCTCAAAAACTTTACTTTAATGAGTTTAAATTTCCTGATTGCTTTCCTCGCGTGTATGTCCGCAGGCCGTTGGCGGCAGAGTTTTCAAATTCAAATCCATTTCAATCAATAATTTAATTACAATTTAGGTTTTTTTATCTAAAAAGCAAAATGTCACCGAAAGGTGTAATATTTACCATGTTTTCTTTCTGTTTACAAAACTTATTTTGACGGTTTTTTTTTATCCGGTTATTGCATTTAAGAAAAAACACCGGTTGACCGAACCAAAACACCGGTTTTCGGTTTAAACCGGTAGGTTTTTCCCATCCCTACTTAAATCAAACAAAAAGGAAAACATCAATATCAGTTTAATTGTTTACAATATCCTCGATAGAATGTTAAACATTTTCTGGATTTTTTAATTTTATTTTCCATTCAATTCTACTTCGAAATTCATTGAATTTGGCATTTGCGCTAAAATGTTCAGCGCTCCTGGTGTTCGGTGCACAAACTTTTCGTAGTGCTTTGAGTCTTCGTTAAGAGCGGTGTCCATGATATCAAGTTTTGGTGGGAGTTCGCGAAAAACTTTTGCGGAAAAGTTTATCCAATGACTGCAAAGTTTATCTATCCATCGTTGGGTGGATGTGTTCTTTGGATTTCCGCGAAAGTTTCCCACTTTTCAGTTCCCTAAACTTTAGACAACCGGATATTGATACAATTAATATGATAATTTAACGTGACGTGAAAGGGTGACTTTCATCTTCAGATATGTTAAGAGGCAAATTTACCAGAACGTGCAAAATAGGTTCACTTAATGACCTATTTTCTCCGTAATTATTTGTTGCATCTATATCAAAGTTTTGTTACATGATAAGACAAAGAGTTTTATTTCCTTTAAGCCGAGCAAATTTTTGAAAAAGTATTTATTTTTCTTTTCATGATCCTTGAAAGGAAGGACCAATTCCAATTTTTGTGTTACTTAATGACCAATTTTCTCGAAAACTATTTGACCAAATATAGTAAATTTTATTTCCAGACGTACGTTAAAGGCTTTTATTTCCTTTAAGCGGTGCACTTTTCCTATTTTCAGCCTAGCAATTTTCCAAGAGTTTCCCGAATGAGTGTGGTTTTTCCAAAAAATGTTCCTCAGTTTTTTATTGTCTTTTTCATATTTGTCCATAAATTTTCCTAATGTTATTCATATTATTATGAAGATTTAGGGATTCGTAACGTCTTCAGTAAAAAATCTGATTATGTTTCATGGAAAATATTGGACAAATTTAAAAAATGAAAATCCTTTTTTTGCCTAATTTTCTTGGGTTATCCTATGCAAAACAGGGACCACAACCAACTTTGCATTTTTCTCGCAAATTTAGTTCAACGAGTTGAATGTAGATGGCCAGAATTGATTTTACGCAAGTGGCCTGAGTTTTCTTCAGCTGCTAGGGGAAGCTGGCATGCGTTTGAGAGTACGTCAGCTGCTCTCGATACAGGAATAGATAAGTTGTTTACACACACATACTACTAGCTTTCTACACTTGCTATTGAATAGGAAAGCGCAATTTTTTTGCGTTTGGTTGGAATCGACAGGTAGCATGGCCGGATGGAACTTTTGCGGGTGATGCGGAAGCCGAATTGGTTCTTTCTGATTATTTCAGTGACGGCAAGAAAATGAGTTTTTTTATGCTGGGGAAAATTTTTTTCATTCCATATTTAGATTTGATTTTCTGACCAGCCGTCACTGGATTATTTTCCCTTTTCTATTTTCTGGCAACATTTTCTTATGAAAAATCAAATGCGTTCTTCTGGCCTTGAGACTAGCATGGCGCAAGCGGAGCAGCGGCTCCAGGGCGCACAGCAAACAGGGGCGCAAAAAGCGCAGCGGGAAAATATAAAAAATCACGAAAAAAAAACATTAACGTTTTCGCATTTTCTTTCACTTTTTTTACTTTCGGGTTGCAGGAGGGCGCCCTTGGCGGCCTCTGTACTGGATGGCATTTTGACAAAGCACTTTATCAATAACTGAGGTAGCGTCCCCACTCCTCGCCTTCCTTCCGACACTACACAATTTTATTTACTTATTTTGCTATGACACAAGTGAACGCAACCCTTTTGGAGATAATTGGGCCCCAACGGTTCCAGTCATAAACTACCTACTCTTTCTGAAGAAGCTATCAGTGCAACTGCGCACCGCACCTGCAATAAAATTTCGGTTGCGCGCAGATCACTGATTCCAAGTAGGAACAGAATGGACAAACAAAAAATTTAAAATTTGTATGCTCTTATTTTTTCGTATATGTAGATAATAGTATTATCATCAATCCGTACTACTGGAAGTCATATGTGTCCGTGGGCCCTTTAACTGAATTACTGAGTGTGCGTGCATGAGTTTGGGAAGAAAATTCAGTGCGGCACTTATTCAATGGGGAGATGGGGTGCGACCCGACAATAAATCAAATTCCTGAATGCCGAGTTCGGGTATTTATAAAGCCCGGTCCAGACGCTCAGTTTTGAACAACGACTTGTCTGCGCAGTTTTATGACCGAATGAAATCGTTGCGATTTTTAGAGCGTCCACACGGCAACGACATATCTGCGTAGTTTGCTCAGTTTTGTGTGACATCGTCATGGAGGAGGTACTACTCTGGTCAATTTTGGCATGTTGTCTTGTTAAAAGCCTCCATCTTTTTATCGCTGTCACAATAATCTTTAGACTTGACACGCCAAATACATGGGAAACTTTAGTATAATGTAATAAATTCCGTCAGCAACTCCCGAGAACATTGCCGAACATCAGCCATTGTCGCATCACATTGAGCAACTGAGGAACAAAATGGTTCGGAAAACGGTACTATCAAAGTTTAGTTAAATAAAACTTAAAGTTAGGAAACAGAAGAGTTTTCCGACTGCTCTCCCTTTAATAACACAACGCATGAAAGAGAACGAACATGAATCCTCTCAACAAATCCTTTAAAAAGGAGACAGAAAATGTTTAAAGCCAGGAATGTTTGCGCAAGAGTTTTTATAAATTAAGTGAAATCTTTTAATTTACAATGGAAAGGTAAACGAATTTTAAATGTAAGTAAATTTTTTTAAAAACAACCCGTAAAACAAAATTTTTTAACTTATTCATCTACATAGTATTTTGAAAATTGTGTTCAAAAACTATATGTGGCAACCCTAATTCACCTCATTTCACGTTGTTAAAAGCAAAGAGCTTATTTTTCTTTCTTTCCAAAGATCATCATTACTTGCGATTTCTTTTTGTCGCTTATGTAAAGGAAGGTATGTTATTACGTATTTCCTTCCTTTTCTAGAAACAAGGAATTTGAGGTACTTTGTTCATTGTTCCGCCATAAGCTTCATAGGGAGTACTATAATTTATACAAACAAAGTTTCTCTCTAAACTTCAGAGAGTCAAAGATATAATTTTTTATAAATTTCAAACCCCCTCCCACGCCTACCCTCTTGCGGCATCTAACGAACTAAACCAAGCTGTTAGATCTGGAAATAATATAATAAAATTCGGTCGATATATCTTCAAAATTACGGCCGCTATCGTGTAAGTAAATATATATTATATTAATATAATTTATAGTTGATTGTTCTAGATTCTAGATAGAAATCTAGTAGATACATACGTACTCAGGGAAGCATGTCGCGAAAAAACATAAAATAAAAATAAAGTAAGAAAAACTAAATTTACCCCAGTAATTCAAAAGTTATAAACAAGACCTAGTAACTGCTAATTAGACGACTATTAGTAAAAACGCCGTAGCCCGTAGTCACACTGCATTAATAATTAATTTTATTTGAATTGAGATAAAACGTGTGACTACGGTATTTTTACTAATAGACGTCTAATTAGCAGTTACCAAGTCTTGTTTATAATTTTTGAATATGAGTTAAAGCCGTACTGGGGTTTTAGTTTTTCTTATTTTATTTTTATTTAACTAAACTTTGGTACTACCGTCCACACGGCAACGACTTGTCTGCACAGATCACGGATATCTATGCTTTTTAGCTCAGATATCGTTGCAACTGCGCAGACTTCAAATCTTCGCAAATTTCCAGTCCACACGCAACAAGTTGTCTGCAACGATCTGATCTGCGCAGACAAGTCGTTGCTCAAAAGTCAAAATTGAGCGTCTGGACCGGGCTTAAGAATAATTGGGGTGTCGCGAATGTGTTTCTCCGGTAGTCGAGGGCGCGCAATGAATCTACTTACGCAACTGTGTTTTGAACAATAATTCTGGGAAAGACATCGATATTCGATTCCATGATTTTTAAAATGAATGAAGACCAAAATATTATTATTTTTGGCGGGAATTACGTCATTATCTAAGTGTTTTGCCAAAATTTGCTTATAAAACAACTTTGATAATGCAATAACTAATATCAATCAACCAACCTACTCGCAGGTAATTTCAAGAATATATGTACAATGTACATAATTTACTGTCATAACTATTATTGTACTATTTTGTAATAACCTGTTTTACTTATTTCTACTAACTGTATGTGGTGTTTTTTTAAGGAAATTATTCAAGTAGAAGAAACATATTCATATAATCCAAAATTATGCCTTAACCCTTTGAATCCCATCCCCATGCGACCAAAATTTTTTGTTGTAAAACACCACGTATCATAATTATAAGTTATAATGCAATCAGTAAAAAATTCATAACTTCTCTAGATTAAGGAGTATATAACTATGTATTTGATATCACGATTGCAATAGCACGCAAAATGGAAAAAACAAGATTAAATATTTAAAACAAATACCTATATCAACAATTTTTTGGTGGTAAGTTTTTATTTTGATATTTTTTTTAAATTCAAAGCAAGGAAACATTTTTTGTAGAAAACTTTTTTGACATATTTTTCATATTATAACCTGCAGTGCTAAAAAAAAAGTCTGATATGCAACCTTACAACTTTATATTTCATTACGCGAACTTTTCCTATGAGAAATTAAAAAAAAAATAAGATGAGATTATTATCACTTCTGTAGACCCAATAGGAAAACATTGGTTCAAAACACTTAAATTAATGACATCAAATGATAATTACATGAAAACTTTTATCAAAGAACTGTTACTAGAAGTTCCAAGTGTGGTTCTTGAAGTTTTTGTTTTCTTTTAACAATTTATAGGTACAGTAGAGTGAGAATCTCGCTTATCGGACCCAAAAGGGGAGTGGAAGAATTTCGAATAAACGTCGTCGGATATTTTTTTTTTTGTTGTGGTGTCGTATAAGCGAAGGTCGCATAAACGAAATTGTACTGTATATAAAAAGAATTTTAATTTTTCTTTTTGAAAGTCAGTTCCAATCAACCAAAGAGAAATGTTATATTTTTATTATAAAAGACTGCAAATATGTTAAATTTCAAACGTTTTATTTATATTTTCCATTTCTCTTAAAACTCATCCCATTCTAAACAAATGCATTCACGTAGAACCTTGTTCAATTGTTTCGTCTCTTTGTTCTACTGTCTTATAACATAGATTAAAAGTTTCATATTTTCATCAAAACTCAAAATAAAATGACTAAATTTATATTTCACAAAATCGATTTACAGAAATTAATGACAAAATTAAAGTTAATAATTTAGACTTATGGAAGAGAATTCGTTTTCAAGAATATCGTTAAATTTGATAATATACTTACATATATAATATTAAATAGTTGATAAATAGAGTAATAGGGCGTATCTAAACGATTTTAGTATTTTCTTAATAAATTGAAAAATTGCAGCAGTTAGCTCGGAGTTTTGGAAAACCTTTGGCATTTTCTAAACAGCACAATTTTCTTATCGGCACAAAAGGACGAAGTGAGAATGTCGAAAGATTCGAGCCACTGCTTCTCGTTCACTTGTCCTAATTACTTGGTTTACCGGCAAATGGTCCACGTGGATATCGCCAAAGTTTCCTACAAAAGTAAACCGTGTTATTCCAGTTCGATTGAGCTTTACGCGATTGACAATGTCGATCACATGTTGCTATGTGGGAAAGCCCCACTTTACCCTTTTCGCAGACGATGATGTGGGTGATTTCGCAGCAACAAGAAAATCGGGATGCCGGCGTCTGAGGGAGTTATTTATAAACATCAAAAGGACGAGGAGGATGCTAGACTCTGCTCGACAATGGAAAGCACTCCTTTGTGGTCTTTTCTCGTAATTCATCGAATTCCTGCAGACGCAATAAACACTTATTTTTAATACTTTTTAAAAATGTAAATTTAATCGATCTAGCTGTTGTGTTTCAGAAACATTCATCAACATATTTTAGTTTATTATTCTCTGAATAATACACCTGTGTAATCGGTTCGGAAAAAATTTTTATAACACCTCTTTTCTTTTACGTGTCAGGATGCTTAGAGTCCAAAAATGCAATGTCGCAATGCAAAGCGATATCTACGTTAATTTCCGGTCGAAAAAAAGCGTTCTTTCGCATATATGCTACATCTGGACTAGGCAGTTTGATCACACCCCCAGGTTTTTTAGGGGTGAAAAACGTGTGTAAAATTAGGTATTTTTAAAGTTTTTGTAAACTTGGACTTGTGGGGGTATTTTGTTTTATGTTTTTTATGGTGAGGAGATCGAATATGAAGTCGATTTTGACAAAAGAGAGAAGAATTAAAAAATTTATTATTTTTTTGAAAAATTAAAAAATTTTGTTTATAAAAATTTAAGAAAAAAAGAAGAAGAAATGTTAAGAAACCGGGACACTAAGTCAGTAATTGTCCCATTTATTTACTGACTCTCAGTGACCCGCCCTGTTTGGACACTATATGTTCACGTTTTGCGGGTCGTTCCACTCAGATCTCCAGTCCGGAATAATAAACTCGTATAGAAAGACTTTCTAGCGTTTTTTTTAATTTTAATCGACCACAAAGAGTTGCAATCAAACAAATAAATTCAGTTCTGGATGATTCCAAGAACAATGTGCACACAAAAAGTGGACCATATTATGCAATTATTTTTTATTTTTTCAAAATAATTTTTTTATTGCTGTATAGTTCAAAATCTTCATTTGTAATCACATCTTCAACGGTGATATTTGCACATTGTTTGGATGATCCCAGAAAATGCTAAGTAAATATTTTTTATATTAGAGTTTTTTGAAAATAGGATAATGCATTCAGGAAGTAAAAAAGTGAAGTTCACCAAAGTTTCGGCGATGTTCACGATGTTACAATGCTGGTTTCCTTTTGTTTGTTTTTTCCAAACATGCAAAAAAGGCTCAAGATCAAATTTTCGATTTTATTTTATTCTTTTAAAAAAAATTTATTCTGAGCAAATATCTATTTGCACTAAGGAGCAGGGTGAAATTGTAAACTCCGGCGTTTTTGCAGTGTCAACAGTGTTTCAATTCATCCTCTCCTCCCCCTTGAAGACCGGGCAGGTTTGAGAATTGAGTTTCATCAAAACTCCTTCCTCCCTTTCCTATCCTTCGAGCGGGGCAACCCTTTACGATTTACGCGATATCAAGTTGAATTATTATGTTTATAAAAGGACGTGTGCCTTGATCCTATTGATGTTGAAATGATAATAAAATTCGAAAAATCTGTACCGATAATTCAGATCAAATTCCCGCGCAACACACTCAACAAAAGTATGCAAAATTTTCCCATAATTTCTGAAATTGATTTTTCACTTAACACTGTGAAATTGAAAACTATTTTTAAGTTTCCCTCCACTAACTCCGCTGTAATTACAATAAAATTACAGTAAAATATTTCCAACTTATTACTGCACCATAAATCGATCACATTTTCAAAACTGCAAATTTTGTAGCTGCTCAATGCGTGATGTACGCAGCATTTAGGATTTTATGGTTCAGTTTAAACAGAGTTTAGTATTTTTCATTCCGATTGCCGCCCAGCTGCGATATTCTTTCGTGTGCTAAAGGATTAAAATATGAATGCAAAATTTCACCCTTTCCCGATTTGTTTTTAATTTTTCTTTTTCTTTTTAAACACATATTTTAAGCCGTAAGCATTTTGTTATGTTCAAGTCGGAAAATTTGAACAGCAAACTATGCAATCCGTAAAAGCAGCTTCAAAAATAAAATCATTCCGTCTCGAATACTACAATCAGTTTTTTGAGTGGCTGTTGCTTCTTTTAGGAACATAAAAAATATATCGAATCTGAAGAACGGTTTGAATATCTCAAATTTGCTGAGAGCTCAATTTATATGCGTGGACTAGTGCATTGAGCACTGAGCAGCGACTGAAATTAAGAAAAATGGAATCCGTGTTACAGACAATCGATTCTCAAGACAAAACAAATCGCGGAATTTGAAACTACGACATTGAACAATGAACCCTTTTTTGCTTTCAATTCTTATTTGAATGAATTTTATATTATTCTGTTTTTAGTTTATTATTTCCAATAATCGAGCACAAACAAATTTTAAGGCACCCTGGAATATTAACAGTTTTCATTAACAGAGGCATTAAAAAACGAATAAAAAAATGAATCCCTTCATCGTTCATCGTAAATTTTGTGCAAAAATCAAGTGGATTTTGAGAAGTGTAAATTGAGGAATAAAACATGTTATAAACTAATATAGAAGTATAATTGGTTTATGCCAATTATGAAATATCCTACATGTTCAACGGCACAGTTTTTGTACAAGATAAACGTTTGTTAAGAAATCGTGTAAAACACCGTACAAAAACAGTTTTCTCATCGTAAAAAAATTCATTCTAAATTATTAGAAAAGCCTGTAAACAAGGAAAATTTTTACAGCCTAGATGTAGGGTATTTTAATTTTGAGCGAACATTTGGAACGCCAAGAAATAATCGTGACAGCATAAAAGAACTATATATTCGTGATTGGGAAGTGAAAAGAAACCGTTTATACAAAAAAGGTTCATTTTGTTTACTGAATGTTTCCATTTTGAATTTCTTTTGTTAAATATTGTTATAAATACCAATTATAATAAATTATTTGATAGAAATTTTTTTTCTGGAAATAGAAGAAAATTTCGGCAGTTTTAGGGTGGTAAACGTGGATAGATTTACATGGGATGTTTTTGATTTATAATGAATGAATGGGGAACTTCCCGGTGGGTTAAATTTTTTCTTTCGTTTTTGGGGTGTTTGGGTGGGGGGGGGGGGTAACCATCTCTCCAATTGGGGGTTGTCCAATTTGGTTTTGTGTGATATCAAATTAAAGCTCTTGCTGATTATGTACTATTAAATTAAGCAGCTGCTTACAACTAGTCTTATTTACGTAAGAAAATGCATGTCTAGAGTTTTACTTAGAATGAGTATATTTTTCTACATGTAGGGTATCATGTAATTGGTATGAGCAATTGTTTCCTTACTAGTTAATGTCTCTAAAATTTCAAGATCATGTGAAGAAAGACAGTGTAAAAACAGTTCAGTTCATATAATTAGTAATTGTAGAAATATAGTCAAAATTTAAATATTTAGCAAACAAAATCAACATTTTTGTATATTATATATAAATCAACATTTTTTTCCCACTAAGAAGCAGTTGCACGATTTTGGTCAAAATTAAATGTTCGATTACTTCAAATCGGGTAAATCGAATTGCTACAATTTTTTTCACTTTTTATATTTCCACAAACCCTTCAAGCATGCTGGAGTTTTGTCATTGCACTAAAAGGAAATTTTTGCCGTTCTAATGTATGTTTCATCCCAAAATAAGCAACTGTTTCTGTTTGTTGCAAAAATGAAATAAAAATCCAGAAGATTCAAGATTCATTTTGCTTCCGGTTGTACATTGCACTTGACATATACATAAATAATAAATAAATGTTTTTTTTTTATAAAATTGTTTATAGTAACGGTGAGTGGGAACTGGGGAAGTGGGGATGAAAAGTAATGTCTCGATATTTGTGTAACTGGAAATAAGTCAACTTCGCTAGAAATTTTAACATAATTAGACATTTTAAATATCTAATAAATTTCCAGTATTATATGCATAATTAGTTCTTTTGAGACGAATGTAGAAAACTTCTGTGAGGGATTTATCCCGTGATCCCCTTGATGCCGCTATAAGTGCTCGGAAATCACAATTCTAACGCAAGCCCGAAAGCAAGTTCGGTTCTTTTTCTAGGAATTTTTTTTTATATCCCTATTCCACTGTCGAACACGGTACCCGTGGTTCAGTTGGTTGCGTAATAGTGGAGTGAATGTGTGGGGTGCCGCGGGTGATCGGGGCTTTGAGTTTGCCTATGGTAAAATTGTATAAATCTATGATCGCAATAGTAGTGGTGGTGTGGGTATCGGTGATCAGTATTATTTGCTCCATTTATAATACTTCAAAAGGCGTTCACGGTTCAGTCTCTGGAGCACCGTCAAGCAATCACCGAGTCCAAGAGGCAGTTATCACAGTCAGCATTCTGTTGTGGATTATCTTGCGTTGTTCTAATTCTCCCAGCTGGTTGAAACGTAAGTGAAGTAAAAAGTTGTATAGTAGGGATTTTAAGAAGTGCTTGAGATTTCACGGCATCCTGCGTATCGACTAACTAAGTTCCGTTAATTACGTCATAACGAGGTGGGACGGTTGAATTACTGTATGAATGTGTTGTGTAATTGTGTACCCGTGTTGTCGTTAATGTGATAGATTGTACCAGGATTCCACCTGTAAATGTCCGTAAGCGTCTAATCCTAATTATTTCAAAATTTATGCATTAATAGTTGAGTGATCTTCATTAGATTACGAATTCAATTTCCACTCGGGAACATTTTGCATCCGATTTTATGAATTTTCCCTTAAGTGATAAACTCGATGTTGAGCTATAAATTGAGAATAATTCACAGAAATGACCGTTAATACCCCCGAGAAAATATTTTATTATTTCCACCAAATGACAACAATTCGTCATTCATAAACGCATCACCGAATTTCTAGGAACTTTTGTCCTGCCTGCGGCACAAATTATGGATTCCATTAGAACATTTTGGGATCAAATATTTCGCGAAAATCACATGAATTATCAAATAAATCCGATTGTAATAAAAGGTCATGTGAATTAGTGGTGCAGTTTCGCTAATGGCTCAGGGAAAGGATTAAGGCGTAACGCAGATTGATATTCTGTTGTATTCACTTTTCAGTGTTTTGTGGAATGATGGAATATAAAATTGTTTATTTCAAATTCAAATTTTCATATAACAATATTGTCCATTTTTGTTTCTTTTTTTTCTTTTTTTATGAAAAATGGAATTTTGAGTGCATTTAACCATGTGTAATGACATTAAAAATTTCAAAATATAACTAAATTCTTTTAGACAAACCAAACGAGATAGCAAAGTTTAACATTTCCAAATATGCAAAAATTGTTAATACGTCGTCATGACTTGGGAAATCATTTGTTTTTCATTATAAAGCAGTTCATTAAAATGTTTTCATATTCAAAGAAACTCTTGGTAATCATCTTAAATTTAAAAACACCCTCTTTTGATGTCATAGTACTGGAAAATATTTGTTATGCTCTATTCATTCACTAATAATTGCTATGAAAGATTTAAAATATAAAATTTTTTCGTGTTTTACGATACTTACAAAAAGGTTCCAGTTCAAATGTAGCATGAACATTTCAAAGGAAAAAGGCTTTGATATTTTGAAGTGAATTAGTTTCTGCAAGCTTCTTTTGGTTTTGTTTTTTCAAATTACATTTTTTTGCTTATATATATGTATACCATATTCAAAATGTTTCGAAGATGCGTTTTCTTTTGGTATAGGTACTAAATATTTCTATTTGTTTGATATAGTTTTCTTTAAAAATTGACAGGAACCAAAAACAAAAAAATAAGGGAAATTGTAATTGGTTTTAGCCTATTATGAAACACTCTTCAAGAAGAACAGCACAGTTTTAACTTTTAACACAAAAGAAAACAGAGAAATTTATTTTGAATTATTGAAAAGCCATGTAAAAAAGGAAAGTTTTTGGATGTGTAAAATTTCAAAATCGTGTAAAACAGATTGCGTAAAAATGTCCCGTACACTCAGAGAAAACTCATTCGTCGAAATGAACAGAAAAAGTGCATACTAATTTAAAAAAATTCGCCATTTTCGTACGATTAATTTATCAGTTCGTTTATTTTACTAACGCAACAAAATTAAATCTAACAAACATGAAATTGCTAAAAGTGGAATTTTTCCGCTAACTTATTATTATAATTCTTTGATATTGGTATACGTATTCGATGTTGTTGTTTTGTTGTCATGCTTGTATTAAGCTTTAAATAAACAATAAAATAAGCGAAAATTTAAGTAAACAACGTATTAAACGGGTTACCCGATTTTACCCGGTACCATTAAAATTATAATACATGTAATATATTAATTAAAAAAACATCGTTGTACAAACATCTATAACGACAATTTGTTTTTCGGAATCCACTTAGATTGTTTTGATGTGTTAGTGTGCTGTTTTCACAAGCGCGAAAATTAATGTTGAATCGAGCAGTGTGGAAATTATATTATTGAAAGAAGCTTTAAGTGAACTAGTGAGCAGTGATAGTAATTTACTTGAATATAACTTTACTTGTTTATAATTCCCCCCACCTGCATTTGAATGTTTCCTCTAATGCAAATGCATATGTACAATGTACATCCACACAAATACAATTCGTATGAGCGAAATATTATTTATTATTTATTATGTAATAAAATTTTTTTTTACAAGAAATAGTTTTTTTTATTATTCTAGTAATAGTAATTTCCAACGTTACCTAAAGTTTGGACGGAAAACAAAATTTAAATACAACCAAAAATTATAAAACTATTGTTAATTTACAATGTCATTGGAAAATTCTTTTTAAATTAACTATGTCGGTATATTTATAGTTTAAACCACGGGAACTTATAGCAATATTTAATGAAAGAAAGTATATATGCACATTGCACATACTCTGTAAACAAAATCAACATTTTTATATACAAATGATTCAGGCTTATACAGCAACACTGAGAGGGTGCTGCGACATTTCACTCATCTTCAAACTTGACCTTACAATGTTAACGAAATATTGTTGTATCAAATATTGTTGTCGCATCCTGTTTTTTACAGGATATTGAAGATATGCAAATAAAACCTTTACATACCTTCATCTATATGCCTTCTTAATAATTTAGAACAAATGTCTCTTTTTACGATGTTTGTGCACGTTTTTTAGACCATTTTTTAGCAAACGTTGCTTCCGTGTTAAAACTGTGTTGTTCTTCATAAAGGGTCTTGATTCATAATTATTATACTTTACGTATTAGTTTTTTTTTTTTTTTTTGTTATAATTATATTAAAGATTTCTGTGAAATGCTTGCATCTTATATAGAAACATTTTAGATTTTTTTTTCATATTGTAATTACTAATGATGATTCATTGTTTGTAGAAAAGAAAAATAATTACAATGCAAGCTCATGAAATAGTTCCCGGACCATTACGCCGAGCACAAATGGAGCTCGAGAAAATAACGTTGAAGAAATTTTATCCTGATTCTGAGTCCTCTGAAGACGAGTCATCAGAAGATATGCAATGGCAATCGGACGTGCCAGGTAATATATATACTGATCTATGCTGAAAAATTACTGTAGAGTGTAGAACTGAAATTTTTATAGGACGAATGCAATAAAATAATTACAATTTGCAGGTAGTCAATACCGATCTCAAGAAACGCTTATTTACAAACGCTACGAAATCCGTTTGCCAGATATTCTACAAACCATTCAAATATGTAATGACCACTGCATTAGGTCACTGGTTCCGGTAATTTGGGAAGATGACTTAAGCCAGAGCTGCAAGTATTGCTTCAAATGGATTGAAAGACTAGGTAAAACAGCACACCGCCATAGGGACTCCTCTACTGAAGTTCAACCCCCATCGCCACAGATACCACCATCCGTAGATAAACCGCCATCGCCAGATAAATCTCCATCCCGATCAGAATCTCCCTTTACTTATACTCAGCTTCAGCAAGACGTTTCTGAAACCCTTTCTTCTGTAACTACTGTAACTAGCGAAAGATCGTCAAAGAACTCTAGAATCCGTTTTAATGATTCGCGTCTGATTCCCAACCCTCCGTTCACAGATCCAAGCGAATCGGGGCACGTTACAATCGGGGGTCCCAATTCTGACTTCAGTGTGAATATATGTACCATACAGGAAGTTCAGCGGCGTAAAGTGGAAGGGAGACCGATTTTCGAGGTGCGAGGTGTATGTAAACCGATAAAGGTACTAGCAAACAGAACTTTGCTAGATTCCCTTAATGTTTATTACTGGAAGCAGAAGATCAACACAGTAATAAGCAATTACCTGGATCGGACTTTCGTGCGGAGATCACGCCACTCTGAAAAGCGATTTTTCAGGGTCATTGGGACTTTCCTCGAAAAAAAAATACGAAAGCCAGAAATATTCACCTCGGAATATAATCTTTGTAACTATATCGTTGAAGCGACCATCTTTTTGGACGAGGGGGGAGGCAATCCTTCATTAATCTTCGATATAGAGAAGCAAAAGAGAGACCAGGCGATGGCGACTTCCAAGAAAGAAAAGTAATTTTGAAAAATTAAAACTTTAGCATAAAAATACAGAGAGGCTTACAATAAAAATGAAATATGTACTATACCCAAAATAAGTAGATTTTTCATCGAAATTTACCCAAAAGTACGAGTGATGTGACCTTTAAACTTAAACTCGCTGGAACTGTGAAATCACATAAATTTCTATTAGTTAGAATTAATTAGCATTAGTTAGCATTTAGTTTGCAAATAGTTAGAATTAGTTAGCATTTAGTTAGCATTTAAGTTACTGTCCTTTGAATACGTTTGGTTTAATTCATAATTTATTAATTTAGAAACTTTTGTAGCTATATAGTAGGTACATATGTATTTATATATTACACATATTAGTAATAAATATATACTTACTTTATATTATATAGTTTTTAAATTGTGTTTATTTCTTTTAATGTTGATAGTTTCAACCATCTTCCCATATCCCTTTTGAATTAAAAACTTCTAAAGTGTTACAGGTGCATCCATCGGTGGTTTATCAGTGAGATTCCAATCTTGAAATTCGTAGTAATCTACTAGACTCTAGATCAACATTTCTTTCTTCCGCTTCATCCGCTTCACTGTTTACAATTTGTTGTAGCTCTACGTCGTTTTTAGTCATTGCTTCGCAATATAGTTTAAATTTTTGTGCTTTATACGGAATTCAAAATATTTTGAAATGTAAGCTCCTTCCTTTTATTTTTCAAATATTTTCACTAGTGTAGATGCTTAATGTGTCGTTCCATACTATTCCAAAACGAACTTGACGCAAGAAGGTTTTATTTTTTCTTTTCAGTTTTGAGTTTCCAATTTAAAAAACGCGATTCAAGAAGATGAATATAAAGGACTAATTTTAGGTATATTATTTGAATAAAAAATATATATAAATTAATTTTTAACAATGCACAATATTTATACAAGAAAGAACAAAGAGAAAAACAGGATGAAACGAATGTATTTTCGGTGAATTTTTCGCTTTTCGCAAACGGGGCAGAAGTTGTATGCCATTTAATATAATATTATATTATATAGTAGATCGCGTTCGCAAAAATGCATCCTTGCATTACGTGCGTCGTGCGTCGTTTGATATTCCAGATCAAAATTTCGGATATTTTTCATTCAGAAATTCTTCTATTTTCGGCATTGCAAAATCGCAAAGGATTGAAACACAAACAGGAAAATGCCAAAATCACTGTTAGCTTTTTCGTTTAGTTACGAAACACGAAATTGTTACAGTATCAGGAATATATGATTATTACTACACCTTAATCTTTCTGAAAAAAAACTACAATCCTTAAATATCGGTTTTCTTTTAATAGTGATGAAATCATGATATGATAATTTTACGTTTGTCCTCGAAAGAATCACGTCCTAACGCAAGGCGTTAACGGTGCTCTTGGTTCCCCTTGTTTAGTATTGATTCATCCATTAATAAGAAAACTGAACAAGGGCGCCAATTCTAATAACAGCGATCCTAATCAACCGTTAGCGAGCGACAGGTCCTTTCCAGCAGTTATTGTGTTTCCTCCCAGCTGAATGACTTTGGTAGAAAGGTTGATTTTGGTGTTCGTCCTTGCGTGCACTAACCACTGACGTCATCATTGAACTTTGCATGCAAAGGACTCGTCGGACTCGTTCAAATGGAAATTGGGTAAGTGTGCATGTTATAAACAAGCAATCCTCCCCCCTTCGGCAGTAGTGAAAATTCCACAGATATAATATTTTGCGATCATGAAGAAAATTTATACTGCGCTCGACCACTTAATATTGGGTAAATTACAGGATTCTTGTCGAACGTGAAAGGAAAAGTAGCGAAAGGACGATGTTCTGAAGGGACAGGGAGTTCCATAATCATTTTCAGAAACACATTTTTGTATATAGGTACAATTTTTTTATTTTTTGAACTAACAAATCATTTTATCATTGCATTTTATAATCTACTCGATTGATTTTACTTCCATGTTCCTATATATAGGAATGGAAGTATGGTGATGGTGCGAAAAATGAGTATCCGAAAAAATTATGGAATCGTTGTCGGGAGTACTTAAAAACACTTTCTGGAAGTTTTTAGCTTGGTGGCGTTCAGTCGCTCCGTCGCTCCGTAGCTCCGTTGTTTTTTGAAATGGTCATAATTTCCTTAAAAATCGGTCTTTTTCAAAATTTCTTTTTGCGTTTTGTTCAGCTCGTTAGACTATTCAGGTTTAGATTACAAGATGTTCACCAAGTATTAAAATAAGGGAGTTATAATGGGTTTTATAATTTTCCGATTTTCAACGATAACTGCCGTCAAAATAAATTAAATTTCCCGGGACTTGTACCAAAATGTCTGGTGATATGTCGAGATCGTGCCTATTGATTTTGAGCTCGATCGCATTTGATTTGGCTAACTTACAGTTAAAATTGTGTCGACGGGTCCAACATTTTTTAGGTTATGGTCGTGGGTGCAGAAGTAGCAGTCCGAAATGAGCGACACCTGCAGACAATTCTTTTTTGTTTGTCATTGCCGTTAACGATATGATGAACATGGAAGTAATGTGTGGCTATCTTCACACCGGAACTTTTAGGCTGGAAAGATTTGTTGCTATATTAACAATGTGCACATACTAAAACTAAAACTGCACATCAGTAACTTTTATATACATATCAGAACATTGGGAACAGATCTACATAATATGGTAATTATGAATTAATTTTATTTTTTTATATTTTATTGCGTGTACTGTGTAGTGAACTAAAAAAAATTACTTATCAGAACTTTAATTAGTTATTTATCAGCATTCATTATTTATCACATTTTCGACCATTTTCAAAAGTCCTCTTTTATATTTACAAAAAAACAATAATTTTAAAGAAGGATTTTAATCTTGAATACCGAAAGAAAATAGTAGCAAAGTAGTACTAGAATAGTACTGTTGAAGAAAATGTATGATATCCTGGATCATGACTTTGGTAAATAATAAATACCAGTGTTATAGCATTCCTCATACACTCCTTGAATGATCACAATTGTATACTGTATTAGTAGCTTTTTCTCTGCAGAAAATTTAAATCTTATACATTATATACGGCGGAATTAATGTTAATGGTTAAATACGATTTGAAACAACAAATGCTCCTAAATATTTCTATTTAGTATAATTGTTATAGTAAATTCGAACATTAAATTGATATACATTATACACTAATATATATTTTTTATTTTTTAGGTAAGTTTTGAACCCATTTGACTAAAAGAACCATTCGACATTTGAAAGTCAGACTTTACAAAGAATTGAATTGATTGTGTGGAATTATTTTATAAATTGAAAAAACCAATTCATAAATGAGACGTTCAAGGTAAATTATTTATAAGCTATGGAATAGTTTCGCTATTACATTTAAGATTATAATATTCTATTTAATTTAATATTTTCTAACAACTATTTTTGACATTTTCGAAGTCATTTTTCTGACATATTCATTAAAAAATTAGTTCCAATGCTATGATTTTAACATTTTCTAAAAGTGGTAAATTTGTTTACGCTGTGAAAACTTTAAAAACGAAAAATATCAAATTCAGGATTAAACAAAACAAAACGAAAAATAAAAATCTCCCTACTGTAGAGACAACAATTATTTTGATTCATCTGACCTTTTAAAACGGTTTATTATACAACCGGAAATAAAACCCTCACCAAACCGATTACTGTGGGTTTCCACCACCCCTGCGTGCGGCACGCTCAAAGCGTTAGGCATAAAGAGTGTGTAACTGACAGACTCCTCGGAAACTTTACCTCTGGAAATACTTTCATCTTCAAGGCTGTGTCAAGGAGCTGGAAGGAGTTGTCAGATAGTTTGCTTCATCCTTGTGGCAAATCCAAAGTTTTGATTTCATTGAGGAAACTGTGAATGTCTCAGGATAAATGGATTTGGTCGGGAATTTACTGGAAGCATCTTTACCGCATTTATATAGAAGTTGCAAGCAAGATTTCTCCTGCATCCTTGAAGCTCTTTATTCAATCCTTTTATCTGTTCCTCTGCTACATTTATGGGGAGCATTTTCGAAACTAATTTTCGTGTCTTGCTGGGCGCGGTAAATTGCTTTCCATAATTTCCTTAAAATCACTTTCAAGTGAAAATTTTCAAAACTGAAATCAGAAAATCTGCTCGGAGTCGGAAATGTAAACATCCTGCTTACGTATGTACAGGAGCAGTTCTAAATACTTTAAGTCTGTAACTTTGGGTTGATTTATGTCGGTTTCATGCCATTTTCAGTCGTAAAACACCGAGCTTTGTATCAGAGAAAACAGGAAATTTTCCCCTGTATGCGGGGTTTTTCCAAACTTAGCAGTACCTTGGTATATTTAGTTTAATCCAAAGTTTGCAACGCCATGAAATATTGGTGAGAGAAATACGAACTAAATATCCATTATTATAGGAGGTGAAAGGAACCGTCTGTTTGTCTGCCTGTCTGAATCGCATTTATTTAAGAATGCTCTAAGCTAGAAATCTGGAATTTTTTGAAGGGTTTTACATTAAAATTTTATGGTTCATAACAATCATTTTTATATAAAAACTGTGAATGCCGTAATGGACTAACAGACTTGAGTTTCCAATTTCGTTTCGTTTCCAATTCAATTTCCTAAATGTTGAAAAGTTTAATCGCCACTAAAAATCATGTTACAGTTGAGGCACTAATTAGTTGTTCTACTCAGACGTATCACACTACCCAGTGCCGGATTTAATGGGGTTCTGGGGGTACAAATGAACCTGGCGGTAAAATTCAGGAGGCGGTAGAATGCGACAAGACAGCTTTCTATGTATTTTTTTAAGAATAACCAAAATTTCGTTTTGTAAAATAATGAAAGTTCAATTAAAATTCGTAAAATACATTCAGAAGAAAACATGCGGGCACAATTGTGATAATATCCTCTTTCGTCTCTTGATCCCAGACACAAAATAATGCCACTAATGCAACAAATTTAATGCAAATCTTGCATAAATTTCAGATTATTTCGACTTTCCCAAATATAGAAATTGCTTTGCGTATTTTTTTAACTTTAATTGTTACGAACGCTACAGGGGAGCGATCATTCTCCACGCTAAAACGAGTTAAAACTTACTTAAGAAATTCTCTTTCAGAGGAAAGACTTAATGAATTGGCAGTTTTAAACATAAATTGCGACTTGCTAAAAATCTTGAATTTTGACGAAGTTATTGATTCGTTTGCAAATTTGAAGTCTCGGAAAGTAGTAATTACTTGACATATTGCCTAACTTTTCGTTTAGATTTTTGTTTCAGCATTAGTTTATGTAGTTTATTAACTTTTGTTTTTATATTTTGGTTCCTATTTTTCGTTTATTTGTATTATTTGTTATTATCTTTATTTATAATTGACCTGTTATTTAAAAATATAGTTTTAGGTATTTTACTACCTATATTTCCTTATTATCATGCTTACCTGTTATTATAAATCTGAGTGTTTTTTTTAGAAGGATATATTTATTTGTTAACAACATTTATGTTTTTGTAAAAAAATGAATATACTTTGCTGTTTCAATTAGTCTTGTGTTTTAATTATATATATGATGTATTTCTCAAACTTAATATTACGTTAATTTGGGGGTTGCGGCGGTGGTTGAAAAGATCTGTATCCGGCGGTGACTGATCTAAATCCGGCATTGACACTACCAGAATTCATCTTCCTCCACTACGTCCCACTTGTATCTTGGCCAATATTTTTAACTGCAAAACTGCTATAAACATGGAACTTTTCATTGCTTTACCTGAGTGTTCTCTTTTGCACCTTTTCTATTGTTTAAGTCATGTTGAATTGAATGATAAACGATGGTTTTTCTTCCCAACTTTACAAACTTACAGTAACATTTCTCAGAGAAGAACATCATTATGACATTGTGTTTATGTAAACGTTATACTTATATAGCGGTATACAAAACGCTGAAATGAAATATAGCTTGTTGCTGAGCTCAAAAACTTTTATACAAAAATATGTTTGATAATAATCACAAAGTAGGACGCGAAACACTTCCTTGTATTATTTTTTTAAGTTACTTTGCCAGATTTGCTAAAATGTCTCTTAAAAACATTGCACGTGGCATGTGTTGAGACAAGTGGTCTGCAATGATTTCTTTGTTGAAAATTTGGTTAAGTAAATATTCAAATCCATTTGCGTAAAAAGAACAATTTTTAAATTTGTTAAACAGCACAAAAATTTCCAAATTTACCTAAAAACGTTTGAAAAAGAAGTA
This sequence comes from Leptogaster cylindrica, assembly GCA_963082835.1. NCBI lineage: Eukaryota > Metazoa > Arthropoda > Insecta > Diptera > Asilidae > Leptogaster > Leptogaster cylindrica. Next base: position 3,844,900 of record OY720108.1, on the reverse strand, counting down.
ATTCGAATTCGACCACTGAACTACAAAACTTGTGAAAAATTCTTCCAATATTGTAGACGTCAGGCTCTTGACCACTCTTCGAGGGGCTCTGGGTCATTTACTGAGGATTATTTACTGAGTTATTATGTACTTTATTTGTTTCCGCCCAGCTGTTTATAAATCCAAATTAGTTTTGGTGTGTAGTGGATGGAACTTGAGAATTTTGGGTTGCAAATCAAACTACACTAATACCCAAAATGTATTGAGATATATTCCGTTTGTTATCATGTTTTTTTTGGGTACACAGTCCAAATATCAATCCAAATTTTTTACTAAATGCAAAATGAACAATTTCCTCTTGCAATTTTTTTTTGTTTATTTTGGAATTCGAAAATTGTTTGGCCTATTAATAGTTTCCAAGTGATTTTGATGTATCTACACATTCAAATTTATCAACCAAGTACAATTAATTCATTTTACTTATTTTCCATTTTTGTGTCCTTCACAAGTAAGTTTGCCTGGTAATTCATTCAAACCAGAAAGTCTTCAAACAACATTGAATTTTATGATTGCATTTATCATCATCATCCATCGCTTTATGCATCTTCAGCGTCTTCTCTCGTCCCATTGCACCGTCGAGGCTTTATTAGCTCATTGGTCTATTAACATGAACCGAAGATTTTACCGTAAAACTCATAAAAAACTAATCCTGGAAAAACTTAGGGAACTCACATGTCTTAAAAAAATAATATGCAGAAATCTCATATCAAAGCTCAAGTGCATCCGGGAAATGCCATTGAAATTTAACAGAATGCATGAAGATAAAATAAAACTTTGCTTGAAAAAGCTTTGAATAAAATACGAGAAATTTACTGCTTTTGATGGTGTTACGAAGAGTTCTGGCAAAACAACGAACGTCGACAGAATTGGCCCCGCAGCTGGGTACGAAAATCTCGTCCTGGGATCCGGAAGATTGTAATGAGCATTATGCACTATTATTGTTTAGTCGTTGCATAAAGTCCTGAGCTTCTGGTGTGCAAGGCTGTAAAATTTTATTACATTTTCAATTTTCTTCCTGTCTTTTGTGTGCAAATAATACTTTAGTTTCTGGTTCAGCAGTCTTCAACATATTTAGTTAGTTGTGCAAGAGTTAACGAAGGATATTATTTGTGTATTCAGTTTTCATTGGGTTTCGACACTTCAACGAAAAACGTGTATTAAGGAACATTTGATGTGGGTGCAATGTGCAGTCTTTTTAAGTGGAAATGGAAAAAATTTCTGGATTTTCGACACTGCGAAATACAATAATTTAATTTTTTTTTTTTTTTTTTTTGCAACAGCGGAACGAAGAACTGTAGAGTCCTGTTACAAAATATCTGTATGTTGTAAAATTGACACTTTTGGATAGAAAATTTCCAAAAAAAATCAGAGCTTCATTTAAAAGTTTATCTAGTTAAAAATATATCTTAATTAAGATCTGGCCATTTTATTTAGTTTCTTATAGAAAATTTTTAGTTTCTTTTTCTAGAACACTTTTCGTTCGCCCTTCTGATAGGAATTCTAACAACAAGTAATATCAAGGAGTGTATTAAATAGAATGTATTTATCCCTGTAAGATTCAAGTCCATTCATTATTTATTGTTAAATTGAAAGAATAGCATTAATAATAAGTCTTTAAAGATGTTCTCATCATTCTAATATTTGTGTGGACGCATCTTCCAAAAAATAATTTTTAGAAGGTGCTTAAGAAAAACTTAATTATTTTGCTTGCTTAATAATTTGTTTTGTTTACGGTTTCAAATACTAATAATAATATTGTTTATTATTTATATTTGAAGATGGGTCGGCTTGAGTTTTTCGGCTAAAAGCTCTCCAGTGGTTGGTTTTAGATCCACAAAAAAAAACCAAATCTTCCGCAAGTAAAAACCAAAAAAAATCATATCCTTTCTTCTCAAACTTATAATAACGTTATAATTCGGAAAATTTAAATCATGAAATGTTATAACAAAGTGTATTTTGCAATTGTTACAAAAATCATTAAATGAATGCTTATTTTTACACATTTCGTATATTTGAATATTGCAAGCAACTGCTTTTAATTTTATCCTTGTTGGAGAAAAAATGTACATATCGAAAAAAAAGTTTTTCAGGATCGTTCTAAACTATTTTTGGGAATATAGCATTGACTGATATTTAAGTTAATTATTTTATCGAAATAGCATATCAAAAGCACAAGTTCGATGCTTTTGTATTATATTGGACTTACCAAAATCACTGCTACTGGATAAGAGTAGAACTTAACAATTCTAACGGATTTTTAAGGGTTTCATTTTGGAGCAATCTCTAGTGAAGGTCCTCACTCCAAAAGTGACAATTTCTAATGCTTGAATTGCATTCTTTTTTAATGATTATTCGATTCGTTAAGTGCTTTTGCAATTGCACATAAATTTGCATTTATTTCTGTTTAAAAATTTGTCTGTTTTCGAACTTTACTGTAATTTTCTCTATTTCTAGCTTGATTCATTCGTCCATTCAAGTTGGACATTTTAATTCAAGTGACATTCTCTGGCCTATAAAATTCGAATTTCCAAAGACTGCTTTTACCACTGTCAAGACTAATTTCACATTTTCAAAATGTAATTTACATTAGACAGTTTTAATTGTTTATTCATTTCTCCCTTTCTGACTGCTTGTTTAAAAGCTTTTTCATACAACTCGCATTTTTTGCAATTCTTGCAAACTTAATATATTAAAACATCGTTTCAGCCATAGACCAATTTTTCATTAAGTAATACCCAGGAGCACAGTTAAAATTCTTGTTTTAAAATCAAAACTGAACGATAAAGAACATATTATAAAATATTCTTGTGCAAGGAATTTTTTTTAAGATTCATTTAATTGAAATCTTTCTCAACTCCAAGAAGTTAATTCAATATTGACTTGTAAGCCTTTCAATGGAAACGTACACGTTCAAATAATATTTTATACATCCCTTAATATGCAAAAAATACTAAAGTCTGCCAAGTTCAGAAAGTATCCTATTCAGATTAAAGTTAATTAAATGTAAATTCAAACTTCCTAGAGTACTTAAAATTTTCGCCAAATTTTTCATATCTAAAACTTTTCCAAAAGTTAATTTCAATTTTTATTTCATTTATACTGGGGTAAAATGCTTTCGGATTTCGTTTAAAATTGTTTAAATTAATTTTATTTAAACGTCTTTTTGGTGTTTGCATTTTTATTTATTTTTACACAATTCAGATATATACCTATATATTCCTTTTTAAAATTATCAATGTTTATCGTAATTTAAAAGAAATCTATTTTGTCCTGTTTTAATAATTTCAAAAATGATTGCTTCAGTATTTACAAAATGCATGAATAGTTTTAAAAACAAAAAATATATATTTTGAAAGTTTGCGTGATAAATATAAAAGTTTTATGTTATTTTAAATCGTAATTTGTCAACATTAAACGTAAAATATTCACTCAGATTAGTGATTCTTAATGATAAAAATGGCAGCATAAACTGATAATAAATTGTTTATGCGCTTTAGTGAGGTAGTAAAATCGCAGAATACACCGTAACTTCCATAGGTGATGTATTTTTTCACTGCAACTGGCTGACAAATGATTATTGTATTCGTCATAAAATTCTCTGGAATACTTGCTTACTGGAAAGATTTCTTCTTCGTTTTTTCCCACTGGGCTTACGATTGACTTTAAGCTGCAAAATTTATCAGAAAAGTTAGTGCCGAAAAAAACCAGGGGCATTTTAATCAATTGAAAAAATTTGGCCATCAAGTATCTTTGCTGAACTTCTATCATTTGTTTTGAATAAAAGTTTTGATCTGTCATTATTTTCTGACTTTTCTGTAGAATTTTTCTGATAAATAGATAAAGAATGAATATTCGATAAAAACTTTTTGAAACACAAAAGGAGTTTTCTTGAAAAATTTTCTGAGAAATTTCCTGTTTTTGGCCTTGAAGAATCTTTGAAAATTTTAAGTTTGTCTACCTTTGAAGATTATAATGCAAAATATAAGTTTTCAAAATATGGCTTCTTTCATTGGAAATCGTCCTTTCTATGAAGAATGCATTTTACTTTTGTCCAAGGATATTGACGTTTCCCTTACCTAAGAAGTCGCACTGAAAATATCCTGCAAGCATTGGAGTGGATTCTGTCTAATTAACTATATTTTGTGCAGAATTGTCCTTTTTACGATAGCTTCAGAATTTCTCCTGGGAACCATTCGATTTGATTCCATTTTTTCTCTGCACAAACGTCGCCAATTACTTCCAAATTCAGGAATAATTAGCCCCCAATTTTCGGAGTTGTACCAAACTACCCCATTGGAGATGTGAGAGATTCGTCAATCCCAAAAGTGCTGAAACTAGTCAATCAAAAAATTAGTATTGAGGACTTCTTTCGAGTGCAGTGAATTTGAAAGCCAGAGTATTGAGACGACCCCAAGATTGATAGAATAACATCTCCCCCGTATTCGGTTCGCTAGCATGGGTGTAAACGAACGGAAAATTGGTGCATTGGCTTGCGGTGCTCCGCTTTCCCATTGAATTATGTAAGAGCCTGGTGGGTTTCATCACCTAGAGCCATCAAAACATAACTTGGCTCCTCGGCGCAGAGCTTCCCCAATAGAAGCAACAAGGGAGCTTTTAACAGGTGCGCATCTCGCAAGAACCCAAACAGAAATGCACCGCCACCGGTTGAAAACATAAAACATTCCACCCTCCTCTCCAGATCCGTGGTTCTGATACAGTCCACAGACTGTCGTCCGCTACATGTTGCCCACTAAAGAACGTCAATAAAGACCGTGTATCTGTTGGGGCGGCTGGCAGAGGGTCAGATGTTGCGAAAAGCAGCCCTCCAAACCCCCTCCCCTCGTACGTCACCACCCTTAATGAACCATCAGCGTCTTGGCTAAATTTATCTCATCCCAGGCTCTGGACCAGCGATGTTGCTAGCGCATACAGACCAGATACAGTCCCGCTGCAAAGTGGGCTGTCGCAGCACCTGTCGAACAACCGGGCTTTGAAAGCTCCGCAGCCAGATTCAATTGCCGCGAACTGTAAACTTTGTAGCCGGCCGAGCCTCTACATCAGTCTGCTGTAACATTTCTCCTAAAGTTGACGTGTCTGCGCTAGTGGCCGGAAGTGCTAGTAGCCTCAACCCTTTCAAATTCAGACAATAGATCTGTTTACCTGCTGCGGAGCGAAACCGAACATTGTGTTGTGTTTGGTGTGCTGAACTCCGCACTCTGCAAGTAGAATTTCGACGAGTGTTTGGGGCCAACTTGGGCCTCAGGTGGAAGTTCCAGTGAGGGCGCTTAATCGGTTGTTGTTCGGCTGTTTGATTACGATTCGATTACATCACGAAATAGGGCAATCTGTGCGGGAAAAGTAGTATCGCGAATTAAGTACGCAAACGACAAGTGACCAAAGTATTCCTGGCCGTTAGTCAGTTGCCGGTGTGTTATCTCCCAGTCCGATATTTGCGCGGATCAAACAGCGGCCCCAGTTCAGTTCCTGATAAGTGGCGAAGTGCAGCAGTCTCTGGTGCCTGGATCGAGTCAGGACGATACGACGGTGAGTACATTCGGATTTCCGTATTTTACACAAAAAATACGTACGTACACCACCCGGATACCTGCAGCACGATAACCCGCCTTGTCTGTTGTCTGCAAAAACTCCCACGATTTATCTAGCCGTGATCCACGTTGCAGCGGAATTCGCTGCTGGGTGATCAGACTGAACCTCGTTAAAAAAACGAATCCACTAGTCCAAGGGTTGTCCTGGGTCTACATCAAAAACGTTTCCTTGTGGGGCTTCATCTTTGAAGTGATTTTCGCCCGGAAGCCCTACATCGAACACCCGCCCCAAACTCGATCTGAAAACTAATTTAAATCTCACCGTGTGAGCCATATTCATCCCCCAATTAATTAGCAATTGCAATTGCTTACGCTACTTAATATCTGGGATTCCCTTCTGCGTCACCCCGAAGATTTTTTCTTATTTGATTTTTAAGAAATTGATTTCATCTTCACAACCACTTGAAGGGAAAATAGATACAATCCGATGTGCTTGCTCCCATGTCGAGAATGGCCAAAAAAAAAAAATTGTTTAAACGCAGGTGCTTCTATGAAGGCAATGCAAACACCTGAAGGAACAATGTTTGAAAAGAATGTCGAATAGAAAGTTGTTTTTCAGTTGTCAGGATTTCGAAAATTTTATTGTATCAAAAGTAAAATTTTTCCCGGCCCTTGAGCATTTTATTTCTTCAGATTTGAACAAAAATTTTGAACAAATTGTGACTGGAGTAGGTACACAAAAAAGTTGACGGAAATTTACAATTACTAATCTAATAAAAAGCAAATGTGTTTTTTGAACATTTAGAACATTTGTACAGGCAGAATTTCAGAATGTCGATTCTGCAGTTTGATAACTCAAGTGTTGAACATATTTCCGCGGTTACGAGCAGATCTCAAATACCATGATTTCTTGTGTTTCGTTTGGTGAATGCCGTTTACGTCATTCTGACGTTCTAAATTTCGAAATTTTATCTGGCCCAATATTGGTCGGATTTGATTCGTTTCTGCTGCACTTGCATTCACCTCCATCGGACTTTTCCAAAGGATGCGAAAAGAAAAATTATTGTTTTTTTAACTGATTGAAAATATGTTTTCTTTAAGTAACTTATCTACTTTTCTCAAAAACATCATATTTTTCAGCCAAAAGTTACCAAAAGCATTCGACAGGATAATAATATTTTTTATTGATTGAAATTAATTTTTGGAAAGAGTTACCCTCGAATTAGAAGAAAACGAATAATGTTGAAAACCATAAAACGTTAAAATACGTACCTATATAAAACTACCATGAAATGCATTTAACAGAAACAAAGCTTTAATGATGCAGCTTAATGTGACAATTAGAGGCAATAAATGAATATTTACAATTTTTGTATTTCATGTTGCAACTACAATTTTAGTGAGGTCGGCGAAGGTCTTTTTTTATATTCAACCAACCGAAATTTATGTATAATTTGAAATTTGCTACCAGGTATTTTCATTAAGAACAATACCAGAATATAATGCATATCAAAGATTATTCATTGAATCCCTAAAAAAGTCTCATTAAAAATCATTATTATGTAGATTTTCCTTTTGAAAATATTTCATCTGCAACAAATTTCAAAAATGAAATGATGATGCATCAAAATTATTTCATAATTAATGGTAAATTTGTTCATTAGAGTGTAAAAGTGTGACGTACCAAAAATAATAAGTCAAACTAAATAACACAATGAAACGAATTATTAAAATCGCAAATGTAGAAACATACTAAATTTCTTTTAAAATATTTTTCCTAATGAGATTTCGTCACTTGGAAGAAATAATTTGCATTTATTAACAAACAGGAGGATAATGGAATCTGTTGTGATGAAAACAATGCAAATTAAAAATCGTTTTTTTTAAAAAAAGTTTACCATTCGCATTTATCCTCATTCGATTTCCCTCAAATGTGAAACATGATCATTGTTTTGGAACTTTTGAGTAAGGATTGGAGAACGAAGAGTTATTGATGTCATTCTTATCTTCGTCCTTACAAAATTTGGATACAATCCAACAATGTAGTAAATTACTATCAGTTGGGTTCATCCACCACCGTCACTTGATTCCCGACAAATGACGAAGCATCTTCTTGGCATTCTCTTTCCCCATGAAAATTAGTTTAAATAAGTTTAAATATTTTTTTCATTTTGTTTTGCTTATGTTTTTCTTCAAAACAATGATTTTTATCTTGAGGTGATTTATTACGTGAGTGTGACATTTTGAGGAAACTCAGAAAATTGCTATTTTCATTTCGACCGCATTTATTTAAATAATGTACAAGACGTGGGAAAATGTCGAATGCATTTTTTATGAGTACAAAATTGTATCCGCATTGAAATTCGGGTACACGAATTTTATTTGACGGAATCAACCCAAAAAAAATACGAATGTGTATAACATCCTGGAAAATTTAAATCACACACAAACATTTATCAAAATTTATTTGCACTGATATAGCCGCAATCAAAACATCTGTAATCCTTTATTTAATGTCGGTTTGTCTGGTTTATACGGATTTCAATGGTTTCAAAATTAAACAAACTATTCCTAGTCACGCTATTATGATGTTTTTCCTTGTTGTCCTGTGCACTATGTTATGTCATGCAATCGTTCAGGTCAATAACTTGAAGTTGTGAGAAAAAAAAATGACTCAGAAGGAAGTCATTTTCCAACAGAATTGCATATGTTATTCAGTTTGTGGATATTCCAATAAAAAATCAAAAAAATAATTTCGCTGCAAAACAGATTTCCGAAATATTTGAAATACATATATGAATTGTTTCTTATGTTTACAAGAAACATGCCTGCTTTGTTTGCCAACAATTAACATTAATGTGAATTTCATGTCATCCAATGGAATTTTTATCTCATTATTTGTTCATTAAAGCGCTCCGCAGTCAGCACGACATTGCTGCAGTCCACATTGGCAGGAACTTCAGCACTTCTAAATGAGTTTATTGCTTTATCGAATCCATTTTTTTTTTGAATGAAAAACATCGATTTTCTGTCTTCTCGTTTTCCAATTTTAAAATTTGGAGCCTATTGAAACAACTTCCTTTTCACCCACCGCCAGCCGGATCCAAAATTATAGTCCTGCATGCAGCTTGGAATTGAAAAAAAAAATTAGCAAAAAATTCTGTCAAACATGAATGCCTTTTGGTTTCCTGTATGTCGCTGATTAATTTATTGTAGGTCTGAGCGACCTGCCCTCAGCGCTAATTTGCGTCAGCCGAATTGCTTCGTCCTGACAGGTTCGTGTCCCTTTAATTGTACAACTTCACCGAATAATAGCGGTCGCGTTAATATTTCATTGTCTGATGTCAACTGTGAGCGACAACTTCTTTCACGTAGATTGTTCATTACCTACCGAAACACCTGTTCCAGGTGTGCCACGATTTCTGATCCTTTCAGGTCCTTGTAATACCAAAAAATTCCTTCCTGGCACGGAAGATTCGATATTAAAAAAAAAAAAAATAAGAAAAGAATACTGTCGTCTGCTGGAAGCTACCCTAGAAACGTTTAAACTTGGAACGACAGTGGTGGAACGAGCCTAAATTGTGAATGAGGCAGTTTGCATAGCGGAAATTAGGGAGGTGCTCTCTGCGAACATCCATATTACATTCATGAAGGAAATTCATATGGATTAAGGTTACACGGATTTGGGCCAGAAAGTTTCGTGTCCTCCTTCGGCTTCTGTTAACTGTTACCCGACCAAATCCCGGCTGTAATCATCCACCCACAAAGTTGTTGAATCTATAGCAGACGCTGGAAACTTTGTGCACTATAAAATGATTCTAATGACGTCAAAGAGCAGTTATTGGATAATCATTTTAAGCACTATCTGAAGTAATCTTGTTCAGTTTTCAGAAATTTCCTCGAGAAATTCATCGGTTTTTTTTTCGGTTTGGCATCGTTGTCCTTTCACGTGAAATACTCTTTACATAAATTCTTTGTTGAGGGACACTGTTGGAAAATGACACCAAAGAATTCAGAATACCAAAAACCATATTGTAAAGCACCCTATCGAGTTACTCCTTGGTGAATGGGACAAGATCCTTCAAACATTGCGTCTGATTAACATTTTTCACTTATTAAGTCATATATTTCTATATTTGACATGGGAGTATCGTGATCCTCTCAGAGGGAATGCAAGGAATTCACAAATTGTGCCCCGTGTGATTCCAAATTAATAATAGAATTCCTTCACAGGACTCACTCAATTGCAAGGAACATATCCTTCTGCACACTTCCGTTGCAGAATTATATGTTGTGAAGGGAAAACAAGTTGGTATCGCATTTTTTTTAAAAAATAATTCAACATTCTTGTAAAATTTTCAATTTTCCAACGGTGTATGTGAGTGAATGAATAATGTCCTGGAAGTTATTTCCCAAATCGAAAATGAAATTCATAAAAAATATCCGATTGCAATGGCTCAATATTTGCATTGAAGTATTGTTATTATTATCATTTCTCGTTTTAAAAGTGCTGAATTTATCGAAGGTGAAATTGCGACAGTTCCAAATGTATATCTGTTGAATTTCGGATTATTTTAATTTTCATGGAAATATTTATTAAATTTTCAACTATTTGGTGAATAATTTTTTAATATTATGATTTGTTCATAACTCCTTTCTTAATATTTACACATGGCCCTTCACTCTTCTACGGAATCTGCTAATTGATTTCTCAAAGGTTTCTTTTCAGCTGTAGAATCGCGTCGAGTTGAAGAAGATATTAGTTATTTTGTTGAAAGTAACTGGACTTCACTTGACATGTGATTGTCAAAATAATTGAAAATTTATCCTTACGAAAATTATTAATAATACTTTACTAAAAAAATATTTCATGAAGTTTATGTGTTCCAAATATTTAATTACAAATTAATTATCTTTATAATTTCGCAGGAGGTTTCAAAAATCCAAATATTAATTCGAAATTGTTCGAATACCAATACAAATAAAGATTTCATTTCATTAAAGAACAGTTTATTCACCTAAATATGTAAGTGGCTTGTGAAAATCAACTCTCGGAATTTCGTGGGCATTGAAACGTTATCCTTGGCGTGTAAAAACGACCAGAGCAATCCAAATCGCCCGAAATACGAATTCTTTCCTTGTGGAATTCTCGTTACAATTCCCTTACCTCAGATATTCGCTTTGAGCTTTTTATCCGAGATATTTAATATTATTTTTTTTTCTCACAGCTCCTGAAATGTGTATATATGTGTGTTATTGTAAAATCAATACGCTAAGGGAGATATCTGCAGAACTCTGTTGACTCATTCGCGTGGGAATGAAAAGTACCAGTTGAAAGGGTAACATACTTTTGATACACTTTTCAACAGTATCCCGTTGTTGAAAACTGAAGCCAAACACACTCCTTGTATCCAGTTAATTTGAAGTTGAGTTGAGGCCATTGAATAACATCACCACAGGAATTGGTGAAAAGTAATCTCTCTTCGGAGCATCCTTTTCAAAACGGATATGCGTGACTTTGAAACCATCGAGATTCCTTCTTCGTAATTAAAATCATATATTTAACATGTGCAAGGCATTTTCCAGAAACCTTGAACAGGTAATTAAAAGTAATCACTATTGTGAATTACTCTACGTTGCAAAAGGATAAAAAATAATAACTTTAAAATTCACCATCAAACGGATATGAGCACGTGTAGCACTCTCATGATGCTTATAAATCTTAATGAATATTTCATAAATCGCGAATAATATTTGCAATGGGGTGAAATAATAAAAGGAGTTGCAAAAGTCGCTTTTTGTTGGCGTCTCACCTCTCCGAAAGCCCGAAAGGATTGGCGCAGAATGGGGCTAATCCCAGGAACTGAATGTTTTTCAAAGATGGTGCACAGCACAAATTTCTTGCACGGTCATTCGAAAACGATTTGAAATTCCAATGAAATCTCAAGTGAATTCACAGCTTCTGGTAGATCGATTCCGTAGAGAAAATTGTTTGCAAAACGTCGAAGGCTTATTGAAAATACTTTTGAAAGAGTTTTTCTATACCATTCAAGTGTCCGGTCTGTTTAATATAAAAAAGTAAAATAATCTGTTTACCCTTTACTAATATATCAATAAAAAATTTAGACCGAAATTCAAATTTAATTGAAAGGAAATGTTTCACAAAATTCAATTTCTCTTTTGTTGCAAAGAGTTTTATATTATAATATATTATAATATATGACTTAAAATTTCTTACTTCCATTAATTTATTATATGAGCATTTTAAGTTTTTAATTAATTTTGTTTTGCAAAACATTTTAATATATATGAAATTTTAATTTTTGTTTCTCCTTGAAAATTGTTGTTTTTGCACTTCTTCTATGTGCGTATATATCAAAAACAAAATTCAATTATTTGGGATTAGAAATTCAAAATGAAGGTTATGTTGTTGTTTTTGTTATATAGAAACAGTTTTTAATTAAAATGGAAGTAATATATCATCCTAAATCCTTGTGGTTAGCCACACTTTTTATAAACCAACTGAACTTCCAGAAGTTTATACAAGTAAATATGAATGTTTGTCAATAAAAAGGTACCAGGACGATGTAGAACTCAAAATCCTTGAATTTTATTCGGACCATGTTACAGCTACGATTTCCATTAATTTCAATCTATTGCGATATCCTTGTACTCTGTATAATAAATATTTTAGTTACAATAATTAAAAGCAATGAAAATGAAGTCACTGATTCTGGTCAACAACACATTGCTTCAGTCCCTGGGATGAGATTAATTTATTTTAAACTAGGTGGGTTACCCGGTTTCACACAGTGCGTTGAAAATCATAATATAATGTACCCACATTTACATAATATATATATCGATATGATCATTGTATTGATTAGGAAATATCAATATATCACAAACAGTGATAACGGAATCTTTTTTACGGAACCACTGAAAGGATTTTGAACATTCTGTCATTCTGTTTCTTAGAAATTGGAACTATTAACACTTTAATGTACGTATCTATACATTTTCACTAAAATTACTTGAATATTAAATATTTGACACCATATTATATCTGTCAGCTTGAATTTAATATTTGTTATAATATTATACTCGAAATTAGTCGTCGAATTGCCTTTACACTCCTTTCACTACAATTCCTTAAAATTGAAGAAAACTCGATTACCATATTCTATTTGCCATATCATTAATACTAAATTTCACTTACATTTGTCGAGTTAGCGAAATTTTTGCCATATATGATCGACTATCTTGAATTTACATATCTTTATAATATAGATTCGAAATTAGTGTCAGCGGGTTTATTTTACATTAGTTTACATTACACCAACTTTTTCATTCAAATCGGTCGTCAAATTGGGCCTGCCATTTTAAATTTTCCAATTTGAATAGTAGATTCGAAATCAGTGACTTCAAAATATCTTAAGTTCTAACATTACCCCGAATTCGTTGAATTATAAAAAATTTCGGTGGCCATATTGAATCCGAAATATTGAATTTTACAATTTCGAAAATTAGATTCGTAATCTGCATCTATGAAAAGCCTCAGATAAAAATGTTCATGCCAATCTGTTGAAGTTTACATTTTTTGGTCGCCATCTTTCGTTCGCTATTTTGAAACCCTATATTTTAGGCGAATTTAATTTAGCCTGTGTCTCAAGTTGGAACATGAAATACCTTTAGCCAAAAAATAAAAAATAACTAATAGGTATGTGTAGATATCGATGTACTTACAAAAAAAAAAAAAAAAAAAAAAAAATGGAATATTTTCTGCAAACATATCTAAAATCAATTTAAATGACAATAACAATAAAAGTTCTGATATTCCACACCGCTTTTCAAATTAATTAACATTGTTTTACTTTTATGAAAAATGTTGTTTTAAGCTTCCTTTGATAACAGAAAGGCCACTATCATCCCTCTGCGCCAATTACTTGGAAATATGAATTTTTAAAAATCCGCCCGCAGGTTGACATCAAATGCAACTTCACAGATTAAGTCCTCTGGGGATTTTTCGCATTCGATGCATTTCACTTGCAGCAAAACGTGGACAAGTTTTTGCGATTTTCAAATTATTAATTGAGTTCAGATAAAGTTTGAATGTTGGTTATTTAACGGCAAAAAAAAAAACAAATCCTGTTGGAAAATTGAAAATTGGAATTCCGAAATTTGCGATGCTTTCAGTTTGAATATTCCTCGGCCGTATTTATTATTGGAAAAATCAAGAATCCCACTGCAATAAATTTCTGTTTTTAATTCAGTTAGAAAATAAAATGTGCCTTTGATTGTGATTTAAAACCATTTCCCTTATTTTTTTTATGCAGTGACAAAAAACAAATTTACCTATATATTCAAAACCGAATTTTGTGTTTGTGTGAACTTAACTCTTCTGAAAAAGCTATACCTAATCGTGTATTCTTGCTATTCAATAAATATTTTCCCTAATTTCCGTAATTTTTCGTCTGGAGGCCTCAATTGGGTGTTTTATTAAAATTCACTTTTGTTTTTCACTACTCTAGTTTTAATTCAATAATACTTTTAGTTTTACTTTACCACTAACTTCAAATTATGCATTATTACATTTAATTACGCATGGCTATTTCTAATTATAATTAATTTTCAACTGTGTTTTGATTTGCTCTCTTCTCTTGCCCTCTTCCCTCGACTGTCGGATCTCCTGAATTCTATTCGCACTCTCGCGTTATTTTTCCAACTAACCCTGTTTCTGCGATCAATTACTAGTGTCGGTGTCGCTGATGTTTTGACATGTTGGCACTTTGTTGTTTTAAAACTATTGACTAAAAAGAAAACAAAACAAAATCATAAAGAACTTAATTAAATTGAACATATTTTCGCGCTAACTTCCTGCCATTATTTTCTGCATGCACCAATTAAAAAAGTGCAAATGGGCGGCATTACAATCCTCGAAACCACTTCGAAGAAAATCCTCAAAGGGAGTGCAAGTTTCTTCAGTAGCTGATCCTTGTTCACTGGTTCTTTGATGGTTTCTTGGGCAAGTTGTGGTCCCAGGATTAAGTCGAATAACCACGGTTTTATTCCATTGTTGACACTCTAGAGCCTTTAATAAAAGTTGTTGCTTTAATTCCCCGCTGAATTTTTTCTAGAGCTCGACGCTCCTTCTGCCTTCAGGTATGCAAACTGAACTCAACTTTGCTCTTCAGGAATAAAGAATCACCATATTATACTGATTACCCAATTAACAAAGTCCTAGAGAATTGTGCATTTGTGCCTCGTGGATAGGCTCTGATGACTTTAATTGAGACAAAACAATCAATCGATGCTCCATTAACAGTTCATTTTGCTTCAACGTTGATTTCTAGCCCAACACTCAACAGTCAACAGCTTCTTGTCATGGAGCCTGGAGATTGGCTTCAGAAGCGCATTCCAAGTTCCCCTCGGCCCCAATTTGTTTGCTTCCCCGCCGAAGAGTGGGCTCCATTTTAATTGCCTCCTGAGTGCCACTTTGCCACCGAATGCCTCCAGGTGGGAGTCAGATTTCGCAAATTATCCATGTTCAAAAGCGGAATTCTTTTTGTACTTTTTTTTCTCATACTAAGAACATTTTTCATCTCATTGCTTTCTAAAATATTTTTTTTTCTTTTTTTGGAAGTAACGTGAATCCCATTTCGTACCATTAAGCCACTTTTTCGCTCTCATTATAATATACTTAGAATGAGTTTATGTTATTTTTCTTTTTGTTATCTGCTCCCACAACTTCAATCTAAAATTGATAGGATTTCAAAGCATTATTCATTTGTTTTTTATAAACAATTCAATGCCGAACCATGTCAGTCAGTTTGTTTTTGAATCAATGGCATCTAAATCTGTTGCATATATTGCTATAAATTTCCGGTTTTACAATAAAGCAAAACCTAAACAAAAAAAAAATTAAAAAAATACATATTTGTTTGCATTATAAAAATCAATTATATTAAACGATAAATCATTATACTCATTCCAATATTTCTTATTGTCGGGTTATTTTAAATACATCCTGCAGTGTTAATGAAAATTAGTTTTCAACGATCCTTTATGTGTAAACTATGTATTCTTTGGAAAAGCAAGTGCTTTCACGTATACATTTTTCGTAATGGCATGTTTTTATTTTACAATTTGCCATTAAAACTTAGACCATAAAATTAATGAGCATCCCATAAAATATTATATTAGTGAAGGAATACATCCAGAAAATTTTTTTACAGCTGTTGAAGGGTTCTGTTTAAAGTAAAAACACAGTTCTTCTTATTAATTGTTTTGCCTCAGCAAGGAATTCACTCATGGGCACCGTTATATTTGGAATTTTTTCTTCCGTTATGTTTGAGTAATAATTCAATGGTGTTATTTAGCTTCATTCTCGGTCCTGGTGGTTGACCATTGGTTGGTATCGGTTTCACAAAACCCATCCATCAATGACGGTTGCTAGAAGTTGGTGGTCGGAACAGGATTCTTAATCACTTTCGATGGCGCTGGAAACGGATGTAATGGTGTTAATGGCAGACAGACGCGGTACAAAAACTTTTCGGTGAAATCGCAGTGTAGATTTTCCTTGGCTCTACCACCCCTTCGGGCCATCAAGCTGCTGTCAGTATTGGCCATTCTCGAACGTCTTGTTCTTTCGAGGAGACATTTCCTTGCTAAAGGACATCATTAGTGGTCTTGTAAAATGGTGCGAAGCCAAGCAAAGTCGTGTTTAGATTTGGTTTAATTACGCTTTCGCTTGCGTGATTAAACTCATTTATGTAAGTTGCTCGAGGTATTTACTGTACATGGTGATGTCAAACATAACATTTCACGCCAGAGGTTTTAGAAAATACCTCAGGAGAATGGCACTCCATTCAAATGACCGTCACATTTAGCCAAGACAACTGCTTTCTCCCAAAGAGACAAGCATTCAATTTTCAAAATAAGAAAAAAGAAAGGGTTTAGATTAAAATCCCTTTTTGGGATACTAAAGACGAACAAACTGACGAAATGATTTTCATAATAAAGTAGACAAAAAAAATAACTTCACTCAGGTATGGTTTAGTTATTTTTAACACAGCAAATGCACCCAAAGGAATAATGGAAATTTGTGTGTTTGTGAAAGGATTTTGCCGCTAAAAGGTCCTTTAACTTTGCCACAGTCTCGGTTGTATTTCGTTCAAAGTAAATCACGTCTGAAAAAGTGGATTTGAATTATCAAATACTGTAGTTTCGTGGCAAATGATTGAAAGCCAACATATAGATACGTTTTTGATGAACCATTGGCCAGGGGACTTAGACGGTCGCTCCCAAAGATTTATTGGGTAGTTACGATTCAAACCTCTCAATATATTCTAAAGAATATTTCAAAGCTTTGGGATCATCGTTTTTCTTCTTCACAAAGATTTATGAAATAAAGGGAATTCAGAATTCTATTCAAATATCCTCAACACAAGAAGGACATTTGAAGGTTCCCTATCTGATATCTGCTCAATCTAACTAAGTTCCATTCTCCACTTTCTTTTTCTGTTCATTATCTCCACCATTCAAAATGTGTTATATTTCAGAATACATTTTTTCTAAAAAAAAAATTTCAGCGATATACTTGAATTTATTCGTTTTTAATTTCATAATTTTGCAACTCCAAAGTAGATCAATACCAAATTTCATATTAATCGTTTCGTTAGCGAAATTTTTCCATCGTGTGTTCACGATTTTCATTCTAACTTCACCCTTGAAATGTTCTCGAGTAAACAACGCAGAACTCATACATAATTTATAGCGGAATATAATCATTTGTTTGGACATTCTGGAATAAGATTGTTAATATTCGAAAAGGGAACTAAAATCAGGTAGTATTTGTGTATATTTTGGAGATAAATTTTGGATCCTTCCATAATAGGGGAGTATCATGCAAAGATAATTCCATAAAGCTATTCAAAAATTTATAAATTTAAACGAAAAACGAAATACCATTTCAATGTAATTGCAGGGAACTGATGTTAAGATTAGCGATATAATAACATCGTTAACCTCATCACTTTCATTTTGATGATTCACTGCATAAGAATTTAAGTAAAAGTAATATAATAAAAATAGCTAAATTAAATTAAAATGTTCAGTGATTTGTGTTCACTTTGACACAACCAATAAATCATTATACATAATCACTTTAAGTAGCTCATGAATTCGTATTATGTTCAGAAAATGATTCTGAAATACACTTTTATTACTTTTGTTTATTACAACTATTAAAACAAACTTTTCAAAATACTAAATTGTTTATTTTTGAGATAAACTAATGCACGTTATTATTTTCTTTTTCTTCCCAATTGTATCACTCTTAAAAACTTGTTGCTTTCTCTGGTTTGGAAAATTCAGTTTATATCTAAAATCCTGGAATATTTTCATCTAACAGCTAACACAAAAATTTTTCGTACTTAAAAACACTTAACGCTATTTCGAAAAATGTAATTTGACACAGATATTGAAGAATAAAAACGAATTCTCAGTTGACTTTTGAAAGTTATTACTTTTGGTGCATACTGTGATTGAATAGGACAAATGTCCGCAAGGCGCAACACTCTAAAGATGCAACGATCTTGTACGAGTTAAATTCTTCTGTCGTGGTACATCTGTAAATAAGAAAAGAAACAATTAACAATTTTTCAAAAAGATGAAATATAGATTTTATTCTAAAGTAAAAGAAGAAGTGATTTTCTTGTTTTCCTCCTTTCGAATTTTTCTCTGTTATGGTATTAGGTACCATATGCTATAAAATTATATAGCATTTTCATTAAAGCCACCTCTCCCCATACTTAAGTTACAACTATGTTTTATACAAAACAAATCTATATTATTTCTCGCTCAGTCACTAATTTTGAGACAAAAAATATTGTTTAAATCTAATTTAAAAATTGAAATTCAGATAATTATTTATTTCGCCACTTTATACATAATATGTATAGGTGAAAGAGTTTTTAAGTCTAATAAGAATTTGGAACCTTTTGTTAGCAACAATTGATAGATTGATTAAACCAGCACTTTACCTCATTCCGTTGAATGAAAAGAACAAGACTTGGTGTGATCCGTTTCGTAAAATTGAGAGTAAAATACTGAATTTTCGTTGAATATTGGTCACCATTAATTTCAACAAATCAAAACCATAAAACAAAATAGTGGAATATTTCGATATCCTTACATTTTAAAAATGTCTTTCCGAAGAAAATCAGAAAATTCTGTTTGCAAGATTTTTGTATTCTGAACAAAATAATTCTCTTCAATTGTTCTTAACGAAAAATCGTATAAAAAAATTACAAATGGTTTTAAAACAAGACTAGCCAAACAATAATAACAACTTTTATACGGTTTCATGAAAAGGATTTCAAATTTCTTCTTTTTTTTTCGTGGTGCCACACTTTTATGTATTGAACGAATTTCAGAAGTTTTAACCAATACTAAAGCGCTTGCTGTTTTGGGACAGTAAACATTCGTTCCTTAATTAGTTGCGGTCTGTTGGCGTGTTTTGTTCATCACCCACACTGGTGTGCGGCCATTGCACGGCAAGGTTGAATTACAGAACTGAACAAGTATGCAAATTACTGGCATTATATTCTGCTTACGATCAACGAAAGTGAAAGGCACTAAATGGAAAACAAATGGAGATGTGACAGAAATAGCGACAACCTCCGGGAAGAAACTAAAACAAGGCCAAGTCGAATGGAAAAATTCATTAAATATTCTAATATTCACAATAACAATTAATATGCTTTACATTGATTACGGAATTTATGTGGGACTTTTTTATTTCATGTAAAAAAAAGTTGAAACATTTTCCACTAATTCAATGTTTTAGATTTATGTTACAAAAAAAATTTTTTAAAGTTATAAATGCTACTTTATTTGAATGCAAACATGAACTTCCAAAAAAAAAAAAAAAAAATTTAAAATCAATAAATATAAGCTGTGTTCATTGCGGTCCATTGTTACAGATATAACGCGGTCTTAGTGCTATTTATTAGTTTGCCAAATTCTGGTTAATTTTAGAATATTTATTTAGGACGTAAGACAACGTGTCCGGACAGTTTGATAAAAAGCGATGTAGTTACGGTATTTATAAATAACTAGAATGTACCAAATAACTGATAAAGTTTTTTTTTTTTGAAAACCAGGAAAAGCACATTCTAGATATGAGAAAATTCCCAGAAGCAGCAAAATTTCTGATACAAAATGAGATTCCATTTAGATTCCCGCCATTAAACTAATGTAGAAATGCTCCGAAAATTGTTCTATGTTTTTGCGCACGGCGAAATTCACGAAAGAATCTTTTGTTAGAATTAATCCCATTTACACCTGCAGGATTTATTATCATTAGTATAATTTGTGCACTGACGTTCAACCGGGAGGATTTTCGCAGAGTACGGGAAAATCGTTGAAAAATATCGCGAACATTTTCAGAGTTTTCCTATATTTATCATTTATCTAGATCTGAGATATGAATTTGTAACTGAAAATTATTTGCTGTCGTCATCTGTCCATCTGCGGCAGGTGCTCAATTTTCAGATTTGGAAAATTTTTTTTTGTCGATGGGGAAAATTTTGTGTATAATTTTAAAGGGAGATTTTTGTGGTTCAGACTGCGGATAATGATGTAATTAATTTGAATATAAAATTTTTGATAATACAGAAAAAAGTAACAAGAATACTTTATTGTATACTTGAGTACACTTTTCGATCCTTTGAAGCACCTGTTATGAGATATTTATTCCCTTATTCTCGGTCGATTACGCAAAAGGGGAATTAGAGATTTTCCTGCAGGGCAAACAGATCCTCGTCAAGGTACTTAATGAAAGATTAATTTCCCTGCAGCAGCCGCAACTTTCAGTGATTTAAAACATATTTATCATTCTTCCGCAATTTATCGAAAACTCCGTGGATTTTCACAACATGGATCAGAGAGGAACTTTTGTTTGGTTGGAATGGATTGGGAGGAAAGTAGATTGGGAGGCGGAGGGAATCGGATGGCATCAATTATTAAGCACTCTGCCGTAATTTCGTGCTGCAATCAATTAATCAGGTGCGCAAGTAGAATGAATTGTGTTGGCAGGCTACTTTCTATGAAAGAGTTCAAGAATCCTTAATGCACAAGGATGGCAATAAACACCATCGTTAAGTTAACTTAATCTCGTACAGTTCCGACCCGGAACCCGGAGAGTGGGCTCCAACGTCCTGTTTTCCTGGCATTGATGTGGGCCAGGACTACATCCTAATTCCGATTGGCATGGATGCCGGAAGTTTACTTAAGGCGCTTAAATTCATTGATGTTAGTACCTACTGGAATTCTTCATGATCTGCTGCCCTTCCTACGCAAATCTCATCAAATCGCGTAGAATTTTCTGTTCTCCGACTTTGAACGCAATATAATCAGAGGAATTATTTTCATCTTGTAAAGTATTAAAGAAAAGAAAAATATGAAAACATGCTTTGAAGACTAAACGAACAAATTTCATTTCGTTAGGCGAATGAAATTTTCTTCGTAAGTTGTAGGTATTATATTTTCCGAAACCATAAAAAATTTAAAACAACGAGAATTAATACTGCCTGATTATAATTATAGTCAATGACATTTTTCGCAAAAGATTATTATTCCACAGAGATTTAATTAATTAATTTTATTGGAATATGGTTTTAATTTTTAAATCAGTAAAAGTTTAATTATATTAATTATTTGATTGAACCATAATTTGGCTTTTCCACAAGTCAATTAATTTGTTTGCAATTTGGGTTTTATGTTTTTAAAGTATCCTTTAATATCAATATGTTGATTTATATAATATTTCGAAATCTCACAAAATACTGCATGCAATTATGTTAGTAACAAAATTGTAAACCAAAATTGCATAAACTACTTCAAAATAATGTCAATAATCCTTGATTAATGATTGTTTACAAAGTAAAACACAATCGCTGCAATCAATTTGTTTCGATAAACTTTAAACGAATTGACAATTGGAACTGATTGTTGTCGTTATTTATGTTTTTCTAAATGCAATTATTTTATTTATAACACGAGATAAGCGAATCTGAATTCTGAAAAATTGGCTCAGTTTATTCTTACTGAAAACTACTTTTTATATCAAGAAACTCTTGCACTTGCACTTCCTATTTACGTAAATGATATTAGCACTATTTTGATGAGTAAAATATTTATAAATAAAGCGAATTCTCCGAATGTTGTGAATGCGAGTTGGACGTGACGACGATGCCATAAATTGTGGAAGTTAATCTAATAATTCGTGGATCCGGTGTTGAATCACGAATTTTATGGCACCACTGTCAGTTTGAAACTATGCAGGATTCCTCCGACGTGTTATATAATATTTCATTACAGTCATATTCAAACAAAGCTTTCATTATTACTTTTTCTACATTAGAGTTCAACGCAACCGTATAAAAAATAACTGAAAATAACAGTAAGATTTGTAAGAATAATGTACTACTCATACCTAATGTTTGCACATGGAACTTGTTTATATCAGAAACACTCATAAAACCCTTTATTGCCGTAATTATAAATGAAGTTTTCCAAACGAATACAAAAAAATACAAAATTTTAGTTAAAAATAGAATTACATTTCAGGTCAAAGATGAAAAAATTGTTAAAAATTTTATTCAGCTCAGCAAACAAATTTCGTCAATATTAGAATTAAGTAATTAAAGGTGGCAAGTGGAAATATTTTTTAAATGGATACTTTTAACTGCAATACTTGTACTATTTTTGACAATAACCATGTTTTTTGACTTACCTGAAAAGGGCACAACAATTTACAAAATTGTTCGGCCATGATTATCCAGTATCCTTGTCATTTTGAAAAATATCAATGCTCGTGATTAGACTTCAAAAAGGCTGCCTACTTGACCTGATTATAGATTGAATAAACCTTTTACAAACTGTTGAAATGTATTCGAATATTTGAGGGGTTCTAAAAAAAATGGCAAAAATGTTTTTCATTGTTAAATTATTTATGTATAAAAACGCACCAAACTGATGGTCCCCGCCAACACCAGAGCGATGCATAAATGACGATAAATTACTGTAGGAGACCAGAAAAAATCGCCTGTAATTTATACAACCTAACGAAGTGTATCTGAGCGGCATATTTCTCAGGGTGAATTGCCGAAAAAAGGATTGTACTTTGTGCCATAAGTGCGCAAAGTCACTCAATATTTTTCATTTTCCTCGGAATAAATCATTTTGTTTTGAAGTAGCTGTATGAGGCCTTTTAGACTGGCCCCGTATCATCACGAGGGCAATACGCGAAATACACATCCACACATTTCTACATATCTCGCGTTTTGAATAATTTATTATCTGCTCGTTTTTAGGGGGATGGGGGGTGGGGCATGTGAATTCGAAACCGCCCGACTTGCGCCCCAATCGATGGGATTCTCCCATCGCATACACTGTCAAGCCCGTCAAGCAGGTGCACACCCTATGTTTGTTGTTCTCCAAGGGACCAATTTTGTCAAAAGCAGAGTCGCACCACCCCCAAAGTGGGTACACATAGGGCTTAAGAAATGGATGAGAGAACCTGTGGAATTTGTTCGTGTAAAATGTTTCAATCAAAATGAAATGAAAACAATCTCCGCGCCCTCTGCTTGTACTTCCGCTGTCTCAGTGTCTCCTCAATTCGCCCAGGCAGGCCTGGGGGTAGGCTCAACGTGACCCCTGGGCGAAGATATCGTAAAAATTCTTGACGCTCAACGGCCTTCTCAGGTTTTTTGTCATTTTCAAAGAATCGGGCGCTGAGGAGTTTAAAAGTTTTCCGCTCGTGACACGCACACATACACACGTACTTGTGTGTCGAAGCGTTGTTTTTGCAGGTTTCTTTGGTGGAGGCGAGACTCATTTCAACTGGACTCAAAACATTCTCGAGCATCCTCTGATAGTCTCAAATAATTATCCCAGTCCGGGACCTGCTACAGTATTCGTCCTTTCTTAATCACATTCGTATCTCACCAAAAAAATTCTCACGAATTGTCCCCAAGGGAGAATAGCTACTAAAAATTGAAGCCAATGAACGCAACTTTAACACTTCACTAAAATTTTGAAGAGAAACTTCCGCACTTCACATCGACCAGTATTTGTTTACACAAGAGGTACGGGTGGGGGTGCAGTAATGCAATTGTTATGTTTCTTGCGCACGTACCCTATTGTGTCCCTTCCTGGCAGGAAAATGTTGTCCATGAATAAATTTTGCTGGAAATTCGGCAGAATGGTCCTCGAGCAAAATTTCCAAAAGGTGGAAACTGCAAGATATGCACATTCTGTTTGAAGTGCTGATGCCGTCGCTGTGTGCAGTGAAAATTAAATTGAGGAATGGAAATATTCCTCGTCCTTCGCCAGGTCCTGCCCGATTCCCATGTCGCACATCACGACAACCATCTGAAACTGGGCTCGGCACAGACAGCTCCATCCACATACCTTCCAGAAACTTTATTAAAGTGCAAATCAACAGGAAAGCGTATTTTCTTAAGTTTGTAAACCGTTAAAAACTTCTGCTAAAGTGTTTACCCTTTCTTTGAATTTTTCATGAATTTAATTTACCGCGGGGTCAGGCACTTAGATCCTCATCCAGTTAAAATTGATAAATAAAAGTTGCTCAGTTTGTCTGTGTTTAACCCTTCCAACTTTTTGTACAATGAAAAATACAACAATGTTTGCGATCGCTCGAGGCAACAATATAAATATTTCCAACAGACATACGTTTGGACAATAGAGAAATTTCTTAATCGAATTGCAACAAAACAAAATTCAACGAAAAGACATTTTGTTGCTAACCGCGATGAATATTGAATAAACCCACAGGCGAAAAAAAATCAATATATGAATGTACATTGGCAGTTATTATTTCTCATAATATGAACTGAAAAACTTTTAACTAATCCTTTGCAGACTGAAAACAAATGCAATTAAAAGTCCACGAACAGGTGCAGGTTCCATGGCTTTCTATTATAAACATTTCGTTTTTTTATAAGCTTCATCTGAAAAAGTCTAATTTTCGAAATTTTATTTTGACAGAAAGAACAACTTTTAATTGCCTTTTTTTTAGTTTTTATTTTTAGCAACCTTTTTAAAATACAGTTTAACAAAAGAAACGGCATAAATCCAATCCGTTTTGAAAAAAATTAAAACCACATTTGAAATTGTTATTGATGTTTTGCATCCCACTAAAAATCTGTTGAGAAATAAAAAAATAGTCTGCTGTGTGTCCTTACATATACCTACAATCTTCATTTATAACAAAGTTAAACGTTGATAAATGTGTTCCTTGTTATACACAAATCCTCTCATCAGTTTCCATTTTGTTTAAATAACTGCGCCAGAAATTCAAACCACGACTCCTATGAATATACAAGTAGTGCAAAACTGAAGATTTGAACGTCATCCTGGAAAATAGATTGTGATAGAACCGAAAACTTGATATTGGCTATTTGTATTTGTTGTTATTTCTTTTTGCTTCTTTTACAAGCAATGAAGCCAAGTGAAGCCAGGATCTGCTCCTTAATACAGGGACCAGTCATTTCACTGAGCCACCGCACCAAGTCATGTCATTAGCACAACATCATCACAATTAGGGTGTAAAGTTTTGCAATGTTAACTCTGCTGGCCGCGTAATCGATAAAAATCAATTATGCTTCCTTTAGGGGGAGAGAGGAGGTGGGGGATGAAGGACAAACTGTTGCTCAGTTCGGGGTAAATTTATTTAATTGATATTTTCTCCGAGACACAATTCATATATGAAATAAATTCGATGTCGTTCGAATGAATTTGGGCAGTCCGAGGGGAGGGAGCGGTGATTAATTTCATGATGGATGTGGTATTTGCATAAGAACAATGACGTAATGACGGTTACAGTACACGACACAAGTCACTAGGTCAAATAATCTTTGCCCCCCCCCCCCCCCCCCCCCATTAATTGCTAAATTTAGCTGCTCTTGACGATTTCAAATCCCTTTTAATGATGTTTTAAAGACCGATTCGTGCCAATGAACAATTTTCATTCCCTTAATAAAGAGATTATCCTACAGATTGCACTTTCCAGCACATTTCATGCACTGGTCGTTCTCTTATTTACTGGAAAATTTTTAATTAATAATTAATCTGGTTCATGTTGGGTTTTTTTCTCTTTACACACTTACACCGTGCTATTTGCTTATGATTAAAAAAACATTTATACAGTATATTCTGATATCGAGTTTAATTCCTGCAGTAAATTCAGTTTGAATTTGTTACTAAAATAAACATTTTAATTGAAGAATTCATTCTGATACTGTGATAGCATCACAAATCCATTTTGCATTAAATGAGGAAAATTGTGGTCCAGTGTTCTCATATGTAAAGAAACGTTGTAAAAGGGGTTATTAATATTTAGTAATATCTACTTTGTCTTTGTCATAATAAGGTTTTATTGTAAACATATGAACCTTCATGCACTTAATGCATTTTAGTGGTTAGCTTCGTTTTCATATAATGCACCGGTGGAAAATGGCGTTAAGAGGGATACTTAATTAAATTACCAATGGCCGTCATGCTAATTATATATTATTTATTTCTATCCACTCTTTTAATTGTTGATCACTTTACACACTTAATTGAATTTGTTGCGCTCAATCGCATTTCTTATATAACATCAAAAATCATCTCCGGATAATTTTATTAACAAAAAATAAAAATGTTGGTAATTGTAAAAATAATAATTTTTGGGCGAAAAATCGCTCTAATAAACTACTCAAAAATAGCATCAAAACTATTACAATAAATAACCGAAATTAATATTCAACATTTTAAGAGGGACTTAAAGATAAGTTAATATTTATGAAGTTCATTTCCAATGTGCACAATACAACGAGATGCAATGCATTTATAAAGTTGTTTTTTATGAACCAAATCAAATTCTTTTAGTGCCGTTTTAAAAAGAATATTGTAAAAATCAATGACTTTGAACTTCGTTTTTTAATTACCTCTTTTTATCTAACTTAATTTCGTTCATTTTGTTATGAAACTATGCATTTTTAATTCAAACGATGAAATTATTTTTCCTTAATGGAATCTTTTATAATTCACTTCGTCCTTTTAATTGCGAACGTTGAAAAGAATTTCTCGAGCAAACCTCATTGGAATGGCAAAAGGAGCGAACTTAATCGCTGAGTATACTTTTATATAAAAATTATATTACCGTAGGTTTTTTGTTGCTGGCTAATTGCGCTAATTAATAAAATCGTTAAACTGGCAATAATTGAGGTTGTTATTGTGAGGGATTTTACCATAATCTCGCAGTTTATTTCTTTTCATTGCGCAAATGGGCGCGTTTCTAATAAGTGAATTTCTAAGTTCAGGTACGTATATAGATGGTTGTTTTTTACTTTCAAAAAAGCAACTCGAACGAAAATTGATCTTTAGCCGGAAAATAGGCGGAAATTTTGTGATCCCATAATAAATCCTGAGAGATGTAGAAGCACTTCCGAGGATTCAATGAACATCATCAACAAACATAGAATCCACGGAAATTTCACATTTTGCAACATCCCGGAAGATAAACATTATCTGTCGTTCTTCCGTATAAATAAATCAATCTCGTAAATCCGCGAAGGACACCAGTTGTCCTCATGCTTTCCAGTTGATAAATTATGAATACTCTACGCCCGCGAGCTAATAATTCTATTGTTGATGGCACTCGTATAAAACGTCAATGTTCTGGAGCAGATTGGACGGAAAAAAAAACACCTGAATTTTGCAGTGTAATTGCTTAATTCGATTGCATATTTTAGTTAAAATATTACATCAACTGCAATATTCTGCATTTATCTATTTATTCATCTTTGAACAGATCAATTTTAATTTCTTCGCGATTCAAATGCAACCGCGAACGAATCACGTGAACCACGAAAATAAATTGCTTTGAACGCTTTTTATCTAAAACTAATTAGAGCACTAAAAGTTTCAAGTTCCTCAGCCAAAACACACAGCTGTTGTCGTCGATGTTTGACTTATGAAAAACATTCCGGGAAATGGAAAAACTTTTTCAAAATTTATTCGCTTTTTTTAGGTACATACTACAGAAAATATATGTGGAAGGTTTGTAAATGTAATTTGCTTACGAAATGTTGCTAAATTATGTGAGTTTGGGCATTTGTTTCTTTTTCTTGAACTCGACGTCGCTTTATTTGTTTTGTAGAGAATTGTAAACATGCTTTAACAAGTTTTCCAGGATATTTAAAATTGTTTATTGTACAATTTTGATTTGATTTTTTTTCGAAACAAATAAAGCAAAAATATTATAGTTGTTGACTGGAAAATTTATATTGCTGATTAAATAATAATTTAATATTATTTTTTTAAAGAATTTTTTGAATTATTACAATTACTAATAAATATGTATTAAATAAATTAGTTCCATGGTTGCCACTATTTCAATTGGCCTTTTCAAAATTTTGCAGAAAGATCATGGAAATAAAATAAAATGAAACTTGAAATTATTCGCACAATAAAACCGATAATGATTATTATAATTTAACAAATTTGCAATTCTGAAGAATGAAACCACAATGTTTCAAAACTTCTGAATACGAAAAATGCTTTTATAAATCAATACAAAGCAAAAAACCCTCTCAATTCTGTGTCTATAATTAACGAACGTAGCACGAGGCTCTCGTCCTTAAATTATTTTTAAGTATCTTTAATCAGGCAGCAGTTAAATTTTTGCACTTCTCCTTTTAAAATTTTGTGCAAAAAAAAATTTTTTTTTTCAACTGAACGCCTTCCATGTTAAAACCGCGAGGGAACTGAATCCTTTGAGGTTTAGAGGCTTCACGTAAAAGCTTGCTAATTAATTTACTGGAAATGGATTTAGCTCGGAAGATGCCATCCGAATTAATTAATTCAAAATATTGTGAAATATATAGTATCGCGATTTAATGAAGAAGCCTTCTCCATTTCTTTAATGAATTCTATAAATGCGAAAGTATGTTATTAACATGAATTTAAGTAGTTGGGAATAATGAATGTCCTGCTCCAAATTGGTACTTGATCCATTGCAACATATGTATACCAGGAAGTTCTTATATCTTTACATTAACTAAACCATAAAACAACAAAAGTGCCACAAGCAAGGTAAACAGTAATTTTGTTGGTGCTCCGATAATGGAAAAAGGCTTGACTGCCAAAACTTTTGTATCACATAATCTCAAACATTTATCTTTGATAAAGAAAATCCGCTGGAATAGTATCCTTTATATTCAATTACCGGAAAATTTAAGAGTGCTGGTTTTCCTCTTGCGTACAACAATTTGCAATTTACCTTCGTAAGGGATGTTACTGCACGCGAATAAAAGACCTTACAAACATCAAAATAATTCATAAACAAATGAAAGCTGATAAAGCGACCACATAAGCTTTGTCCGTTTTATCTTCTTTTAAATAAATGAATAGACAGTACCAGGTTTTCAGGATCTTTGTTGTAGCCATAGAAACTGCAGATGGCAGTAAATTAGTTAATTAATTTCGTCTTAATTACTTAATTATTCGATACATCGAATATCGATTTACTTTTCAGTTGTAAATTGTCAGTTTAATTAAGAGAGACTTTCTTTCTAGTTAGCGCAACATTTCTCCTCCTTAAATTCTATTTGTAGAACTGCAACAAATATAAATAAAAAGGAGTTTTGGTAGCCTCCGCATTGTGTTTTTGTTGGTATGCTTTTTTGCAATGGTTGTTTCCACACAAATTAAATACATATTACGAAATCGGAATTGCTGTTCTCGTCGTTATGTCATAATCCACCATTTTCTATTTCTTTTCTGTTTTTTTTTTTTCAAATTTGAGTTCACATCATCTGAATTTTAGATTTGAGTCACAAAATATTTACAACCAAAATTATCATTGAATTTTCTTCATAAATTTATTTTGATGACTTAGAATTTTATGTGTTCAATCATTTTTGGTAGATTTTGTAATTTTTACGCCAGTTTTCCATTTTGAATTATGAAACAATCCTTATTACATTACATTGATAGCCTCACTGACTTTTAAAGCAGAAACACATAAATTGACTTTCGATAACTTCGACACAAAACTCCCACTAATGACACCTTATTACAATAAGGAATTCAATTTCAATATTATGCATAATACTCCGCGATAAAAATCAGTTCAACATCTCGTTAGCCTTTCAACCACGAAAATTGGATTTGTGCAAAGTGAGAAGTAAAACAACCGAATTTCGGGACTTCCCAAAAATTTCGAGCTGAGCGAATCCCGCTCCTGTGTGTGATGATAAATAAATGAGTTTTTGGTAATTTTGGTAAGGGCTTTGGACATGTTCATAACCATGCATTAGGCGTGCACTCAAAAGGGCGGTTTAGATCCAAAAGGGATCCATCAATCCCTCTGACTGATGTCTCGTCCGGTTCCTGAACACTCTGATAGCTCCCGCTTGCAGCAAAATTGAGGTTAATTAATTTTGCATGAATTAATTATAATTTATATCGTAAGTGCACATAACGGCATGCATAAATTCGAGGCGTATCTGATTAATGGAACAAGTCCCTTAGGAAAGATAGGACAGGCATCTGAGGTTCGGATGATCCAGGACAGGGCACTTTGGTTCTTATCGGCTCACCAACCTTGTTTATTTATAGACGGCTGAAAATAAACAATAAATTTACTCTTTAGACAATTTGAGAGAATATAAATGTAACAATCACTGAAATCATTGAAGGCAACACACAATAAACTCTGTGCAACATGTTTCCGTGTAATTGGATGCAGAATATTGTAGCAGCATTGTTGCTGAAGCTTTTGTAACCTCTGTACTGTAAAGCTTTACCAATCGTGAATTTCTGCTGTTGACTTAACGGTAAATTAAAATCCAGTCAGTTAACGTTTGGGGACTGATTGCGGTGGGTTCGTGTTGGCTACGATTGCAATCGAAGGGGATGGCAAAATAGCTGTCACGACAGTATCCAGATTTAACGTGGCAAAGGGAAGGAATCCGCACTGGGGTTGAAACACACAGAGCAGATAGCTACATTTAAAAAGAGCTGTGGTTAACACATACAAGTCACTTAATTTGTCATTTTCCGATGCAAAAAACCAAAAGGGTTGCTGCAGTAGAATAATGTGTCGATTTGCGTCCCACAGTATTTGATGACTTAAATACTCTGCTCGGTTTTAATGGGGCTCGTATTTAGTGTAGGGAAAAAAGAGTGGCCTTAGAAATCCACAGAAAATCGTCAATGTTAATACGAATTCATGAACAGTTTTAAAAGGATTTGTCTTTAAATTATAGAACACCCAAAATTGCACGTAGGGTTGGAAGATGTTTTATTGTTTTCTTCTTATATGCATACTTTAAAAAAAGTTCGTATAGTTCTTCAGAGTATAAGCATTTTTTAAAGTAATTAATACATAGTTTTGAAAAAATACCACACGCCCCTATTTGAATCCTACAATGAATCCTTTTCGAATTTGAATACAATACAATTATAGTATAGATTTTATGCTGTTCGAATACGGTCCTTAAAATTGAAACAAAACGAATTTATGTTTTCGTTAACGTAAAAAAAACTTTTTTAAGGTCACAAATCCAAAAAAAGGAGATTGTCCTTTACCTTGTTTTTGAATATCTCTGTTTCCAATTTGCGAATCAATTTCGTGTTCACTGATTCCTTTTTTTGCAATTTCAAAGCAAATAGCTTCAGAAGATTTTTTTGCAGCAATAGAGTTTCTTTGGGGCGCCTCTTTAATAGATTTTATTGATTTTTAATTGAAAAAGCTCATACGAGTTAAAATATGTGATTGAACAGCTCGAATCCAAGCAATTACCCCGTAACAAGGGCACGCTTCGATTGATTGTAGCTCAATAATGTGCCACAGATGATAAAGGGCGAAAGGGTTCACTATATAGTGTATGCATTAAGTCAATAAAGCAAGTTCAAACTTGAACTCAGAGGCCAACAATAAACAAGTACTGCCCTCGGCCATTATGGGGTACAGATGTGAGGGTGTAGTGGTGAACGGCTGCCGGGCAATGGGCATAGAAAAACTAGAAAAACAATAAATAAACATTTCTGAGAACAATTGAATTGGACAGAAAAATCTGGGCCCAATCTGAAATCTTAAAATAGCAAGAAACTCGTGCCAGAGCTTTTCGCAGGGGGCTCAAAATGTTCCTGTCCATCCCAATTTATTTAAATGTTGACACTCATATTTGTCGAAATTCGCCGGTTCTATTGTGAAATTAGGCAATAAATAACTTTTCGCATTTCAAAAATATTTTTTTGATTACCTGAATTCCTGGAATAATAGAATTCCTGTTGAATATAAAAATCATTGGTGACGACGCAACGTGGAGTAGTCCGGCCATGTGTTTTCCACTTTTCTTAATATACATTTAACTTAATAATATACTTAACAAAAACGTTTACGTAGAGGGCTTTGTTGTGCGTTACTAAAGTTTGCTCTAAACAGAGGAAATTTGTCATTATCATTCGCTTAACCGCAATAGGAAGGCTGATGTGGTTCACTGACAGGCATCTAATTTGTCAGGAAGCAGAATCCCTTCCGGGGTTGTTTTTTACATTTCCTGACCTCCAACAATTATTTTCCCGGGTTGTTAATCGGAATGTTTTCATGATTACGATGCCAGCCAACCCTCTTCAATTTGTGTTTTTTTAATTCAATGGTGAAAAACAAATTGGTGAAAATTTACTGTTTGGCAAATTAGAAATGGTGTTTATTTTTGATGTGGACCATTTATGTGGATGTTGTAGATGAATTTGAATGATTAACAAAGCCAGGTGCAAGGCACAATCAGGCTGGGAGAAATTATAGCAATTAATAACATAATTCAAAAACCAATGATAAAATTGTGCTAATTGTGAAACCAGAACCCAGGCCTCTAGCTAGGCCGTCGGGGTCCCTGGGGAGGAAAGTTTATTCAGGGGCCCTAACCCCTATATATTTTTGTTAGAGCTTTATGTTCGTATATGTTAATGGCAGTCTTTTAGTATGCATTAACAGTTAAAATTGAAGGGAAGAGAATAACATTATTAACTAGTACATTGGGGTAATTTATTGAAAACAGCTACACATAAACTGCTCTCAAAAATAATACGCAAAAACGATTTGCAATATAACTATGAGATACTAATCTAATACACTACTTAGATTAATATGGGTTTACCCCTCATAGAGGAGGCGATTGACTTACTACACTCTCAAAAAGATTTCAACGGAAAGTTTTTGTGGAAAAGAAAATTAGTTGATTTAATTTAAAATTGATTATACGTTACAAAAATTTCCGTTCATTCATAATTTTTAGGCCTCTTCGGGGCCCTTTCGGATCGGCCTGGCCTAACTACGGACCTTCCAGAACCAAATGATTCAATGAGTATTGTTTGTGTCAATTTAACCCATACAAGTACACAGCAAAACTATATTCACATCTATAAATACAACATCTCGCTAAATTTGATTCAAACTAACGTGGTTCATGCTGATATAAGGAAGTAGTCCTTGAATTATTGCATTCACACCGCCTGCCAATGCCAATAGTTCGTGGAATGCACTGTTGTGCAGTAATTGTGCGTTGACGTACATTGTACTATCAAACACAGCAAATTTTGCAATATCCTTTAGACCGTAATATTTGTTACAGCATATTTCATGCGAAGGGTCCTGCCTGATGTACATATACAGTACACACAAGAATGGATTGTCGTCACGATAGTGTAACTCATGGCAATGATTTCATCATAAGCTTGTACAAGAAGCAGAATGCTATCAAGGATCGGATTTTATATTCTCTGTACACCATTTTCATTTTCAGCTATTGTAAATATTTTATATTTTCTCAAACACAACTGAGGCAATTTGTAGGGATTTTACTGTCTCATGATCTTCTCCCGAGACGAAATCGGATTTTGTTCCTTTGTAATGAAAATTCGATAAAAAAATAGAGTGTTTTAGTTTTATTCCAATTTGAAAGGAAAATCTTTTAAAATATTGTACATTCAATTACTAAAGGACATATTTTAATGCTATTGCTTTTGTACTTGAACTGAATTCAAAAGTTTAAGAAATCTACTTACGTTGAAAATTTTATTCTTCAGTAGCAGATTCTCTTTTCCCGTCGAATGATCAATGGGGGTTCAATGCACATTGCACAATTTTCAATTTAGAAGCCTTAAGTGCACTGCTCCACTGCACTGTGTATCACTGCAATCGAAGTGCAGCAAGTAGCTTGGAAAAAGAACTGAAATTCAAAAGTGTTTTCCTCCTGATTTTCGTTTTTTTCTTTCATCTTACTGCCGAAAAACGAGTTGTTCCACAATCAATCCTTTTCATTGCTATTAACCCCTTACCCTCAAGAGACGATTCTCTTTCGACATGTGCAAGCACAAGTGCAATTACGAGAAAGATTTTCCGATTGAAAAGTGTTGAATTCGTTTACTTTGAAAGAAATCGCGAATTATTTGTGCTGCAAGTATCCGAGTTCGGAGTTTTCCATGGTAATTATTTCGCAAAGTGTACATTTAAGAAATTTTTTTCACAGATGCATACTAAAATGAAAGCAAAATATTTTGGACAAACATTGATAATGTAAACAACTCCAAAAAAATATATACAAAGTGTTTTATCAAATGCTTTAAGATAAATACAGTAACCAAATAGCAACAATCATGTCTATGGACGACAATACAACCCCACAATATATAATAACCACGCCAAGTGAGGCAGATTACGAGGAGCGA
The DNA here is from genome assembly GCA_963082835.1 of Leptogaster cylindrica. Taxonomy (NCBI): domain Eukaryota; kingdom Metazoa; phylum Arthropoda; class Insecta; order Diptera; family Asilidae; genus Leptogaster; species Leptogaster cylindrica. The sequence continues at coordinate 3,810,506 of OY720108.1, read as the reverse complement.
GATGACGACACACCCACCGACAAATCATCAACCACCAAGACCATATCGCAAAGCACTCGCAGTCAAAGCCTCCAATCCAGCTCATCAACAGTGATAGAACAATCCAGCTCATCCATATCCCACCAGACAAAAGCCCAATCCAGTACATCAATTGTAACCATCCAAAAATCATCGGGGAGCAAATCAAAGTTTCAAAGTTTCCTCCAGCATCCAGAAAATTCTTCGCATTCGTCAAGCGGAACTTTTTTGACAGCCCACCAAAAACATGTGCGCCAATTTGTTCGTTCCACTTCGGCTCATTCCGAAACAGCAACAAAACCAGAAAAATGCATTCGAAGCTCCTCAACACAAATTGAAGAACCTTCAGATCAAACATCCGAACATAGTAAGACAGGATTTCATCAATCATCAATTTTGATATCAAAGTCAGCTGAAACCATTGAAACAAAATCATCCACCAGCGGGATACGCACTCAGTTAACCTTATCTGGGGGTTTCTTGGCACCCCCAAACCGAAAATTGACCATACTGAGCCCAATTCACGCTCCACCTGGATTTCATGATCTTTTGAAACGTCATGGGAGATCCCCTTTGTCACCAAGGATCAGTTTCCCGGGAAGTGAATCGGATTTGTTCGGGTAAGTTTTGTTACTAGACCAACTTTAGGCCCGACTGTAAATTGACGATATTTTTTCTGTTTTCTGCTGATATACCGAAACAAGCTAAGTTCATTGTGTCCCGAATCTTAATTCTCTGATACAAATAGGTCAAGTGAGAAAACTCAAATGAAAAGAAAACTGAGGACAATAATTATCTTTTATCGGTTTCGACATTCAGCACTTAAAAAATCGATAAAGTTGGATGAACAAAATAAATATTGACAAAATAATACAAAATAATTATGAAAAATTTCGAAAGTTTCTTGAAAAACCGATTCAAACTAATTTGAAGAAGAAAATGTTTCGAAGGATAATTAATAATATTTTTTAACTAACTGAATAAAAAGGAAATTTAAGTTTGTTCTATCTGGAAATGTCTCGAATTGTAAAAACACAATTTCGTAAACAATTGCACTTCCAACTGCATATTCTACTGCATTTACATTCATTACGTAAAATGTTTTCTTGACCTCGAAAATTCAGAAAGTATTCCAGACGCACTTGAGCCAAGCATTTGCATTCAATGTTTTCACGAGTTTGAAGAGTCGAACAGAATGGGAAATGGATTTGTCCAACATTAATGAATTCTTCCACAATTTTCACAGGATAAAGGAAATATCCGTGCACAATCACAATCAGTGCTAATGGAAATAAAATATATATGTACTGTTCATTCCGCTCTAAAGACAACTGCATTTGTGTATAATAATTAATGAAATGATTCTCATATGTTTATTAATCTATATTAATTACTAGTTGGGTTACTCGGTCTCACCCGGTGCGACGAAAATCGTTATTATGTTAATATCCATCGTCCCATATATCAGAAATTGTTTTTAAGCCTGGATTGATCCGTTTTTTGGATTTAAAAATTTTTTATAAAAGATTCAAATTTAGTAGCCGCATTACTGAAAACCATTGCTTATTAAAACCCGTTGAGATCGAGAAATTATGGACGCTATTTTGGATCCGCTATCTTGATTTTCTAAATTCGGACAGCCGATTTGAAGTCACCATCCCCAAAAACCCTTATGTACCAATTTTCATGGAGATCTCTTTAACAAATTTAAAATTGTCGATTTCGATCGCGATTTTGGGTTCGCAATTATGAAACCGAAGAAATATACTTTATAAGTTAACTTGCAATATGTATTACCTTTGCACAAAAAATAAAAATATCACATTTTTAATATTACATAAGTAGAGAGTCAAAGCAACATACCAAAAAACAATTGCAATTGTAATTTTGAATTAAAAAAAAAAAACGTTTAATCATCTTTCCAAATAGAGAGAGAAAAATAGCTTAAAACTTCCTTCAACTAAGATAAAATTGTAAGCAAATGTTGGTATTGTTGTTAACAACTCAAGCGAATCCTGTAAAAAATATTTACAAACATTTTATTTACAATGTTTTAAACATTTAAATAATTCAAAAATGTTCATGAAAATTGCAACAAAATTCAAGTTGAATTAAGCTTTGGCCATTTACATTAAGTGGAAACAGGTTTCTTCCACGTTAATGTATTTAATCAGACTTATAGTTAAAGTCCTTTGCTAGTCCAGAATTTCCAAAGGACTTTCTTGATGTCCTGCTGCTGGCCAACGTTGCAAATACGTGACTAGTCATAGCGTGGCACAGCTTACAGTCAGCAAAGCACTAACAGAAATTCGCGCTCAGCAAAGTTTTTTGAAGGAAACCTCCCTCCGCACGACTTCCTGATTGCATTGTTCTTTGAAAGTGGATTAAATCGACGGGTATACGATTACATTTTTTTTTTAAAGAAAGGGTTCCTTTTCCATTCGGAGCATATAAAAGTCTTATAAGTGGCATCACGATTTATTACTGCATTTGAAATCAACTTTAATACCTTGTTATTATGTGAGTACAATTACACCCCGAATAATGCTCCAGATACTTCTAATCATCCCTGACTAATAATTCATTCAGTACCCTAAAAGAATTCTCTCTCCAACAGATGAAGTGTTATTTCAACCATTGATTTCGGTGGTGTGGTGGAACAAAGGAGAGACTGGCAAGGAGAGTTTATTGTAATCCGTTTTTCTTTATATATAGTATACACTTATTTATATACCCATATGTAATAAAGAAGCTTGCTATACCAATGTGATTTAGTTATGTTAATCAATTCGGGCAGTGGACAACCTGACTACCACATCGGTTCAACCGTGCTGATAGTGCTTTTGCATGCATCGCATCCTTTGACGGTGAAAAATCCCAAACTGAAGGTGGTAATCAATGCATATAGACGACCACTTTTTGGGTTTCATTTTAAAAGGGGCGTTCTAATTAAAATTTGTAATCAGTTCTGTGTGGGTTTCCCAGTGCAAAAGGGAATCAGACACTTCTATAATAGAGCTGAATGTTCAAAAAAGGCTGCGATAGTGCCTTTGACTTTCAAACTTTATGTATCTTGATGAGATTAAACTGCCGCACAGAGAAATTATTTTTAGCAAAATTTTCAATGTGATTTTGACAAATTTAATAAAAGGAACTTTTACCACCAAAACTTCAACTTTAATTGTTGAAATCAAACTTCGTTCAGTTGTTTAACATGAGTTCGACAAAATAATTAAATATAAAACCAATTTTTCGGTCGGTTGAAAGTTGAAACTATTGAAAACATTCCTAATCAATTTGTTAGTCGATCAAGTATCCTTTTACACGATTAATGATAATTGATTGCGAAACGATATTAGGTACTCGATGCAATTATTAACAATTACGAAACAATCCCAATTATTCTTTTTATTAGGAAAAGCAATAGTTTTATACATATAGGTATTTGGTACATATATTGTATTTTGAAAAATTCTTCTTCATTTTTTGAGTGAACCAACATTGGATGTTTTGGAAAAGTCATAAAAAATCGAAAGCCTCAAATATGCTCAAATATAAAGTTTTATAAGGGTTAAAATTTGCTGATGTCCTACAAAATTGACAACTCTTTCTTGGAGTGTTGTGCCCGATACTTTCCTGTGCTGGCGCCGCATTCGAGAATCGCATTTGGCGCCAAGGATGCCATGGTAATAAATTGTCGGATGTTTTGAATGAGACAAGAAGGGGTTATTAAAATTATTTTCTTTTTACTATTTTCTTTCAATTTTTATTTTCCGACACTTTCACTTTCCCGACACGAGAAACACTTTCTTCAAATTTTGTTTACGAATGCACTGTGTAGTGTTTCTATTTAGTTGTTTTATTTGCGTCGGTTTTTTATAAGATCAACAAATGAGATTTACTCAGAGTGATCCTACAGTTATGCAATCATATTTAAATTTGTCAGTTGTTGATTTCCTGAAGAATCCTGGAGCATATGATTTAGGGTATTATTAGTATTATTATAAATATATTATTATATATATTATATAATAGATAAAATAGAAAACAAAACAAGTATGAAATACAGAAAATATTCTCCTGACATATTTTGTATTTTTCACATTTAAAAAAGGAAAGCTAAGTTAAATGAAATATTTTAGCAATAAGTGTAACTAATGCGGAATTGACTTCTTGAAAATTTACATTAAATTAAATAAATTTGGAGTGCATGTTACGATTGAGTTTCTGATCTTTGCCAAGAGGAACGTCTCCTCACTCCTAAGTGTATGTATGTATGTTTTATTTTCTTACCAAAATTTAAAAAATCGATAAATTCAAAGCTTAACCGTAAACATGATCATAAAATATTTGCGATGATTTCAATTTATTATAAGAAAAAACTGGTCCGAATGAAACTTCGACTTTCAGTGAAAAACTCAGAAAACATTTAAAATTTCATAAAGTTTAATAAGCAATGAGAAATCAGCTCTAAAGTTACAACACAAAATCTCTCATTATGGCGTTGACCATTAAGAGTACACTAAAAAATGTTTACTAAAATACTGACTTACACCAAGTTTATTACAATATTTTAATCCATTTAAAATGACCTATGAAAAAAACTTATTGATCCTGTACATGTAAACGATTACAACAAAAATTTATGTATTATCCTGAAACTGAACATAAAATATGCAACTCATTTAATGGCACTTATTTCATGTAAAAATGAATCTTTAAATAAACATTATTTTTTTTTTTTGTTTTTTATTTCCGGAAATACGAAAATAACATTTCCAAACTTCATACAACGAATATTGAAATTTTGAGAATGTTTGTATTGATTTTAAGGAAAACCCAGAATCAGTATGCAAAATTTCACGATAAAACATTTTGTCTTGTTTGTTTACAAACATTTCCTGTTGTCATTATACAATGTACAAAGATGGGGTACCAGATACGAAAATAAGACCCCCTCTGGTTTAATTAAATCGCTTCGAGCGTTAAGATGTTTCCTGCTGATAGCGGCTCCTCTTATGTTTACTAAATAATTAAAACTTTTAGAAAAGTGTCCTTTTCAGTTCATGCGTGTGATCGTTTAACCAGCAAAACATTTAAGTTCTTCAATTGTGTACACAAATTATTTATAGTTTTCGCATTACATCGTCAACGTGAGTTCACTGGTTTGGATTTCAATGTTTAGAAAACATGCATGACAAAGTTAAACGATATTTTAAAGTATGTAATTCAACCCTTTGAGCCGTACGAACGGTTCCATACGGATGTCCTGCAGAATGGATACACATTAACTAAAAACGAATATATTCGTTTGTACAATAAATTTAATTTTTTGAGAGAAGAATTGAGAAAACTAGTTGGAAATGATATATATAATAAATTAAAGGTAATTTAATTTTAAATGTTGGCAATGTTTTTAAAATTAATGAAATTACTTAAATGAAATTATTTTACAACTAAGAACTAAATATTTTAATTATATTATTATTATAATTTCAAATGAAAAACTGCAATTATAGTTTAGGACTTATTAAAATGATGAACAACTTCGAGCAATTTTGTTGTCATGGCGAAATGAAATGAATTATAAATTTTTGAGCAGGATTTCCTTATTACATCGTATCCTGATTGCGAAGAGCCTTTGAAAACGATGATTACATTAAAACTGCAAATTACATACTATACATGAGAGGTGTTCGGAGTATTATTTTGTTGCTACATCGACATCCTGAAAATATAAAGAAAAAACTTTCCTCTAACTTTCCAAATCTTATTAATGATATCCTGTGAAAATTTCCAATGGTAAATTTATCTCTTCAGTTCAGTGAATGCGCTTTTGGATATGTACATTGTACATATGTATGTCCATTGTCAATAGAAGGGTTGTCAGCTTACTCGTAAGTTCCATCCAAAAATTTTGGATACATTCAACACTGATATTTATAACATGGTCCTTAATTAATCCTGGTTTCATTCAGTCAAACATTTGTACACCACATGAAAGCCCGATTTAAGCTTTGTTAGTTCAAACAAGAACAATACGAATAGTCTACTTTCCATAATTGTTTCAGCAGCAGGAAACTCCTACGTCATCTCATCCTTATCACAAAACAAATATAACAGGATATTTGCAACGTTAGTTTGAGATATATTTGAATCACACAACAGATTCTCAATTTGTTCGTGTTTATTCAGTTTACCCTTGTTCAATGAAAATATATAGAATTATTTCAGTGCACTTTTGCCAACAATGATGTTCTCCAAAACCATTGTCCAAAGAGATATGCTCCCTCAGGATGTGTTGGCAGGATTCATACATGTTCAAAACGAATGACATTTTCAAATTATACCTGTGTCTTGTAATTTATCTTTCGTCTTTAAATCTAGACAATATTGTTTTTTTGTGTTTTTGTATCGTGTGTTCCTGTAATTATTACCGTTGTCTTTCATGTCGATTCAATAAAAGAGAAAAGGATCCCATATCACTCAAGGCTTCGCATGGCTCAGATGTTGTTCGTATTTACTCAAGCGAATCGAAGCAAAATGCGCAAAAATAAAACAACGTATAAAATGAAATAGAATAAATGCTTCACGTATCATTGTTAGGCCAGTATTAGGATGTTTATTATACGACTTTAATAATGATACTTAAGTACATTGATGCAAAAAAACAAGCACGCATTAAGTATATTTTTTTTTTTTCTCAAATGTTTCAGCATGTGAAGAACTTCGATTTGCTTCAATAACACATTTGCAAAACGTACCAATCACTCAGCCAACATTTCTACATACATAGCAACAAATTACAATTCTATAGCAAAATTGTGTTATCATAAATTTTGCCGTGGGAATTTCGTTTATATTTCTTATATATAATCCTGACACATTTGGAACTGTCAATCAAGTTGAGCTTTTCAAAAATGAAAAATTTCCCATTATGTTTTTTTATTCTAGAACATTATCAGCTCTCACCAGTTCAAGTTGCTCATTCTTCCATATCCTTGACCTTTGCTTTCTTCCACACCCCCACCCTCTTTCGTCTCGACTTAATTCACGTTATTTCACATTCAACTGATATTTCGAATTAAACTGGAGCAAGGCGAAGTTCACATTACAACTCTTCTGCATGAGGTAAATCATGTCATCTCAAAAATATGCAGAAGTCTCTTGTGTGCATCACAAAATGTTTTCATTGGATTCCTCTTTGCCCCGAATAAATGATGAATCTTTAATAAAGTTTTTAAAGTTATCTGAAAATAGATGTTCGCTTATGTTGGCTCAAGAGCACTCAAGTCAACAGGCGTTATTAATCCCGGCTAAGGATTCACTTCGTATTCAACTTACGTAAGTGCATTAATTGGCAGCATCCTGACACAAAGTCCCGGTCTCGCTTAGACTGCATTTAATAAAAGCGACTGGAAGGAGACTAACATGACACAAAGTGCCTGACTCTTTACAACTCACTACGATGCAAATTTAATTCCCTTTGTTATTCAATATTTTTTTCTCCAAAAAATATCACTTAAGAGTACTTTTCAAAAAAAATTTTGTTATTAATTTCGTATTACTTAAAAGTACGTAAAAATTTGATTCCATTTGGAAACACTTTAAAAGATACCGAAAGTCCGAAAATGTATTTCGTCATAATTAGGAAAAAAAGGTAAAAAATGATTTTTATTATGTATTTTTAAAAATTTTTTGCTCAATCTCGAAGTTCTCCTGTCAGGGATGAACATAAAAAATGTTTTCTTGAATATTTTCTGAGTAATAAGATATAAAATATGAAATCATTTCTGAAGCAGGACTTTATGTTTTACAAAACCTAAAAAATAAGTTTTTTTCCTCGGGTTTTTTTTATCCAGAATATTATTAACAAATTATTTTTCGTCAGCAGCGATTAAGTCTCTTTACATGTTGAAATCTACAACGCTGTAGTCTTTAAAATATTCGTTGTATTTTCATTGGAACATCTTTAGTACGTCCAAGGTTTTTTCGTAAATATTGAACGTTAATTGTTATAATTTTGAATTTAGGGCATGTAAGCTAACCTCGTAGTAGAAAACAGATTCACCAGAGCAGCATACACAAATATGCAAAGTAATTCCACACAAGGTTGATGATGGGATTTCAAACTAATTGCTTCAGAAGATATCGCAAATGTACAGCTCGAAAAGGAAAATAAAATATATTGTGAAGCTCAGTAGGTTCAACGGAAATTAGTACAAACAAAAATTATAAAAAAAAATTGTCTGCGTGATTATATTTTTTTGGATTCGTGTCGTAGTCGAGACACTTTCATAAAATATACTTTAATACGACTCTTCAAATTAACTAAATTGTGAGATATTTTCTAAAACTACCAAACTTTCAGATTGTTGATTGGCAGAAAACCTTAAGGAATCAACGCTTAATAGACAGTTGACTAAGAATCCCAATAATAGACTAATCACAATGAATCCGTCGTTCGGCGTTCCGTTCGTGCCCACTTCGAGCTCAAAAATACCTTTTTTTACATGGGTAACAAAACTCGAAGACTTAAATTGACGGATAGGGGAATCCTCAAGAGGAAGCCATCGTGATCATCGTGAGAGCATTTTTTCTTCTGGAACAATCGAATGTCTTGCATGGAAAAATTTACTTCACTTCCGACGTTTTCATGGGCTGACGACTACCCGAATTAGCACGAATATTTCGACGGCCGACGAATTCATTGTGGTTAGGCGCTAATGCTTACCTCATCAAACCAAACGAATTATTATTATTATCAAACGATTTTTCTATCACACACCACCAAAGTTTTCCCTTTGAAGTCTCAAACTTGAATGAAATAAGAGAATTGCACCACCACAAATTAAATAATAACAGGGGTAGTTTTCTCTGGCAAGACATATGTTCATAAAAAATTTATTGGAAGTTCTGAAAATGTGTAAATGCGTCTGCATAATTATCCACTTCCATTAAAACTTTTGTTCTCTGATGAAGTTACTAAGAAAGGACTCGTTCAAAAGAGGTCCAACCATAAAATGAATATTTTAAAGGACAACCAGAATGCAGCACATTTATTTCGGCATCCCGTTAGTCATTAAACAAACATAAATATTTATTATTGGGAAATAAACTGTTGGTGTAATTTATTCAAAGTTTTAAGAAGACTAATTGTAATAAGAAAGTAATAAACCAACACTAAAATTTTTATAATGAAGGTTTTACCAAACAAATGTTTTAATAAATTGGGTTACATGTCAGAACGAATCTCCTTTAATTATTTTAAAACAATTTCTGAAAACACTTATAAGTCTTTTGATTGAATTCGTACAAATAATGCTGAATTTCATAACGGAAAAAATTAATTGTTTGATATATTATTTATAAGGTTTGGTGTTGCCTTCTCGAAGACCTTTTGGTAAAGGTATTATGATCTCTCTAACAGGAATTTTATTACAAGGACATTAAATAATAAGCCAGTGAGAACTTTTTAATTAAAAATGTATGGCAAAATGTTCATTCCAAAAAGGAGCTACTGTAAAAGTTCTAATTTGAAAATTAAACGAGTTCAACCCTTCCGTGTTTGATCACACGGAAACACGAAATATTTTACACGAAATTCGTGGTCGATAAATTAAAACGCATCATTGGTTTTTTTACGTGATAATGTCTTACAATTTGCCCTCTTAACCATTTTGCTTTTTACCTGTGAAAATTTGTAACTCATTTAACTTGATATTAATATTGAAGTTCTAAAAACAAAACAATATGGAATTGTTAATGTTTTGTGTAATTAAGACGATTATTTAATTCTACTTTTTGTTTTGCTAATTACATACTTAATCACACCAGCTATTTTCTGCAACCCCTGGAAATAGGACAAAGGCAAAGGGTTAAGAGGAAGAATATTCTGCAGTTTACTTGAATTTTCCAGTAATAAAAATTATAGGTATAGACTTTCTGAAGTAACCAATGTTGCGCGTCCTTAGAATTTGCACGCTCTTAAAGAATGCTTTGTTTCCCGAACAAATAGCTTTAACAAATTCGATTTGTTGGCAATAGCCAATAGGAATTTAATATCACCCTCTTAATCCCTTCACTTCGTCGCAACCCTTTTCACAACACCTTTGAAAAGAAAGGTTGAAAGTTTTCAAATTATCAAAGTAACATTGTTATTTTAAATCATTAAATGCGGTTTTGGAATCGGAAAATTGGATCTCTTCTATTATTTTAAGGATATACTTTTCGCTTTTCCCCATTTTTTAAGTCCTTGACGATATTCAACAAATTCTCTGTGATGCTTGATCAAACAAAATTGTGCACCTTCAATTGTCCTTTGACTACAATCATCCCGGATGAATTGAATGGAAGTTGATATCCAGCTGAAATGACTCTTTTAAAATGCGTACAAAAAATGTTAGAAACAAGATTTTCTTTACAAACAATGTGAATATTGTTTTCATTATAAAACCGTATAATTTAAATACGTGAAAACGTTACAACAAAAATCCCAAAAAAGACCATTGCGCTTCCAGCAATTACTGAGAAAACACTTTGAAAAAACCTATTATTTTTTATTGTATTCAGTTTTATTTGCTCTTTTCAAGAAAATGCTTATTAAAACTACAAATAATGTATTCTACATAAAAGCAATATAATGAAAAATTTTAAAAAGCAATCTCCTTAGAAACAAGCTCTTGCGTAGTCTTGTTTGATGCAATCCTTTGATATTCGTGACGCTAAAAAGTAAAAGGATGTTATATGAACAATTTCCTTAAATTTTCCTCTTCTTCCTTTATTCAGTTGCTCTTGAACAAAATAAATCAAAGTATGTCGTTGTTATGATGTTTTTAATTTTATTGCATTGAACAATTTATTGTGGGCTAAATTTGGATTAATTCCATCGCGGGACCAAAATCTGATTTCAGCCATTACAACTCTGCCCAGACACAAGACATATTTCATTCCTCTCGGTGCAGAATTGATGGGGTTCGGCTGGAATTAAGGCGATAAATAATTGCACTCATTTTTCTTCATAATGCAAGTTGCCCTTTGCCAATGTCTCATGGCCCAATGATTTAAAATTCTTGACACTCTTTACGGTACCTAACAATTTATGTTATACATGAAACAACTTTTGTTTTCTTGTTTATTGTTTGAAACAATTATAAAAACATTGCAGAAAAGGTATAATATTATCTTTTTTTTATTCACGTTATTTTACATTATTTGTCATATTATGGTTGTAGGGGGTGTTCCACCACTCTACACTATATAGTCATGAGCTTCTCTCTGTGTTGAACTGGAGTCTAAATGAATTGTTCTTTTGTTCTATTTGTTAGTATCTGTTTACCCTTTACTCGTAATACTCCCGAATTAAAACAGCATTTAGGTTTACAAGTAAAAGTATATTAAACTATTCTATACTTACCATAAGGTTCACCTAACTGAAATTTTTCTTCTAAAAAATTCTAAACTCGGCTCTCTTTTTTCTTACTCAACCGTCATTTTCGTGGTTCTACAAAAAGTGAATAATTCACTTGTTAAAGAGTGAAGTTCTCTCTAATAGTCTAATGCAGAAACACCTTTGAAAACATTTGAGGACTTACCCAAATGCTGTCAGTGATCAACTACAAGCAATTAAGAAAATTTCCTTAATTCGTTGTTAACTGATCATTTAATTTTAATTTCAATCCGTATTTTTGGGGTGAATTATTAAAAGTAAACAATTCGAACGGCATTGATCATTACCATTTACATGTTCTACAAGACCAAATACCACCAAAATCCTTCTATCCTTTAAAAAGGACACAAATTACTAGACATGTTAACTTTTCAGAAAGATATAACACGATTCACAGTTATGATTGCTCCACATAGAACTAAGAAACAAACACGTCTCCGTCCTGGATTTAGTCACGTAAGTCATGCTTTTTGCAACGTGGAGCTGTGCTAATTAATTTGGTGTTTGTAAAACGCCTTTTCCGTAAATACGACCTCATGTACCTCACTTTTAGCAAGACCCATTAAAACTTAGCTTCATTGCGGAAAGCACTTAAGTAAAATTAATTGAACTTTTTTTATTATATCATTTCAAAGAGCCGGAGATGTTTTGGTCCATCTATATAAATACACCGAAATGTGTTTTGTTTAAATAACTTTCATATTTGTTGTTCAGATTCTAAAAATATCAGATACCAAATAGGTATTTTTAAATAGGCTGCCAGATCCAACTGTGATATATATTCAAAAATTTAATTAAAATTGACTTATCGTCCTGATCCCATCAATGCACGTAATCCTGAACACAGCACGTAGTCCCCGAAATCCGAAGCCCAATAATTCATAACGGCTTTTCATTAACGTCTTGAGCCAAAGGATCATAATATGAAGCGACGAAATTTCTGTTATTGAAAGCAACAGCCTAAGAATTTAGTTTCGAAATGAATTTGAGAAAAGGACTTTTTTGGGTACAAAATCTAATAGTTCTTTTGTAATTTTTTTTATGGATTCTATCAAAAGTTGCAATACAAAACAACAGAGCAAATTGAGTTTACATTTTCAAGTAGAACGTAGAAAAAGTTTAGCGAAAACATTTTATTGATTTATTTCGGTTTTCCTAAAAAATTCATTGTTCACTGAATTTTTGGAAAAAAATTTCAATAACAAAAATCTTGCAAAATGTAAGAAAAATTACGCGAGGATATTTTTCAGTAAATTTACATATTAAAATTGTTCATTTCTATGTTTAATTTATTAAAAAAAGGACTTTCGTCCTTTAACACGAATTCCAATGTTTGAGTACATAATTTCGAATTTGTTGTCCAATTAACCGTTAACTGCTAAATTTAAACACTGTCAAGCTCTATAATGTGTTCACATGTAAGCGAGCAATTTGCTGTCGAATAATTTATGTTGTGCCAGTCCTTGTTTGCATTGCTTACGACATGCATACATGAGTTCCCCATTTGATAATTATATACTCGCATTCTGAGTCATCTTGTTCTTGTTTATTTTCATCTTGAATGATGTCCACTTTAATTGAGACGGCATTACAACAATTTAAGCGAAGCAAATTTACGCAAACCATTAATGTTTGCGTGGAAAACGCTCTTGACTATTTTTAAACAAAATTATGTGACATTGCATTCGTAATTGCAACGTAAATTTTGTCAAAACAAAAATTGCTTTTTATTTTCAATTTAAAAAAAAACCAAAAGCAATTACTTATATGTCGAGTGTTGTAATCAAAATGATAATGCAACTTCTTCCTATATACAGAAACCAAAGCAACTATTTTGTCAGTGGAACATAATAAGATCATTAACTTTTTGTACTCATCCCTCCGGAAATGAAATCATGCGAAAAAAATACTTCGGGGACATGTGAGCACAACCAGACATGACATCTGTAAAAACAAAAAAAAAACAAATTGAAACTGCCGGACGCTATTGACTGGAGAAACTCTCTGGTCATCCATCACTTCCTGCAGAAATTTTGCGGAAATATCCTGTCGGACTCATGCGGAAGCATCCTGCCGTGATTAGTGTCCAGTCGAATGGAAGTCAGTATCGCACTCGTTGACCTCTGAATCAGGACATTGTCATCGAATACCCGAACCATTGGCGTTCACCACCTCCACAAGCTCAGCTTTAAAGCCAAATCGGTTCATCTTCAACAAACTGCTTTCGTCCTTCAAGATGGCATATGTGAAACCCCCACCGTGCCAAGGACTTAACGAACGTAAATACTGCTGCGACTTGTAAGCAACTCGTCATCTCCAAATCTCGAGCAACACCGGTGAGAGGATCAAAGTGATGAAGCTTTTAGACTTGAGGACTCCTTGAGCAGATTGTTCGCAAAAAAATTCAACTGATGGAAACGTCACGCAGCACAGTCACAGCGCCTCCATCGTCTGCCGGAGGAACTCCGTTAAATCGCTACTGCAACAGAAGGATGCGCCTCCTCCCATCGCATCATCCGCTCCTAGAAAGAAGCGCGGCAGGGACCTGACCCAGCCTAATGTTTTCAACCCCCGGGACCGCTTGTGATGTTGCCGACCTTTGGCGAATTTGCGGGTTTCTCCGTGTCTGCGAACAACCCCAAGGCTGGAAAACCTCCCCCAGGGCTAACTGTGACGCTCGCAAGACCGGGCCTGTAGTAACCGCGAAAACTTTCTGCGCTCCCCGTCCACAGACTGGTATAAGAGAGGTTGATGGGGTGATTTCGCATAATTTTTGCGGCCACTGTAGCGTTCTGAAAAGCTTCACATAGACTCTTCACTGCTCCACAGAGCTTGAGTACAATCGTTTCTTGCTGGGGGAGCTTTTGATGCTGAGTTGCCGCCGCCGTAATCGGGGGTACGCAACCAGTTTTTTTCGCATATCCACACGCAATGCCGCGGCACCCTGTCTCTCGCGAAAATTTGTTTTCTCGCGGGGGTCAGGAGTGCTGGCCGCCCGCCAGTGGGCGCTAGATGTGCTGTTATCACCTTATCAGATCGGGGGTGCTGATTTCCTCGCGGTGCTGGGTGTCACTGGGCCTCTTTCCTCTCTCTCCCAAGAAGCTTAGGTGCTCTGATTTCATTGTTGACGTGCTGCCTTGGCTCTGGCTGCTGCCACTTGGACTTTCCGACGAACTAGAATCCACAGTAGGTTTCTCTCGGGCTCTATGTTTCCACTCCTGTATAATGCGTGTGACATCACGGTTAAACATCAAGATGGCGTCTCCCGAATCGCACAAAGTATTTCCGGTCGAGTTGAATTGAGGCGGTGTTGCAGTACCAAAACAAATCGCCTAACCTGAGTAATTTCCGCGATAATCACCACCCGTTCGAACAGTGCTGGCCGCAGCCGTGAGAGGTGTCGCGAACTCGTTCGCCCTCGGCAGTGCTTGTTTCTGGTGTTTTGTAGGTTAAAGTTGGTTCCCTTCGATATTCCGCTGTGACGATATCAATTAGTGAGTTTTCGAAAAGTGAGCAAAGCTGCCTCGGTGCCCAGGGGGCGCGAAGGCCACTGGCTGTTTTTCTTTCGCCGTCCGTGGAAATGACCGGAGTGTGGTGCGGTAATCCAATCGCGAAACGAAAATAGAACATTTTGAATCGCACCGACTGAATTTATTGCAGTACTACGCCAAATGGTGTTGCTCCTGAAATACTCGACTCCCAGTATCACGCACCGCAGACCGAGCAAGGAGCCTCGATAAATCAACAGCGACCCACTTTCCCTACGTTAGGGCCAGCCAGCCCGCTCAGTCGCGGACGACCGTTCGACGGTCCGTTCCCAATTTGCCCCGGAGGCCTTGGGAATTTGGGATACCGGGACAACAAAATCAATCATCTCCCGAGTGCGCCGCGTACTGCGATTAGCTGCCGCCGCTGCAGGTGCATTAATCGGCGCTTATCTCCCGACGCCGCCGTCCGCGGGTGCCGTTGTGTAATCGGCGGACGTCGCACGCGAGATCTGCAATTGACAACTTGTGGCGAGTGCTGCATTGTTTACTACAGAGTACGGAGCCGCAATCAAGTTCCCGGAAGAGTGATAAGATCTGGCATTCGGCGAGAGGCACGTCTCGGCCGACTTCTGGCGGCCTTGCGGCTTCTGACCACAGAATTTCCACTCGGGGTTTGCCATTGGCTGGGAAGTTAAACGCTTCTCTCTACGCCTTAATTCATCATTTGCTTGCGAATAACATGCAACATTTCATTCCGTTAGCTAATTAGGAAGACATTTTGCAAGTGATCGCCTCTATGGGGGTCTCGTCGAACACTTCGGGGGAGTTCACGTGCCAGTTCAACAGATATAGTAACCCTTTATTTGAACGACGCTGACACTTTGCTACCCTGCCACTCCGTGTAATCTTACTCATCCGTTGGCTGGACGAATAACGAACACCCTCTCCCCAGAATTTACATTGTTTGCCCTGAAGAGCTTTTTGGCAATCTTCAACCCTTCTCCTGGCTGTTGCAACTCGGAGCTGTGCCATTTCAACCCTTTCGTTTTTATATACCATCGATTTTTGGGGCATTTTTCTCAGCGCTCGCTGGACCAATTTCACTTCTTGAATGTTGTTGCTGTAGTTCGGCGACTGTAAACAATCCGATTTCCCTGGTATTTATTTAACTGGGACGCATTTTACTGAGCCAAGGTTTTTGAAATGTTGCGCGCAGTTTACTTTGTTTATTTATCGTTGTTTGGGAGTAAATGCATTTATTCATTACTGAATAACTATTAATTAATTTCTTAGATATGTGACTCTAAATAGTCGAAACTATCTTAAAAGGTTTTATTCAGATAATGTAAATTGAAAATACTGGTTAAAACAATAGATGATAATTCGCAATCGTTGACTTAATTTGAATTGCAAAACAGAAATCTAATTTTAAATTTTTATTCAATTATTTACAAGAACAATTTCATTAAAAACTTTCCGAAAAGCTTGTCTGTAAATATCAATTGGAAAATAAACCACAAAAAACATTCCAAAATTAATTCAATTAATACAAAATACATTCACAATGTATTTTTAAAAAACATGCAATTTTTATGGTACCTATTCAAATTAAAATTGTACATTTCCTTGAATGAAAACAATTTTTTTGGAAAACTTTTAGTTGCCAGGGCGAAACATTCTTCAATGGAGTTATTCAATATTCTTGACAAAAATCCATTGAAATTAACTTACCGGAAATCAAATTTATTTGGAACAATTTTCAAATTAAAATAACCTGACAAAATGTTTTGTTTTTATTTTGTATGATATTGTTTATTCCCTTTCAAATTTTATGGAATCAAAACTGAACGAAGAAATTCAATTCACAAATTACTTAATATATTATTTTTGTAATATTTTTGTAACATTAAATTTGAATTTGCTTGGCTTTTGTTCAATACAAATTGCGTATGCACAGATAATCAGTGACTCTTTAGCCTGTCTACGCAAAGTCTACTCAAATTAAAACAATTCTTCAAAATTTCAACAACAATTGAATTCTTATAAATGATTGGTAAAAAAAAACCATAAATAACTTCATAAAATTCATTGAATATTAGTCCTTTGAAATTGTTTGTGTCGGGAAGAAGTCCAAGCAGAAGACTAAATTTAAAGTATTTTGGAAAATCGCCATTAAGATTCCGTTAAGTTACAATGATGACGTACATCAGGAATGGACAAAAGAAAACTCATGCAAAAGAAAAACATCTTTTCAGAATTGCCTGCCATAATTATATATGGAGACCCTTGTCATGTATGCTGCCAACTCTTCTGTCTGTTATCAACCCTTCAACTGTACGGAACAATTTCACGCATTCGTGCGAGAAATGAGATCTTTAAGATTCTCGGGCATTGAAATTTTAAATAGTTTTGTGCAATTATTTTTTGTAAAAACAAAAGTAAGATCAATCCCTAGCAGCGCTTATAGAATTTTATTTGGCATCCGCCATCCGTGGTTCTATTTTTATCCCTTGGTATTCAACGTTCTCAAGGGCAATGGACGTGCCTTGTCTGGTGTTGTGGGGGTGGCTCGGTGTCAGGTGATTACTGCTTATTAGACATCCTAATGGAAATATTTGTCATTTGCTTTACCATAGCTTATCACCGGTGTTAACAGGAGTCAATCATTATAATATAATATCAAATTGATTGCTTATGATGAATGATGATTAATCAAAAAAAAATTTAAAGGAATTCGAAATTTTCGCTTTTAAAAACAAACAATGTTTTTTTGACTGTCTGACAATTTTTAAAAATATTTCAATTAATTCTAAAATTTCATGATAATTTTTCTCATCATTTTGGACTAAACATAGATCTGCAAAATGAATTCGAATTTCGAATTCTAACTGTCCTCTCATATTTATCTGCGCGTCTAGTAATTATTATTGACATAATTTTAGAACATTAGCCCATTTATTTGGAGGACAACTTCTTCAATTGCACTCCCAATTGAGGCAGATCGCGACAAAGCTTTATTCAGTTTCTTTCCTCGATGTCATTGCTTGTGAGCTCATCTCAATTTTCCTCTGTAACGTAATTAACTTTCGAAAGCAAATTTCGAAATGCTTATCAACTGCTAGCCACTGGTTGACGGGGAACGGGAAAGTGGTCCAGAGCAGTTACGATTCATAACTGCTCGCTTGAATGTTCCAATAACTTGGTTCTCGCGCTAAGAAATCGATTCGTTTCGGTGCACGCGGCTTCAATCCAGCGCGGCGCAGTGAAATTGCGTTTGCCTACACGAGCGCACTCAGTGTAATTGATTTCCGGTTGTCAGCGAAGATAATTAGCTAATATTCGTTTTTACAGTGTTCGTAAGTTAGATATGCAATAAAAATAGGACTTTAAGCAATTCGAACGGATAATGTGCAAGTGCAGTGGAAACAGTGGAAATCGGTGGCGATAGAAAAAATGCCCAGAAAACACAAACGCATTTAATGGGTGATGTGCTATGATTGCTACGTTCTTCTTCATCTTCGCATTTCTCCGTTCACTGCGCTGGACTCAACCTAACCTCTCCACTACACCAGATCAAAATACTCAGCACAATTCCACGCAAGTGATTGAACAACAAATGCGGATGGATGTAAATAATACAACGGTGCCTAACACTGCTGCTGGGTCGGTTCCCGCGGCCGCCAAGAGATCCTCCGCGGGACAGAATCCTGTGCTGTCGCGAAGTGACTCGTCGGCGACGACGACCTCGTCGAATGGGGTTGGCACCTTCACTTGCGGTAAACGACGGTCAACCGCCTCTACAATATCCTCCTCGATATGCTCCGATATACTTCCGGTGGACAATAGAAGGAGTTCCGCGGAGTGCACCAGAACCACCGGACGGCGAAGGTCAAGGAGGCATATTTATCGCGTGACCATCGCAGGAGCGCGCAGGCGAACCACCGGCAGGTATATTTTAATATGACGGAAATATGATGCCTTCAACTGTTTTCAAAATAAACCTTGCCCCTCCCGTCACAGTCGATGCCCGCGACTTAATTAGTCGCGGTCCCAAAATAATCTTAGTTGCATTCGTACAGCTTCCTCCGGCCCATTCGGATGCATCTCTTCAGCAACTCTTCTAGGATAATCCGTCACCAAGTCCTTGTCGAATGCGCTAGATTTTGGACTTATCTCAAAAAACCAGCGACCGATAATGGTCCCGGCATTACCTAAAACTTAACTGTTCTGTTGCGTGATGTGAAATTCGCAACATTAAAGTAATGTAAATCGCGATGTTAAATGGTGAAGTCGTAATGTTAACCTCGAGTACTCGTAATAGGCTCAACGTGAATCAAGTACGGTTCTGCAGTTGGAGATCCCAGTTTTTTGAAATAATTGAATCCAATAGAACAGGATTTGAAGTGTGGCAATGGACTACAGAAAACTCCCAACAAACTCTTAATTGCTACTTGAAGTTAGACTGATTAAAATTAGAGCATTAAAATGCATCTAAGAAAATTTTGCGAATTCGTACATTTAACAGAAATCGATACCACTTGCAACGTAATCAAATTAATTTTCGTAATTATGACTTTCGAAATGTTTCTTCATTTTAATTTCTGCAAATTTAATAATTTACCAATTAGTGCAATGCAATGCAAAATGTTATTAAAAAATATTCTCAAAAATGCAGAAATGAAAAAAACTATAAAGTGTAATAATTATACCTAACTTTTTTTTATTTTTTTACATGAAACTTGTTTAATAAAACTGATTTCGCAAGCATAACGAGATTCAAATCTCCAAAACGAAACCATTGTATTATAAAACCAGAAGCTTTTAACAACAGAATTTCACTTATGTGAACAAGAAATGGGACACGATATCAGTGAAAGCAACAAGATAAAATGCACTTATTTCTGCCGTCTTATCAGAGTCGCCAAAATGGCGATCAACATTTTCAGTTGATATCTTTTCAGCAAGCGAATACAAAAGCAAGCGATTCTCTCGCTTGGGACAAGATCTGAACTTAAGAGTATCTTCTTAAGCTGGAGGTGATTATCAAATCGATAGACATCTTCGTGGAACGATTATAAAAGCATGAATCACTGGAGTCCAGCGTGACTTTAATGAGTTTAATGAGAAGGGAAAAATTTAAGAAAGTTGATTTTAAACAATTTTAGAAATAACCAAACTGATATTACCTATTGTAAAAGTAAGTGGCACAAGTCCAACGGCATCGTCCTAAGGGAGTACAACGTTCCTTTCATAAGGCCAATTGTTTAATAAATTAAACCGCCCCTTTGAAATATTTGACAAACAAATTCAAATTCAGGAAATTACGTTAGAATATTTGAAAGAATAATTTTTTATTTAATTAAATTTTTTTTTTTTAATATTTTTTATTTAATTTTATTTTAAAATAATTTCCTCTTCGTTTAGTGCACCAGACACATTCCGCAGAAAATCGCATAAAAAAGTACATTATGTTCAAAAATTGTTATAAATATAAAAACCGCATAAAACCGACAAAATGACTTAAAACTCACCTAAAACCACATAAAAAACCCAGTAAAAATTAAAAAAAAAATTTTTTTTATTATAATATTGTAATAAATTTCTTCGAATATCTTGGGAAGACTTTGTGCATGCAAATAGGGTGAATTTAAAGGAGTGAAATTATTTTACACTAGCCGGTGTCTACCCGGTTTCACTCGGGGCGGTGAAAATCCTGTAGGTCGGGTTTCAACAATAGTTGGTTAGTTTTTTCAATGGAGGGTAATTTTGGGCGGTTGAATTAGGATAAAGGTGGTAGCTCTCATTGAGCTTTTTTTCTAACCATAAAGGCGAAATACCAATTTTATTGAATTTTTTACTTAAAAAATGGCGGATTTTCATTGAAACTTTCATCCCCTTATTTTACCCCATCAGTCATGGTATGGTGATTTTTATTTTTACAAAACATATTTTAATATATTTTTTTTAAAACACGCGCATAGTGAAAAAAGCAAATAGAAACAAAAAGCTGAGAACTTAAAAAGAAAAATGTACACACATTTTACCATGCGCATCATCATAATGGTATACTATAATTATTTATCTGGGATAATACTCAGTTGCGCATGGTGAAATAATTTATGTAGGTACACAAAATATATAGGTAAATAAAAATCCAAGATTAGAACCTTTTCAAACAGAAAAACTTTTCACCATAATTCTAACTATCGGAAGTCAGAACCGAACATCTAATGGGCTTTAAAATTTCCCTGATAATTGCCCAGATAGGAAATTTAATAATTTGAAGAAATTTTGTACTGGAGCTATATATTAACAGGATTGTAGGCTGATAAAAAGTAGCGTTGAGTTCAATTTGGCAGTATATAAAATAATGTAGAAAATTTCATGAAAATCGATCCAGCCGTTTTGCAGTGATGCTCGGACAAACTAATTACCCATTACAGTTTTATTTATATAGATAGATTTTTCATGTTACTCCAACAAGTCTTTTGGATGAAATACAAATTTATTCCAACTTACATCATCGTACGTACAAACGTATTATTAAGTAACAATTATATCATTTACTAAAATAATAAAAACAATTTTCTTTCCTAAGTATAAAACAAAAGGGAAAAGGAAACCGAAGCATTGAAGTAAAAACTTAATTTTAATAAATATTTTTAAAAACTTATCGATTAACAATTTTATTAATGAAATATATTTGTTCATTTTAGTTTTGACGTGGAAAATGGCCAAGGAGCACGATCACCGCTCGAGGGAGGATCACCGAGTGCCGGATTGGTCCTTCAAAATCTTCCGCAACGCCGTGAATCCTTTCTATACAGATCCGATTCTGATTTCGAAATGTCACCCAAGTCAATGTCTAGAAACTCGAGCATTGCTAGCGAAAGGTAAGTGCCGCAGGACGACACTGCACCCTCTCAACCGACACTGACCACACTAATCACTCCTCTGGACCTTTTCACAGTGCACTTCAGTTTCATTTCCGTGTTTTGTTTTTCTTTCTCTTATTTACTTATTTTCCTTAATACATGTTCAGAATTTGTCTCTTTTCATGTGAATATAAATATCAAGTATATATTGTAATTTTCTACTATTAGGAGGATACTGAGAAGAAAACAACCCTTCCACTTTTAACACTACTCCCAGATGTTTTATTAACAATTGCATTATACAAATAACGGTGTTTTATCGCTGATTGATGTAGAAATCATTTTAAGCATTTTCATTAATACATTGAAATATTTTTCACAAACATTTCCAACATTTTTAACGAACGGCCAATGCATGACATCCCCTTCACCCGCAGAGTGTGAAATATTCAAATCGAAATTCATTTCGACTCATGCCATTTTGAAAATCTTGCATTGCTACTTTTTGCATTTGCTTTGCATCATCATTCTATGAAATTTGTGCTTTCGATTCATTTGTCAACAATTGCAATGTGACTACAGCCGATGCAAATCTAATGTTTGATTAAGCTAAATAACATCGAAATAGCAACATTGAGAGTATTAAAAGATAGTTTAATTGGCAAATCATCTGTGGATATGTCATACTTTAATTTGATCAATCTAACAAATAGAACGACAGTAAATTTTATATTATCAACAATTCTAAAATTGAGAAAACAAAAGAGCTTACATAATTATAATGCGCCGAAAGTAAACAATTACGTTACATTCGTAACTAATTGGAAAATAGCGAAGCGAAACATAACAAATTAAATTGATTAAGTTCGAAAGCATGAACATAGGGAAAATATTTATGACCAATTCCATCATTTTTTAATAATATGAATAAAGAACAAATACCGTGAAAGGAATCCATTATCCAATAGATACTATTTTCAATTTTCATCATTATTAGTTGTAAAAAATAATAACTTTTTCGACATATAGTCTTAACTTTTAATGCAATTGGTTGCTGTGTTTTAGAAAATCTCATTAATTATTTAGTCAATTTCATTTCAATTCCAATTCGAATGCTCCTATTATATTTTAAATAATAAACACGAAACTTGCAACTTATCCTCATTTATCTTACATATACAATTTAAATATTTAATCATCCTTGTGGAGTTGTTAAAAACATTTAAGCTTCCGTTGATATAGCAAGATAAGAATTTTTTTTACTCATTAAAAAAAATCCAAGTTTTACAATCAATGAATATTTGAAAAGAAAACAATACTTCACATTTATGCTTGATATAATTATTTGTTTATTGTATCCTTTTCACTTTATAAATCACGTCAATGGGGCGGATTAAAAACAATGGAAAACAGTTTTAATTCCAAAATAGTGAATTTTATATCCAAAATCCAACATTTTTAAAAATATATTAAACATTTTAGTATAATATAGTAGGTGTTTATCAAGTTCCCTTAGAAATATTATCTTAGGAAATGTTTTTATTTATTATTTCAATGATTTAGTAATAAATGTATTTGGTAATTATAATATGTATATCCCCTTTTGTTACATATTTACTATACGAGTAGTTGAAATCCTTTGAAGAGTGTAGTGTGTATGACTGGTTTACTCGTCATAGAGGAATGCAAAGTTTTTAGTTTTCAACGACTATAGTCGTCATGCGTAGAAAAAATTACCACTGAAATATATTCCTGGAAAGAAACATAATTAAAAATAAGTGTATAAACATTTATATTATGCATTTGAAAAAATTACAGTATTGCAAAGAGTTCAAATAACAAGTGCAGTTATACCAAAGTTTTACCGAAAAATCCATATCAATTAAGAAATCCACAAATAAGATTTTCGATGGTCTCTTTTGGGATCTGCAACAACTCCAATTTCAGTTCTTAACGCAAACCCTTCTGATTGGATAACTTCTATCCTTTCAGACGTCTTCTGTCAATTTCGATGGGGCTTAAGGCCCGGTGATTCCATTACCCCATCCACTAGAACTTCAAGGATCCAATTATTTATGAATTTCAAAATATTTTTTTTTCAATCCCGATCATATTCGAATCCCCAAACGAAGTGGTATTCCTTTTTACATATGGTAAAATGTTATTTTGCAGGACTTCTTTGTAATTTTCCAATCGATTTTCAGAACAGGTTGAGGTCCTGTCCAGGAGGAGCAACCTTACCCCAATTCAGAGCTCTCTCCGGTATTTTTATGCGATTATAATGTTTAGAAAGGAATCTGACATAAGGCATTCCATATCAGACTGAATCATATTAAATTTTGATTTATCTGAAAACATAATTGTTTTTATTTTAGAACACACATAAGCAATTAATGCGTGTTTTTAAGGACCTATATAGATCTTCTCTATACAATGCACTGATCCTGCTTTCTATCAATATCATTATTGATTACACAGGCGCGTTCAAAAACTTTACTATAGTAAACTACCTGGTATGTCGTAGTTTTGCTGTATTTCGTCAATTTACTACAGCGTAATGCTTAATCTCGGGAGTTTTTGAACGAACCGTGGTTAACTACGACGTATCTGTCAAAAACCAGAAACAGCAATCATTACTTGTCTCTTTCTCTCAAGATAAGAGTTGCCAGTAATGTGAAAATTTTTCCAGAACAATTTTTATTTTGATTAGCGTTATTAAAAAATAATTTAATTTTGTTTAATAAAAATATATTTTTAAGTTTTATATCTACATTTCACCTTTTACTGTTGTTCTTTGTCATTAGTTTAGTTGTCGAAAAAGTGCGTTCTTTCTTTCAGTCATTTCAGAGTAAACATTTTAACACGACGTGGTAAGCTACGAGAGTTTTTGAACGACAAATAGTTATGCTAATGGTTATGTTGTAGTAGACAACGGAGTTTCAGAACGACCATTGTTTACTATAGTTGTTTTTTTGAACGCGTTCCAGATCATGGGAAATTTCTAAAATTCCCATCGTTGAAAATGTGGCCAACTTCAGGGCTTTTATAAATTGTAATTTTGTGAACTTCCTTAAAAATCGTCTTCCAAAAATTCCTGCAAACATAATATAAAAGATCCAATTAATACAAATTATTATATTATTTGACAGTTCGTAGTCTAACTTTCGAAAACACTGAATATTTAATATTTTCTAAATTTCCTTTGTCGTTTTTTTTTAATTGGTAACACTGCTATATAGAGCTTTCATTGTCAACGATACAAGGAATCGCAAACCCAGTTAAAATTACAGGGAATTTTAAGACGTTTGTGCAAAGCTGTTATTGGTATAAATAATTGCGAAGAATTTTGAAACAAAAAAATTACAAGGTGCTGCGTTTTCTTTGATACTGAAATATTTAACAGATAACCAATAAGTTTTCTGCATTGTAGTGTGAATCAAAACAGGACCAAAACCATGTTGTGCAATGCCGCCAGACTCGATCTAATCTCCGCCGAAGAACATTTCGGCAATATACTAAAACTCGACCAATCACCTTCCATAAGGTCATCTTTACCGAATTCCTTGTGTACGAGGGTTTCCAATAATTTCCAATTGAAAACCGGCTGCGGTCGTTGTGGAAGTGCACACAGAGCGAAATGCCTCGAGTGTCATAAATACTTGTGTCTGGCTTGTGCAAAAATCCACGAAATAGAAAGAGCAAAGGACACAGTTAGACATGCGATAGAATACTTTCCACTCCCAATAGGATTCTCCCGCAGCAGAACGCCGGACAGCAATTCAGGGTCATCATCTCGACGATCGAGTTCCATAGAATTCAGTAGAACACAAGACAGGATCAAAACACTTCAGGCAATATGCGACATACACTCCCAGATATGTGACTACGTTTGCATTTCTGCGACCTGCCAAGTGTTCATTTGTGCACAATGTGTTTTAACTGATCATAAAAACCACGCTTACATTCTGGTACATCAATACGCGATGTATTGTGTTGATTGGATTAAAAAATACTTGAATAGCAAACTTATTGGGATCAGTAAAATCAGAGACAAAAGTCATCATGCTCTAGAGTTTCAATTGAGTTTGGAGTACGATTGCATGCAGTTAATACGAAGTATACAAGAACGTTTATTCCAGACAGGAGTTATTCCCAGGTACACATTTGAATTCTACATTGAAATAATCGAACAAAAGAAGCGTGAAAAATTCGAAACGATGTACGCCCAAAGGAGAGAATTAAACTTAATCATCGCGGCTTTTTGTGATATTTGTGACAACTTGGAAGCATTGGCGAATAATGCAACCCACATGGATGTAATCTTTTTAGCTAATAGCTATTTGCAATGCCAATACAAATTGGAGAAACTGGGAGAGCAATACAGGCGAATTGATTTGAAGAAGTGGTCCACATTCCTTCGCTTACAACCATCGGGGCAACAAACTTTTCTTGGTGTTGTCTATTTTGAGGAAGTAAACTGGAACATTGCTGACTTTTTAAGTTCCGTACTGAGAGAAGAGCATTTCAATATTGCTCGACAAAATTTTGTCTTTCCGACAGCGGACCCAGCGGGTCACATTTGTAACCCAGCTTCGGATATTCAAAATACTCAATATCAGATGCTAACATTCCAACCAATTTTACCAATCCACGGAAATGTCGAACCTCCAAGGAATCTATCGCCTCCTGTGCGAACGAGTCTAATAAATGAATATGGACATCACAACATAATTCCGAATTCGGATACTACACCAGAACGAACGATGGTGTATAATGAAGAATCCCAACCAGAAAATTACCCACAAATGCATCATGAATCTGAACGAAATCCAGATGTTCTACTCAGTCAACCAAGTCCGAACCAAGATCAAAACAGTTCTTCCTGCCCCAGCAATGATCTTCCATCGTTTGAGCCTAGGATTCTGATGTCTTTTGGACAGGAAGGCCAGGGCAAGGGTCAGGTTTGGAAGCCATGGGGCATCTGCGTGGACCGTTGGGGCAACATTGCAGTTGCTGATCGACGCAACAATCGCATTCAAGTGTTCGATGCGGACTGCAACTTTAGATACTTGTTCGGTAAGCAAGGACGACGGGATGCAGAGTTCAATCTACCAGCAGGAATATGCGTGGATTCTAAAGACCGGTTTATTGTTGCTGACAAGGACAACCATCGTGTTCAGATATTTACAAACTCAGGTAAATTCTTACGGAAGTTCGGGATGAAGGGTTCGGCTCTAGGAGAATTTCAATATCCATGGGACGTTGCAGTCAATTCTATCAACGAAATTCTTGTGAGCGATTCGAAAAATAAACGAATTCAAAAATTCGATGCCAACGGCGTATTTAGACTTGTCATTTGGATGCCCTCTCTCCTTTGGGGTGCAACTCCTCGTGGCTTGTCGTTTTCACCCAACGGGGAACTGTATGTCTCCGATTTCTACAATAATATGATCCACGTTGTAGATATGAACACCGGAAAAGTTTTCAAATCTGTGGGAGGTCATGGGAAGGGAACATTGGATTTACAGCGTCCTTCGGGACTGGATATCAGTCAGAGTGGAATACTTGCAGTGGCTGACTCCAAAAATCAACGAGTTGTATTTATAAAGGATGTTCTTCAAGTCAAATGGACCTTGGTTTTCTCGGACCTCCAGCAAATTGGCCTTTCGTCCACAGATCGGATAAGCAACGTTGCTTTCATTTCCAATGAAAAATTATTGTGTGTGGTTGAGCTCGCTCCGGATGAAATTACCACTTCAGATGCGTCAAAGCTATTCTTATTTATTGTTGCGATTCCCAACATGAATTAGTATTGTTTAGAGAGTAAAAACTATTTTCTTAATTTTTCATTTCTTTGTTTTAAATATAAAATACTTGTTCCTTAAATTATTTAATAAAACACTTTATTACAAAATTTTCACTGTTTTATCTGTAGTCTATCACTTCATTTACAATATTTTTCCCCAATAATTTTGCTTCTCTAATTTCTACAACTTTAAATCTATCTCGAATTTTGTCACCCTCCATTCTATGAATTTGCCTAATGTTGTCTATATCTACTCTATTTCCTGTTTTTGTTAAGGTGCTTCGATATTGCTGACTGTGGATTTTCTCTTTTTGCTCGTGACAAGTGTTCTTTAAGGCTTTGTTTACCAAGCTTAATACAAGCTAAACTATAACAATAACAAAACTTAACAAGTAAATAAACAAAGGATGGAAAAAGGGACTACCAACTAAATTTACAAGGTTATGCAGGACGGGAAAGTACTTTTTTTCAAAAAAGATTTAGAATAGTGGGGATCAAAGTCAGGGAGAGAGTTTTGCGAATCATCCTGGTGACAGAATTTTCTTATTTAGGGACTTTTTAGTTTTGCCTCTATAAATACCTGAGAAGTAGCCATCAATTACTTTGGTATATACTGCACTACTTTCTAATTTATTTGTTTCTCGCATTAATTTTTTGTTTGTCAATATATTTTTAACGTCATCTTATTCAAGAGCGTGGGTTCTATGTCATATTTTTTAAAAATGGTTTTGATTTCTTTGGTGGTCTCTTCCATGTAAGGTATGTTCCTGTCTTTCTATGGGAAAAATCATTTGCAGAGCTTGGTAGTGAAGTTTTTTCCTCATCAAGTTGTATATAGTGTTTCTACTATACCCATTGTTTTTAGCAATCTGAATTATGTATTCTTTGTATAGAATTACTGTGCTTCATAGGAACTTTAAGCAACCGGTCTAACATTGAATGGAACGCTGAAAGTATCCGTTGAAAGATGATCCGAGTGGATTGGAAATTTGGGATAAGTGAATGTGTTTTTTCTATATATTGCAAAATTAAGTTTATTGTCCTCAATGTCTATTTTTAAGTCTAAAAAATTGATACTGTTTGGTCTTATTTCTATACGGTAAATTCTATGTCGTCATTTAATTTATTTAAAACATCATTCACGAAGCTATTCAGTTGTCTTATTCTACTAATCTAGTAGTAGAATATTTTTTAGGGAATCATCTATACTGGAGTTAGAAAGATTTTTTTCCCACCAATTCATAAAAATTTCCGCAATAAGACTTAATTAATAAAATAAAAGATCTGTACTTACCTCCAAATGCGAAATTAGTTTCGTTTAATGTCACAAATCTTTTCCCATCAATTCCTATTAGGAAACTGAAAGACAGAGTATGGGAAGATATTGACCGCAACATAGCGCAACCGGATAAAACACTTAAATTAAAAAACATAATAGAGGTGTGCTTAAACTGAAATTATTTTACGTTGAACGGGAAGTTTTACACCCAAAGAAAGGGGCTTGCGGCTTGCAATGTATAGTGCCCATTTTTGTGGACTTTTTTATGAATTGGTGGGAAAAAAATATTTTTAACTGCAGGATAGACTCCTTAAAAAATATTCTGAGTTGGTACAGATACGTAGACGATATTTTCTGTATGTATTAAAAGGTCCCTAAATAAGAGATTTAAAGAACACTTGTCCCGAGCAAAAAGAGAAGATCCACAGTCAGCAATATCGAAGCACCTTAAAGAATCAGGACATATAGAGTAAATATAGACAGCATTAGGCAAATTCTTAGATTGGAGGGTGGTAAAATTCTAGAAAGGTTTAAAGCTGTAGCTGCTCTATTATAGAGCAGCAAAATTATTGGGGAAAAATATTCTAAATGAAGTGATAGACTACAGTTATAACAGTGAAAATTTTATAATAAAATGGTTTATTAAAGAAATTTTGAAATATAACAAGTGTGTTTTACATTTTAAAAAAAGAAGAAAAATGTCATTGATGTTCCAAAAAGGACCGAAAAAAAAATTCCTGATCATTTTATTTAGTTAACGGATATTTTATAGATTGTTCATAGTACTTAATACCTATTAATGTTGAAATGAATGCTTAGATTTCCTCGTCCCACGCAACTCAAATCGAATTATACTCATATAACATAAAATTTTTGCAAAATCGCTCCCAGTTATGTTTGGCTTGTCATCAACTAAACACGTATTATAATTACTTAGTATTTGAAGTCCATGACCGCTCCTGAAAAGATCTGTTTTCAGTTTTGTTGCACTCATGCACAGTCCATTCGAAGAACTACCCTTTTCCACGTTGCCTGCTTAAAGCTATTTTACATCAAATCGCTAACCGTTTCAAAGAGATATAATAGATTTCACTAAATACAACAACAAACTATTTCCACTTCTGTAATTCAGAAAAGTGTGTGTGTGTTTTTTTAGAAAAGCAACCCAACTAAAAGTTGTAAACACTTTCAGGTTTAAAGAACAAGAGCCAACGGTCCTGATTGACAGATCGTACGTACATTTATTTTTTTTTTTCCCTGTAAAATATTAAAATTGAAAAAAAGCAAAACATTTAAACAATTGTATATTACGCTTTTATTTTCTGCTTTTCGGATTTACTTGTTTTCTGCTTTTTTACCCATAGTGCTCCATTCCTTTAGAATAATTGCTTTATTGAGGTTTATTGCGGGATTTATAAATTATATATTTTGCGGTGAGATTTTACATTATTTGCGTATTTTGTAATCAAAAAACCTTTATTAAATAAATATGTAGAATTAACGTAATTGCTTCCGTATTATTCATGAATAATTTTTCGTCTGTACTTAATATTGGAGCAAATATAAAATTGAGATATATATATATTTTTATATTTTAGGGTTTTACTCGTGATATATATTATAAAGTAGCAAGGCACTGTAGTGTTATGCGAATAGCCATAAAAGCGTTGTTATTTTTTATATTGGCTATTATTGTAAGTTGCACAATTTGCATAAACTATAATATGTACTTAAATATAAATAACGTTTTGTTAGCTAGTCTTTAATGAGAACAATTTTGGTTTTCATTTACTTTTAAAAAGAAAATATAACAGAAAAATATAATTACATTTTAATAAACTATAATTAAGGATCCTAAAATTGGCAATAAGTTTCGTAGTTTGAAAACTATCACGTGAATTATATTGGAAGTATTCTGAAATTCAACTGCAACATAAAATGTATAAACTAAAACATACACAAGTGTTAATAAATTGGGTTATCGTAAAAATTGATTATTTGAAGATAATAAAAGCCCACGTAAATTGGATTTTAAGTTATCTTATAAACATTCTAAAAAATACATAAAATATTTCATTTGCTGCTAACTGAAATAAAATTGAAAAATAATGTATATTTGAGAACTTCTAAAAATTCCTAAAATACTCCTCATTTTAATGTCTGCTTTGAAACAAGAAAACTATTTACGTTTTCAGATAAGTTGTTGCACTCAGTTGCAGTTTCAGATAACAACTAATTTTAATTTCATCTGCTTACTTTAAGTTGTCACTTAACGCCACGTAATTTCATCTCCCTGCAATTTAAATGTAATTTTGAACTGTGCTGAAATATGAATTTTTCTTGCGCTCAGGTAATAAAATTTTCATCAATTAACAGTTCTTCAGTATTTTCCTAATATTGAAACGACTCCGCTCAATTTCCACACAAAAATTGTGAATAATATAAAAACCAGACCATCATCAACTTTAGTCTGACTTCCAAAAAAGTAACTCAAGCGATATTTGAATAATATATTATACAATTTTTAATCGCATTTTTTTTTCCACCATCACATTCTCGTATCTTGTGGTTACTCCGAATGATTTCCTGGAAGAACATTTTGGATTTGTGAAAATACTTTGGATTTGGCTTAGAACTTGTCTCTGGAAAATGCAAATAACCGAAAAATCCGTCCTTGTTTGCTTGAAAGGAATTAACACGGGAGTTTTATTCTGTCTGGGCGCATGAATGGACCAAACCATGAATAACATTTTTCATGCGACAAATGTGTTGGAATATGATCTCCCACGGGATGCAACCGTTGTCACTCAAAATATTGTTTTCTTAAATAAGTGTGGTCAGCTTATTGTCTAAAAAAACAACAATTATAATTGTAGCAAACAGCAAACTTTTCTCAGAACAAAATGAAAAATTTTATATAGAAAAATTAAAACTTTTTAAATAATTTTGTAATTATTTTACAACAATTCAAATGAAATATAATATCTTTAAAATTGCTTTTGATTGGTACTTTATAAAATAGATTATTTGATTTTTCCGAATTGGAAAACCTCTGTGCGGTTATATTTTCAAAATGTCTCTGACCCAGAATTATTTGATTTGAATAGTATTTCTCGTTAACAATTTCAATTGTTACATTTTATAATTGAATTTTTCATATGAAAATCATTTTCACGCAAAAAAAACCAACGTTTTCTATCCGTAAATTTTTCCCAGCAGAAAAAAATTGTAAAACAAATTTTATTTATTTAGGAAATCCAAAAATAATCAAGTGAAAAATATAATTGCGATCACATTAAATAAATGTATTGCATTTGCATCTTATGTTAAATGTTCTTCTGTTTACAACATTTAAAGCATGGTTAGAATAAGGACGAATTTGTGTCTGTACACGATTACGTCGACTGAGTGTTGGTAAAATTGTTGCAACAATTGCAAATAGTGCTATTCTCGAATGCTGGCTTTTCTTATTTAATGTATTTCTTATAAAATATGCAATCTAATATTTTACTTTCTAGTCAAGTTCTAGATGGTAGAATATTGCTTTTTAAATTTTTTGTACAATTTAATTTTAATTGATTCTAATGAAAAAAAACAAACACACAATGAAATACTTTTAGCCATGGTGAGGACTTGATTGTAACACCATTTGCCCAGATATTGGCGAGTTTACGTTCTGTACGGAACAATCTTCTAAGTCTGACAAACGTTCAAGCTACGAACAAGTAAGTGTAATTGATATGGATATTGTAAATCCCATTGTTTCGGTGTTCTCCTACCCAATTCTTTATAAACTTCTATTAACCAAAAAAGATCCAGGCGATCGACACCATCAACAAGCTCCTCACGTGCTTTGATACCTGGAGATGAAGGCTATGTTCGGCTGGCATTGGACACTATTGAAGAACTGGATTGGTGTCTCGATCAATTGGAAACAATACAAACCCACAGGAGTGTCTCGGACATGGCATCGTCGAAGGTATGATTAATTATGTAATTAACAGAAAATGTTTGAATATTATTTTTTATTCTCTCTTTCAGTTCAAACGAATGTTGAATAAAGAACTGTCTCACTTCAGTGAATCAAGCCGATCTGGAAATCAGATATCTGAGTATATCTGTTCTACTTTCTTGGGTATACTTAAAATGATATTAAATGAATATTGTTAATTTAATAATTTATTTGATTATCTTCAGACAAGCAACAAGAATTCGACTTACCCTCGTTACGCATTGATGAGAACGAGGCAACAACAATTGTGCCATATCCTAGAAGTAGATCACCACGTTTAGGTGGACCCCCAATGTCACAAATATCAGGTGTTAAACGCCCACTATCACATACGAACTCATTCACAGGGGAACGTTTGCCAACATTTGGTGTGGAAACTCCACATGAAAATTCTCTAGGAACTCTTCTGGCAGAGCTCGACACTTGGGGAATAGATATATTCAAAATCGGCGACTTAAGCTGTAATCGACCCCTGACTAGCGTCGCGTACACAATTTTTCAGGTAAAATGTAACACTAATTTTAGTCTTAATTGTTAATTAATTTTGGTTTGTATTTACAGAATAGGGAACTTCTGACCAGTCTTATGATACCACCGAAAACTTTTCTTAATTTTATGACTACTCTGGAGGACCACTATGTTAAAGACAATCCTTTTCACAATTCATTGCATGCCGCCGATGTTACTCAAAGTACGAACGTCTTGCTAAATACTCCAGCATTGGAGGGTGTTTTCACACCGTTGGAAATCGGGGGAGCGCTCTTTGCTGCCTGCATACATGATGTCGATCATCCAGGCCTCACCAATCAATTTTTGATAAATTCAAGTTAGTGCATTAAAGTCCCCTTTTTTGATGTCCTTCAACTAAGGATTTTCTATTTTGTCCAGGTTCCGAGCTAGCCTTAATGTATAATGACGAATCTGTTCTGGAAAATCATCATTTAGCTGTTGCTTTCAAACTCCTGCAAAACCAAGGATGCGATATATTCTGCAACATGCAAAAGTGAGTAGAGCCTTTGAACGCAGGACGATGTAAATATTCGAGACTAATAACTTTGTTGCTTGCAGGAAGCAACGCCAAACTCTACGGAAAATGGTCATTGATATTGTACTTTCCACGGACATGTCCAAGCATATGAGCCTACTTGCAGATCTGAAGACGATGGTAGAGACCAAGAAAGTCGCTGGATCTGGTGTTCTACTACTGGATAACTACACTGACAGGATTCAGGTATGCAGGATGACATGACTTGATGGTACCTCCTTGGATATTGTATAAATACATTTTTGTTTTAGGTTCTAGAAAATCTGGTACACTGTGCTGACTTGAGCAATCCGACTAAGCCACTTCCATTATATAAAAAGTGGGTTAGCCTTCTCATGGAGGAATTCTTCCTTCAAGGTGATAAGGAGCGCGAACAAGGAATGGACATAAGTCCAATGTGTGACCGTCATAATGCGACAATAGAAAAATCCCAAGTGGGTTTCATCGACTACATTGTTCATCCGTTGTGGGAAACATGGGGCGATCTCGTACATCCTGACGCACAAGACATCTTAGATACGCTTGAAGAGAACAGAGACTACTACCAAAGCATGATACCACCCTCACCTCCACCCTCGGCTGAGGAAGGTGATGAAAAAATTCGCTTTCAGGTATTGTATATGTTTTTTTCTCATCCATCAATATTATTTTTAATGTTTTGTTATTTAATTTTCAGGTAACATTGGAAGAGTCTGATTTGGAGAGCCAAGCTGAAGCTGAAAAGGATGATCCTGATGATGGTATTCAAATAAAGGCATCAGGAAGTCAAAATCAATCTCATCACTCTGGAATGTGACGGAGAGTAGTAGGACTTTGCAGAAAACTAACAGAAAAAGCGCAAACTTTTTTGCTTATAAAATAAGGGGTTTACAGAATTTAAGTTTTAGAAATACCTACAATAATTACTTTCTGCAGTTTTTTATACTAAATTTATTTTGTCTTTCTGAAACTATCTATTTCTCCTATTTTACAGCTGATATATTAGTATTAGTCGTCAAGCAGAGCAAAGCAAATTGCGCTTGAAAATTTTACGCGAGCGCACTTTGTGTGCAAGTTAGTCTTGCAGAAAGATTGGTTCTTCTTGATATTGAAAAATCTATTATAATTTTGCTCCGTATATTTATTTTACGGTGTTTTTATATGTTTGTAGATTTTATCAATTGGCAAAAGTATGCATCCAATTGTCTAACTTCGTAGTGATTTGACTGTGATTAGATTAATAATTTACTGTAATATAGTTACCCTGGTGTGCTTACAAAACATGGCGTATATTTCGCTTTGTTACTTACAGTAAGTTTATTTCTATAAATGAAAATTATACCAAAGCAAAAACCAAATGTATTTGCCTTCCTCTTGCCGTGAAATAATTTTTTATCGGCGAATAACAAGAAGAATCAATATTTTGTTTATTAGTGTTTCTTTGTTAAGCAATATACATAATTATTTAACAATGATTGAACTTAAGATATTTAGAAAAAGAAACTAAAAAAATAAAACAAAAGATAAATCTATATAAACAAGCAAAAAAATATTACCAAAACCAAAAAAAAAAAAATAAAAATGAAAAAAAAAACAATTGAAATTAAACTTCTACTGTAGCTAGTCATTTTAATTATCAAAGAGAAGGAAACAAGTTTAGTCATTGGACTCGAATTTAAAATGCTTTAATAATTTACAGAATGCTCTTTCTGCGACTTCCTTTGTTTGTTCTTTTCCTTTGTTTTTTTTTAGTAGAAGATCTCGTGTGTATTACTCACCTTTTATCTAAACCACAAAATGTTTTTAATTAAAGCATTTTTATTGTTTTCATCACATATAAATGGCTTCGTATTAATTACTAGAATAATGGTTATTGAATATTTAATATTAATTCATTAACGGATAAATCAAAATGATTTCTAATCAACTTCAGTTTTCTTGTTTTGGTTTTTACTAATTTTCAAGTAAAGTTGAAAATTTTCGAGGCAAACTGTCTCAATATAAAATAATTTCTATGTAGGTATGTATTTACGTAAATTTTATCAAATTACATATAATATGTAACTTACAGTTTGTTAATATAAATCCGCTTTTGTTCGATGAATATACTTCCGGATAGTTACAATGAAATCAAAATCAAATAATTAGATTAATTTATAAATTTTAAGTTGTTGTAACTCTAAACTTGAACGACAAAATAATAGCTTAACTAAAAGTGATCAGTTCTATTATATTTCAAGGAAACTGAATGAAAAACATCACGCGAGACTTCTCAAGTAATTTTTTTTTTTTTTATGTAATATATGAAATGAATTTCTAATTTACAAGTTATGAGAATTTACAATATTAGCGTAAAACTAATTAATTTAATTGAAGGGCGGGATCCCTTTTTGTTTTTGCTATTTATGGATAAATTAAAAATAATCTTTAGTAGAAATAGCCCTATAGACATTAGAAGAGACAAAACAAAGAGAATTGTTCGTCGCATCAATTAACTTTAGGTAGTGAGTCTAGAGAATAATATCTCATGCAAATCTTTAGCGCTGTCCTTTTTAGCCAAAGCTTCTGCTGGAGCTTGAAATCGGAAATCCGGACACTTGACCGAATCACAGTTCACAAGCTCAAATTAAAATCCATTTCATCCACAGAACATTGCCGAACACGGTTTCTTTGTTCAAATAGATTTCTTCAATAAAATTTCCAAAAAGAATTCATGTAGTACGATGAGATCGTTTCCAAAGTTATAGCAACAATGTATTCTCCATTTATATGTTCATTGTTTTGCAATTCAATTAATTTACAAATATTCCATCTCAAGATTTGCTTAGTATCTATTTATTTCTAGTATTGTTGTAT
Organism: Leptogaster cylindrica; assembly: GCA_963082835.1. Classification (NCBI taxonomy): domain Eukaryota; kingdom Metazoa; phylum Arthropoda; class Insecta; order Diptera; family Asilidae; genus Leptogaster; species Leptogaster cylindrica. The sequence goes on along the minus strand of OY720108.1, from coordinate 3,773,699 downwards.
TTCTGGTTGATAATTCATTACCAAAACTGTGATTCAAAGTTAAGTCCAATTCAAATGTTCAGATTATTTATTTACCGCAAGTATTTTCTGCAAAAACACATTATTTTTTATTCCTAAAGCGTACCCAACAGATGACTCCATATTGAATTATAAGCTAATCACTTATGTTTTTCGTGTTAAGTAACATATTATTATAATCAGTGGAAAGAACTCTTAATTTTCTAACCCAGTTGATTGAGTAACGTGTAGATATAAAACACTACAATAACAATATTTCCCATGATGAAATCATCACATGTATGTAGTCGTGTAGTGCCTTTTGTTCAACTCTGTTTTGAAAACTAACATTAATCCTTCAGAAATGAAACCTATTTTTTAAAGTATGTAATAACTTTTGTTAAAAATGTGTGACAAATTTCATGTTATCTTTATTTTTGATTAATCATTATTATTATTGTAATAAGAATCCATAAAATTGTTTACCTCCTTTTTACATATAATATGAACTGATAGTTGTGCAAAATATTTCCGCAAAAAGACTTAAAATGTGAAGCTTTAAATGAAAATGATTTGAAAATATAAGTTAAAATGAATTCATTCTTATTGAGTTATCAGAAAATCAATGTAGAAAAATAATAAAAGAAATAAAAAAAAAACCATTGTAAGTTCTTACAAAGAAAAAAAAAATGCTATCGATGTTTTTAGTTGAACGTGCTTATAAACTCTTAAACTACTAAAAAAAATAAAATAAATAAATAAATAAAATTCACGTATCTGCAAAATGCATAAAAATAATTTCCGAATTTAATAATCAATTGTAAACCATTTAGCCAAATAAATGTCACCAAAAACCGGCATAAAAATATATTTAGAGATAATAAGTATAAAAATGAAAACAAACCCAATCATCTGAATGTATTGACTTTATATAAGATTCTGTTGTTTCCATATCAAAGTTACTTACATGCAGAACTTGAAGAATACTAAAAGAAGACAGGAAATTATGTTTAAATATTTAAAAGTATGTGTAAAATTTCAGTCAATATTAGAATGAATTTTTAAAACTCAAATATGCATTACGATGACTTCCAGATTTTGTTTTTTGTTTTGTTCTTTTATTGTGTGCTATTTCAATAAACAGTGACAATTGAGATGCGTTACTACTCTATGTTTGATGATTCTACTAATGAGCTACTAAGAATTGGACAAAGATTTGAGTCCAGTTAACAAAAGTTCATTTTCTCATTATTAAATATTCTCATTAACTAAGTATAACCGTGTAACTAATCCCAATATATAACTCTATGTAAATAACTATAAATAAACGTAACTTAACTAATTTGGAACCTTAAGAGAGAAGTAAAATGAAACACTTATATAACTGTATTTATTATTAACAGAAACAACATATAGAAGATAACAAAAAAATAAATAAATTGACATTAATAAGGGGTAAAATGTTCTGTGACGCTGGCGTTACATTCGTTTTGTTTTTCTTTTATTGAAAAGTACTGGAAACTGTAAACGTGTATGAATTTGGAATAAATCTACATATATACAAATGCTGTTTTATTGCAAAATCCCTAATTCCGACAAAAAAAAAACTAATTTCAATTTCACGTTGAAATTTTCCAAATTCCCATATTGAAATTTTGAAATATTTTGTAAAATTTTTACTACCTGTCTATTTTGTCCAACCCCTTTAAGATAATTGTTTCGGAGACGGTGGTTTGTATTTTTTTTGGATTAAAATTAATAAAAAAAATTACTTCTTTGGTGATTCAAAAAAATATAACACCTCTAAAGGCAACCAAAAAAAATCATGATTTTAAACCCGTCACTTCTCCGATATGGATAATATCTTTTACTGACAGTTCCTAGCAAAACTATGAACTATGAAATGTCAGACTTTTCGGACTTTTAGTTTTTTAGATATTGATGGGCAGAAATGCAAAAAATCGAAAATTTTGTAAAAGCTATACTCAGAAACTATTTTACCGAGAAAGATCAAATTGAAATAATTTTCTTTATTTGTTAAATAACTTTATTTCGGTATGCAACGGAATGATTCTTTATGGCGGCTGAATCCATCGACATAGTAGCCGAGGTGTACCGCAATTGTTCCACGTTTCTGTAAGAATCGCTCTTTAGTAAAATTTTACGAGGAAGAAATGCAAAGTCTACTTACTATTCCAATTTCCAAATACAATCCCACCACTACTCTCCGTAAAAATAGATGGGTATGTGTAACTGTAACGTGGTACAAGAAGCGGAAGCGAATGGTCCATCATAATAGTAGAATTATCTGGTGAGCTGACTCCAATGTTAGCGTCGTTTGATGTTCCCGCCATTCTGTTTTGTTCAGAGTAATTTGTAATACTGGAAAATACAAAAAAAAAAATTCTTTAATTCATCTATATTAACATTGCGTTAACTTAAGACTAAAATTTAAGAAACGTTAAGGCATACAATCGAGCTAAAACTTTGCAGATAGGCTCATTGTCGATTGCAACGTATTCTAGCCCACTATGACTGAAATCTACGCCCGGAGTTTAAGTTAACGTAGTTTGGGCTAGCGTTCGAATCTTCTGCAACCGGGCTTTTTCAATAATAATCAAATAATCCTAATAACAGAAAATATACATATAATACGATCGTGGGCCATTAAACAGAAATCCGCATTCATTCTTGTTTAAGATTTCAATTAAATCCAGAAAATTTTAACAAGACTGCTCAAGTATCAAATGGGAATTATTTGTTCATGAGAACTACGCTTCGCGCAATTGATCGATTGAGACTAAAAAGTAGAAAATAAAAACAAAATATTTTGGTCAAATGCAAATCGTCTTTTTCAACTATACCAATATATTCAAGTACTACTGCACCCCTCAATTTTGTTCAAAAATTCTCTATATATATAAACTACGCCACCATTTTACGATTTACATACCTTGTTAAAGAATAGCTAAAGTTATTCGTTATTCGTTAAAGTTATCGCTCCCTCGACATTTGAATGGTTTCATTGTGTTCATGTTAACATTTGTAATATTAAAATTCATAACAAACAGTCAAAATTTTTTGAAAGTCAGTTACTAAAATAATAAAATCAATTTACTTTTCATCTCAATTTACCTGTATCTATACAAACTAACTAATTGGTTGAACCCAGAGCGGATCTAGCTTGTGGTTTAGGAGGAATGGAACGAAACCAAATTATGCAGATTGCTACTATCAGGGGCAGTGAGCTATTTAAGCATTTACTGATTCAATAATAATAAATTCTTTCAATTAAAAATATAAATCTTGTTTACGTAAATCCAAAAAGCAAAATTACTTGCTAAATTAAATCTATCTAGATGTGGTGAAAGGTAAACATTAATATAGCAATGCCGCGTAAGGTAAGAAATGACTTCTTTTTCCTTCTTCCTCAAATAAATAGAGACCCCAGGATGGAATTTGATGCGCATTCGCACAGGGATACATGACTATAATACCTTCAAAAGAAGACTAGTCTAGACTGTGGCGGAACTGGGTCAGCCGCCCATAAATTTTTGCCCACTGCCCTTTATAAAAAATCAAAAGTTTGAACATTGATAGTACAATTTATTGTCGAATTTAATAAAAATAATACTAAATATTCAATTCATGTTGTGACCAAATTTTTTATGAGTTGCATGACCTTACAATCTTTTTTAAGTAGAAATAGAAGTAATCTTGGAATGCTATTTCTCATACTAAATAATACTAAATATTCAATTCATGTTGTGACCAAATTTCTTATGAGTTGCATGACCTTACAATCTTTTTTAAGTAGAATTAGAAGTAATCTTGGAATGCTATTTCTCATACTAAATAATACTAAATATTCAATTCATGTTGTGACCAAATTTCTTAAGAGTTGCATGACCTTACAATCTTTTTGAAGTAGAAATAGAAGTAATCTTGGAATGCTATTTCTCATACTAAATAATACTAAATATTCAATTCATATTGTAACCAAATTTTTTAAGAGTTGCATGACCTAACCATCTTTTTTAAGTAGAAATAGAAGTTATCTTGGAATGCTATTTCTCATACTAAATAATACTAAATATTCAATTCATGTTGTGACCAAATTTCTTAAGAGTTGCATGACCTTACAATCTTTTTGAAGTAGAAATAGAAGTAATGCAATGCTATTTCTCATACTAAATAATACTAAATATTCAATTCATGTTGTGACCAAATTTCTTAAGAGTTGCATGACCTTACAATCTTTTTTAAGTAGAAATAGGAGTAATCTTGGAATGCTATTTCTCATACTAAATAATACTAAATATTCAATTCATGTTGTGACCAAATTTCTTAAGAGTTGCATGACCTTACAATCTTTTTTAAGTAGAAATAGAAGTTATCTTGGAATGCTATTTCCCATTTCTTCAAATTTAGATACGATAATTCAAAATTAAAACAAATGTGCTTAAAACTTAGGTAAATAACATCTGTTCAGTGCTAGTAGGTGATCCACTCCTTGATCTTCAACGAGAAAGCAACTTCGAGCCGGAGCGTGATGCAGAATGTGAACGAGACCGTGATTTTGATTTGGTATGAGAACGTGATTTGGATTCGCGGTTTCTTATTGGAGACATCGAACGAGAGACTGATTTAGATTTCGAATGGGATTGGGATAGAGATATCGACTCGGTTTTAGATCTAGACCGTAAGCTAGATACTGAACGGGATTTTGCTTTAGACCGAGACCTGGAACCGGAGTCTCGACCTGTCTCTCTTTGAAAGTCATCTTCATTTTTATCTTGGCCAGCCGCAACTCTCGTTTGTCCTGCTTCAACATGCTCGTGATCGATCTCCACATCATCCTCTTCGTCCTCGTCACCTAGTGGTTCCAATTGCTCCTCGCGGTAACGCTGCATACGATGCTCATTGGCATCCGACGGACGATGCTTAACAACAAGTTTTGTATTGTTTGGTTGCTGACCAATTTTCTGTCGTCTTTTACTTAGGCGAATTCTAGTTTGTAATTTATCATAGAATACTCCGTCAGGACGAACCACAAAGAAGTAATTCTCTTCATGATTGCTGTTAACATTCCAATTGTATTCACGAGCGATTTTGTACTCGTATTCCTCATCATCCTCGTACAAAACGTTATTAATAAAGTCCTTGCGACGTTTTTCCAAAGTACTTTCACTTGGAAGCAAGTACGCCGCAATTTCTTCGCCACCCTCGTTCATGAAACCACAGATCATTGCTTGAGACATTTCTTCAAGTTGTGCTGGAACACTCTTACCAATTGGTGCCGGATCACTATCGAAAGAAACTTGGGCGCATGAGTACTTCCAATTTTTGAAATCAGGAAACACAGAATGAACTTCCAACGGAACAACATTAGGCTTTGTGTGGTGCTTGGTGATTTCTTTTTTAGAATCCGCAAATGTCTTCTCAATTGCCTTAATTTGAGCTTCCCGGTTTAGATAAGGAGTTTCTTCTTGCAATCTTTTCTTCACATTGTAACCAACTTTTGCTTCAACCTTTCTCATATTCTGTTGTTGAAATCTTGTCGGTTCGGTTGATATATATTCAGATCTCCTCAACCACGAGACACTTCTTGAATGATGGCGGGAACGAAGAGAATCTTGAAGTGTGTGAGGTTCTTCTTCTTCGGCTTCCAACAATTTCTTATCGTCAGGATGCAGTTGCCTATCAGGATTAGGTTGATACAAATCTCTGTTGATCAGATCAATGGTTACACCAAGATCGTGATCAGTAAGCAATTCGTATTTATGATTCCATTCCAGAGAAGTTGGAGTGTACTCACTGAAGCGATCACTTTCAAATGGATACCTAATAAACTTCAAGTCGAACGGTACGTCGGGTAAATTGTTGCAGTACTTGACGTGTGTTTGTAATTCCGACCTAAAATGAATTCCAGAGATAATAAAAAAAAGAAAGCTTAAATGGGCACACCTTTTATCGTCAGACATTATATAATTCCCTTTTTTGTAATCTGCAGTGCACTGTAAAACAACTTTTCCTGAAATCAGAATTGAGAACGTCAATTTAAATGATGTGAAGTTGGCAATAGGAATGGTCGCTCAAAAGCTCCCATAGGATTGGTAAAACATATACACTGTTGACTGTAGTAAAGCCATTCAGCACAACTACGACTTACCACGTAGTTAACTAAAGTAAAGTTTTTGATCGCGCTCTAAATTGCATATTTAGTAGAAATTTAATAATGCACTCTTCTTGGAGCGCGATCAAAAACTTTACTATAATTGTTAAGTACGTGGTAAGTCGTAGTTAATGCTGTATTTCTTTATTTTACTACAGTGTTTATGCCTTATCACAGGAGTTTTAGAATGACCCTTGGTTAACTACGTTGTGACATTCCATTTAAAGACCTAAAAGAACTAAATTATTTATTGAAAGGTAAGGATTTGCAACGGATTAGCCCAACCAGTAGATATTTGAGTAGTCAGTACTCTGAAGCAATTTCATTCTTTTGAGAAAGGAGTGTTTTCCATTTAGACATTAAAACAACCTTTTTTAGTAACAAAGACATTTCCTGTTATTTTTGCAACTTAATTTGATTTTACATTGATTTTACAGAAATATTTCTCTTCACAAGTTAACTATCAATGTTGACACAGTTTTACTTTACATGTTTTCTATTCTTAAACATTTAAAGCTTTTAGTAATTCTTATGGACTAGACTTACTAGCGAAACACGCTTAAAAAATCTACAGATTAGTCCGAATATTGGCTGAGGAAATCCTTCAGGTGCCGGGATGTTCGTGAGAAAATCTCTCCTTCTTAGGAAAATCATTGGTGGTGGTTTATGTCGATGACCAAAATTATTAACTGATCATTTTGCATCCAGAAATATTGTTTGTTATAATTTTCTGATGTTTATAGGGATTATAAATTCATAAGCTTGTTAAGTTAATTAGTTGAGTTCCTTCGATCAACAAAGTAGGCACAATTATTATGCACACGCACACACACACAAATTCAGGTGGGGACAAATAGGAACCAAGGAATACTCGACAGGACACAGTAAACATACATTGAAACACTGAACACAACACAGACAGGATTGGGCAAAAAATATTTCATCTATATTATGGATGCGATCTGTGGTGATTTCCCTGCAAAGAAACTCACAGAATTTTTATGCGCAAGCATTTGTTAACATAATGTTGTGAGTTGTTTTCACAGCATTATTTTGCAATATTTAAATTAAATTGTTTAACAAGATAAACAATAAAGAGGCAAACACTACTTAAATATTACATATAGACAAACTCGTATTTTACTTATTAAATTCTTTCCAACGTTTTTCTCTTTATGTACATAATTTTTTTAATAATGTCGATTTTTTCTAATGTTGATTTTTACCTTTGTAGGTATTGAACTTAATTTTCTAGCACATTTCAAACAGAAAAATTTACTCCCGTATTGTATAAAATGGTTCAATTTTTTTCTGGAGATTTTTTTAAATGGAGTCAATCATAAATCAAATATTATAACGATATTGTTTTTTTTTTAAATTAAAATAGGTAAAACCTGGGATTTTTTCATTTTGCTGGGAAAGTAAATTTTCACTTCAAATAAACAAGATGGTTCTTAAATTATTATTAACATTAAAATGATTTTGTCAAATGAAAAAATATGACAATATTAATTTGAGCTATAAGAATTGTATTAACAAATCGAACTTCGATCCTTTGGCTCATTAGAAAATTTGGGATCAAATAATTGGCTTTTGCATAAATGAACTTTTACTTGCTTGATTGTAATTATCGGTTTCTCAATACAGTGGAAAGCATTTGCAAGTTAATTTTAAACAAATATTAACTTTTCTGGTTTCTGCAAAAAAAGGAACAATACACAATTGAAAATTTTGTGGTGTAAATATATTTTTGTTATTCTTCTCTGAGTTTGCTTTTTAAAAAAATCTGCTAACGTTACTTTGATCACCAATGATATTTCCTATTTTTTAAAAACAAACCAAATCATAATTATTATATTTTCCAACATGTTTTAAGTAGGAAAATAAATAATTAATAATTCATTGTTTCTGCAGATGGAATTCGTAAGCAAACTGTAAAACTAATAAGAGAAACAATTACATTCAGAAACCAATTGATGCAGTTCTGTTATTCTGCATAAACAAATTCCATCGACTGGAAAAAAAGCTCTTCTGTAATTGGCTCGAAAGTAGGTGAAGGAGTTTGTACTCTTTAGTTGTGATTTCTTGTATGTTATTTTGAATCTAAGTCCACTTGGTTGGTTTAAGCTGAGGAAGAAGCGCAGGACATTTTTCAGTAATATATGAGTTTAGCAGATTAAAGGTCAAGGACACTATTGAAATTATATTATTGTTACCTATACTAAGAATCTTCCTTTATTATATTTTTTTTATCTAATTCAGTGTTTTCTTGTTGTTTTTAAATGTTTTCTAAAATACATCTACATTTTGAGCAGAATCCACGATTTAAGAGTAGTACACTATTGTTGCTAAATGGTTTGTTATGCAGGAACGGTTTATTTACTTTAGTTGATTATACATTTGAAATAGGTGTGGGTAAAACTTGCCTGACTACACACACCACGATCAACGACAATTATCTAATAAATACTTTGTTTTTTTTCTTCTTTTATGTTTTTTGTTGTTTTTTTTTTCAAATTGATAAAACAAGTACAAAAATATTTTGACAACAGCAGCTAACATTTACGGTACCAAGTTCAAAATGTGATTATGGAGGGAAATGATTCAACATTGATATATTGATTAATTACAAAAAATTTAATAATTTTAGTTAACGGAAAGATACATTTATATGTAAAATCAATTTTCCTAACTACGTTTAATTACATCGCATGCTTTTTGTTAGCGTTTGCGAACAGTTAATTTGGTGATTTACATAAAAACGAGCACACTTATATTGTTAGCACCTAAAACGGGCTGGTTGTTAATAACTAACATATTCAGTAACTAAGGAAGCAGCACTTAATAAAAATTAATATGAAACATTTTGGTTATTTACAAATTTCAACTTATGCTGTTTCCAGTCTGGTTTTTCTAAAAATATTTTCGGTTAATAAAACTTCAGAAGACTTTGTTACAAAACATCAACAATGTATCAAAAATATCTAAGTGTCCACTAAACGCAGTTCTACTGCTTAAAAACAAAGAATCCTGTGGGATCCCATTCGTTGTCGTCGATTGGTCCAAAACATTCGTCAATGTACCATTCGATGGTTTTGTATAGGTGGTAAAGAGACCCTGATAGATAGTGATCCTCGTCCGTGTAAACCTAAAAGGAATTATTTCGTGTTAATTGATTCTATATAACTAATTTAGAACTACATAAAGCATACCTGATGCCGAAATTTGACTTCTTGATCGATTAGGGATCGCGCCAACATCAATGAGTGCTCCTGATGAACCAAGACATCTGCTGTACCGTGGATTAGCATGAAGTTCCTGCCCTTGACGTTGCCCGCCTTCATTGTGAGATCTGCTTCTTGAAGCGCCCGCAAGTAGTCTCCATTCTGTGGAATGTACCTCTCCGTGAAGAAGGAATCTAGAAAAATCAATTAGTTTAAACGTTTGTCATCTAAGTACATGACCAAAATCATACAGTGGTATCCAAAGGACGTTATTGGATTTACAGCGACGGCGCATTGCAACACTTGTTGCGAATCTTCGATCAAAGTCATTGTGGTCGCGTATCCGCCGTAACCCCATCCGTAAGCGCAGATTCGGGCGGGGTCAATGAACTTCAAATTGTCGCGAAGATACCTGAAATATGGGAAAATGTATGATCCTGCAGGAATACAATTGTCTTAATATCGGGATTACGTGAGAACTCCTAGTTGATCCTCGATTTCCACAGTTCCCAGCTTCCCATGCACCTGAGTCCTTAGGAGTTCGCCTTGAAATCCGCTGCCACGTGCATCTATTTGGGCAATGATCATGGACCGCTGACTGCACAGATACCAGTTCCAGTCCACCTGGAACATCTCTGAAACCAACTGGGAGCCTGGGGATGCGTCTCTGAAATTAGTTGATTGCTGTCAATGGCTCTTTTTGGAAATTCAAAAGCAAATAATCACATCTGTAGCATTAGAGGAAAGGCGACTTCTTCCTCTTCTTTCATTCCCGGTGGGAGGAACAGACGTACTTGAGCATGGAAGCCGTGTCTAATCTCCACTCCGAAAGTGCGTATTTGCGGGAGCGCCAGCTGCCCCAGTCTCTTACGCAGAAGATCACCAGCATGCAGAATATATATCTTCGAGTTAGACTGAGTGTCGACTAGATAAATAGATGGCGACTCTGGCCCCAAGCACTCCTGCACATAGTACGAGTAATCCTTGCTAAAGTAGATCTTGTTGAACAGGCAGTTTTTGGGTATTTCAAATTCGCAGTCCTCATCACTGGACAGTTGCGTCTCGTTGATATTGCTGACTAGTTTGAATGTGTTGGGGGAATTGTCACAGGTGAGACAAACTGGCTGCGTTGATGTAATGTACGTTCGTTTAGTAACGTTCAACTTGAGATTGATTTTGTACAGATGTCTTTCGCCAGGTTTCTGTTCGGGTGTTGCCATGAAGTAAATGATTTCATTCGGTTCATCCCAACCAAGAATCTCGGTGACCTCAAACCTTCCCATAGTTAATGCAACTGCTCGTCTGTCCACAGAGGAAATGAATACCACGTGCCGAAAATGACCGTGCTCACCGTCGCGCACTGGAAGCCTCTTGAGGAGATATCCACCATTGCTGAACTCAAACGAAGACGAATTGGTATGATCCAGCAAAGTGGAATTGAAGGTGTTGATGAACGGGCTCCCCTGTTGCATAAGCTGTTTTGGAAATATGGGTGGCTCGGCCGGAAGAACCCATCCGTCGCTGACTGTCACCTCTGAATGCACATCACGACAAGCAAAGTGTGGTCCACGGCAAATCAATGTCACCGCTTTAGTTTGGCCGCGATCGGTAACGGTGATTGAGAGATCGTTGGGGGATGGCCACACCATACCACCAATGTAACTAATGTTCGTTAACTCCGGCGGTAATTTTACCTGTTGTGGAAAGATATATTTCAAAACCCCTAGATGAACGACGTACGCAGTGACGTTTGGGTTGATTGTTCCAGCTTTGGGGTATCGAATGGACCTCACTTCAGGGTATTTCAAATTATCACCCATCCAAGTATACCTAAAATAAACGAATAATATAAATATTGTTACAATGACGGCCATATGAAGTTTTAATAGAGCTTTAATTGCTATTTTGGATCCCAAAGGATTTGTACTACAAAAGTGAACTTGATTAATTCACTAAATTGAACCAAACCATTTTAACAAAAAGTTCATTCCGAAGTTTTGTCAACTTCGTTCTTTCTGAACACTTATTATTTATAAATAATTCATGTATTAAGAATAAGACATTCAATCAATTCTATTTCTATATGTATATTATATTATATAATATATGTCTGTAGATATTCCCACCAAATTCTAGACTTTTAAGCTGTGCTTACTTGTAATCATGCACGGAGCTGTCGTTGAAAGACAAGAAGGACATGTAAAGACCATCAGGAGAAAATGCCACCGTGTTGCTTCTAAGCTCAGGAATATTATCGTAGGTCCAATCCGGTATTCCGTTGTAGACAATGCCGCTTTCACCTGAGAAGAACAGTTAATAAATGTTGCATCACACAAAAGGACACTCTCACCTGTAGTCGTTATCCGACAAACCAAGTCTCCCTGCACTTTGGGCTTGTAGTATAAATCGTTTTCGTGCACAAAGGCTATCGCCTGTGAATGCATTTTGACACCTGTGGTTCCGGCGGCGATTTGCACCTGTTTTCCATTATTGTTAATATTATTGTTGTTGTTTGGCGCCCACACAACGAGCTGCAGCAAGGGTGCATCAGCGGTGTTCTCCTTGGGGGCAAGGGCGAAAATATTTTTTGTTTGCACCTCATAGACATGGTACCTAATGACAAAGGAACAAAGGGAACTCAATGATAGCGGAATGCACAAACAAATGGGCTCACTTTGATCCATCCGTGGTGGATTCCGAGACCAGCAGCACGTATTTCTGATCCGGTGAGACTAGGAATGATTCGGCATTTAGTTGTCTCTGGAAAATCGAATTGAAATATTGTTTCATTTATTGGTATTCAGGAAAATTATAGCCTTACAAATGATGAATTTGTCATTAAAATCCTTGTTGTGTAGTTTTCCAGATTCAGTACTGAAAGCCCTCCAGATGGATCTCTGAATACAAGCTCAACATCTGTTGATTATATTGTGCAATGAAAATTAATCGATAAATGCATTTGGTGAATTACCACTCGTCCAGGTTCCGTTGAATGGTTTCCATCTCAGGGTTTTCCCGATTACATCTGCCAAGATCATGCGCCTTCCTCTGATACGCATTCCTTCATCTTCTGCAAATTGAAAATGGCTTCAAAACCCAATGGCAATGCTAGTCCAAAACACAGACTACTTTTTATTGAACCCCAATTTGAATATTATCAGTCAATGCTTTTTATATATTTCTATATTAATTATGGTATCTTTTTGGAAAGCAATTAGATACTCTATTTATTAACTATTAATATCAACGCACATATTTTTCTGGACTGGACTGGATTAAAAATAAAATTATGTTTTTAATTTATGTATTTTTGAATATTTTTCCAATGGTTGAAATTTACTTTCATATTTCAAAATTGATTCACGGTGTATTATTCAGAGAAGAATACACATAAACCAAAAGAACGCACTGGCGGGAAATTTTTTTTCCTATTTGATTCACTAAAATCGCTACTCCTTATTTCTTATGTTATCTAACGTAAAAAAATACATACTAAATCTTAAAATAGGATATGTGTGTTCTCGATTTATGTACAAGCATAGAAACAGAAAACAGAAAGAAGGTTCTGTTGCCTTTTTTACTATATAATATAGAGATAGAGAATAGAAGAGGTAGAGAAGTTGGCATATTAATAAAAGAGGACCATATAATATATATTCTGGCACAGAAAAAAGGCATTAATCAACTAGATGCATTTTTTATTACTAGAAATTTTTTACAGAGCAGGATAACGTAAAGCTTGCTCTAATATGATCCTACATTTTCAGTTAAGAGATTCAAGCATTGCCATCTGAAAAATGGAAAACCAATTTCGTAAAAACCCACGGTTTTTTTAGCTGAGTGGATGCGAAAACTGCATCACATACCGAGTAACGAGGTGCATCCAATTTTGTTTATTAATTTTAAAAACATTTCAAATAATTTTAATGTAGTACTTTGCATAGTTTAAAACAAAACCTAATTAGCTCTTCTTTTTTTCCTTAAATATTTTTTAAGTTGATTCAAATTTTAATTTATGAATAAAAAAACTCAATTTATTGCACTTAAATATTGCAGAGAATTGTGTTAATTGTATTAATTCTTAGAATTTTTAATTTTGATTGAGTCTCGATTATAATTTTGAACACGAAAGGCGATAATAAACCATATATTTGTTCATTTTTCTTGAATTAATTGAATAATTAATTAATTTGTGAGTGTCACTTTTATCAATTACCTTCAACTGAAATGAAAATTGCTCTCAACTTGCTTCATATGCAATCAATATGAAAACGTTTTTGATTTATTGTTGAGATGCAATTAAGTCATGTAAATTGACTTGTCCAAATAAATAATTCAAAATAATTTTGGTGGGAGTTGGAGGTCATTGCCGGCTTATCCTATTTGGTAATAATCAAAATATTGATTTTGTGTCTATGTACATTGTACATCACAAATTCAACATTCAGCAGTTGTCCAGAGCGCTACTTACCTGGGGATAATAGGAATATCGAAAAAATAATTAGACTAAAAACAGCAGCAATGACGAGCAGTGCTATGAAAATCCCTCGCCAGTTTCTCCGTTCCGGTGACACAGCCACAAGTTCCTAAAAATAGAAAATAATTGTTTAGACAAAATTACTGAGGAAATCAATAGCATTAATTAATTAGTTCAATTATGCATGCGGCGGGACCCAAAGGAGGAGTGCACTGTATTCAGGATGGCTGTGTGTATCCTTGCACGCCCAACGCATTAAGTCAAGTGGGAGAGGATAAGCTGAACGAATGCGGCAACGTGGCCATTCGTGAGTGGGAAGGGGGTTAAAATGCATACCTAATTCGAGAACACATTACTGTGGCTCTTATCACCGGCTTATCACCGATGAACGTGTTCAAGAACATTGAAGGCAGAGGAATCCCGAGTCATTCAGGATATTGGTGATGGCGAATCGCAAATGAATCTCCACCTTTGTTGGGAATTTTTAAAAGCAGTCATACTTCCTTTATCTAATTATTTCCATAGGGCGTAATTGTATAGTGTTCGCCTTCTGTGATTATAATGTATTCGTGGAAAAACAATTGAGAATTAAACAATTGCAAGTCAAGTGAAGTTTGTCAACATCTTTCGAACAATTTGGAATTCAAACTTCAAAAAGATGAAACTGGTGTTATCTAATAATACAGATTCCCTTGATTTTGATTTTTATTAGATTTTTATAAACAAAAGTTTATAGTCGGTGACAGATTTCTCCTCCGCAGATGCAAAGTTATTTCAATGTACAAGAATCTTCCGTTTTTCGGATGTTCTCAACAACTTCTAATAGGATGAAAATGGTTTGGTTTTTTTTCAGATACACGCATTCTGGGAAAACCTATAACAATAACAATAGCCAAAGGAGTTCAACTTTCGCCTTTGAAAATGTAAATAAGTAATTGATAAACATTAAACAAATCTTCGGTCACCTCAAGGAGGAATTAAGGACGAAGGAAAAGATCTGGAAGACAGCATATATAGTGTTCATTTAATATTAACGGCAGATTGTCCACACAACTTTCTTTATTATTTATCACCGAAATTACTGCAAATTACTGGAATAATTTAACAAAGGCAACTATAAAGCAGATTACTTTGATAAACAAAATGCGTATTACGGATTTTTTCACTTAATCTAGGGAAAACAAGATATCTGAAATAACATAATCATTATATTCTTCAATTGTTCATTAGAATTAACATTTGTTCCTTTTGTATTTGGGGCTATTCCTAAAACGCCACACTAGAAAAACACTACGTTGGAAAATATCTGTGGACTTTGTCGGCATAGAGTGGCACTTCCGAATAAGCAGTATTTCTACAACAGGACTTTATCCTGCAACAATTTCATACATTAACATTATGTTTACATAAATATTGTCAACACCTGACACTAAGAGTGCGTTCAAAAACTCAACTATAGTTAACAATAGTCAACTATAGTAAACAATTCAATTGTTGTTCAAAAACTTTTGTAGTTAACTATCTCGCACTATACTCAGGAGCAGGGTCAGCCTGTAGTTGTATTCGAATGACAGAAAAAAAGAAGAAACTCCAAAAAATATTTTTTTTAAACAATTTTTAAGTTATTTTTTTAATAACGCTAATCCAAATAAATTTGTTTTTTGAAAAATTTTTCCAACACTGGCAGCTTGGGTCGTGAGGGAAAGAGACAACTAATTATTGCTGTTTCAATTTTGTGACTGCAACCTCGTAGTTAACCACACGTCGTTCAAAAACTCCCGTGGTAAAGCATAAATTCTTTAGTAAAATATCATTAAACAGCAAAACTGCCGCTTATACACTATAGCCAGACAAACGCTAAATCACGATAAATAGTGATTTCGAGCCATATATTCAGTAGTATTAGTTAACAAAAGTAAAGTTTTTGAACGCGCTCTAATTTCTTTCCATCATTGCCTCGCCTCGGCTTTGAACTATATTTCACGCTGAACAGCTGATATGTAGTGACATTTCAGGACAATGTGCGCTATGTATTTTTCAGAATTCCAAATAGAAGTTCCAATAGAATAGAAAAACAAATATGTTGAAACACATATCTGTAGTTGAAAATTGAAATTTAATATAATCTCCAATTCAGCTTTGAAGTTAGTTGCGTTTCTTATGACGTCAAAGCACTACGTGAATTAGTTGTTTGTCAGAAATTATGAATTGTATGTTTTTCGAAATAATTGTGTTTTAAAAAGTATATTTAATTATTTAATGAACCATTGGCAACCATTCTTGTGGACAGTTTTAATAGTTTCCAAGATTCGTTCTTCTGTGTTTACTAATGTTGTGAATAAAAATTGCAATGTGCATTTGTTTTAAATCTTCTAACTGAAAATTTACAATGAAAAACGCTTTTCCTCCGTTATTGTCATATAATTTTCCTATGATTACACAAATGCTACTCCATTGTAAATGTTGTAAATAAACAATCGTACGAACTTCTCCACGAACTGGTTCCGTTTCAAAATGAAACAATATTCTTTAAATACAGCATTTTAATGACTACGAAAAAAATGAAACCCAATGTAAAAAAAAAGAATTTCGTTTCCGTAGAATACTTTTGGAAATTTTCCTGGAGATAACACTGACTCCTGCATCTTTTTTATTGGCAAAAAGTCGCCCTTGGTGCGTACCTTGTTTAGATTTCAACAAATGCGTTTCTTTTGTGTTATTTTTTTTTTGTCGTTAATTTCTTCTCGATCTGCAATTTCGTTTCTATTTTTAGGTGTGAAAAAATAATAACAATTTTCTGTGCAGGTTCAGTGGAATATTCCGCACCATCAAATACGTGATCATTGTGCAAAACAATCGAATTGACCGGATTACATTTCACTATAAAATTTGCACCAAAATAGTTGTAACACGACTAAATCGAATTGGAGTTTTTTTTCGCATGATTATGCTGTATGCACAGTGTGGTAAAAAGAAAATAATTTAAATACTATTTTCAGTCAGTGGAATTTATTTAACTTTAACCATAAAATGGAAAATAAATTTAATTATTATTTATTTAAATTTGTTCCGATTGTGGAACTATTTCTCGATTTCATCAATTCGAAGATGGAAATTTAGACAAGCAATTCAAATAAAGGTAAGTCATTCATATTTGCGCAAAATGAAATAATTTCAAAAATATTTATAGTAAACCATCGTACTTGAGCGAGTGAAAGTGAAAGCGTTTTACAATGGAAGACAGAGCCAAGAATTTCGATGAAATACTCAATTATGTAGGTTCTTCCTACAGTGATTTTGTGTTAATTTGGCTTTTTCAGTGTTGCGGTAAGTCCGAGTATTTCATTCATAAGGATGTATCACATAACAACGAGAAAGGAATGTGAAGACCCATTCAAACAAAAGTCATTTAAAAAATGAATAAGAATAAAATACTTACAATTAGAACGTCTGTTCATGTTATTGATTACGTCGATTGCATAAAATTTGATTTTAATCCCCATTCATTTTAATTTGATATTTAGTAAATTGTTATTCCTAATCCAAGCATCTGTAATCACAGAATTTGATCCCACTTGCTGAATCCTACATCCAAATCTCCTTCAATTATCATCACGTCGAAAACAAAAGAATAAAAACAACATAATACAAAGGTTTCCTGATTGTCCCTTTGTACAAAGGCATCACTCATTTTCTCTACGGACCATCCCGATGTCCTTTTCTACAGTGACATTTTGCAACCCTCATTACATTTTTTTCTCCTTAAATTAAAATTTTTGCCGTTTCAAGTTTGAAACAGCACAAACCATCCTCATTATCCGCAACTAAATTTAAAATTTACTTCGACTGGAATAACAGGAACCAATGATATTCAAGAAAACAAATGATAATCAAATTTCAAACTTTTTACTTCATCCAGTGCCATTTTTAAGGTGGGATCTAAAAAACTGAAATGCGATTCGTAATCCAAGGATCAATTTAAATACCAGTAATCGAAACACTTTCAAAATCCTTAATAATGGCATTTAAACCTTTCCTTTTGTATTTGGATTCGATTTTGTGTTGGAAAATACATATTATTGAAAGACCTGGTATTATTTTTGTTTCTTTGGTTCGCCCACTTGAAAAAACACAATACTGTTCCTTACGTTGCAAATATCGATTCAAGGACAAGATTTTAGACAAAACTATTGGAAAGACGCCGAATGTCTGTCGAAATATTTTCGGCAAAAGCTCTGTATTCAAAACAAAGTAAACATGTCGATCCTGGTTAAGGAACGTCGTGATAACCCTAAGTTGATATAATATCTTCCATCACAAAATTCACCTCGAAAAATCCTTTCTCCTGGCATTTTTTACAGATGAAAATATTGCTTACACAAACAAAATGCAGAGTTTATGGAAGGATGACACGGTTAATTTATGTCTTTTTAATGGAAGTCTGAAGGATGTGTCTCAATAAGTAACAACCTCGAATTGAAATATTGAACAAAATATATAATGTAAAGAAGACATCAATACTCTGGTAAGATGGATATTTTTCTCAACTGTTCAACTGTTAATGTTGTTCCACAAATCTCGAATAAATTGGATTTGTTACAGTGCTAAATTGAATACAATGTTATTTATGCAGAACGCCTGAGTACAAATGAGACACAGAATTTATCTTCAAAAATATTCCAGAAATAAGGAAGCGGCAAAAATTAATGCATGCACAGCTCAACAAGGATTCAAGAGACCTTTTACAAAATATTTTCTTGAGAAAATGATAACATATTCTTGCGGAAAATGCTCTTTCGAAATTCATGACCGGATAAATCCTGCAAGACCTTGTGCCGGAGTCTTTTACTTTACTTCTTTGCAACTCGCGAATTGTATTCGTGTCCTTGGTACCGGGTATTCCCCGAACGATTTTGAATTTTTGATGAAAATTCTAGCTGAAAATAACTGATATCTTTTTAAAATGCGGAAGTGAATGAATTTTTTAAAACGGTAAGTAACATCCTGTTACACGTTGCGATCTACCTTTCGGACACTTTTTATTATATGTTTTGGAATAAAACACATGTCTGTAGTTTCAAACGTTCACAAGTTGCAAAATGTATGGTAGAAATATTTCGGTATTTTTCGTGTTTGTTGTTGTTTCTACATTTTGCAAGGATAAACAAGAAAAGGAATTACATTGGTTGACAGTAGTTATGAAATATCCTTCCCGTTGGATGGAAGATGATTTATTTACTTAAATATTGTGAATTTCAGTAAATATCCATTATAATGTAAGGAAAGAAATAAGATCGTTAAGAAAATTGAGATGTTTTTATGGAAATGTTGTTTGTTATACGGCAGCTGCAGTGCAATGAAGCCAAAAATTGAATTACATACAGAGAAGTATAACCGTCTTGTACTCTAAATGGCGCGAGTTATCGTTTTGACAGGTCGCCGACAGACAAACAGACAGACACCCATTACACGATTTCTTGTCATGTCGCAATAATGCATGCATGCATACAGCATTTTGATTACCACTAATCTTCAAAGGGGTGCAAACTTAAAACCAACCTTTATTTTTGAATATATACAATTTTGGAAAATTGTTTTACTCGTTTAGAGTGGAATTTCTTGTTCGCCACTTTGGAAAAATATATCAATTACTAATGCTCTTATCTCATTTTCAATATTTCAATTATTTTTAGAAGCAACGTGGTTTTAAAAAAACATATTTCTTCATTACACTAATGCAAGGAGGAATTCAGGGGAAAAGTGATAAAGACAGTTTGCAGGACTTCTCAGACCTTAAGTCCATAAGATCCTGTCTGTTCCGCTACGATGTCATTTTGAGAACAATTCAAAACAAACAATTCAAAAGGAATTAGTTTGAGAATGCATTATAAACATTTGTGCTTATTGTATACACACTACACAGTAAAAGGGACATCGTTCCAGTCATAAACGACTTGGATGGTCGTACCAGGACGAGGCGCGCTTGTCAACTCAGTGTATTTAGAAGTTTTCGAATTATCTTTCTCCAATCA
Source organism: Leptogaster cylindrica (assembly GCA_963082835.1). Classification (NCBI taxonomy): domain Eukaryota; kingdom Metazoa; phylum Arthropoda; class Insecta; order Diptera; family Asilidae; genus Leptogaster; species Leptogaster cylindrica. The sequence goes on along the minus strand of OY720108.1, from coordinate 3,753,794 downwards.
ATAAGTAAATAAGTCGTTAAAATGTAGGTCAGCGAACAGAAAAGTGCTCCTTGAATCCGTGCTCATCTTATGTGCTATTCTCAGACTAAAAGAAGATATTAATTTAAATGAGAAAAGGAGGTAAAGTGGAACAACACTTGCTTTAATTTAGTTTACATTTCGTAAGGGTTTTTCTAGAGACGCGAAAGGATCATTTGGCGACTGTACAACAATTAAGAAGAGTCCTTAAAGGTTTTCAAAGTTGCTTTTGTAGAATGTCACATACCATGAGCACGCTGTGCAGATCCTTTTACGTAACGAGTAGAATCATGCCATAGCGACGAAATTTATTTGAAATCACTTGTTTTTTTTTTTTTTTTTGGTTTCCTTTTTTATCTTTCACAGAAAGGAAAAAGGATTAATTTAGGAGTAGCGAAATGGGTCAGATTTGGTTACTGTCAGCTGTCAGACAATGAGGAGCCGCCGAAGATCTCTTCTGTTTATGATAATCGTTACTTCAACTCTTCAACTCACAAAGGAATCGATGATATTATTTTTTTTTCCGGGAAGTGACTAATTTTCAATTTATACATCACTCCCCAGATGAACTTCTTTCTTGATTCTTTCTAGGATAGGAATTGCTACCGCCCAATGTTTAGTCAATCCTTTTCCCCGAACTTTATTTAATTGCCGTCGTTATACCAAATCGTTTGTATTCTATCGGAATTCCATAAATTCTTACCTCATCCTTCGGTACCAATGTAACCTTCTTGAGAGGCGTACTAACGACGACGGTCTCCCTTTTCGAGGATGTTGATGTTTTCACGCCTTTACCCTTCTGTATTTCGACCATTTCAATGGTTTCCACCCAGCAGAGGACAAAACTTGATGCACAGTGAAGGCCTAAAGATAGTCGTCAGGTTCCACTCAAAGTATTATAGCACTTTTTATTGTTTATTTTCCTTACAATCGGTGCGATGAGCTTCACCACTGAAATCCTTTGTTGGCTGTCATAGTTTTAAACTGCGCCACTTTGTTTCGTCTGTCGAGGATAATTACGTTAAAATTTTGCACAGAATTCTCGAAAATTGCGTCGTCCGTGCACTTGGCTGGCATTAATCAATAAAATTATTATCTCATGGGTAAGGATGTCATGAGACTTGAGAGCCTTGTGCCACGTTTCTTAGGCCACTTTGATACACTTGATTATACTTTGGAGCTCGTTCCGATAATCGTCTGCAAGTTCTGCAAGACCTGAATGTCCCCGGCAATGTTTTCAGTGGGTATTCTTTAATACCTGAGCGTGCAACTCTCAATGGAAACCAGCATATGCTCCGGATGTCAATAGTTTACTCAAGCACAATTGTATTCGACTACGCAAATGATTTGGGGATTGTAAATCGCACTTTAGAAAAATCGGTTTAGGAAAATCGGTTAGTCCTTTTGACAATATTCACTAAAAAAAATATCTCAAAAAATCCTTTAAAAAATGGGATGGCTTAGTTGGACCCCATTCACTGACAATTGAGGAAACAGTCTCCGAGGGAGCCTTGATTACCCCACAGTGTAGTGCACAAACAAAATAGCTCGAATTGCAATCACGACTCCTCCAACGACGATGCTGGATGCCCGAATAACACTAAACCGTCAACACGAAACTGACGGACACGTCTTCGAAAGTTGATTACCCTCAGCACGACGAGGGTAGCATTCGGCAATGGAAGTGGAGACTGGACCGAATAGAGCTCCTTCCCACCGAGGGTCGCTCCTCTTTTACGCATTGAGTGAGACCGAAGCTCTCCAAAGTGGGTGGCAGCTAGGGATCAAAAGCTCACAGAAAATTTCTGTTGCTACCAAAATAAACAATATTTAGTATTGGTTAAAAACTTGGAAAAGAATTTCACGTAGAAATGGATTTACATTACATGAAAACTAATGAGCATTGAGCTGTTACAATTGTTCTTACTAAGTCCCAATTGTTCTTACGTGTCCAAGTGGTCACTGAATTTTATTTTATTTTAACAATTTATAGGTATATAAAAATAACAAAAGTGTGTCGAATGTCTACATTAAAAACACTCGAAGTGTTGAGATTTAAAAATAATATTTATATTACAAAAATCCTTAACACATCTGACGATGAAAGTCACCCTTTCTATTCTAAACCACGTTAAATTATCATTTTTATTTTATATTAAAATGTGATTGTCAAAAGTTTAGAGTAACGTTAATGTGGAAAACTTTCGTGGAAAACCAAAGAACACTTCCACAAGTTCCACCCAACGATGGATTGGATAGATAAACTTTGCTGTCATTGGCTAAACTTTTCCGCAAAAGTTTTTCGCGAATTCCCACCAAAACTTGCTATCAAGGACACCGCTCTTAACGAAGACTCAAAGCACTACGAAAAGTTTGTGCATAAAACACCAGGAGCGCTGAACTTTTTGGCGCAAATGCCAAATTCAATTAATACTCAATCATAAGATTCAAAGTAGAATTGAATGGAAAATAAAATTTAAAAAACCGGAAAATGTTTAACATGCCATCGAGGAAATTGTAAACAATTAAACTGATATTGATGTTTTCCTTTCTGTTTAATTTAAGCCAGGATCAGGACTAATGACTTTTGGAGACTTCTAATAACACCGTAAACAGGGCCTAAACAAGTAAATACTCGACATGCTGGAGAGGAAAATCTTTATATTTTAGGGTAGTAAAGATAAATGTGTTAACCTCAGTAAGCTTTTAAGTTCAGTCAGGACTTCATACAAAAGCCTTTGAAAGCTTTCAAAAATATTTTAAAAATTAAGATCCTGGATTCTTTATGTTTACTATTACTATACTTTATTTTTCACAAACGAACTTTAAAGCTGATAACGAATATTGAGGATTTTAAGCTTTTGTTCGATCTATACACAGGAATATTTCAAATTTCCACTCATAAAATTAAACTTAGAGCGGAAAAGTGAAGAAAATTTTGGAAACATGTATATATAAGAAGTTTTTAGGAAACAAAGAACTCAATTAGAAACGGTTCGGGCAATTTAAGTCAGTTGATTTATCGAATACACTCGTCGCGTCATGAAGACTAATTGAGGATTTGTTGTGATATGACGACTATGTTCGTAGAGTTACGTCTTTTACTATTTGTAAAAACCATAAAACATTCTTGAACCTATAAAAATATTTGGATATTTAAACAAGCACAAAGTAACATTAACAAGCAAGATATACAAACAGTTCCCATGAGAAAACTCTGCATAATCAGGACTTCATTTTCCTGGTGTTATTTTGGGTACACACTTTTGAAATAGGGCAACACAGCAAAGCAGCTAGGAAAGTTTTCGCAAATAATTACTCCACTTTTCCGGTGTAGAAGAATGTAGAACGGAATAATGTTAATTGTCTTTGCGGAAGTTAACGAAAATAGCATAAAATAAATGAGCCGTTGATTTTGAATTTAGCGCAGAATCCTTATGAAAATATTTTTATTTTCATTGTAATTTTGAAAAATTGAATTTTTTCTGTTCATATGTAAACGAGTTTTAGGAATATTATATTTCATATAACGTCCTTTTCTCTAAATTTCTGCCACATATAAAAAAATGTTGGATACATTTTTACCGATTACAACTGAAATTTGGAAATTAAAGAAATTTAAAAAATTCAATATTAAATTGAATATTCATGTTTTTAAAGTTGTTTTTCACATTAAGCAATTCTCCAGAATGATATTGAAAATGGTTTTAATTAAATTACTATATTCTGCATTTAACAACATTAAAGGTTTTTATTACAATTAGCAGGTGTCAGTGTTTCGTTCTCAAACTTTTTCTCCCAGCAATTAGTGGCATTTTTAAGCGAGCAAATTTTCTTATTTGATTATATGGAAAGATTTCGTGGCATGAAAAATGAGTGGATGCAAGTTAAATAATACAGAAATAATGATTAACACTTTTTTTCTTAAGTAGCCTGCAAAAAATAAAGTGTAACATTTTTCACAAAGAAATGCTGACTTCTCAACTTTTACTTATCATGACAGAGAACTGCACCCTTTGGTAGGTGATATTCATGCATCCCGGAAGTTATGTATTCCAGTCCTCAAAAGGAATGTCGGATAATTTAATTGTATGAGCCTCAAGTTCCTTTGGGTCTTCAAATTCAGGTTCTCCTTGTATAAATGACGTCCTTTCTCGAATATATGCATTTCCAAGCTTTTGTTGAGTTATGCTAATTCACAAACAACGACACCACACGAACGGACTGAGACATTAGGCCGTATTTATAAAAAGAAGTATTACCTTTTACTTGCAGAAAATAAAGGATATGCTTCAAGTTATATTTATAAAAAAAGTAAAGGAAAAGGTTTTGCTTCGAGGTGCGAGGTTTTGCTTTAAGGTACAAGGTTTTACTTTTTTCTTATTTATAAAATGAAGCATTCGCTTCAAAACTGAAGGATTTGCTTCTAAAAAAATGTATCTAGTCCACACCAGCTTTTTTTGAGAATCTCACTTTATTCACTAACAATCCAGCCGGTATGCAACGTGTATTTTTAATTTTGTGCTATTACTTTGTTATTTGTCGACCGATTCTTATCAAACTTTTAGAGAATATTACTAACGCATCATAATAAACGAATATGTAAAAATCCAATAGTCGATTTTTTGCCAGATGAATAGATTATCCCCTTAAATATTTCATGGAAATGAAGATGAGTGAGTTACGAAGTCTTTTTGAGGATATGGCTTTTCGGAAACTCTTTATAGCTATTTTTCCTTTGGTTAATAGGCGGACGCGCCTGGTTCACAACTCGTTAAAGGACAATCATTTTTATCATCGTCTTTGAGGGTTATTAGGTTTTAAGTACGGCAATTTGCGTTCGATGAGGCTGTGTCACCCACGGACAACCAGGCCAATTCGGGACCAAGTTGAGAAAAACGGTAGTTGGTGATCGAGTACTGATCAGCGAAGTCGTTGCGACCATCTGTAATATTTGAACGTTATTTTCACTATTATTAGTGTTAAGTACTATTGTCCCGTGTCCGAACTATAAATTTTGGTGTGTGTTACACTGCATGGACGTGGTGTGTTTTGTCCGTGAGCTGTAGCCTTAAAGCTGTCCGATTGCAATATGAACTGCATTTCATCAGGATTGCTTTTTTTTTTAGATGTGTCAATCCTAACGAACTACCACCACTTTTTTTTTAACTCGCTCGCCACTTAACGATCAAGATGTTCAATTATTTAACTGAATTCTAGGAAATTTACTTAAAATCCTCTGAGGTGACCCTTTTATTACATATCGATAGTTGAAGACGATTTACCTTGTCGCCAGTCTTAATTTCTTGTTGCTGAGAGGTTTTTCCAAACAACATCAAAGAAAAGGTGGACCGCGGCACGGCGTCGCCATCCTCAATATATTTCATTATTTTGAAACACATACGAATTGCTGAACTCCAAATATGAATTGCAATTTCGGAAATTTTTGTAACACGTTTGGACTCCGAATCGTAAATTCTTTGCACACTTTACTTCTTTTATGTGAAGTATTTGCTTGCAAGGAAAAGGTAAAGATTATAAATACGTTTTGAAGTAGAACCTTTTACTTCTACCTTTGACTTTCTAGTCCTACCTTTTACTTCTTCCTTTTACTTCAAAGCAAATGCTTGTTTTTTATAAATACGGCCTATTATATGACTTATATCCTTCATGATCAAGACAATTGATATGTAATCAGATCAATAACTAAACTGAACTGTTCTTGTTCTGTACAATATATTTCAAGGAACTAATGCAATCATCCTAATACATACGTAAAACCCAAATTTCATTATTGTATATTATTTAACCTTTATTCTTGCTTAATTTTTTTCTCGTTTTTTTATAAAATCAAAAATATAAACTGATTTAAAAATTTGTTGGAATTTTTGGATATTTCGATGGAAATTTAAAAGTTGATCAAAATATGCTATAGAAATTCCTTTAATTTATTAGTGTTATAGTTTTGGCGATGCTGGTCTATGTTTATTTTTCTTTATCATTGAATATGTAACATATTTATATTAATGCTACCGAAAATAATTTTTAAGATTGATTCTCACTTTTAAATCGCCCAGATCTTTTCAGCAGAGCATTTCTCCTATCAAGAAAATAAAGAAAGACGAAAAAAAAATCCATGGGTATTGCAGAAATAAATCATAACTCCAGAAGATCCCATAAAAATAATTTTTATTTCAAAAGATGTGCATAAAGTCAAAAAAATCATAAATAACGACTTGAGACATCCTAACCCAGTTATGTAATATGTTTTCGGTGTGCATCTCTCAGCATTGCGCTTCTGTGGGCGAAACATTTTGCACTACTGAAAACTTTACTTCGCCCAAACTGAAACGCGTTAAATGGAAATTAATGTTTTTCACGTCTTTTCATAATTTTTCCTCACTTTTACTTTAAAAGATGATCGAATAAACTAAAAAAACGAATTATTATGGCATCGTATATAACAATTGCATGTACGCCTTTCATTATTGTTCATTAATTTACTTTTCAAGATTTTCCAAAAAATGGTTTTTATTGAAATTTAAGTCATTTTTTTTTTAAAGAAACGGTTTCTTTCATTTATTCTACGTTTTAATAAAAAAAAAGTTAAATAAGAAATAAATACACCAAGATTTCAATTGTTTTTCGCTAATGATTTTGTGTTCATTTCACATTAATATGATAGTTTCCGGCTCTTCTCTTTAATCCAAACATATCATTTTTATCAATTCAAACCACATTATTGGTGGATGAAGAAACCAGTCATGTTATTTGTAAAATATTGTTTCAGAAATTGATCCAATTTGCAATACCACCAGCACAGCACAGGAGGCGCAAAAAAAAAAATTAAAAGTTGTATTTTCTGTTACTTGTAAAGCAATTAATTTATCAAAAAAATTTGAAATGTATTTTGAACTTTAACACTATGTAATAAACACTATTCTACATTAAAAATAAAACTGTGTTCATTAATTCATATATGTATTTTTAACTAATTTTCTTACTGTTAGGAATTTATTAATTCATTTTTTGAAATTCCAAAAATCAAAAAGACCTCAATATCCATAATGAAAACAAACAAAAGGGGAAGATTCATCTAGAGATTCTTCCATGAAATGGGAAACGGTTCCTGTATTTCAGCAGTAATTGCAGTCGGCGTAAAATAGGATCGTGTTTATTGCAATTTACCATATCACACATCAAAACGGCATGTACTGAAAGCTTTGCTTGTTACCTGAGTAATGTAATGCCTCCTGGTCTCTGTCGTCATTAATTGAAAACCATTGTAGCGTCTCCTGTGATTGCTAAGAGCAAACTCGGGTCCTGCTGACCACTGCCCAGTTACACAACGTGGTACTTTGATATACCCCTCAAATGCATTCAATTGGGACTTGAGTTCCTCCAGCATCATGCATTCCGGTGTCGAAGGTACATCAACACTTATCCGAGGGCCAAAGACCACCGGCAGGCAAGGATGCAGTGAGGTGGACGTGGGTTATCGTTCACATTTGGCCTCAAGCGAGCGAGGCTTAATGAAGCACACGCGATAGCCCAATTAATAAAAATGGAGTCATCCTCTGTCCGTGCGATGTGAAATTTCCATCCATATACTCGTATTAATTTTGCGATGGATTTAGATCAAGCGCTGAAATTCTGTATTCTGGATCTGCCAAATGGAACTCCTCACTTCAGGCTTCAGCAAACAACGATGTGCGGTAATCGATTTTATTATCCTGCGACTGCAGATCCCCAAACGTTTTCCTTGCGGAAATCAGTTCGGAAAGTCGAGTTTGTTTGCTGAAAATTTACGGCTTACTCAGCCACATATTTTAAATAGAGTTCTTATCTGCATTTGAAGGCGACTCCTGCGTGACTTTGTATGTCATGTGCAGGTAAAATAATTGAAAATAAGTTTGCCATCCTTCACGAAATCAAAATAAATTTTTCCATGGATTTGCAATCTGTAGGATTTGTGAAGAAACCTTCTGCGGATGAGATTTTCTCCTGAAGGACTTTCGGAATATTTACAATCCTGATCCTTGTAAATAACCATACTGAATTTTTTATATTGTCCTGTTTCTCTCCATCTAGAGGAAGGTAATTTGATTTTTCTGTTGGGCATTAATGTTTTCGGAGAAAATTTATGTAGCTTTTTTTTATATTTACTACCAAAATTATTGGCGTATGAAATTGGTTTTAAGCGTTCTACTTAAAATGATTTCCAGAACTGAATTTCAATTTTTCAAAGAAAAAAATCGAATTGACTATACATATAATAAATCCTTCGGGAAATTCATATGAATATAAATTTAACAATAATTGTTTGATAAAAGTTCAGATATTATTATAATGTTCATATTTATGCGAACTTGAAATACGGAGTGAATATAAATAAAATAGAGTCAATTGAGTATTTTAAATAAGTTCTTGCGGAGTGTTTTTTGAGTCATTATACATTTCTTTTCTTTCAGACAACTTTGCGAGACGACATTAATTGGTGGTATGTATTAAGCGAAATAAATAAATAAATATGTAACATATATTGTATAATAATAAAATAAAGTAGAATGATGTCCGTAGTGCGAAAGTTTATAGTCTCGGAGTTATATAGGGCACATTACAAATCTGTGAATTGATAAGTTCATATTGATTCCAATGCCTTTTCAATAATTTGGAGCAAATTTCTCTTTTAATGATGGGAAAAAAAATTGCACGCTTTTTAAACGATTTCTTAGCAAACGTGCGTTGCCTTTGTATTAAAACTCTACCATTTTTCAACTAGGATATTTCACAATCGGCTTAAACCAATTATACTTTCCGTACTACTTTATTCATGATTCAACATTGAGATGAATTTGACAATTTCGTCACAAGAACGCCTCCGATTTCGTTAATTATAATTAACGAATAATTATTCGTTTCTGATTGCGTATTCGTGACAAGCGTCGTAATCCGAATTTAATGAATGCTTGAATGGATGTCTATGGCGAATTGGAACATGAATAGAAGATAACTTTCTGCAGATGCCATTGATATAATATTAAAATTGTATTACATTGAATCCTTCTGAGATTGATGTGTGTGCCGCAAGTCAAACTGAAGATAACGATAGTCCTAGAAAAAGGAATTCGTGGTTCAGTCAATTCAAATTTAAGCACAATCGATAAAATCTAAAATCAATGTTTGAGGGAAATTTTCTATTTTCTCATTTTTCCAGATCCAAATTTTCAAAAAAGCATTATAAATTTCATTGGAATGTAAAATTGCTTACAGTTGACTTATGTAATCCTTAAGAACGTCATAATAATATTTATTAATAATCCTTATAAACCCATTAACGAAAAGTTCATGCAACTCAAAATCAATTAAACTACCTATACATTCGTTTACATTTTTGTGTACTTTTCAGGTCTTCAAACTGTTTTCTTAAGTTCACCTTAACCTTATAAGGAGTGAGAAGCCGTAATCCAGAAGAATGAAATCGTCATATCACTAATATAAGATCAAAGTTCAACTCGCTTCCTTGGAACTTTTCAATTTCACTCAAGTGTTGTTCAGTTGATGTAATAAGATTTTGATATCGCGTACTTTCTTAGAGTGAAACTCAAAAGATAAAAAGTTAAGCAGCTTTCTGTGGTAAGAATTAAGAAAACTTTCTTGTAGAACCGAAATCCTCAACAGAAAACATTTTCTGGGCTAAGAGGACGCTTCTAATATTATAGATGTTTTAATAACAAAATTGACAGGAGGCGCTGATGGAATAGCAACCCACTTACATGCGCCTTATTTTAAATAAAGATTAAAGGGAATGGGAAAAGAATCCCTGGAAGCGTTCTTGTATAAAGTAGCGAAAGGAGAATGGAGCAATTTGCGTGTTGTACACGTTTCAAAGGTCTCATTTAAAACTTGTGCTTCTATGTAAGCCATTAAGGACATTAAATCACTTAAACTCCCCAACACCTGTTGGCAGCCTAAGAATTCTGTCACAGCGAGCGAGAACTTTCAATTGCTGATAGGAAGTTATCGTACATTATTAAGAGGAAATTGAGAAACGGATATAAAGAATGTATATGCGAGAAAGGAAGCGCGGGGAGAGACGGATCAGAGGGTGGAGTGGAGGATGAATACAGTGTCGCTATAAAAAAAATGTGTTCATTTTTACAACAATCACGGATTGTGCGAAGTGACAATGAAACGATTTGCTTTCCGAACTTTTCCGGGGACGCCCCCCGCAAGTATTTAATGCATAATTAAAGAATTTACACACGACACACCCACGCGGATTATGTTATCATTAAGCTCAATTAGACATTTAACAAAATGGGTAACTTGAAAACGAACCGGATGGAGTTTTACGCGACCGGATATTGCCAAAATAATCAGTGATTTGCATAATACGCAACACACACACAAGTGTAGTTTTATCATTAAAAGCATACAACAGATATTTAGATTTATTTCAAATAGTTAATGAACCTGAAATGATCAAAAGCGATTAAATTCGTTTATTGATCGCTTTCATAAAATTGCGAAATTTGGGTTTGCGTGTTCTGTGCGAATCGCACTTAACGAAGGCGAACTTTTAGCTTTGCAATTTAAATTCGTATCCATAAAATGTTGCTATTTACACAATTTGTTATGGATACCGATTCAACCATAATTTCGGGAATTATTTTACTTTTTTGTAATTTAACGCCAATTACGGGAACTGGAATCAAAATTCCTCAATTTTGTAAAAAATTTTTTAAATAAAATGAAACCATGGCACGAATAAATCAATAATAGTAAAATTAACCTAGCAAACTGTCAAAAATGCTGTTTAAGTATATAAATCATATTTTTTGTTTGAATAGTGTTTATAGTTTTTTTCCAATAATTTTCGTAAAGAATTTTGAATTTTTACAAAAATTCAAAAGATAATTTCCGTAATTGTTGCAACAATTGCGACAAGCAAAACTGCTGAACATTCAGGAAACCGCAAAATGTATTAAATTCTTCTAGTGCAACTTAAATTTGAAAAGTTTTGTTATTGTTGTTGTTTTTCTGAACTCCAGAGTGTTTCGCATTTAATAAAGTTTAAATTGGGAAAACTCCTTCACTCTAGTTCAATTTATTCACAGTTTTTGTCACGAAACTCTTATATTTGTTATTTTACCTGGATTATATTGTATAAATTAAAAAAATTGCAGTAAGTGTTCTTTGCTGAGATTGTTCTCGTTTTACGTCAATTATAAACAAAACCAAAAATATACTAACAAGAAATCTTTTGTTGCAGATTTTGTGGTTATTTTCCACGGATAAAATAATAAAACAATACACAAACACAAATTAGATTTTATCGTTTTTACAACCTGCAAAATTGCAGCGTTGGAGCATGTCCTTGAGTTTTTTTTTTGTTTGGAAGGAGCTTCGTATTTCAAGGAGCCTACCTATTGTTTGAATTTGGGGGAAATTATTCGCTTCATTGGGGCTGCTAAATGCTTTAAATGAATTTTTTCACCGGAAAATTGTGTTTGACCTCATTTCATTGCTACAATGAGTTCATTATTCCGAGAAATGCAATAACAATTATTATAGCATGAAATTCACTTCCAATGGGATAGATGTTTCAATGTTTGCTCCTGAAAGGACACGTTTTCTAAAACCTTGTAGTTCAATTAATTATTTTTTAATTTGAATTCAGAAAAACCACCCTTAATTTTAAGTGACTTTCTTTTATCCAAGTTGGTTGAAATCTTTACCGGAAAATACTTCATTTTATATTTTTCAATTACGGTAGATTACGTATGAAATATTGCATTTTCAAAAAACAATCGTAATCAAAATGAAACAAACAAGCTGATTGTATACACATTTTATATCCATTGTTCTACCTAATTTATGCCAGGTTATTGTATCCGCACCCATAATTTTTTTCCCATAAACTGGATTTAAATGAGATTTAAGGCGGAAATGGAAATAAAAGCCAAACCAGGATACACTACCCTCTCCACGTAATTGGCCATTAATTTGGTCTCGAAACTGTTTTCACTACTAAACCGATCGACACAACACTTTTTCAGGGAAAAATTCCCCGAATAATTTTAGCCCTCAGACAATGAAATTGAGGCTTTGGATAAAACAGTAAACAATGAAACTGTGTTTTAGTTTTTAAAGCTCTTGAATCTAGACTCTAGAGGCTTAGGACACAAATAAAAATTATATTATTTTCTACAACATTTATATTATGCACTTCTTCCAAACATTCATATTCCATTTTTTTTGTTTTTTTTTTTTTCTGGAATTTAATGTTTATGTTGAAACACTTTAGTATTGCGCAAAAATAGAGTCCAAGGTTAATTAAAAAAATCAATTATGTTTTGCAAGTGTTCTTAATTACAAAACCTAGAAAATCTGAAGCATTTTACTATTACTAAAATGTGAAGGGGCAAAAGCTGTAATTGGAATTGCAAGAAAATTAAATTGCTAAACTAAATTGAACGGGGAAATTGAGTCCGTTGGTAACAAACCAATTAAAAATGTTAAACCAATTAGAAATGTTTAACGAACCGTACCCATAAAGTTATTTAAAATTAATACGAAAATTGTCGCAAATTAAAGTGTAAAAATCTGTTAAAAAATTAATTTTGTTTTCTTTGAAGTGAATTCTTCCACATGTCTTCGCTTTGTTGGAATAATATTTTTCCAAGCAATTTATATTATATAAAAAAAGAAGGAGATTACTTTGTGCTGATGTAACACGTAATAAGATAATAATGGGTTTGTACGACATTTCGTTTATAAAAAAAATAATTCTACTTTTTCAGACCCTTTTACATCCATTAATTTATTTGTTGCCATTGTTGGATTACCGCCCTTACATTCGGAAGAAAATCCATTTTATTATTGAAAATGGACACCGACACACCCTGAAATAGGATTAGAGTTGTGGGCCGTAACAAGTAGAATAATCAAGGATTAGTTGGAAATCCAAAAAAAATATAATAAATAATTTGAGAGCTTTTAAATGTTCACTGCCAAAAAATAGTTCAGTAATCGCCCTAAAGTCAGTTGTCAATGGGAAATTGGGAAAGCTGCCAATATGAATGGTGTATACTATATATCTACGAGTATATAGTATATATTGAGGTGGGAAATAAGAGCAGCAACAAAACGAAAACCGCTATCAGATCGTCTTAGATCCATCTTCAAAATCAGAGCAATAAATAAATATTTATTATTATATATTTGTGCTAAGAAAAATCATAAACAACAAGAAAACTTGAAGGTTTGATAAATTATGGCAATCGGAAAACGAATCTGCTCAAAAACTGATAAAAAAAAGCGATTCTTTTTTGAATGTTTTTTTTTAAACAAATAAGGAATTTGCTGTAATAAGAAATAAGATGAGAACGTGTTTTTGATTAATTTAAAATCGAATCGGAATAAAAATGAAATATTATTCTGTAAACACCCCCCATTAATCTCCCCACAGTATTCACTCCAAAATTTCTGTTGGCACCCGAATTTGACTTTTAGCAACAATGACAAAGACTAAAGGACTTTCATTGTTTTGCATTGATATGAGGCTATTTTGGATACCATAAACCCTGAGAAGGGGGGGGGGGGGTGAATTTTGGCTTAACGGCTTAAATTGGATGCCAAAAACAATATGCTGGCAAGTGCTATTTATTGCTACTAGATCATTTCCATAGAACTGTCACGATTCAATTGTCTGAGCTGGGCTCATCTGTTATCGAGAGGCCTTTTCAAGATGAAGGGCAGATATGGAGGCCCTTCCGTCTGGATAGTGGCAAAATTTATCCAGTCAATTGTAAAATGAAATCAGGCGATGTGAAGCTAACTCAACCGTAATTATATCAAAAACGGTGTCTATCGGGGATACACTTGGAATTCTGGAGGAAGGCGTTGCTTTGTTTAGTGCCCCAACTAATGACTTAACGACGCCCACCTTTTTTCCGGAAATGGCGCCCGAATTCGACAAAATATCCTTCAAATTTGAACACTAAAATTTACATATTAAACACGAGATGAACCAGTGAAAAGTCTTGTGTTTTATCAGCGAAACCATTTCACACTTCTAATTGAGCTCCACATGTTGTTCACACCCATCAATGACGACTAATTGGATGTCGATCGTTCGATTACGATGAATTCGATTTCCACGAAATTGATTCGATTTCATCGACTGACATCTGCTGAAGTTGCGTGATGAGTGTTTCTTGCTGCTTCCCATCACACCCTTCTGGACAGGATTCGACCAAATATGATTATCTGTGTTGAGAAATGGCGCTTTCCGACACTCGACAGCCTCACCCCACTCCAATCATTCAGCTATCAAACGTCACAAGACCAGTTGAGTTACAATTAAAGTCGGGAAATGCGCGATGATCTGGGTTTGATTTCTTCGGAAGTGTACTATGTCTGTTGGGAGAGGATGTATCACTGGATTACATTTACAACCAGAAGGATGTGCATGCAACAACAACGAAGTGGTGCACTCACAGCGGGATCTTCTTACCGCAGCTGACATATTTCATTTTTGGATCGAATCGAAAAATTGTCTTTTGTGAAATATTGCTTCTGTAATGCATTCACGTAACACCAATAAATAATAAATTGAAGAATTTTCTGTTTATGCATATGTGTGTTTCTGTAGATGTAAACGAGTATCGGGATTAATAAAATCACAAATTTAATTAATTGATTAATTGAACAAATTTTCTAAGTAATTTATTTGATCTATAAAATTAAATTTTACATTCGTCTGTATTGAATATCTTAAAAATATTTCTTTGAAGTTGAAATTGTGTTGATGAAGAAGGAAGCTGAGAAGAAAAACAACAAATTGCGAATTGCTTTGGTTTCCGGAAGGGTTGAAATATTTCAAATATTTATTCCCGGTATTCCTTTTACTTTCCCTGATAAAACAGGATTTTCAAGGAAGAAAGTTTGTCTTCTGAAGTTAGCGATGAGCGAATTGTTCAATGATAATAAATTGAACGTACAAGAAAAATATTTTTTTACTGTAAAGTGTGAAGGTTTTTTTTTCTTTTCTCACCATCAGAGCTTGAGAGATATGGACTTTAAATGATGAATACCCTATTTCCTTGATATTTGCAGGAATCTACAGCATAATAGTTCTGTTATTTTATTGAAAGTTAGGTTTGGTTAAATCCAAAAAAAACTATAACTGTTCGTATGTTTGAAAAACAATTATAAGTGGTCGTAAGGAAGCATAAAACCAAGTTGAATGGTTTCACAAAATTCCGCAGTCATTCCTTATTTTTGGTTTATCTACAGGAAAATGGCGTTATTAAAGAAGTTGAAAAATCAACAAAATGAATTTTTTACCACTTGAAAACATTAAAACCGTTTTCCTGCTTTAAAACTTTCAGACTCTTCTGACTTCTATGCAAAATCATATTTAAAAAATACACACCATTATTAAAATTCACATTGAAAAATTTACAGTGAGGAAAGAAGCTTCCTGAATTCAGAATCAGGATTAAGGCTCGGAAATCGTTTTGGAGTGAAATATTCATCTTCTAATTAAATGAAAAAAATAACAAAGAAAAATTTATTCTCAAGAGTAAAATTCTTCCTGGACAATATAAATTCTTTAAAAAAGTGAACATTTAAAAAATAAAAAATAAAAAAAATATGATAACAATTTTGAGCATGGTTATGTTGTTTTTGAGCTCACGAGTTTTAAGGCTTGATTTGCATCACTCAAGGTTTGAAATTAATGAGGCGAAAAATCTTCAAAGAAAGTTTTTTTTTTGGAAGAAATTTTCATAAAAAAAAGCGCAAAAGTATAACCAAAAGTAATCCAAAAGCGTACTTCGCAGACTACAAAGATCCTCGGCTCGTTTTAATTATTTCCTCCTGTGTTTTGATGGATCACAAGTGTTGAGGGAGTATGATTTTTTTTTTGTGAAATTTGAGATTTCTCTTCATTTGGTTTTAAATTATTTATAAGAGCGAAGAGGTTGAGGTGGAAGTGCCGGATCCTTTCAGTTTGCGAAAAAGTCAACAACGGTGAAATTGTATAATATGTACAATGAAACGAAGAAGAACGATTTTGCGAAGCGGAACGGGAAAAGAATTCTTATAATAACGTTTTCCGTTTATTGTTTATCTTGAGACTTTTTCAGTAGTAGTCAATAAAACCAAAAAGCCAATTGCATTTCATTTGCGTATCAATTATGAAAAACAAAAAATTTAAGTAAAGTTGAACCCGGCACACATTTGAATTTGCACTGAAATTTTCGGGTAAATAAAAAGCAAATTCAGTACACTGTCTTTTACGGTTTCTACTAAAATTACACAGTTGCTGCCCAAGTTTCTCATTAATGCAGTAAAATAACGCTAATTACACAAATGCATTATTCATGGCTAGCAATGAAAAAGAAAATGCGACGTTGATTCCTTCAACACCCAAAACAGTACTCGTTCTCTTCACCCACAATATCTATGGATCTTTTGGATTTATGAATTTTATGGATCACCTCGAAAAACAGAGTAGAAAAGGAAACTGGAAGGAAACTTTGTAATTATACCGTTTACTTGGAGTTCTTGTTGGCATTCACCAAAATGCAACAAAATGGACAAAATGCAGTTCCTGAATATCACCGAATTGTAATTGCCTCCATCTTTTGTGCCGGACAAATTCATTTCGAATATTGCATTTTGGAAACGTGATTCGAATTCAACTTACTAATTAAAATTTATTGCGAAAGTTTTCTACTTGAGTTCGAATTGATTTCATCATTTTGTTCTTGGGCTGAAATATTTCATATTTCTGTGATTTTATGTCTCTCCAAGGAATTCAGTTTCTCTAGACGAGTCCTTTCATTCAACATAAACAACACTAATACTTCTACAAAGACACAAAGCAACAGTTCTGGGAGTGCTGGAGCTGGACTGCTTCCAAAAAACATAGATAAGATTATTACTCGATATAATTTTCGCTCCATTTTTTTGTTTCATTTGTTACGAATTATTAGAGGCCGAATTCCTTGGAATTAAACCCTGTCACGATTCTACGAAAATTGGAATACGGATCGTTGGAATCGTTTACACCAAACGGATACGTATACTTTATTCGGGAATAAATTGCAAAAAATTGTCAATAATTTCCGTCAACGTTTTTGATAGTCTTACAAAAAAAAGAATATCTGTGAGAATAAAAAAATCGTTTGATACAGACAGGACAATCTCCTTGTGAACATTCTGCAAAAATCTTTGAAATAGATATTATACAAGGAGAAATCAAAGCAGGGAAACAAAATTGATTCAGGATAACGAATGCGAATTGTTCAAACGGAACCAATTCGTTGTTGCTAATTGAGAAAAATTTACTAACAACGACATCTCTCCATTTTGCTTACGTTTTTTATTTGTATGAAATGCTTAAATAATAAAAATTCTTCGTTGTTTGATTATTGAAGTATTTCTCATTTTCAACCAGGGACTGTTCACTCTAAAGTTTTTTCGATCAGTTATGTTCAATAAAACTTTTTGTACGCGAGTAACTTTTTGGTATGCTAAAAAAGAAAATTGTTTAATGTCAGAAGAGGAGAATAAATTAACCCTTTGCGGTCGGGAACTTTTTCGGGTTGATAATATTTTTTGTGCCAAACAAAGTCATATTCTGTTGAATTATGTCGTGAGTCCAGGTTTTTTGTTAGTAAGTATAGAACTTTTATTTAAATTTCATAAATCTTTATAGAGAAAATTCAGATAAATAAACAATTTCTAAGACGAAGTATTGAAATTCCATCTGAAAAGTAGAAATATGATGTTTACTGTTATTCAGAAAATATAACTAATGCTACAAAATGAACAACTGACTATTCTTTTATAAATACACACAGTAAAAAACAAAATGTTATACTATTATATTGTTCATCGACATAATTTATTAGACTTCATTGCGATTAAAAATAATTGTTTAGTATTATTGTATTGTTGATATCTCACTTGTAAACATTCTTTATATAAATTTCCAACTTCTATAGCAACTTTGTCTGTAATTTTCACAACTTATTTTTCAACTTTTCCCTTGAAATTATTTTTTCAATCAGCAACTATGTTACTATGAATTTCATAAAAATATATTATGTTGTACAATGTTGAACAAACGCATTACTCCTGTAAAATCAATAATAATTTCCAAAGAAATGTTTAAATTTTACAATTTTTCAATTAAAAATTTTGAAAATAAAATTTTACAACTTTTACCCTAAGTAGATGTAAAACCGAAGCAATAATTAAAAGCAGACACTCCCCCTTGCGTATATTCGACAATTAATGTTCATTTTTTTGTCCAGACGACAATGCTCTCATGCGAGCTCTCGACTGGAGATGAAATGACTTCAGATAAAACCATTCCCTCGGATATGAAGGTTGTGCATCGCCACACCCCGCTGCTTTCATTAATGTCAAATGTAAGTCAAGAATATTTCCAGGATACTTTGTTAAATCCACGTTCAAGTGGAAGAAAGCAAAGAAAAAAACAAGGAAAACAAAAAAAATAGTCCAGGTCCCTATGTCGAGCACGAATTCTTGGACAATGTGAATAAAATCTTCGTACGACTACTGAAGTCATTCAGCAAAAACCATCATCACACGAGGTATACCGCCCGCATTAACCTCAAAGCCAACTAATCTTCCTGAAAGGGGATCCTGCCTAGAGTCACAAATTGGGACGGCAAATTTTCAAGCATGCAAATTAGAAGAATGTCTTAAGAATCTCGTATTAAATATTCGCAACTATATTTTCCGCAACGCGAATACGCCACAAGGATGCTTTGATTTGGTTTGGAAGGAGCAAGCTGCAGTGACTCGTGCACATTCGAGAGCACTCCGAGCTTTTCCCAGAAGGAATTCGAGTGCAGAACGGATGTATGTGTAACAACCGCCAACCGTCCGAACTTCGAATGTTTTTCGACATGGCCACCAAAATCCTGGAAAGAACGTCGTCCAAATAAATCACACCTTGCATGTCGACGTTGCGCAATTAAAGGCAGATATTCACGTTCGATAAAAAAAAGAAAAGAAAAAATAACACTGCACAAACCCTCAACAAGAAAGATTTATATCCTACAGAAGTGTTCAAGTAAAAATTGCTTACTATCGAATTACGTCCAAAAACGTATACTACTGAATAAGGATCTCCGCCACTTGCAATTCAAGGCCTAAAAATTACTTAACAATTATTTTGCTTCGCTGAAAATGTTGCTGATTAACAGCTCACACCACTCGTTCTCGAGTTCTCGCCATCCTGAAGATCAGCCCAAAGAAGTGGGTCAAAAGTTCAAACCGCATGCAATTCCAGGACACTGCCCTCCACCCGACGTCCTATCGTCTTGGCAATTTTGTTTAATCCTCGCAGAACTGCAAAAAGGATCTGGTGTGATTCTACCTGGCTCGGGGATTAATAAATACTTCGCCCCAAGTTATGCAATGTTGCTTCATTCCGAAGTGCACAATCAGCACAAAACTGCAAAAAGTTGGAATCGACTTGATTTCGAGGAAAAACATGTTTTGGCGGTGTTTTTGGAATGAGAGAAAAAGGATCTTGGGTGGTCAGTACGTATCGGGAAAAAAGAAACATTTCTGAGTTATCTTTTTCTGTACTGGCTAGTTCAGCATCCACCGGAACAAATGTTTTACGTGAAACCAATATGAAGGAAAATTCCGCTAGATTTTGGCAATTTTTACTTTGTTTTTAATATCTATTTAATTAGCAAATGCGGTATTCTTAAGGTATTTGGTTGTCAACAAAAAGATTTTTCTCCAGTATTCCGATAAATTGTCACTGAACAAAACAATTTCCACCCCTGGAGCTCAATAAACTTTGGTGTCATTTTCACTATTCGTATAGTGCACCTCAGGGATACTGAACAAGTGAACAATTCATCTGAGGCGTGTTATTTAAATCTGGCCAAAATTTATGGTTTTCACGCCAGCTGTGTTGACACAATAACAATTGTCCTCTAACGAACAATCCCACAGGATAATTACACAACCAAAACATATTTATCCCCAATGAGTGCATGTCGATACGTATATACCGTAAATACTGTAGTCCTGGCCAACACAAATTAAATAGGAGCATCGCTTTGTGGAAGGATCTCGACCACAGGTCGAAGGTGGTTTCGAGCGGGAAACATGTCGAATTGCTTCCATATCACAGTCAAGCACATGAACTAGAAAAAGCTAATTACCATTTCTTTCTTAAAATGTAGGCTGGTTGGAGCATTATAAAGGATTTATTCTGCAATCCGCTTAAGTCTTATGCTCTCACTCTCAGTCTCAGAAGGACCTTTTAAAGTTGGAGTGCCACTTACAATGTACTCAGGATTTTCGTCATGCTTTTTGTAATGTGGATTTGATGCTGGATTTTATGTTGTTACTTCACGTCCAATTAGAAATTTACAAAATGGCATTAAGATGGAAATTTAAGTTGTAATATGAATTCAAAGGATTCCCGCATTTATCGCTTAATCTACGCAAAAACATATTCGTAATTGGTAATTTCACACAACTGTCACGTGAACACTTTTGGCAAAAGATTTAACTTAAATAAAAGATCCAATTTCTAAGAAATTTCTTATAAATCTGCCAAAGTTAAGGACGATAATGTTTTGGACGTTGCGCACCTTACTCCCGCCCCCACCGCCCCCTAAAAAGGCAACCGAACAGTTTGAAACTTTTTAAATTTTCTTTTCTGCTCCATTATAGATTCTTATCTCTACTTTCTGCAGCGACTTTTTGCCATTCTCTTGGCAGGATACTCGACTTACGGAAAACGTGTACTTTTCATGAATCTGCGAAACTAGCATTAGTCACGTCTTGTAGCAATTTGATATTTAACTTCATTACGCCAACTCGTTAGGGATTTGAAAATTTTCTACTCTGGGAATATTCTGTTACTGTTTTTTGTTTTGTTCTTGCTGGATATTCAGCCATAAAACCCCAAAAACATTTTCTGTGCGGCACCGCCATTGTGCAATTTTGAAGGTCTTGCTGCCATCAGCTTCCAACGCAACATTTCGGAATATGACTTTTTCGACTAAAAGGGATTTTAGACTTATTGTAAATTGGACACAAATCTCTTTTCATAGCGTAATTTTATTCGTTGAAACTTTTTTTGAGATAAAATCATTTTTGAACACGATTTACGTCAACTGAATAACATTGAAATGAAACAATGAAAAGAAAAAAAAAAGTCAATTTGATTTTCCTCTTTGCAAATAATAAAATTTCAAGAGAACAAATGGGAAATTAAATCGTCTCGTAATCAGATATAATTGAAAAGCAGTTACTTTCTGGTCGATTACGTTCTCGCCGTAAATGATTAATTGGAACTTAATTCCATTGAATTGTAATGTTCCGTTGCTTGGTAAATATTTGCCCGAATTGTGACGGAGGACAAAATGTCCAGGAGGCAGGAGCCGATGGGGAAATTCTAACTAATCACAAATTCGGATTCTCTAAAGTTGAACAAACATTTATCGCATTTTGCTCAGAATTTCATTGTGATCAGTAAGCATGCTTCAGGAGTCTTCAAGGACATGGAATTAATGGAGAAATATTGATATCTATTCGCATCGAATGTAAATTAGGAAGATATATTTTTTAATTAAAAATAAGTGTACCCTTGTGAGAAAAGGACGCGAAAAACATAAATAAGAGCAACTGATTACGTCATAAATTTTTGAAAACGAAGCAACTAGATAATTAGATCGCAAAAATATGTCTACTCTTCGTAGAAGAGCCTCCGTACTCCAGTGTATCCCAGTATCCCTATATTATTATTCTAGTCTGTGCAGGATGTGCACACGTGCCGTTAATTGCCTGAAACTGGGTGGAAGTCAAGTTTGTGTTAATGTTTTGATTACTGAACAGAAAAAAATATGTTTATGAAGTTATCGCAAGGGCCATTTTATCTCCTATATGGTGGTGCTTTTTAGCAATTCCCTTATTACACAATATATCTAAATTATTTTTTTTTTAGGCTGAAAACAATCAAACATTTCGGTTCTTGAAATTAAAAAAAAAGTACTTATATATTCAGTCAAAATAATAATTACAAAGCATCAGGATTCTGCTGGGATTTTTTGACATGCTTTTTATGTTGCATGAAATAGGAATTCAGCTTTAAAAGTAGTTTTTGAAATTTTGCATATGAGTATAATAGAAATGACAAGACAGCCTTTCATAAAAATAATATATTTTTTTCTGAGAACAGTTTTTGTGTTCACATATCCTTTTATGGCACATCAACCGCCATTTCAAAAGTAACAATTTTCTTCGGTCAAGGCTGAAGCAGATTTTAAAAAAGGTTACAAAAATTAAATGTGAACTACTTCTTTGAGCTCAGCACGAACGGGGGAGTTTCCCGCTTTTACTTAGTCAAATATTCCCTTTGAACCAAGTTCCGCTGCAAACAGGTCACGTGAAGGTCGCTCTCCCCACATCGCATCGGCAAACTAAGTAATCTGGTGCAATGTGCTGCTTCATATTATTGACGAAATAACTTTAGCTGAAAGCCAGCAAACATGTTGTGACAGGGCTTCTCGGTTCTGTTGGACAAACAGTTGGTTATGAAAAATAAACAAGCCCAACCCTTCTTCTTCCATATCTCACCCAGGTGAATGCTGAGGTGCTAAAGGAACTTCTCCCGTATCCTTCAAATTCCACCCAGCAAGTGAATAAGCGAGGAGCTTTCAACTTGACGACTATCATACTGATGCTGTCCTATCTTTTGAGTAATATCGTTTTTAATACATCCCCACAGTGGCATCTCGGCTAACAGGATAAGGGATTAGCAACAAAAATTGAAATTTTTCTTGAACGCCCCACTGACCGTTTAGGGGGATGAGCTTCGCTTTTCAGGATATACTCGACAAAATCGTGGCAATGATGGCCGGCCCCAATGAGACTGCTGAAAACGATTCCACCACAAATTGTGGCTGCTACTTTTTTAGCTTTTCATTGCCTTGAGTTAATTCAAACTGATTCGAGCTTGAGAAGGATGTGCAAAAATTTTATACTATTTCAAGCAGCATTTGCGGCTACAAGGATGGCCACCTGGCACCTGAAAATGTGTTATGAGAAAGGATTCCTGTTCGCATGACTCCCGATACACGACAGCAGGAGACTAGGTTGAATTTTCATTGTTTAATTAATATGACATCAGACCCTTGTCATGGAAACTTAAACGGAGTTTTACACTTTTCAGACCTTATCGCGTGATTATTTCTGAAAGGAAAATGAACACCCGTAACGGTTTTCGGAAAATGAAGAATTATAAGGAAACTACCCTCATTTGTTCTCATTCAAATTTTGTATGAATATCCTGTTTTTGCAATAATAATTACCTTAATAAAAGGGACCAGAAATCCTATTGAATTATGGCAGGTTAAAGTAATGCAAAAGAAGTATTTCGACTTTTACGGGAAAATTCAATTCCGGAAATTTGATTATTTGTTCTTAGCTTATTTAATTAATAATTTTAATTAGAAAATGTTAAAAAAGTTTTGAAACTATTTTCGTTTTGAAAGTAGCCTAATTTTTTCGTAATTAGATTAAGCTTTTGAGATTAAAACTACTCCAGGAAATTATGTCACATACCTAAATAAACAAAATGTCAATACAAAATGCTTTATCAAGGTAAAAGTATATTTTTGAAAAAAAAAAAAATAATCAGTCCTGGTTTACTTTTCGAAATATTGAATGACAAAAAAATCAGTCTGCTAGGTAATTGAAAGCATCTAAGTTGTGTTCCAGTTTAAATAGAACAAAACAAATTGCGAGAACCGTTTCCAAAGAGCTCTAACAAATAGCATATATGTCTTCTGACAAGAGCTCATTTCCATAGGAAATTGTTATCTTCTAAAAACTTATCTGGACGAAAGCCAAGAACCCATGAAAAGGACAATAAGTTGCCATTAAGGACAATTGGATTTCACACAAGTGTTACGGTTGAGCGAAAATTCACTTCCAATTTCTCTTAGCAACCGCTGAACTTCCGGAGTCTAGTTTCATCTATTGCATTCATATTTTATATGCATTTTAAATAGCATTTCGGGAAACTAGTTAAACACTTGCGCGCCGGACCAATCTCTGATCCTGTCTGAACGTTTTAATGGTCTATTTGCACTGACTATAAATCTCAGATACCCAAAAATTGGTTAATTCCACCCCAGTCAATGGAACGTTTGGGTTTTTGTTAGGGACGATTTCGAGTGTCCTTAAATAAAAATTGCTTAGCCTGACCGAACAGTGTCGAATTCATGACAGCATGAAAATCGAATTTCATTTAAATTACCATTCACAGTTTGTGTCTGGCGGCTCCATTCGGTTAACGCACACAAAGTTATGTCACCGAAACTGAACCCTTTTAATCGTTTCAAGGTTCACTACAGTTTACGATAATGTCGGGTTTTTGATTTATCCTTATGGTGAATTTCCAACTTTAATCTATATCCAGTAAATTCGAAAAGTGATTTGCGTATTTTGTTCAGCTTACTCACTCAGTCATTACACTTCCCTTAAACGCTCTAGAATTCGATTTTATTGTATGATGCACAATCCTTTTTTATTGACAATAAAACACACTTCAAATGATCTTATCGAACACCATGCAACGTGACACATAACAAGGATGAAGTTATATTGTTATAAAAATTAAAGCTTTATGACGCCAAATCGACTATGCTCTTGAGTTAACAATTATAATGCAGTGTGCACCATTACAATAAATAAATCGTTTTTTTCAAATTGATTAAACAATAAACATAATTCAAATAAGCTTTATGGCAGTCAAATTAACATAACAAAACGAGAAATTTTGTTGTTATTTTACTCTGTAAGAATTTCTATGTTAAACAACATCAAAAGTTTGGAGTGTTTAAAAGATTTATAGTACACTCTTAAAACTCTTGGAACAATTTTTATGGAATATTGCTCCAAAAAAAAAAGTTTTAGAAATCAACTAAAAACGTAGGATAAAATTGTTTGCCTTTTTATTTAATTTGCAAGAAATAGGATAACTAAAAAACCAAATTAGTTATCCTCAAATATTTATTTACAAACATCAATAATTTTTTTATATAACGCAGGAAGTTATCGAAGAACAAAGAAAGTGAAACTTGTAAAAGTCTGTTTGTGTGTCCCTATAAAATTTCAATAAAACCTAAGACCTGAAATTAATTTAATTCCTTAAACTTGTCATCAAAAGTTACACTTTATAGATTGTGTTTTTAGAAGGTTTTATCCGAGGTCAAATATTTATTGGCGATCATATGAAGACTATTATAATCAATGAAATCTTCCCAAGGTTTATTTTATGTTTTTTGCAAACGTTCAAATGAATTTTATTATTGTTCAACGATTATCCTTATCACCATCACCTTATACAATCCATTTTCCTTGAAAGTATTGAAAAATTGTTTTCTATATATAAAAGACCAAAAAATGTTTAAAGAAAGCAAAATCAAATTCTAAAATATTTAAATTTAAAATGGAACCATTTCCGTATGTATAACAAATAAACAAAAGCCGAACAAATATTGCGTCTTATGAAACAAATACCAAAAATAAATTTTACATAAAAATCAAAAACAATTTATGCATCGAATCTGCAATGAATTATTCAATACTTGCCAGAAAGATTTTTTGGTCCTGCAGCATCCAGTCAGCTGAGTGAATGCTTTTATTTTATTTTGGGCTGATGGAAGAACAAAACAAAAATTAAATTATGCACATTGGACTCTTCTATCAATATTGCTTATCAATGCTTGCTGTATTTAGCAATTGTTTGTTGACATATTTCCAGATTGGTGCAGAAGTCAAGCGATTCGCCAATCGGAAAAAAATGGAGTGTTCTATGTTGCATATAAGGAAGGATTGTCCTGTGTATGGGGAACTTTTTCTGTCATTTGTTTGCATTCGAAGTGAAATATTAAAATTAGCAGCAGTCAAATAAATCATTTATATTCATGGACTGAAAATCAAAAAAAAAAAGAGAAAAGTTCAATTGTTATGTGCAAATATGCGAAAAAAATATAATGAAACTTTCCAAATCATGTCCTTTCAAACATTCGTTTAACCTGCCCCAAATCCTCGTTCCTGTGCCATACTGGCCTCGTTCTGTAGCCCACTATTTTCACGTCATTCGTCCTTTTAAGAATTCAACGTACAATCACAGAGAAGAGCTGCTTTGATAGATCCCAAGAAATCTAAAGGATTTGTACTTTGTCAAAGTCCTGATTTGGGTTTGTTTGAACAGTTCAAGTAAAGCTTCATTCAAAGGGTTTTTCAGAATGTCACTGGATCCAGGAGTCGCTACATTTGATTTCTTAACTTGCTCAAGGAAAGTGTTCATCCTGTTCGATATTCTTAATTAAGTCTGTACAACTTCCATCCGAAGAAGTTCTTGGCATCAGTTTAAGCAAAAAAGTAAACATCCTGGAAGCATCTTTATTCCAGAAACATGCATAAAGTTCAACAAAATGCAGAGGAGCCTGAATCGGAGCCGTCGCTTGTCGTTTGGCAGAGGGATTAACTAACCCGAAACAAACCAAACTAATTACGCCAATTTGCAAGGAGAAATGGAATAAAGATACCCAATTACTTCTTCTGTGCTATCGTCCTGGTTCTTCACTCGTACGGAGGAGACAGACGACATCCGCTTTAATCACGATGGAAGGCATCCTTGTTAACCCGTTGCCGATGGGGTTTATCACCCAAAGCCAATTCTACCAGCAGCGATGAACTTCTACTGAAGCCGTCGGCATTGATGGTCGATGGTTTTTAATGGGTCTCCGCACCACCGCCACGACCTGCTTGAGGGACGGAGGAGTACTGACGAAGTATAATTAAAATAAGGAGTGATTCAAGCTTACAGGATGCGTTTTCACGATTAATGGGATCAAATTATTCTGCATTACGATGCAAGTTTAATGCAACCTCTTACGTCACATGAGACGGAATCGCGCGAAACCATGAGCACAGTCGCTTTGACATTTGGGGCCTACCACCGTTGCAGTTGTGCCCACGGTGCTAACATTTGATTCGCACTCGGTAGCACAAAACAAAAAGGTCAAAGTCGATGTTTGGAGTACAGAAATAGATCGAGTTCATGGTCAAAGAGTTTTTCGAGAAGAACCCTTCAGTTCACTTGGGAAACAACCGCCAATGCTTCATCTAGACAGTAGTCCAACGGCGAACACATCAGCACATGGCTTTATTACAATGGCGCATTTATTTCCGTGCGATTCGTAGACTGTCCTGTTTCGGTGTTCAGTCGCCGCCGTTCGTTGGAGTACATTTTGTGGTCAACAAAAATTATTATTAGCACACAAAACTGGTTGGATTAATTGTTATTGTTGTTCACATACAACAGTTGTTGTTGTTGTAAATAATAGAGAAAATGTTATTTTTACACAATGGAGAACTTTAGATACAAGCGATTGTTTTAAACGGGAAAGTAAGTATTCTTCCGGATATGAATTATGGATTTCATATTACATCAAAGGAACAATTGGAAAGAAAATCAGACAAACTTCAAAAGCGTAAATAAGTATCAATTGAAGGAGACACTCGGAAATGGGAAGTAGTGAGTTCTATGGAACAATATAAAAAATTTCCCATAATGGAAAAACATACTAAATATTTTGAACTTTCAATTGACCTCAGAATAATACTAATAACTGAATCATTAATAACTTACTGACCATATTTGCTTACCATTTAAAGATTTCTTAATATATATAGTACAATACAACATATTGTAAAAATATTTTAATCGACTTCTTAATTTGAAAACTCGAGTGTAGAGAGCACAACTACATAGAAAATGTGAATATGTTTCACATTGTGAAAATGTGAATATGTGAAAATATTTCTTAATTCATATAAAAGATTTTATGATTTGTGTTCTGCTAATAGAGTTCCAGTGATTCATGTGTTTAGCTAATTTCTATTATTCCTTCGTATCTGACGGGAGAATATTTTCGCGCAAAGTTCTAGTAGCATTTATTTACTTAATTATCACGAATATTACTTGAGCAGGAAGCGCAAAGTTTCCGAAGATTTGCGAATGATAAATCAAAATTATTGTTTATTCTTGAACTTCCTAATTTGATATTTCCGTAATCCAAACTGTTCCCTGCATAAATAAATTCAAATTAGTAATGTACTTGTATTGTACTGAATATTAATAAATTAGTGAACTATAATAGTTATGTTCTTTACTACTCACGAAAACTTCCTGCATCCGAAACTGATTGTCTTAAAGTAATTTGCAATTACGATAACAATACAACAACGACGATTAACATTTTCCGTATAGCTTAAAAGCCATTGTTTCCGGGAAAACATATTTCGAGGGTGAGTTATGCGATACAGAAAATTGATAACATTCACATCACGCCACCAACTAGTGATTATCGACTGCCTAAGGACACAATTACGAAAATTCCAATATGCAAAAGATTCACGAAAATTTCTCTATCAACAGAATTTATCTTTTGAAAATTGTCTTCAAACTGAAATTTTGGTTAAAAGTCCTTGTGAAACAGTAAAATATTGAAGAATGTGCCAGAAAATGTGAATGGGATCGTTTTCCTGGATTATGCAAAATTCCCAGTTACCCGGAAATTTAGAACTTTAATTTCACCCTGTGGCTAATAGGTGGTCCTTTTGTTTCGAGCACAGTGAAGAAGACTTGTCTATGTATTAAATATTTATGGAAAAAGTTGAAATTGTTTTTTTGAAAAACATCGTCAACATCGCTAACATGTAGCTCAACGGCGCGGCGTTGGACTGTTTTCCATAAAACGGAAAATATGTAGAAAAGTCCATCGATAAGAACTAAAAGTACTTTGAATTAGTTTCCTATTTTTCACAAGGAACAAAAACTGCAACAATGACCGTTCAGCAACTGCATTATCCATGCATCACAAAGAACAGAAAACTTACCCCATCATTAGTTAGACATTGCTTTAAAATAAATACATTGGAAATCGCAAAAAAAAAGACGAAACAACATGAAAAAAAAATACTTATTCAAGGACTTTGGCTACGAGTTACGTTAGAAAAACTATTACATACACCAAAGTGATTATTTAGTTTTTTATGTATTTCCTGAAGTTTCATTTTTGTTTTCCAACAAAACTTGTTGGACAGAAAGAAAACCGTGCTGTGGATGTGTGATGGTAGTTGTTAATTAAGGATTCATTCCATTAACGTAAACATCAGAAGTGATGTATAAGCCTTGATTTTGCGTGGCACGCAACTTCCTATTAACGTACGGAATTACTATAGTGCTTAAACTTTTCCGGAAAAGAATTCGTTTCGTGATGCACGTCAATTAGCTTGTTGAAGTATGTTTTTTAAATGGGAAATATGATATGAGATGATTGCGCAAAACTTAATGTTATGGCACTGTATTCCAAACTTTGAAATATATGGCAAAAAATTCGATCAATTGATTGTGGCCCATTATTCAGTCAATTAACTTAAGTAGAAGAAATAAATCTTAAATACAGCTAGTAATTATTGTAATTTTTAAATCTATTCAGATACTTCAACAATATTTTCGAAGTAGGTTGATAATCTTAAAGTTTTAAAAATGTCTAAAAGTAGTCTTTTTGGTCTTGAGTTAACTTTTTTGTTTTTCATTTAAAAAAAAAACTAAACAATTTCTACCTTCCTTAGTTCCTTCGATTGTTAAATTGTGCCAAATTGAATTGTACCTTTGGGAAAATGTACGTTCACTTGTTGCTGTGCTGATGCTTGAACGTTTCCCCAATGCCATGTATATAAAACCGCTCCAAGAGAACTGTCATGTTATTTCAAAAGCACTGTCTCCCCACCCCAATGACATTTAGCGACTACAATAGAATTATTGCTGGATTCTGGTTCTCTGTGTCGAAATTCCCGTGCGGTTAACACCCAAAGTCCAGATAATTGACACCACTCCAAAAATTCTTGTTTATATTTCCACATTTCTTGCAAATTGCCACGGAACCTGAAAATGGTTTACAACTGAAACTGAATTCCTGGTTTGTCGGAGGATTGACTGATAAGGCAAGGACCCATAATTGCGATGAAGTGGCGCACACCGTACAAAACCCACGGGCACCTAGCCGCAAATTTTTCCCAAGAAGGTGTCTATATTAATCACAGGAATATGTTGACGTAATAGGTATGATGAGTCTTACAAGCATATTTAGATTATACGATTTTCAATTGGCGAGTGAATTAAGTTTTGAGTTTACAATCGATTACATATGTGCTTTAAAATTATTTTTGTTGCTGGTGGTAAACGACCAATAACTCCACGATTCAAATCAATCAGTAAATATTTTTATTAGTTGATTCTTCCTATTTTCATTTTAAAAACGGTTCACTCTAAAGCCGCTCAAACTTTAAATTAGCAATTAAAATAATTTTGTTTTATCAGAACACGGCTCCTGTTTATAGACAGCCCCATGCCGCCACCCCGTCGCGTCCTCCGAGAGTGTACACCTGCGGGGATTTAGTCAACATTGGTTATGCGGACGATATAGCTGTTGTGGTGACTGCAAAGTACCTTGAATAGTTAGTCCTTCGTGCTAACAACGCTATGGCACCGCTCAGAGAGCCCCTTAGTAACGCTGGATTGCAGCTAATATCCGGACGTTGGTACGTGGGGACGGTCGAGAGTCAGATAAGGGTGGGCTGCACACCAGCCACTAAACCACACATCGAGTTCCTTTGTAGCTTAGCGCAACTTCAAGAACTAAGGAGCTCCGGAGATATTCTGTACTTGGTTCAAAACGTGCGCTACCCTATATTGAATTGTCTGCACACGAACTATTGCCCATGAACATCTGTACAACTCCTTTCGTCCTGATTCCACAACTTGCATCTATAAGCGGATAAATTGTCCATCCCTGTGTAGAGTTTTTCATATCCTCGATGTGGGGGGTATTTTAGTTTTAAGCAAACGTTTACAACGCCAAGAAATAATGATGACAGAAAAAAAAAGAATTATCTATTCATGATTGGAAGTGAAAAGAAACCAAACATGTCCGTATGTCTATCTGTCTGTCTATATGGCTGTCTGCCTGCTCGTCAAGACGATAACTCGAAAACGCTTGCAGCTAGGATTGAAACAAGAAAAACAAGCAATAAAATAGCCAATACAAGTACTCCCCAGATGGAACATCCAGTATTTCATTTTTTTGCGATAAAATCCCAATTCGAATATCTATTACATAGAGAAACTGGTAAATAACTTATAACTATTTAGTTCATAAAAATCCACAAAAAGGTTTTCATTCTCTTTTCTTTTTTCCTTTTTCTTTTGCAGAAATTGAATCGGATGAAATTACAATACGATACTCTTAAAAGAAGTTCCTTCAATAAATCTAACTAACAATAAGTAAATTTCAATTTTATTGGGAAAACACCTTTAGGATATTGTTTACAAACAATATTTCTGTAATCCTGTCACAATGAATTTGATTGATAAAATATAACTGTGAGAACCTTTTTTTTAAAATATTGGTTCAATTTATAAAATGTGAAAAATCCTTTACAGCAAATAATTTTTGGAATTTAGAAATATGTGTATGTATTAGTGAATTCCAACGAGTAAAAAAAATTAGTCAAAAATATTTATTTTTAATGTAGGATAGTGTTAAAGTTCAATATGTACGAATAAATTGTTAATAAAGTAATTGCTTTGTAAGTAACGGGAAATCCCATTTTTAGTTTTCATCTACTTTCTCTGTAGAACGAAAGATTGGAGAGATGGAGTTTTCGTTGGGGATCATGATGTCCTCCAAATTCGGCAATTTTTTGAAGTAGTATTATCTTAGTTATTTTTCATCACCAAGCATTTATTGTCACGTTATGAATTGTTAAGAACGATACATTTGGAGTAAAGACAAGAGCCTGAATCTACTAAATGAACACAAAATCATTATCGAAAGAATACTGAATAAACCTACAAAATTGAGTATTCTATCGAAATTCTCGCTTTTATTTTCAATTCTGAGAATTTTTAATTCAGAGCCCATTAGAGCCATCAGCCATTTCAGTTTGGATAGTTCAGTGTTTAATACAAATGAAAGTTAGATCGATCGCAACTTGTCATATTATAATTGAGTTGGACCAGCATATGCTGATATGCATGCTCTATCAACTGATCTACCAGCTTAGCTGCTTCAGTGGCCATTTGCTGATGCGGTTCGCAACGCGAATTTATTTAGATAACGAGTTGGATCGATTTCACATAAAATATAAAACAAATTCTAAAACAATGGCATTTGTGATTATTACGTCTCAATAAAAGGACTTTGTCAACCATCGAAAAAAGAAAATATTCGAATCCTTTCTGCTTTGTTATATTGTCTTTCTCGAACACATTTGCTTAATAAACATTACTTCAAGCCACAAAGAATCTTATAATGTTTCTGTGAATATCCTTTTACAACATATGAACATCGAGCATTGAAAGCAAACAGCACTTTCCAAAAAAGTAATTTTAAGGATAAGTCAAAGAATTTCTCGAGATCGGTGCGGTAAGTAAACTCGTATGTTATGTTTGCTCTTTATAAATTTAACCAAGAATTGAATGTTTTATACGGCGCCCCAATTTTCACTGGATACACATATTTTCTGTATAGTCATAGCAATTCATCTTTTGTGCTGCTTGTTTAGATGAAAATCTAAAATGAACTTGTTCGGGCTACCGCAATACAGCACTTTCGAAATTCCTTTTTGCTTGAAATATATCACTTAAAATAAGAAAAAGAAACCATTTCTCGATATTATACAAATGACGAAAATATCTTATATAAAATCGGATAAAAAAGTACTGATTAAATGTTTGATCCTTTATTTCATATAGTGATTGGTTTGCTAAAAAATCAATATAAATTTAATACATTTAAATGTATTCGATTTTATTCAAACAAAAGGATATTAAACTTCATTTTATATAAAAATCACACTAAAATGTTTGATTGGATTTTCTGAAAATGGTTTTCAATTGAGAATGTCATTAATAGTTTTGCGTTATTATACACAAATTGACTACAAAAATATTTAGTACCCCAAACAATCAAAAAATTGAATTAAACAAATTTTATTAATAATTTAAAACATTCCTGCATATAATTGCAAATTAAATATAAAGCAATTTTGTTCCAACAAGACCAAAAGCTGAAAGATGAAAGTTTCGATTCCATTTTTTGAAGGCAGTTTGAATTAAAAGTTGGAAAAACACCGCACTTCAAAAACTTTCTTCAATTCCGAAGAAGAGCACTTTGAGCAAAGTCAATCACAATTCACTGTTCATGCGAGAATAACGACGGAAAGCGAATCACCATTTGCACTCCGTGTTGCTATGAGTCCTTCACTTGGAAGGGCAACAAGCACGTGTAAACTTCAATCTTCTTAAAACCCGATCATATCGTAGATGACATCTTAAAATTTCTCAGAACCAGTACAGAAAAAAAAAAAAAAAACAGGACAAAGGGATGAACAACTTTAACGCTTATGGATGCAAACTGCGGAATCAGGAGGAAAGGAGTTCTTCCGATCTTCACATTATGCAATTTGTAGATGAAAAGATTTTCCGATTATTCTGTTGTACACATCTAAAATTTAATCACTGTTGTTTCCTCATATGAACAATTCTAGTAGCATATTTCGCTAATCTGTTACTATAAATATTTCTACTAATCGGGAAAAAATTTAATCCGATTTTGTCCATTCCGTGCATTATGAATTTTACAATCCGATTATAATGATGGAATCGGAATCTGAATTTCGTAATCCGAATTTCGTAAAAACTTTGCACATTTTTCTGCACTGAGTTCCTCTCAAAATTCACCATTGTATTGGGCATGTATCTAAGAGTAGCGTTTCACTCAATACATTAAACTTTCTACCTACATGAAAGTTTATTATTTGAATAAATCATAACTTTAAAATAATATTATAAAAAAATCATTGGGATTTCGTCAGTGGTCGGAACAGAATTACGGCTTAATACTTGAAAGCTGTCATCTGATAAGATCGATATCGTACCCATAATCGATTTAGCTACTTTAAATAATTTTAAATTTTCATAATTCCTAAGTTCTTATTTCGTCAATGTCACACCTTTATGTTTGCCAAGTTGAAATCTGATTAATCCGAATTACAATTAAAATTTAAATCATCCAATTTTTGCAAGGAACATATTTTTAAATCCAATTAAACTTTCTTTTTCCCTGTAGAAAAATTTTCCATTTAGAAAGAACACCGCATGCATTTTCTCCTGTGAAAAATAGCATCCTGGTGAACAACGGTGGATGGGGGAAGAGTGAAGAAATGGTTTAGATGGTGTTCGGTGGAAAATTCAGTGATAAGTGATTTTTACTTTAAAGTGAATTTTTCTTTGAATTTTGGTCAAAAAAAAAAAGAAAAAAAAGTGGAATTAACTTTTATTTGTGCTCAGGTGTTCGAGAATGTTTTTGTGAACGTCATCAAAGGAGTAATTAAGCTGAACTTTGCAGAGGAAATGACTGGAAAATTTGGTACACTTACAAAAGTGCTAGGGTCAAATGGGACTTGATTAAAGTGTTCCAGTTGATTTTAAATTGAGGCATTTAATAACAAAAGGTGAAAAACCTACAGACATCCGAACTAGAGGAATGTAAGATCCTTATAGCAGTAACTTCGTTGTATTGCAATTTTTAAAATCAATTACAAAACGTATCCAGACGTAGAATCAAAATATTTGTTTTTACACTTTCCTGTACATTTTTACTTCTCTGTTAAAATATTTTAATTACGATTTTAAGTTTTAAAGCAATCACAATTGCGTTGTTCAATCATTAATTGACCAAAGGTAATTGATTTAAATTAAATAGAGCTTCTGATTTAGGATTCCTAATCATCTCGAACAATTAATCATCGTCACAAGGAATTTTAGATTTTGTCATTTAATAAATTTTGCATTCACTCTAAAATATAAGCTTATTGTGCAAATTGCAAAGCTTCATCAAAAATGCGCTTTGTTTACTAATTCATGAGGTGCACTTTTACTAATTCAGGTGTATTCCGCTTTTACGTACCCAGCAGCGGTGACAAGGACCACAATGTTTGATTCAACCACAATTTTCTATGCATTATTGAAGAAGCATTTGAAATTCTCGCAAGAAAAATTGAAATTTGTAGAATTTGATAGAAATGGACAACTAGCAAAACTCATGAATGTTTTGATATCTTCTGTTAGTAGCACAGTTGACAGTTTTCGTGTGATTTTTGGGACGAATTCTAATGAAAATTCACAATTACAATGGAATTCATCAGCGCCTATCCACCTGCAGCGAATTAGCACTGTGTGGTTGTTCGATCCTCGTAGCCAGTGTTATTGGCCTAATTACCATACAATCACCAGACCCCATTCTACTTGAATTACAGGTAAACATGATTGTTCAGAGGCAGGACCAATGGATGACAATTTTTGGGGCGGAAAACTTATCCAAAGTACAATCGTGATACCATTATTTCCATTCTATGCTGATGAATAGCATGTTTATGAAAGGGATCCGTCCCAGGATGCCCATATCGATTCAAACCGGACACCGTTACCGGCGGCAGTGTCTGAAAGCGTAGTTCTCATAGATGTGTTTCCTTAATTGGAGATGAATCTCATACTGTAGTTTCATATTCAATTCAGCGTACGATGGAATGTAATGCGAGCCGCGAGGCGAAATCATTTTCTTCCTTAAATCCTATTTGGTTTGCTCACAAGCAACTTTGATCCTTTCGGCTGGCCAAGTCAACTGAAATATCTCGGTGAGTATGTTAAAAAAAAATTCATGACCCAATTATAAAGCACAAAGTTGGCTATTGTTCAAGCCCTTTTGGAGCCTGGTGAATGATGTCGTGACCAACACCAAAAGTTTTGATTGATTAAAGTCGGTCTTCAAGTCCTTCCACCACAACATAAGCCAACGATTTACTTGGATATTTACGTAAATTACAAAAGACTAGTTTTTCTTTTGGGTTGATAAACGATATTTTGATTGGTTTTTGTAAATATTTATTAACTTTTATGGTTAAAGATCAAAATTTCAAAATATGATGTTCAACTCAAATTTTTTTAATGCCATTTACTCATGTTGTTTATTTGTAATTTATTCATATTATTTATTAATTAAAAATAGTTTTAATTGGACAGTCAAGTTTGTTCCCAACCATTTATAAAAAATACTAAACCATTTCGCAGCCGTCCAAAATCTCTAAGTGGAGAAAACGATGGAAGCCATTTGCAACACTTTTTGAAGACTCCATTTTGCATTAACGACTGCAAAAAAAAAAAAAAATAGCAAGTAAGAAATAAACTTGAAGAGTGTGAGGAAATTTGCAATGTAATAATCATTTTGTTGCACTTTACCTATTGTAACATGACACTGAGTTCATGTGAGGGTGTGACAGCAAAGGATTAATAAACGAGGGACATAACCCAAATTTTATGCATAGAAAATGGCCGATAGAGGCGGATGTTGAATTTCTCATATAATCCGGAGCTATAAAACGTTATGCCACACTTTATGGTGTGTTAAAAAAAACATCCTCTTACGTCATTTCCATTTTACTGTGAAAATGAAGTATCATCATCCGTTCCCGTCGAGATTGCAATTATGGTATTGAATCAAATCCTGGTGAACTTTTAAAATGCTGAAATTCGTCACGTTCGATGAAATTCGATGGAGGGAAGAAAAACTCGGTTTAGCATACAAATGGACAAGATCTATAACCCTTTTCGTTATGCATATAACATTCGCAGTTCATTACTTTAATCCTGCCAGATATTCAAACAGATGGAAATTGAAATTCAAGAGAACCATCAAAATAGATGACACCAACGACTGCGAACATCTCTACCCATTGTGAGAGCACCAAGCGCAAAGGACTCTTCCAATTGCCTTAATTTACTTGTGGAATTCTAATTTTAGAGGAAGGAGAATGCACCGCATTCAGGATAGATTACAAATACAGTGACGGAAAAAGAGGAAAAAAATTGCAAGTTGATGGTTACGCATAAAAAGGAAAGTACTGTAGAAATATTGCAATTCCTAATTTCATTCTATAGGTACTTGCTGGAAATTGAATTTCTCCTTCTGGTCTGAATTTCAAATTGTTGAATAATTTAGCAACCGTTAGAATCAAATCAATACAAATGCAGCAATTCGATTTATTTATTCAAAATTGGATCTTTTTTTTGAAAATTTTATAAAAATTCAAAATATGTATATTGATGTGTTATTAAGTTAGTCAAGGACAAAAACAATTAAGCATGAATGACTTACGCTTGGCAATAAAATGTCCGCGCTTTAAAAAGTGATTATGTCTCCACCAAAACTCTGCATCCTCCCGCAGGAGCAACTTTTGTGTAACATGTTCCACTTCATCTCTGGAAATGAGGGCCATCCAAAAGCAGCGAGAGCGCACGAAGTGTGCTTTCATCAGTTCACGGCAACATTCTTTAAAAACATTAAACATTAGCATATCTCGAAAGAGTCCTAAAATAACGAAACCGAAGATGCCTATGCTTATTCCCCGGCGATTGAGCACAGATGATGAGTCTGTTCCATGAATTGGATCCCCAGGCGCACACAACCCCTATACAACCCCCCCCCCCCCCCCCCCCCCCCCCACCCAAGGGATTTGATCTCATTTGGATGCGACAACTCATTGCGGCACAACACCGCCCCGTGGAAAACGCCATGAATAATTCAGCATAACCTCCACCACCGCCACTCAGATTTTGTGCATGAAAAAATATTCCGCGCGCAAGCCGCTCCAGTCATCCTGGAAGCAGGACTCTTTCCTGCAACTTGTCCTTCCGCTTAAGCAGTTGAACTAATTGCATCCGAAATAGGAACTTACTCTGATGAACGGCGCAAGCTGCTGACGATAAGGACGAGGATCGTGAATTTTAAATAGTGAATTTAATCTGACCTGAATTATCTTATTTTGGGGATTGTTTTAATGTTCATGGCAACTCGATTCGGAGGTCCGCGACCTGGATTATAGTTCTATATTAGTTGCTACACAGAGTGTAACCGACAAAATACAAACTCTGTTATATGCTCAGCTCCGATGTCGTTCGTTTTTAGGTCCTTTTCGATATTAGTGATGACACTTTTGATGACGAAATCAAAAAAATATTTTTCAATTTATTTTAAACAGAAATTTCCAATGTGAATTGACGAGCATCATCAAATATTTATAAAAAATGTTTGATCAAGACGAATTGCTCTGTAGTTTTTGTTAATTTACGTAATTTTTTTGTGGACATTTGTTGTTGGCTTTGTCCTATAATTCAAACATTTAAGAGTTCAAGGCCTCTTGATGTTGTTCCATAAACAATTTTGAAATTTTGTGTTATCTTGAAGTATTTTGGTCTTGTGTTAAACGAAGAAAGCCAAAAATTTAATTTCTATAACAAGTGTACTTCCTCTTTAAATGGTTTTTTTTTCAAAAATACGAAAATACCAATATCTTATAAATTAGGTTTTACCTTTACATTTGGAGGATCAGGGATATAGCAGTGGCTAAGATAAGCTCCAAAATGTACATACCTGAAAAAGAAAATTAAGAAGGAATATTAATAAAATACAATGTTTTAGTCAAAGAACTGAAATTTAATTTACACAAAGAGAATTGTTAGCGAAGGAAAATTTTCAAGGTTTAAGTTAAACAAAAGATAGAAGAACTTTTGGTAGAGACGTGAAATTCTAAACTGAAAGGCAGAAAGCTAAACGAATTTATATAAAACGGAAATGTTTTCCTGAAATTAAAAATGAACTACAGCAAAAGAGATTATGAAAAGCAGCAATTAAGTTATACTTCAGATAGTGCGATGATAGTTTCGAGTTTTAGTTTTAATGTGGTTCTAAATTAAATGTAAACAAAAAGA
The DNA here is from genome assembly GCA_963082835.1 of Leptogaster cylindrica. NCBI lineage: Eukaryota > Metazoa > Arthropoda > Insecta > Diptera > Asilidae > Leptogaster > Leptogaster cylindrica. Next base: position 3,714,784 of record OY720108.1, on the reverse strand, counting down.
ACAAACTTGAAAAAATGTGTATTATTTATTTACTCTTAAACTGTCCAAGAGTATTGAATTTTTATTTTGATTTATGTTTTTTTTTTTTTTAGAGGAACAAGGAAATCTCTTCGGAAATTTTAAAACAAATTTTGTTTGAAGTTGCTGAAAAATGAAAGTTCCAACCAATTTTGCAATACCGTTCCATAGATGTAGAATGGCAGATTTTTTGGGAAGTATATCTACAATCAATTTTGGGTTTCACTTAGAAAAAAAAAATTAATTGAAAAAAATAGTGAGTAAAAATAATGAAGAGTACATAATAAATAGTAATATGTATTTATTAATATATTGAAAAGAGAAAGTTATTATGTTTAAATGTAGAAAATCAACATTTGTCCATAAGACTGGTTCTGTTTTAAGGTAACACTAATTGCAAGAAGGTTTTACCAGATTTTCTTCATCTTCAAGCTTAACACTAAAATTTGAACATAGTATTATTGTACCTACTAAATATAAATCTTTTAGCTGTGAACTTTTTCCAACTATCGTCTGGAAAGACACACAGCACAACATCCATAAAACGGTTTTTCTTTCAGTTCACATATAATGAATACATATCTTTTTTCTGCCACCATTATTCCATGAAATTCAGTCAAAACTAATATACTACATACTTCATATGTAGGGTATGAAAATGACCAGAATTTATTATCAAATGTGACACAAAAACAAGAAGGTTCACTGTTCAGGGTACTTTGCCCTAAAATTCCGACAGTTTTTTTAGAATGTATTTATGAAATGACTAATCACCAAAATCAAATAGGAAATGAGTACTTTCCGAATAAACTGCAATAGCTTGTGTGTATTTCGGTGTTAAGTGCCAAAATAAAAACGCTATAAAATATCAAATGCAGCTTCAAACTTTTAATATCCTTGTGGACGAATTTATATTTGCATTCATTTTGCATGGACGTCCTACATTCAACCATAAAACACGATACAAAAATGTTGGTTCTTTAATTTCTATTTTTAGCTATGATCGCATTAATACACATCTCATGTACGCGATTCACCCCCTCCCCCTACATCCCAAAAACCGCTGTTTTACTCACGGTAAATCACGTTCCTGATTTAATAACTTTTGTCGTCCCAGGGCGGAAAACGGTGTCGGTTTCACTTGGGAGAAATTGTGGTACAACAATTCCATGAATATAACAACCAAATTTTGCATACCGTTTTCTTAAAAGCGAAAAGAAAACTCAAGTTTTGCGAGACTTTGGATTGGGTGTCGCATTCTACAGGGCAACACTTGTGCTATTGTTAATATTTAATTTGTTGATTTATGCCATAGACAAATCGGATGTTTGCAGAAACTTGGCCGGATGAAAGAATTTCCGGTGCCAATTTCTTTCATTTGGTGTTCCTCTTGAAAATTTTCATTTTTGTTTTTCACACAAATTGTTTAAAAATGTCGCTTTTATTGCACTTTTATAAGATTTTCATGGACCTTACACGAGAAGCGAAAGGCAATAACGACACACAATGAGGACATCAATGTGATTTATACAGTGGTGGAGACAATGTGTACATAGTATCGTCCACTAGTTTTCGTCCTTGCTAATCTGCTAATCCTCCAGATTGCATGACATTGGTTAGGATGGCATCTCATAAATTTTAAATTCCTTACATAAGGATTAAGGTCAGCTGAAATCTCTTTTACAGGTTGTCAGATATAAAAAGATATATACATTATACATATTATATATGTCATCTACACACTACACAAAATCACACACTGCCAAGGATCACATCCATTCGCAAATTTTCTCTGGTACAGGATCGAATGCGGATAAGGGGGAGAAAGGGGCAGGGATCAAGTCCTTGCTTAAATGAAAGCTATTGACGTGAAAATTGGGCAGATGCTTAGACCCGTATTAGAATGTTGCGCGTGAATTTGAAAAGTAAACAAATGGGAAGAAATTCATTTCATATGGGCATATGCTATGGAAGGATGATTAATGAGTCAAAAGGACTTCTTCAATAGATGATGAATCTTGTAAAAATGGAACCCTTTTTATGCTTTCTGGAATATACATATGGCACCTTTTTGATACCAGATAACCAAGGAAAAACAGTTTTTTTGATATAAGATAATGTACACAACATAACGATAGTGTATTATATAATATGAACTTCGGACATACTTTAAAACGGTTTTTAGATTCTTGTATAAATGAAGTTGGAATTTTTACTCAAATCCTAATCCTTTTTGAAGGAAACCAAAATTTGCAAATCCAAGCCCAAAAATTCGCCCGAAAATAAATAACATAACTAAAAAGAGATATTAAAATATTTTAAGTAGTTAAAAAAATTAGTTATCCAATTCTTCAACATGTTTGGTGTTAAAATATGCATTTTCTATTTGAAAATGTTTGCATAAAGTTCTAAGGTAATTTGCAGAAGTCAATTGAAAATTTACAAACGAAGTTTTTTTTTTTTTTTTTCTGTACAAAAAAATTGATTTTCACGACTATAGATTCCGAATCATTCGAATGATTCGGTTGGTTTCTAAATTGTGTACAGTAATCCTTCCAATTAAGCTGATAATTTGCTATATTCTATTCTATAAAAATCGTGTAATTTCTGGGATTATTATATAACGAAAATTCTTCTTGGACAATTAAACAAATAAACGTAGATTTTAATGTAAGTTTTTTTCATTCTCTATTTTCATTTAACTTTACTGCTCTTGTTGTTCCGATTAAATGAAGATCACGAAAATGAAAAAATTACTGTACGTACATTATACAAGGATACAAAAATCCAATAAAAGAAAAATTTGTCGATGCTATGAATCCACTTTAAGTTCTTAAGATCGCCAACGAAAACCAAAAGAGTTAAACAGGATGCGGAATTTCACCACTGTCAAGGAGATTGATTTCAAGCTCTTCATCGACCTCTGCAGAATTTATTTCCTGTATTGTATTGAACTCTTCCGCTTCAGAGATTTGCTACAATTTTCCTTTCTGCAATCGTTCATTTCTGTTTTTCAATTCAGTTCATGCTGTAAACTGAAAAGCCGTAGCTTCTATCGAACCTTTAACCAACAACCCTTTTATATTTTATCAACAAAGTAAAGTTTTGCATTTAATTTCCATTTCCTCTATTTTCTGTAATGAAGCACAAAAACGCCACAGACCCAATCAATTTTCATGTGGTGGGAAATCTAATTTCGATGGATTAATTGGGACAGATTTTTCAATTTCCTGTAATTTTTTATCGGTAAGAATTGAGTTATTTTCATTTTTTTTTATCTTCACCAATTGTTATCAAAGAATGCATCGAAAGCGATTGTGTGGAAAAAATATCCGTTGCGGATGCGCCGGATGCAGGGAATTTGTAAAATAAAAATAGCAACAGGATGAACGTGACAAATGGCCAAAATAAAAGGATTAAATGTATATTTTCTATGTAGAACCATTGTAAGACCAACAGTCGTAGCTGTTTTTGGGAGGATGCGAAATGACGACCTTTAGATGCAAATCAGTAAAGGCAAGAATAAAAAAAAAAAAATAGAAAATAAAAACTCCACAAAGAACTGTTGAAAGCTCGTCTGATGAGATTATTGTCAACAAATAGAGCGAACGATGTACGACAGTAGAATTGTAATATAAGTAAGTCTGACTTCTCAAGGATGTGCTTCGGTCCCCGAACCTCTATGGAAAGGACTCGTCGCTTGATGTATTGAACATTATTTTGCGGTGCTCGCAAAGTTACTTTACATTGGCGTGTTCACAATGCGATAACGGATGGGTTTTGCGTTTTGTTTGACAGATTGATTTTAAACAATTGAGTTTTTCTACGATATTCGCGGTTGCACCATCTGCAGGGAATTTCTAAAACATTAAATTATCAAGTTGATGAGAAAAATACAATTCTGAAAAAAAATTATAGATTTATAAAATAGAATGTGTTTACCCATCCATCCACATCCATTTACAGACATTTTTGTATCTTATTTATAAAAAATTATTTATATTTGTTAATACTTTGTTGTATTATACAAAGTTTTTTACAAAAATTATTATTTTACATATCTGCAATCAGAAAATATATTACTTAACTCCGTTTGAATAAAAAATATGCGAAACTGCTTTTTACTATGTAGAAATAATTATAAAAAGAAACATTAGGAACTACTAAGAACAAAGACGACGATCCATTCTTTACCTCGATTCTAGGCTCACAAATGACAATGTCGAGTGCAATAGAGCGACACCCTCCACAGTCTACACTGATGCCTAACTATCAGATAATTGAGATTGAGGTTAGGGCTGCATTAATGGCGTCGTTTCAAGCATAACAGTTTGATCTGGTTGATAAGTTTTACCGTCTGATTCAATGTTCAACAATTGACCTGGTTTAATGTTTGCTTTGCTTTGAGATTTGGTCAAGTTTTGTCAAAATTACATCTCTTCAAGAATTCGTTAGTTAAATGCCATTCAACTGAAATGGAATTTATTGTTTCAAAAATGAATTTGCATTGGAATGCTTAGAAAAGGCATTGTTTTCTCCTTACTGTTCCACAATGGACAACATTCCAAATAATTCTAGCCACATAATTGTCCAGTGAGCATTTAAATGGCAAGATGAATCCATTCTGATGGATATTACGACCAAGGTATAATATTGGATTCCATAAAATGTGATTGATGTGAAAGCCCAGGTAGAATTTACTACCCTGAATTGTATTAGTTTTATGTGCATGGACAGGAAACTGAGTGTCTCCTAAAAATTAACATTTTATGATTCTTGCCCCATATCCTCATCCTCCTGGTCTACCTCCCACCCCCTCCCCACAATTGGACAAGACATTAGTACCATTGAAAAGGCAGAAAGTTCCTTAAAGTAATGATGGAACTCCAAGAAAGTGTACAACGAACACAAGGAGGAAACCATGGCAAGTTTTCTTCCAAATTATATTCGGGAATTCCCCTGAGATGTTCCTAGGAATTTTCGACGCCATATGAGAGTGATACGTGGATGAAATGGTATTTGAAACAAATTAATAGTTCATTCGTATTCAGACATGTGTTTCATTCACTTGACAAAGGAGCAGAAAAAGGACGAATTTGTGGAACGTAGAGTTGTTTTGTGCCCGGGGGCCAGAGGTTTGATATTCATAAATTCATGAAACCACACGAGTTCATTATTCAAGAAGCTAAACTGAAACAGGAAAAGGTATTTTTATTTTGGTTAAGGAAATCACATTCGACCCGAATTTCGGATTCTTTTTGCAAGATATATAAATTTTAGAAAAATATTACGTTCTCGTATTGAAATAACTGAAAATAATGTAAGAAAACAAACATCACAGTCAGGAACGTTGAACTGATTCGAAAAAGAAAATAATGTTTACTAACAAAATAAATGAAATGGATCAGAACATTTTGAATACGAAATTGTTTTTGAGAGTTTTAAATGGTTTTTATAAGCAATAAGGGAGAATGGAAAATCATCAGTTTGGGAAAAGAAAAATACGGAAACGTATTTTTGTATTATTTTTGTAAGGAAATTTTGCAACAACATTTATTAAATTGTGGATGACATCTATACAACTGCATTCAACATTGTATATTGTGAATCTGACTTATGTTGTTAGATACGATGAATTTATTTAATTAACTGCAGATTAAAATTACGAAAAATGAAATAAACATAAGTAAATGAATTATTTCCGATCATAGCTGATAAAACCAGCTGCAAAAAACGTGTTCGTGGAATTTGAAATCTCACTTTTGAGCAAATAAAATTGAAATAAAAGAAAATTTTCAAAATTGTTGAAAAGGATTAAAAAAGTAGTAAAATTACTAAATCTTTAATTGATTTTTAAAGCCGAAAATTAGTGAAATTCAATATTAATGATTTTAAAAAAACTCAAAAAAAGTTGAATTTTATTCAAAGCTTAAGAAAAATAAACTAAATATTAAAAATTTCGTTATATGTTTTTTTCAAGATTTTCAATTAATTCTTCAGTACCAATCGAAATTCTTAATATATTTTTATATTTTTGAGTTATTGTATTGAAATGTATCGCATAACACGATTTCTTACAAGTTTACAACGCGAAGTTTTCATGGGATTTTTCATGAAATAAAAAAAAAATCGCGGTTCAATTCAATATTCAAAAAAAATTTTAAATAATAAATTAATAATGAAATATATTAAATTGGATCCATTTTGGTTTCAACAGGAATCAATACTGTGATTATATTACATAAAACAAACGAGTTTAATGGCATCGAAATTTACATTGATATCAATTTCAAATTTACAGCATCAATTATATTTGAGTTTCAAAATATTGTAAAATAATTATTATTTTGTGTAAATGTGAAAAATAATTTGATATTTTAATGTAACAAAAAACTTTTCCTTTCATCGTATTTCCACAAAATTGTGGCATGCAACATCAAACAAATACAAATATAATTTTTACAAAAATGTTTCGTTTTTAGAAAAAGATAAAAGTTGCCTATTAAAAATGAATTTATTTTAAGCAGATTAATAAATTTTGGTTGCCTTTTTTTAGCAAACGTATTAATTTGTTTCGAACAAGTTTCTCTTTTTGCTACAGGAGAAGGCTAATGACGCCAAGCTGCCAGATCCTGTCTAGGAAGGACACAGCTTCGGTCGCAAACAAAATACTTTTTGTCTATTCAACACTTTGATACTCTTAATTTTCATAAAAGGGTTTTTTGTTTAGTGTTAAAAGGTACATGAAAAATATTAAATGTATAAGTTTTTTAATGTAAAGGCGAAAGTTTTTGAACAGATTAATGCGATTACTTTTATATTTTAAAACATTTTCTTGTAAAGTATTAATTTTGAGAGACCAATATTGGAAATAAAATTTAATTAGATCTTAAAAAAGTACGTGAATACGAGGTTTTTTATTTTGAAAAAAGACAAATTTTCAATATCAAAAAACCTCATGGTTAGATAAATAAATTCGTTCATCAATATATTTTCAAACATTCACTTTTTTTAAATTTGTATAACTAATTCTAACAATTATTGTCAAAGAAAGGCAGAACAATTTCAAAAGATAATTTATAAATAATTTAAATTTAACCCCCTAAAATTACATCAAACGAAAGGTATTTTTATTTCGATTTAATTTTTTAAGCCGTTATTTACAATACTTGGTCGGTCATCAATGTCATTACCACATGGAGAACATTTTAATGGCCATTGCATTTTTTGCTCAAAATATTTGACCGTGGTAAAGCAACATTATGGCAAAGGATAACTTAAAATCGAGTTTGAAACAAATGCTTATAATACCGACGATAAAAACGATTGAGAACAAGAAGGTTTCGAACGGAATCTTACCTCCATTTGGGATCCCTTCTTCCCCATGGAACTCGTGTGTCCTCCGCTTTGAGCAGCGTTCATCTTGAGCGGTTCAGTTTTACTCGATATTTAAAAAATATCGCATTTCTTTCACTAGAAGTTGAAACACTGAAAATGTTCGGGAACGTTACGAAGCTACTTCATAACGGTTTTAAATGATGTCGTAAAACCGAAAAGGGATCATTCGAAATTCGCACACTTAAATGACGTCCTTCGAATTGTAATTTTCACTGAAATTTCATTTTAGGCACAACAACCATCCAAGGAGGAATGCGCGATGCAATTAAAGGAGTCAAGTTAGAACAACTGCGATGGGAAGGTTTTTAATTAAAGGTAAATGTTTTAGCAGAATCACCACAAACGAAGGCTTTCATTACGCGTTCAGTATCTAGATTTCATTGTTAACTGAGGAAAAGAAAGGAATTCCTTTGCGCCAATTTAGTCGGGCAACTGGGATTTTTATACCAGCGGGAAAATTGACGATTTGAATTCGTATCTGAGTCTGATCAAAACAGCGGACTCCACCCGTTTTCAGAGTCTCACTCACCGTGGGAATTACTTCCGAAAACAACGGTAACTTCGATCACCAAAGAAACACTACTCCGTCCAGGATAAAAACAAAACCACTTACACTTTTTACCTGACGGTTATTCGAGCAAAAGTTCGCTCCAAATCTTTCGACTGTTATATTATTACTTTTTCAAAAGTGTGTTAAGTTTGATTCCTCCTACCGAATTTACAAATGGATAATGGGCGAAATCCCATCTGCAGAGAATTGCTGCAATGCGTGTGTAATGTGGGTTCATCGGCAACGAGACTACGAGAGGTCACTGCCGCGGCAGATAGCGGTAGCTCGATAGCGGACTCAGGAAGCCTCTGCAGATCCAGGTAAAATATACTTTCGTGGGAAAAAAAACCGTTGAACCACCAAAACACGAGGAAGAACGTCTGGAGAAGAAGGACAGACTCGAAAGCGCTCGCCGCTGAAGAAGGATCCCGACAAACTGAAAGCTGCGCCGCAACTGAAACGGATAGGTGTAGTTAGACTTGAGGACTCGAGGACTGGAGCTTTGTTGCCTCGGGAAGAAACGCAACTACGCAAAGGGGGTGCGGTGTGGGTTACTACGACCATATTACGAGCCATCACTAGTTTCTTCAGAATGTCAAGAGTACAGCTCGAATTACTCGTCTTAAGCCAGATACCAAGTTATCAAGTACAGGCCATCCCAAAAGAACCGACGCAGTAGCATGCAATTATTTTCCCAACACTGTAAAACCAAATATCCCGAAAACCACCATCTCTAATAGTTCTGGGCCAGGAAACAAGCGACTTACCAACGCAGCTTCAGTGTCCGCAACCGGAAAGCGGATCTGAGGAGGATTGCATAGTTCCAAGTTGGGAGGAAGCAACAGGCGACTCCTCCCCAACACAATCAGCACAGCTTGCTCATGTAATTACCATAGTGAACCAAGGACTGCGTCTGCAATGCGAAAGCTTCCTTGCGAGCGCCTAAACCCGTTCAGCAAAGGAGCTTCTTCAGCAAGGATTTACGGCGAATAAGTTAGCTATCCATAGTCCTCTGCAATCTGTTTTAAGGGCGATTTTCATATTACCGTTATTTGCGCAAGCCCTAAATTGCAGTATTTTGTGGCATATGCTACATTTACTTGCCACAGTATAACGCAGGGGATTCCTTTACAACAACCCTTATGAGAGCTTAAAGCTGCCTTCGAGAATGAAATACTAGCAAAAAGTTCGAAGGTTTCTGTCTCAAGAGTATTTAAACTATGGCGGCCAGCATCTGTTTCCTTTACGTTTGATTATATAATTATTTACAATATATTGAAATATATAGACTTATATAGATTTAGATATATGTATATATTTAAAAAAAAATCGAATAACAAGTTTTGAACTTTAAATAATATTAATATATGCAAACGATTTTAATAAAAATTATAATCTCGTTATCTTTGTTTTGTAGTAAGCAGTTTCTGTTTTGGATCTTATGTAAAATTTGTATGCATTCGATTGATAAAACTGTTAAAGTTTTTTATAAGAAAATAACAAAATCCACCGCAGATTCCTTTTGATAGTTTTATTTTATCTCAGAAACGTACCGCTAAAAAGAAAGTTTATTTCGAGAATATCAGACGCTCCAAAGCTTTTCTAAATGTTTATCAAACAAAATCCTTCTTGTTCAAGCTTATCTTCAAAGCAACACAGGGTGGTTCTCAAACCGACAAAGTTTTGTAACATTATCGGAAAGTGTTAAACAAGTCGTGTTGTTATGCTAAAAAAATTAACAAAATATTGTATACTGTTACATAAAAGAAGGATTTCTTTTACAATATTTTTCACAATATTTATTGTAATATATGTTGAAAACTATCCTTCCAGGTTTTCTAACCGCTCTGTGTTCAAAAACTTCTAAAAGCTCTCATACTTGCTTGAATAATTAAGCTTTAAAGTTAATGAATTACATTCAAAATTCTTGAAGCTTTACCGTTCACATGCGAAATATTATCAAAGACAAAACCAAATCTAATAACAATAACTCGTAATAGACCAACCACCTTTTAATTGTTTAATTATTCATGAATTCTCGAGTATTTTTTAGTCATTGATTGTATAAATGTGCAATTTCAATGCAACAAACTTGGATTTGTATTCGAACTGAAAGTCCGTAAAATTGTCCACAATGCTATGAACGAGCGGTTTTGTTGCAATAGATATTCGCACATACCATACTATGCTTTGCTATAGAGTTGCTCGAAGGATTGATACAATAACTATATTGTCATATGTTAGAATTTGATGAAACACAGCCCTGATCTCATCAGCATTAGAGAGCGAGTTTGTTATGTGTATAAGTGTATTAATGTTCTACGGAAGATAAAATAATACTTATTAAATTTAATACAATAAAAAAGCCAATTTTCGTTTCGTGCAGAAATGTGCTTCGAAGTACGAAAAACGAACGTGAGTTAATGAAACCTTTTCTCACCATCGAAGGAAATAAATTGCGAGCAAATTTAAAACATCACCATGAACACAAGGACGAGGAGTGCGAAGGATACTCCTCTTCGCAGGCAACCCAGATCACCTTCTCAAGGCTTTAATGAGTGCACACATTCAACTACGTAAGTGGCACTCATTGCATCTCAGATCTAAATGCAATTACATCTGCATGTTTATCACAAGGAAAGTAAATAATTGATGTTTATTTCTCGGAGGCTCTCCCGGCGGGGTGAAAAACTCGCCCAACCACCAGCGGGATGAGACAAGCTAGATATAATAATTATCAGATCTATCTACCTGGGGGATGAATAATTAAATTTGTATAGGGAGCAAAAACACAGTTCCATCCCCAGGCGATTTTCCATTGATTACCATCTCAGGTGTGGGTTGGGAGCTCCATCGAAGGTAGCCTGCGACCACTAGTGATTTACGGTAATTGCTTCCGGTGAGCTCCGAAATGTACATTAGAAATTTTCCACAATGTTGAAAAACTTAGTGGACATTAACTAGACAGATCAATGCTGCCAGGATGAAGGAAACGTGTCCGCTGTCACAGAGCTGTGCATCAAAGCAAAGGAGCCGCGACTGACGAGGAAGCTTCATTGACAATTCCAGTGAAAGGAAGTGTTCCACAATTCGAAAGAGGATGTTGTGAGAGTTCTTCATGAGACCGCATTTCCCCACAGCTTTGAATCCTTTTCTGGCCGTTATTGTTTTTCTCCAAAACGAAACTAACGTCGAAGCTATTTTGATATTTCGGTATTGGGTTTGCATCTGAATTTCTAAATACTGTTTTTCAGATAAAATATTTTAATATATTTTCATTCAGTTGAATTCCATTTTCCAAACATTTCCATTTGCCTCTAAATATTTATTACATTTCATATCAACCATTGTATTGTAGTAATTCACGATTTGCGACTCTTATTCAGTTGCTTATCATTGGAATAATCTCTAATCTCTCTCATCCCTCGAAAGTATTCCATAAAATCTATTCAAATGCGAACAAGCCCTCCATTGTACACGAGGGTCTCGCAATGATCGAGGGCAATGAAGTGAGAACCCCCCCCCCCCCCCCCCCCCCCTCCCACACACACACACACACAACCAGTAAAAGTAATTGAATAAGTTCGAAATAAGTTCCACATGTCCTTGCAATGAGCCCCATCATCATTTTGTGTCCTGCCAACAATGAAGGTGGATATATTTCATCAAAAGAAATAAATACATTCACAATACGAGAACAGCTCACGTGATGGAGAATCGTGAAAGTAATCACTGTATGTAGAAAAGTAATCAATCATTGCTGGTGGTGGTGTGCATTGTACAATTCTATAAATTTACCCCCGATGCTGTCAGGAAGCGATCGAAACATAGATAGATGGTTGCTCCAAATTTATTGAGTCGATAAAAGTTAAGATGTAGTAAATTTCTTGTGCTACAATGGATCCTGAATTATGGATAATTTTCGCAAACAGGATTCAAAAGAAGAACTCCCTTGGGTGGTGGGATATTCTATTGAAAAAACAAAGGACTAGCTAACATTATTTTCATGAAGTACTTGATGATCTCAAAGCCCATTCCTTGGAGTCCTTCTGAACATGAACTCATTCAACAAAGTTGCTCCACGACATTCCACCTTTTCCATTCAAAATGTCCCCGAATTAGGAGCACTTTGTTGCTTTTTACTTCGCTAACTTGTCCGAAGTAGAAATTATTATTTTCGTATTTGCTCACAAGGAATACATTTATGAAATGTGACAAGGGATCCTGTAGCGAGAATGTTGTACTGGGGCGCCATAGAATATTTGCCCCTTTTCCCAGAGCCTTCATTATGTGCTAAGGACATCCCCAGAACTAACACTAAGTTTCTGCACGTTAACGTAACTGGCAATGTGCAAACAACACATGCCAAACTAAATATTCTAATTAAATCCTTGCGAAGCTGACTCCAGCTCCTGGGGGGAATTATAGTCATGTATATTTTTACTTCCGGAAAATGGTGCTGTTTCCGACGGTGTTGTGTGCTCGCAAGTGTCAAGTTGTTAATGGTCTTCGAATTAGAAGAGCGATTTATTCGTTACTTTGCTTCACTTTGATTTATTGTTTATTATAGCATTATCTGTCCGGAATAAGGAAAGTACTTCGGCTTTCTAGTCTCTCAGGAGATCGGTTCTGTCAGCGACTTGATTTAGTAGTTGTCCTCTAGAGGATAAACTTCTTCTTACTTTTACGTAAGAAAATCACAGAAACTGGCATTTTTAAGGAAAATTTTCATATTTTTAGAAAATATATTCCTGGTTTTTCTCATGGAAAATTACAATTTATTTTGAATTCAGAGAGAGTCCTTCCGTTTTGTACACATTTTAAGAATTTCAATTGTAAATCCATATAACCATGGAAAATTTATTAAAATCGGTTAGATATTACAACGTACTAATAAAATTCCGAAAAAAGTTTCAAGGTTTTTGAAAACAATTACACTCAACTTTTATCTTCTATTTGTTTCAGAATTTTTGTTCATTGTTGCATTAAGCATTTTACTTTTATGTTAGTACTAACTTCTTTTCATATTTTTTTTTTTTTTCTTAAATTTAAACTAAATTTTGAACACGTCAATCATACGAAAATTTTAATTTATGAGAGAGAATAAACTTTTAATATGAATAATACAAAAGAATATTGAGGATTTCCGTATGTAGGTATATGTAGTTCTGAAAAAAATTGAATAAAACTAATACTAAATCACTTATATCTGTAAAATGTCTTGAAATAAATCTTAAACTTAGATAAATCGACTGTAAATTGGTTTCAATATGACAAATTCAACGTATTTGTAAAAAACGAAAAGGACAAAAGTTTTCATCAACGTTTTGGAATGAAAGTGTAAAAATGTTCGTAATGGACGCAGAGCAAACCTCGAAGAAAATTGTATTGAACGATGAGGAAAAAGTGGCAAGGACGAAGTCAATGAAGCATTTTATGATTGCTCTTAAAAGTTCTCCCCAGTGAATGCGGAAAAGGGACATTGACGAATAAACAATTAAATATTTTGCGGAAGCAAAATATTTCCAGATCATTAAATAAAAATTTATTTGAATTTACGAAGCAAACAAGAAGAAAACTCGGAAATATTGTAAAATGTTAGGGCATATGTTGCTCCTGGAAAACAAGTGAACTGTGTCTCCATTTGTGGGATGGCATCATGCTGTTATAATACACATTACACCCCATTTTGAAGGATAAAGTTTCACTTTCCTTGTTTGAGTACATATGTTATATTGCAACTAACAAAAATGTCTTCGAAGAATTTTTAATCGCGCCCAGCAACAACTCGAAAAATCAATTAATTTTTATTTAAAAAAGTCTTACATTAGTCATAGTATTACAAATATAATACTAACGCACAATTATAATCAATAAACTGTGATTCAGAAAAATTAATTCAAATTTTTAGGTTTACAACGAAATTTTGAAATGTTTTGTAAACTTTAGGGTACAGCAAATAACAAATTTAAGGATACTTAACCCTTTACGATCCAAACCCTTTATTTTTTATCCAAATTATAGCAGGTACTATGTAAATGTTTAAAAAAAACATTAATTATAAATTCCCAGATTATATTATTTTTTGGTGAACAATTTCCGAATTGAAAAATTGAACGCTAAATTTTATTTTGCTAATGAAAATTGATTCTCAAGTGCAAACGAATAATTTAATTTCAAAAAAAAATATTTTTAACTGTATTTTTTGGTTTAAAAAATTAAATTTGAGAAATGATATGAAAAATTATTAAAGTTCGCTTATCGTATTACAGTTGTTATTGCTTAATGAAGATATGGATCAATATCAAATTGGAAAAATTATGAAGAATCCTTAAAAAGTGTTCCTGTTAACAAAAGTGACTCAATTAGAGTTCCAATTGTTCATATTCTCAATGACATTGTTGCAACTATAAAGCACGAGCACAACCAACGTAAAAGCCGATCCCAAAACTTTAGCACTATTCACTAAGCACGAACAATAATAGAGATAGTAAAAAAAAAGTCATCGTAAAGAATGGGACAATTTATATCCGACTATTGTTTCTCTTTTTTTAAATTCCCTCAACTTGAACTTGATGCCTTCACAAGACTTAGGAAATGAAGTTGAAACCTCCAGAGAACTCGCAGGTTGTTGTCCAAGATATATCTACTTCACAAACCATTATAGCTGGGCTGGGTTGTTGACTGACAAGGTGACTCGATGAAGGATCCACCGTTGGTAAAGGATTAAAAACATTGTCCAGCATTTTAAAAGCATCTCTGCATTGTTCCAATGCTTGGGAAAGCACACCTAAAAAGTTTACGTCGACAATATGCGCCATCATATTCGTTTTATACTTTGTTTTTAATGCATAAAGTATTCCAACCGAGTGCAAAGGAAAGAGGAGAGGAACTTATTAGCATACGCTGCTTTTGCAAATGCTCTTCTCAGAATTGTAATTTAACCTGTGCATTTGAATGTCAAACTCGCTCCTTGCTCCCACTTCCCTGCACCCAGATCCCTACAACAAACAATATCATTTTCCAGCACAAGCAAAAACAATGAATTATTGTATGTATAGCAAAATAAATTAACTTTCATGCTATGCTTTCTTATTGCTGAATTTTTTCCTGCCATGCTTCTTTAATTTATCCTGTATATTTTATAATATAAAATTATACAGTGAATCTAATCTAATAGTAATGTCATGATGATAAAATTAAGAAGAAATTTTTTTAAAAAAATCATCTTACAATGTATTTTATATTTAATAGAAATTTGGTATTCCATAAAATTTGTATTAGTCACAATTCGCTTAAGTCAATAAATATTTTCATTTCAACTAATATATTTTATTTATATTAATGCAATCACAAGTCAGAACTCTTTTTTTTAAACAAATATTCATTTTGATCACTGTTTGCAGTGATTGAACCTGAAACTTAATTGATTTTCGTACACAGTCAGTTCAGTTGGAGAGTTTCGGACCAGACAGAAATTATTAATTTATTGTTCAAGTCTATAGATTGCAATATTGAAATAAATAATCCATTTTCATTGCAATACTGTGCATTTATTTTTATTGCTTTTATCCCTGTATGAATACAAAAAATATTTTGGGATTCAATTTCAGATGATATTTGACTCGTGTTGTTTGGAATAGAAATACTAACAAATTGTTCTGTATGAAAACTTTATAATTTAAAGTGTAAAATCAGAATTTTCAGAATTTGGCAAAAACTGGAGTATATGAATAATGAAAATGGACAAATCCTTCATCGAGCAGTTGTTTTTGTATTGCAGAGTATCAATCGATGACGATCAAACGAATTTCGGATGAACTTATACTTACATTTTTCACTTTTCACATTCATTATCATTTTTTTTTTTTTTTTTTTTTATTGAAACTTTCAAAAAAGTTGAAGCAGTTATTTCATAAATTGTTCTCGAGAGCATTGAAGAATGTTTAACGTAAGCAAGCAAATCGTTTAAAGTGCAAAAGGGTTAATTATGTTGTAGACAAAATTCATACATTTCAATTATATATTCAGTATGTAGGTATATTTAATAAATAGTGTTTATTGGTGGTAGAAAATTTTTATTGTAGTATGTATTTAATAGTAATCAGAAGGAATTGGCATGATAAACCAAAACGCTTTTGTTTCAAATTTCAATAAATATTAATCATAATCCATAAAGCGTTTTAGGTCCAAAAATTAAATCGCGTATAGGTACAACTATAAACTCATACTACAAAACGCACAATTTTCTTGGTTCACAAAAAGTTGGGTATTAACGATCGATTATCATTAATAGAAAATACTCCGACCGTAAAATACAGATAACGGGAGATCCTGGACAGGACAAATGCAGCAAAATCATCAAATCGCTGCAGGGACGAACTCACAGCATGTTATTGAGTTCGTGAGAGTTCTAATGATGCTGTGTCATCAGAAGTTTTACCGCTAATAAACAACTGGAAAAGGGTAAAGGGAGTGGAAAATTATGTCTACTAGAAAATGAACGCGGAGCGAGGAAATATAATTCATGGAGGACATAAGCCGATTTATGGCAGATAGGAACCGGCCCTAAAAGTGCCTCCATGCATATATTATACGATTACACTACATCAGCTAGAATCAATTTTATTATTTAATCATTACCTCAAACATAAAACCAAAATATTAAGTATTACATAATGCATTAGTGATAAATAAGTAAACATTAGCGATAAAAACAATCAATTGGACCGTTGCAAAGTATTTTGTTTGATGTTTTCATTTGTTTTAAATATTTGAAATAGCAAACCAGGTTTTTTCTCAGAATCTTGTTATGAAGGTCGAAGACTCGAAGATGAGCACAATAAGGCACCCCGACCTCTTCTTAGTATTGCCATAGAAGCCTGCATCATGCATGACAAATTTCGAGAAATTTCAAACAGAAATTCTGACCTTCGTTCTGAATTAAATTAAATTAATTCTGAATTCTTCATTTGCAGTTACAAACAATTTGTGAATTGTGAGACATCGTAGAGCTGAGCGGGATGCAAATTATAATCGCGAGTTGATATCCCAATTCAAAAAAATATAAGCGCGAAATGAATAACCATAGTCGGGAAGAATATTGTAGAATCATTGAAAATTACGAGTTATTTGACATACTTAAACATGTTCCGACTGTGGAACAATTTTTGGAAGTTCCTCACTATTCTGAAAAACTACGACATTACATCTATGCAATGATGGAATTAAGAAGAGTAATTCAAATAAACGTAAGTCTTTCATATTTGTGTAAAATGAAATAATTTTACAAATATTTATAGAAAAGCGTGGAGCAAGTCACCAGATCTTGTTTTATAAAGTTTCCCAATTTGCATTTCCTTACCGTTTCAAACATTTCGAATTACAGTCGATGTACAGCAGAGGAGGCGCCACCGGAGCCGGAAGCGGATAAAAATTGAAACAGCTAAACCTACTATTTATCAACACTTAATGAATATAATATTTTGAACTTTAACAACATGCAATTAGCATTATCATACATTAAAAATAAAACTGTTTTCACCAATTTACGCATTTTTAACTAATTTTTCTTACTATAAAGGAATTTTTATATTTCAAAATTGCTATATTGCTTACATTTTATTGCTATACTTTAGAAAAAGTTTTTTGTCACTTATAATTCATTAAAATCATTCGTATTGCGTCATTTCCAATTGTAATTTGTGTGTGTGTTATATATAACACATATATATCCATTTATTCACACATTTGATTGTGTAGAATAAGGAGCCACGCCACGAAAGACTCGCCCTTTTTTAAATTTTTTGTAGGTAACCAACAACAAGAAACCCGCCAAAAATGTCTGTGGAATTTGGGGATGGATTCGTATTACCTTTACACATATCTGAAGTTTTTTATTTTCCACACTGAAAGAAAAAAATATCCATTGGAAAGTTCTGATATTATCGTAAACATCCAAAAACCTCCTGTGGTATCCTGGTCTAGCAGTAAAATTTACGACCCATTTTATACATATAATGCCTTATCCTTCAGACTGCTATTTGCCATTTTAGGTTTCAGGCGATTTTCAAAATGGCGTTGAATATCAAATTTAAATGAATTTGTCCGGGTCACAAGTAAAAACGGACGATAAAATTATCTCCTTCCAGGAACACATGTGCTGCATTTGCTTTGCACTGAACGTCGTTGCATTTCACTCTGGTTCATGTCCATAGTCCACCCTTTCTTCAGGACATGTATACAAATATTTCGATTATCAAGAGTAATAGTATACACTATACATCCTGATTGACGTTGGCGTATCACCAGCGATAATAAGATTATTCAGCAGGATGGGCAGCAATTTTCCGGAATTTACAGCTGCCTCTTTCAAGAGGCCAAACTAAATCCCAGTCAAAATCTCAATTTTGAAAATACCATGTGACCATGTCCTTGCATCTCAGATATAATCCTGCGGGCTTAGTGTTCGTGCGTTGATGCCACTGAGCCACTGACAAAATAGCCGACATTTTAGGAATTCATTTGACGCTGGATTTCGGAAGCGCTTACGTTATTTTAGAGTGTTGCAATTATTCTGAGGCATGTGGGGTTGCAATGTGGAGTACACCAACTCACTGGAACAAGTGTGGAGGACATTTAAACGCATCCACTCTAGGATATTGTCTGTGTTTCCAGTAGAAGGCGCATGAGACATGCAGATACCGTTGTGAGGAAAATCTTCGATGGAAAATAACAAAGCAGTTTTTAAAAGGTTGATTTTAAAATGAATTGCAAGATTTAGAAAATAAGGGAAAGTGGTTTTATTAGGAGTTTTATCTCTGCACAATGTAAGATAAATTAAATCATTCTTTTGTGGATGTTTGAGAGTGAATTCTGCTTTGACGCAACTCCCGAAAGTACATTGCTCAGAAAAGCAATTATTTGGTTCCAGAAACATAACTCTTAAAATGCTTCAGGGTTTGGCGAATAAAGGCACTAAAATTGTAATCATGGAAAGAAGGGTTACAATTGCCGTAAATTTTTCAGATCCAACGGTTCAGTAAATATTCATTAAAAAACAATAACAAAATTTGATTAGGTGAAGTGCGTATTTTTTCTGAGGGCAAGTATGATACTTGATCCAGGGCAAGTGTAGTACCACTTGCCGTAGGTCTCACGATTGTTTAAAATTTTAGGTTCAGAGTGATTAAATTGTATGAAACACAAATTAATTGGATATTTTCTAATTTTCTAACCTTTTTTCTCCGCCTAACAAAATGTTCCATAGCTTAAGAATACATCAATATATTTTTTTTTTATTATTTCGTGATGTCAAAGGAGTTCGAATTAGTTTCCGGAAATGTTAACTGCAGTCACGAAAGTAGCACAGAATGCAAAGCAAACTTCATAATGCAAAGTGGATCAATGCGTTAGACAACTTTGTAATTTCCGGCAGTGCAATCTTATTCACGAACTCATTTAAGTGGCATCCTGCAGGGCTAAGAGAAATCTCCGTCTGCGCATCGCTATTCGTCCTTAATGGAGAAATTTATTTAAAATCGCACTCCTGAATTGAAGGCGATTCCTGGCAACATTGATGTCATTAAAATGTTTTTATCAAAATAGATTGATTTTGCCCTTGTGGTCCTTCCGTCCTGAGGTACCTTCTTTGATCACCAACCATCCAGACAACATCCTGAAGGTTCTGCTCGAGTGGAATGCTTTACACCACAGCACCATCAGAATTGTGATAATATCTCGAGGGATCATCATTTTGCTAAGTTTCACGCTGTTTTCTCCATTTTCGCCATTAAAGTAAACAACATGACAATGTTTTGCGTAATGTTTCACGGTAGATGAATCAATTGAGCATCTATGCCGAGCGGGGGTGTGGGGGAACTGCTCACCATAGTAGGTAGATTACATTTTGTAGCTTCCTAACGATACCGTAATGATTTTCTGATTAATCTACCTATAAAAACTTTAATGCGCTGTAATTCCGTACTTCGGATGCTCATCAATTTTTATGCTGTTTATGTTTTGAAACGATTTTCGCATTATCCCGTTAATCATATCGCGACTAGCAGTAAATTTGATTGATGGTTTTTTACCGAAGAAGTTTTTGATATATTGAATAGTATTTCAATTTAAAATAAAGTTGTTGATGGTATTACATTCTTTTTTGTAGGGAAATGCATAAAACTTGTTCGCCTGTCACTATGCAGAGAAAACCAAAAACAAATTGGCTTGATAGAATATGCTTGAAAATTATAAAATCTACTTCACTTCGGGTGTTTGCGTGATTGTATGTAATCACTAAACAAACAAAAAATTTTTAATATGTCGGGTGCAAATGATCAAGATTAAATAATTTTTTTAAAGTCTCCAGCAACTTCCGAAACGACTTTCCCCGTTAGCCAACGAATTCTAGGTTTCAATCTCTTAATTTTTGATCACTTCTTCCGCATTCCAAAATCCATAATTCAATCAGTATCATTTACTGAATCTTCCTATATTCACGTTGCTCCATTTCCACAAGGACCAACTACAATACTCGCTTCGTCAAAATAATTAATAGAAGAAAATTCGAAAGATGATTGATGTTTTTCATCTAAACACTATAACGACGTAAAATCAAAATGAAGAAGAAGAAAATGAAAAAAAAAATCCATAAATCTTTTACAAAATCCATAGCGCTATTTATCAAGGAACAAATTGAATTGCTTTTTTTTATAAGTACGTGCTCGATTTTAAATAAAAGACAATTTTTCCTCTAGGGACTCAAAATGTTCATGTGTTTGTTATTGTTGTTGTTGTTGTTGGACTTGCATGAAAAAGGTCAAAGGAAAATCCTATTTAAATTGATTGACACTGTAAGGATCTAGTAAACCATAAGGGTTAAAGCCACTTGACTTACTTCGGTCGAACGAAAATTAGATAAGGTCTAAGTGGAAATGTCGACATTGATTTTGAAAATTTCTTTAAAGAAAATGACAATCTAATTACATTATCTTATAATAATAAAACGTAAAATAAAGGTAAATTTAATATTGAGCAAAATGCCACGAAACTGTGGGAAAATTTGACGCCTTTCAGGATCTGCAGAGGAGGGAGCTTGATTAAATTTGATTCTAATTAATTAATTATCTCAGAAGGCATCTTTACACATGACAGACTGAGATTTTAGCAGAAGATTCCAGAAGGATATTTGAACATTTCATTTTTCAACCTTGTCAATTTTGATTATCTTGTGAAACTAGCAAAATAACTGTGCTTAACAATCAAGAAGTTTGCAATGAATATTGAATTACTTTAGATAGATCGATAATATAATGTTTCGAATTTTCGAAACATTGAAACATTTCAATTTTGTATATTTGAAAATGTCACATAAATCAAAAATTAATTTATTTATGAAAGCTGTTTGTTGACTTTCACTTTTCAGTATTTTCAATTATGGCAAATTTCGAAACAATACTATTTATTCCGTTTGTTGTAACAAATTGTGATTGCCAATCACGTTGATCAAAACTTTTAAAATCCCATTTTAAACCTGAACTGAGTTCTCTAACTGAATTAATTGGTAAATAACGTAGTTGTTTTATCACCAAACTTTGCAATACTCTCTCCTTCCCACCCCGTTTCACAGCTTAGAAATATTCACACCCTCTTTCTGTTGTGTTTGCTTACCGAAATAATTGTAACACCTGCATTAATCCCCCGAGCAGGTGAATTAGTTCGGAAAAAGGCAAAGCTTTCAAGGGAATAAACAAAGCCCCGACAGTTTGGAATGGCGTCTGAACTCCATCCATATGCATTAACCTATTTGCGCTTGTGTAACGTGAGCGAATATAGAAAGGAATTGTCCTGGAACCCAGGATAATGGCAGACCAAGTGACCTTTCGAACTTGGCTGACAGTGGTCGAAACTAAAAATAAAACGAAATTACCCACACAACATAAATAATTCCCGGTAACGGTTTTATTTTATTTCCGATGGGTGAATTTCACCCAGGGGATTAAGATGGAAAGCACAAAATTTAATGAACGGACATGAACGTCATATCCGATGGACATCGCAAACAGCAAACAGTTCGTTAAATCCTTTACTTGATCCGGTTAATTATTTTGTTCGGTAAATACAGTCAATAGGAGCACGAATAGAATTAGTATAAAACATGAAGCGACTTACCCCAGTTCTGCCGAGAAGCAATGCATCCATTTCACCCCCACTGGTCGGGACTCGAGGACCACCGCTACTAATCACTGCAATTGTCGGCGCCCCTGATGATTTGCCAAATTGCTGACTCATTTGTAATCAACACGTTTTAATTTTAAAATATTCATACATACAAAAATAGTTCACTCGGAATTGTTTGGTACACAATAAAGCTATGAGTTCTGGACTCCACTGAACTAGAAAAATATCCTCTATGGAATTACGCTAAAATTATTACACAAAACTTCACTACTTATAACAGTTGGACATTCAATTCACCACATACACTGACTATCACTAGTGGTGAAACTACGTCTTAGGAGTTATGTTAACTTGGAACTACCTCTGGATTCACTACGGGAGCTGTAGAATTATTGTAAATAGTTGTTTGCTCCTTTTATAAATATCGTGTTACAAAATTATATTCTAAATTCGATCTAGATATGTTCAGACTGTAGGTGAAGAAATCTTTTGAACAGATTATGATTTTTTTCTTTGTTTGTTTACTTGGTCCACGCATCTGAAAGTAAGTTTACCAAAATTTGTTTTTGGTTTACGTAATACAAAAAGGAATTCATCACGATTTCAGACAACGGAAAATGTGCACAACATTTTATTATATGAATTCAACGAGTTATACAGCTTTTCTGAAAATCATTTTTTCGCAACACCCTGAAAAAAATTGCTGCCCTTGTTGTATTTAGACTCAGATCTAAAATTGCAATTTTAGTTGAAATTGTTCAAGGAATTTTTGAAAAAACGTACAGGATTCACCCGAAAATTAAGTTTATTCCGCCGGCATACATTATTCATGGGCCTCAATTTGTGAATATTCAACGGTTTGTCCAACACTAAAATTGCATCCCTCAGTTAATTTTTCCTGATTATTTAACAGATGAATATGATATTGGAATATTGGATGGTATTGTTAGTAAACAATATTCTAAATTATATTATACATGGTGAAATTTATTTTTCCATATAAATTTAAAATTATTTGTCAATTTCATTTGAAAAAGACATTGTAAAAGTATTTTCAATATTAGTAACTAATATAATAACGGAATCTTTTGGTATGACTGGCAGGGATCTTCGTAAGAAATCCCATTCGTATGATTATTTTATCGGATTGTAAGTTGTCAAAAGAAGATCTAAAGGAAATAATTGATCATGTAGGTTTATTAATTCTTTCAATAATGGTTTTGTGTTCATTCTATAGTTCATGATACTGCATAACATCTAACGACAAATTATTTGTATATTTCAAAACTAAATACATGTTTTTCCCCATTAACTTCTGCTTTGTGTCCAGATAAACTAAAAAAAAACAATATTTGGTAATTCAGTTTACTTTTCAAAATTTGCCTAAAACTCATTTTCCTTGGCTTTCCAGAAAAATATATTTCAAAGCACATACGAGAAAATGTTTTAACATTTTGTGATTATTATTAATGAAAAATTACTTTTAACACAACCGCATATTTCTAAGGAAGTTAAACATTTTCGTGGAGTTTAAAACAAGAAAGTTTTGATAAATTATGCCAAAATTCTTTGAAAACTCACTAAATTCACTGCAAAAGCTTCTATTGTTATCGCACAGGTGCACAAACTTATACAAATATTCCCCCAATTTTGTCTCCCACCTTCCCTAATAACCAAAAAAAAATCGTCACCTAATCCTCCGCGGATAAGTCTTACTTTAAATCACCTGCAGCACCTAATACCATTTTAATGAATACCAGTGGAGGACCTTAATTTGAA
This sequence comes from Leptogaster cylindrica, assembly GCA_963082835.1. Taxonomy (NCBI): domain Eukaryota; kingdom Metazoa; phylum Arthropoda; class Insecta; order Diptera; family Asilidae; genus Leptogaster; species Leptogaster cylindrica. Next base: position 3,690,858 of record OY720108.1, on the reverse strand, counting down.
AGATAAATTGCTCTGGTTACACGGTTTCTTCACTTTGATCATATCACATTTATTTGGAAGGCATAGGAGAGAGAGGGGCGGGTGGAAAAGTTCGAAGAACAATAGAAAAGTTCTGATAGGTCACGTTCACCGGGTGATCACATTTCCAAGAAGGAACCTTGCCAGGGATCAGGACCGATTCCCCATTCAATTACGTGGACAGTTAATATTGATAGCCTTCCGGTTACGTGTTTCAAGGCTTATTGCGGAGGTGTATGTTATTTTAAGGAAGAACAGGGATAATGGCAAGTTTTGTTGTTTGTTGTGCTTTCAAAGCCGGAAATTTTTACGGAGATATTGGAAAATAATTTGTCCTTTTTCGTGCTAATTGTAAACAGTATTATTTTCAATTTTAAGAAAATCCAACGGAAATGTTTACATTTTGTTGTTGGAACAGGTTTTTGTAAATAATAAAATAAAATAATTCAGGGAACCAGTCGAATATGTCCTAAAATAGTTTTTTAGGTATGAGATGGAAATTAAGTATACAAAACAAAACAATTATGTAACAATTGAGATGATTTGATTTTTGAACAGAAAGGATCGCCAATAAACAGAAGTTCTACTATATTTTTTCATACCATATTTTTGCAAAATTTTACTTAAAAATTAAAATACTTAAAAAAGAAATAATGTCAACAAGTATTGAAATCATTTAAAAAAAAAGATTTTTGAAAAATGGAAAATTTCACGCGGTTGTAAAAATTTCTTGCTTCGATTTCAAACAAAATTACGGAGAAGAAAATTTGGTTTCCCAGTGAAAACTGTTACTGTGCAAATTACTTGTGTTCTCAACAATCTTATTTCTATTTAATTAAACCACTGGCTCCATAGGTAAAATTTAATGCTCTGAATCTAAAATAAATGTATTTCATTTTCACTGAAAAGTTTTACTGAATAAATTTCGGTTCCGTGAATTAGCAACAATTATGAGTAATTGAAAAATGTTGCATTGTAAACGAAATCAAAACTAAATTATGAGAACTTATTGTTCCCATAAAAAGAGAACATTTCAAAATAATTTCGTTAGCTAATTAATAATCCACAAACAAAATAATACTTTTGATTACCTAATTTGCCTAATTATCCAACTAGGACATCTTTTTCTGCTCGTTCATCCCTTATCGAATTGTTTCCATTAGAAATACAAGGGAGAACAGAAGCCAGCCAGACAAGCTCCTACTGTAAATGCTAATACAATTTGAAGAACTTTCGAAAATAGCCCAGAAATCTCTCCAATCATTCATTCACAGTTCGGTCGTATAGTGATTGCTCCGAAGGACACAGACACAGGCCACAAGGATGTGTACTGACGGAAAGACTACCAAAAAGTTAGCCCATATAATTTGATTTCTTAGTCTGATGTTGTCAGCTTCTTGGGGAAATTTTTGTCCAACAACACTTAAGCAGGATAGAGAAATAATCATCTTCAACGATTTGAGATGTTTTTGTGACAGCAGAGTAACACGGCTGAGTGCAATTTACTCATGTATGTATACAACTAAAGAGACATAAATAAATAAAAAAAGTTCAGTATGTAAAATTAAGTCAATTTTTTACAGGATAATTTTGGGATTCGATTCACGTAAAATATACATTTTGATGAATTTCGAATTTTCAAATCATTCTTCTTGTTGATTGCTGAAAAAAATGGCAATCTCGATATTTCTTTTTATAATAAGAATGCTTTAAAAATCAAAAGAATTGCAAAAACGAAATTAAGAAAACAGAATTTCCAGCTCAGGTTATAGGAAATCAAAAAGTTTGTTGTCATAAAACTCGGTCGTGTACAGTGTACGACTGTACGAGTACACGTACAAAAACTGCAGGAGGATTTTTCGAATTTTTTTGAGACCTTTTCAACCCAGACACAGTAAAACAAATGATGTAAAGAATTTAATTTTCAACAGAATTGTCAAACGTTAGTTGTTAGGAAAGCTGAAATATGTGGAAACAAACAAAAACCAAAAACACTTCTTTTATTATATTTTTTTGTAAAATTCCAAGCGGTCACGGGTGCACACTGTACAGTGTACACGACTCCTGACACTTATCCCATTAAAATTGCCGCAAGCATTGTGAATATCCTCATTAGAACTTCGCACACAACAAACAACGTGCACAGTTGAATTTCTAGACTGTGTTATGTGTCGAAAATGTTCTCTTATTATATAATTTCAGATCTCATTTGGAATTAATGAAAGAAGATGATGTTGTAGGACTAGTGACACTTCTCAGGTCCTCCTTCCTTTGGATGTGAATATGTAATGATGATGCCTAACCCGAACATTGCAGCTAGAAGATGAGATACGAGAATCCAAGGGATTAGATGACGCAATTTCTTGCTCTGGATGGAATTAAATCCTTTTCCACGCACACAAAGCAAATGGAGTTGTACAAGGCAAACGCAAATTAAGGATCTGAAGAAAATAATAGTTCAATCAGCTACCATTCTCCAACCTGACCTTCCGAATTGTACGAACTGCAGACTGCAGAGGTGGTTCCCACGCCGGAGGCGGATGAAAATTGGAACTTGGATTAATTTAATATTAAGGTTACTCCTCATTAATTGTTAATATTTTTCGGCTATATTTAAAAAAAGATTTGACGATTGTATTTTATCAATCCGACTAACTGCCCGCGGTTCCGCTCGCGTAGACTACAGAATTATTGTTCAGGTGTTTTTCAATAAAGTTGAAATTTGCTTAGTGTTAACAATGAAGTGAAAGATTAAGTTTTGGTTGAAACTAGTAATAAATGGGACAATCAACAAATTAATTTTAGTTTTTATGAAGGAATTTTAAAGCTTACAATTAAAATCCTTCGAATTGCATTCTTTTCAGTTTTCATGTGTGAATTATCCATTTATTTACATATTTGCAAGAGTAGAATAAGGAGCCGCGCCACGAAAGACTCGTCCTTTTTTAAATTTTTTGTAGGTAACCAACAACAAGAAACCCGCCAAAAATGTCTGTGGAATTTGTGGATGGATTCGTATTACCTTTACACATATCTGAAGTTTTTTATTTTCCACACTGAAAGAAAAAAATATCCATTGGAAAGTTCTGATATTATCGTAAACATCCAAAAACCTCCTGTGGTATCCTGGTCTAGCAGTAAAATTTACGACCCATTTTATACATATAATGCCTTATCCTTCAGACTGCTATTTGCCATTTTAGGTTTCAGGCGATTTTCAAAATGGCGTTGAATATCAAATTTAAATGAATTTGTCCGGGTCACAAGTAAAAACGGACGATAAAATTATCTCCTTCCAGGAACACATGTGCTGCATTTGCTTTGCACTGAACGTCGTTGCATTTCACTCTGGTTCATGTCCATAGTCCACCCTTTCTTCAGGACATGTATACAAATATTTCGATTATCAAGAGTAATAGTATACACTATACATCCTGATTGACGTTGGCGTATCACCAGCGATAATAAGATTATTCAGCAGGATGGGCAGCAATTTTCCGGAATTTACAGCTGCCTCTTTCAAGAGGCCAAACTAAATCCCAGTCAAAATCTCAATTTTGAAAATACCATGTGACCATGTCCTTGCATCTCAGATATAATCCTGCGGGCTTAGTGTTCGTGCGTTGATGCCACTGAGCCACTGACAAAATAGCCGACATTTTAGGAATTCATTTGACGCTGGATTTCGGAAGCGCTTACGTTATTTTAGAGTGTTGCAATTATTCTGAGGCATGTGGGGTTGCAATGTGGAGTACACCAACTCACTGGAACAACTGTGGAGGACATTTAAACGCATCCGCTCTAGGATATTGTCTGTGTTTCCAGTAGAAGGCGCATGAAACATGCAGATACCCTTTTGTGAGGAGAATCTTCGATGGAAAATAACAAAGCAGTTTTTAAAAGGTTGATTTTAAAATGAATTGCAAGATTCAGAAAATAATGGAAAGTGGTTTTATTAGGAATTTTATCTCTGCACAATGTAAGATAAATTAAATCATTCTTTTGTGGATGTTTGAGAGTGAATTCTGCTTTGACGCAACTCCCGAAAGTACATTGCTCAGAAAAGCAATTATTTGGTTCCAGAAACATAACATTTAAAATGCTTCAGGGTTGGGCGAATAAAGGCAGATTAGAGACTTCTTTAGACTTCGTGTTTGTTTTAGGTTCTTATTTTTACATTTTGTGGCCTTAGTACAACAATGCTGAAACCAGATCTAGACTCTTAGCAAATGCGGCATGAAACTTCATATGGATTGAAATTCATTTAATCACTATAATAATTACTTTATTTATTAATCATTTATTAAATCAATATAATTGGTTTAAAAAACCTTTAAGCATTATAAAATACCGCCCTTTCTGTTTGAATTTTATTTAACAATAACGACTTCGTTAGTTCACTTGTTAAGCGTTTCGAAATTCGAAATATCTTCGCAATTCTCTCAAAGGACATTTGGCTTGAAACCTAGACCATTAAAATATGGATGATTCCAATATTAATTTGTTGTGCAGAAATACCGCACCTTTCTTTTGCAATCCAAGTCCTCTGCATTTTCCAATTCAATGCTGATGTCGAACATCAGGATTTCTCAGAAGCCAACGGACTCAAGGGTTTCAATAAGTACAAAACCAAAGACATGTTGAGGCGATCATTTCGTAGAAGGATTTGTTATTGTATAGTTAGAGAGAATTCTTCTGGTAATGATCATTGCAAAGCGTGCACCTTAGAAAATGCACCTCAGCAGTCAGCACATGACAAAGTTGCAATGATATTTAAATGATAACGCTTCACATAGTTTCTCCTTCCTTTTTGCATTCCCTCCCTCTTCAACCCAACTCCATCACCATCAAAAAGAAAAGTGCAAAATTTCAACCTCAAACTGACCTAGTTCTATGAAAGTACTTTTGATTTATGTTGAAATAAATGTGGGAAGGAAATGTGAAAAATTTAATCTACGAACTTTGATTTACTGCGGAGAACTTTTGTACATATTTCTTGGCTTCCGTAAAGGTAAGACTCGTATAATTTGAACAAATTCAAAAGGACGACTTATTTGATGTATGCGTGTTGTGCGAATATGTTCAAATTTTTATTCATAACTTCTGAAATCACCTTGATAAGACTCCCAAGAGGATTACTTTTGCTAAGGACTCTTCATAAATTAACTTAAAATTCTAATTATATTATATTGACATTATAGGAAATCCTAGATGATTTTGTCATCATCATCAACAATACATACTATTATTTAACAATCCTTTTTTTGCAAGGTTTTTATCGATGTCAGCAACAAATCGAATCATCATGCAATTCTTGTGATGAAAAAGAATATTTAATACAACAACTAAAATTGTAATCATTGAAAGAAAAGTTACAATTGCCGTAGATTTTTCGTAATCTATAATTCAGTAAGTATAGATGGTAAAATATCAACAAAATTTAATACTTTAAAGCATCGCCGTTTAAAAGAGATTCTCGCGTTTCCCAATACAAATAAAAAAGTAATCAATCAAATATCAAACCTCTCGAGGATTAAATAATGAAGTGAATTTTCATTTACAAGTATTGTATTTATAACCAAAGAATAAGAAGAACAGACATAACTTGTTGAAACCTAAAAAAATTCCCGTGCTTCTTTTACCAAAGGTCAAGGTATGCTTGCAACACTTACAACACATAAATATTATTTCGAAGGACTAAATATAGATACAAACAGCTCATAAATATAGCTACAGGTTGAAAAGGTGATTTTACGTTGAAGTATTCTTTCAGGTGTATTCAAATTTCCATTTAAGCACAAGAAGAACTTCAAGGAAAACGAGAAGAGGATATTTTTCCCATTCCCGTAGAAAACTCTGATCCCCTCCATAAATTTGTTACAGCTATTTCCAACCGCTATCGAATTTGAAGATGGAATACGAAGAAAAAGGGAACAAGGGTCAAGGCCAGGTGTGTCAATAATGTCTGAGAAAAGGATTCCCGCCACCTCAGACTCCACACCCGCCCTAAATCCACAAATTGAAGTGAAACTGTTTCCGTATGAAAAAACCGAACGAGAATCACTGAATTTTTTTCTTTTTTCGATGTAGGTTCTCGTGAACTCGAGCAACGACTGCAATGAGTGAATTGCACCAATTTAATTTCACCGGAAAGACGTTAAAATTTAGTTATTCCCCACACTCCACATTGGATACTGTGCACATCAGAAGAGCATCTTCCGCCGGATCTAGTGCTGGTGTGGCGAGGGTGCAACGCAAATGCAAGGGAATCGCATTGCAGAGGGTGAATGGAGTATCCTTGTCTGCTTAAAGCACTGCTAATAAAGTTGTAATTGAAATTGTTGAAATTATTACGATGTTAATTATGAGTCCTTAACTGAAGTTATTTCAGTGCTCCTGAAACTGCACTGATTTCCGTTGATTTCTATTTGGACTTGACGAACAGAGCAGAACGAAAGCAATAAAAGTTGCAATTGTCTTTAGTTAATTGCGATTCGCTTGAGAGATTTCAAAACAATACGGTTCAGCATGGTCCAAATGTAAAGGACTTAATTCAAAGGATAAATTGTATCCACTGCAAAACTTTACTCCTAAATTTCCATTCTAATTGGTATAACACAAATTTCTTATCGGGTTTGGTGAAAGTTCATCCCGAAAATTCACTGAAATCGGAACTATTCTGAAATTTTGTCCGACAAGAAAATCACTGTCCCCAGTGGCAGAGTTATAGCTCGTATTCGAACAAACTCCACAAAGGACTCTCCAGTAAAGGACCATGAGGGCGAACAGTCAAAGGCAGGGGACAGCAATAAACAGGAGCTTGATAAAAACAGTGCTTGAATCTCTTGCACGTTTTATCGAATATATGCTTTTACATGAATCGCAAGAGAGATTCTGATAAAAAGTGAATGATGTTATTCGATCGGTTGTTGGTCACCAGATGTTGGTACGACTTCAACAGTATCCCTTTGCGGAGTTCTCCTCAAATTATGTTGTTTTTTGTGATGCTTTTGGGAATTCAGTCGTAAGGTGAGAGAACATGGATTGCAATCAGTTCATGGCTGACTGAGAAACAGTTTATTTTGAGGTGATAAATCTGATTATATCACTTGTAACATTATCCTTGCAAACGAAAAACCTGAACGGACTGTGCTCCTGGCATTGAGTCGTAAAATGAAATGAAAGTCAATGTTTTTTTTATCTTTCATATCGATTTGAAAAATTTTAAAAATGTATTTTGTCGTCTACTTTAGAACGTGCTCATAAAAATCGTTTTGTGTTAAAGTTTTGCTTTTGATTAAAATGGACCGAGTTTTAGAACAACCCCTTGCAGTGGACACAATCTTTGTTTTTTCTATCACCTTGAAATTCTGAAATAGCTGAATGTTTCCAATAATTTAGTTAAACAATTTTTTGGTCGTTTTATTAAAACGAAGATTTGCCAAAAATCTAGACCTAGAGAAGTTTAGAAATTAATATTGAGTAAAATTCTCCACTCCCACTACTGAGATTATTAGAGCCGCTTCTATATAGCAAATTTAGTCTACCGTCCAAAATTGTGTTAAACTCTATAAAACATTTTTTGTTATAAATTTAAGATATTTGTTAAATTACGTTAACAAAATGAGCAACTGACTTTAAAGCCAATTGTATCAACTTCTTTAATGATGGACAGCAAGAAAGAGTAACAACTGACTTGAAACCATTAAGATAGCTTCTCGAAGATTCACCAAATGGTATTAAATTGGAGAAATGTTGGAGTCTGATGTCATATCCTGGAATGTTTTGGTTGAATTTTACTATTGCGACTTGTGGTTCAAGGAGACTCCCTTTGGATCAAAATCGAAATGTAATTAACACTACCAAATCTGTGGTGGTTCAAGGTGTCCTTTCAGTAGTTTGATATACATATGAACCTTGACTACAAAACAACCTTGAGACGAAATGCTGCTCAAGGTGAGGATATAGCTTTAATCCGTCTTCTAGGAAAATGTGAAATAATAAGATAAGAGTACTTCGCAACGTTATTGGATAAAATCTGAAGGAAGAAATTCTAGAACAAATTCAATTGAAGACAAAAATGTTTTTCCACGAAAATGATTTCCATAGCCACTTGGAATGGTTATATCCAACAAATTAAATCATCCAACTCCAAGGACGTTTTTTCATTTCATATTCTCAAAAATCTATCTAGTAATATTATATAAGAGAGATTTGAACAGAAGATGGAGATCATTGCATTTAGCAGTTGCTGTCGAACAATAAAATTAGAATTCAATAAAAAAAAAGACGTGTTTCTGTGGATGACTGAAACAATATTTTGACTCATAAGAAAATTTTGTGCCATATTTTTCACAAAAATATTCAAAAGCGACATTAATGAAGACTACGCAAAATAACTGCGCTAGAACAACACAAACTGCTCAAGCAACCGAGAAATTCCGCATCGGAAATTTCATAATAATTTAACAAAAAGGTTTTGTGTATCCTTCTAACATCAGTTTGTCTTATTAAACGCGGTGAAGTGACTACACTTGCGTTCATATGCTAGACAAGGCAACCACTCAAAACGTTCCAATATGAGAGGCTAATTTATTCGACAGGAAAATAACCGATAAATCCTTCTGACACGAAAGGCGCACAACTGACAGGAGCAATGGAGTTAAGTTGCCGAAAATTCGTGACAAATATTCATTTTCTTTGCACGTCTTAAGTTTACCGATATCAATGAACGAAATCAATTTAGTTCCACAATGTGGAGCATAAACCGGAGCCCATTTCAGCCTGAAGCCCTGAAGGACTCACTTAACAAGGTTCTTTCCCTGGATTTTGTGTCGAATTAAGTTCTTATTTACTTTGCCCCTTTTTCAAATATGAAGGAGGCGCAAAACAGACATGATTCCCCAGCTCCTCCAAAAGGGCACCCTTATTTATGTACTTAATTTATTTTGGTGTACATTAAGCAAACGTATTTAATCTGTTCTTGTTCACTGTTCAGCTCCTGCGAATATTCACAAAATGGTGTTTTCAGATGTTATTTATGGTGTTTAGGTAGATATATCGCTTGTGACTGGAAATACTCGTTCACCAACACATCCATCAAGTTCGTTGTTCGTCCAAAAATATTTTACCAAATTTTGACATGAAATATGCAGTCTGATGCACTCGCCTCCCTAAAGACGTTTCACGAAGTCAATCATTAGCAAAACTGGAGCTGTTTAAAATTTTACCATCAAGCCATTGTTCATAGTTCGTGTGCTCATGAGTCCTGTTTGCCGAGCATGTTTTCCAAGTTTCCTTAACAAACATCCTTCTGCTCTAATTCATATACCATACATTCGTCTTAGCTCCAAGAAGTGCATTTGTTAACTGAACTGGTTAATTCGACCATCACAATGCAACTCTCAAATAAAATTGTTTTTGTTTTTCTATTTTGTTGTTGGTTTGTTTTTAATTTTTGCAGTAGTATGTATGTGCACCTGAGTTCTTTCGTTTGTTTGCACAGAAACTTTTAAGTTGTGGGAGGAAAACTTCTTGTGGGCGGTATGCACTTTTACTTCTCTTGAAATTTTTCTTTATAAAATAATTTATGTTTTTTTATAGCTGGCTGTATCGATTTGTCTTGGCTTTCTACCAACAAAAATGATGAAGAATCCGTTTCAATTCTTTCCTTTTTGTTAAGACAGCTTTGCATCAATGCCAACCGACACTTGTTTTACATCAAAAATTTAAAGCTCCTCACTTAACGAGAAGAGAGTTTTATCTCCAGTGCAAGGATATTCCTCTGTATACAAGGGAATTACCAAAAAACCTGCAAAATCTGCAAACCTTTTAATTCATAATTCATTTTGTCTTAGGCACTTTGGACTCATCTTTGTACAATGGAACAAGTGAAAGTGACATTTTCGCTTCATTTGAATCCGTTTAATTGTTTCGCACATCAGCACAAAGTCACTTTCTGCTCATTGTTTGCAATTTCAAAATTTTCCAAAATGCCATTTTCCTATCTTCTGATTTTATACCCCAAAAATTCTCTGCCTATACAGTTTTCCCAATTTTATTTTTCTGTGTAATTTATTACAAAGGAATTTCCTTCGTTCCCTCGTTTGTAATTCACAGTGGAAAATAATTCAAGATATAATCCGTAAAAATTAAATTGGAAATTATTTTCTGCAGATCTAGTAAATTTTTGGGTGCCAACATTGAGCGTTTGGAGAAACAGCAGCAGAATAAGACGAATTTTTAGCATAGTTGTAATTTTCGTGTTTTTTTTTTCAATTTTTAAATCCATAAAGTACTGAGTTAATTTTAAATCGCTGAATTTTATTGTCTTTGCACCGCAAATCTTAAAGTCTCATCAAAAACTGAAATGAACTATTCTTGAAATTTATGTGGCACTCTTCTAAAACATAAAACAATTCTGAAGTTTTCCGATGTTCTCTAATGATTTATTACAATTGATTTCGGAGTTAATTTTTAATTTTTAATTCTTTGTTATGATTTGGTGGAATTATTTATCACGCAATAATCATACATTTGTTTTGCAAATCAAATTACAACAAATACTTTTATGTTTTTTTTTTTTGAGGAACTAAAGATTTCATATATGCAAATTGAACAAATCAACCAATGTGCATTGAATGCGAAAACATACGATTCAAAGAATATATTTTCAATCCCTCTTCTCACAGTTCTGTTGCCATTGAAAATGTTAACACCTGTTTGTGTAGAAAGAAAAAATTCGAAAGAAGAAGAGAGCAAACATTTTCGTCGTTTCGATTTTATTGAACGTGTTCCATTTTAAGCAGCTTCAAAACTCTGGAAACGGATTTCAAAATTTATTCAATTTCCAATTTCTTCGGGGAATTCCGGCGATTCTGATACAGGAATTTGGCAATAGATGAAGGGACAACGAAATGGGGAAATTTGAGCCTTCAGATCCATACCAGCGAAATCCGGAGGAATTCACAAAAATCTGATAGAAGGAAGCGCAAATGCATGATTTCTCCACAATATTCAGAATATGGTTTCCTTTGCCATCTATAAAAAAAAAATTCACATCTTGTGTTACTAAGCAATGCTCAAATTTTTCTTGAAACCTTGTTCTAATTAATTTAATTATTTTCAAAACCTAAACTTCTTCTTCTTCTTCCTTTCGAATTTGATAATTGAAATAATAAATATAGCGTATTTTTAACTCTTTGGCCAATGGCGGAATTGAATAATTTAATTATCAATAGCCTTCAACGGGTTGCATTACAGAGCAACCTTGATAACACGTTTCTAGAGAAGATACGGAAAATTACTGATTTGCACTAAAACTTAATTAAATTTAGCTAAAATATTTTAAATAAATGCGGTCATTTTTTTTAATCTTTTAATAAGTAAAAACAGAAAAACTTAAGTATGATTTCAGTTTGTAACCGAAAACTTCTTGTTGTATCAGTTCAGAAATTTTAATTAAAGTTGCCACCAAAATAATTATCAAGAATTCAAGTTGGAGAGTAATGAAAACAAAATAATTGCCTGGTTGTTTGGGAATCCTGTGGATCAAGTCGATTAGTGGCCATGCCCAACCCTAATCCGATCGAGTTACCCAAATTCATGCATTTAAGGACCAGGTTCATAGAAGATATCATTTTATTATATTGTACCACTGCACTGTATCAGGTCTTCCATCCCCCTTTTCTTCGTTTCAGTCCTTCGCATTCAACAGTCCATTAACAATTTGAGAAGATTAGCAAGATCTTAGAACTTTGAAAATGAGTATCGTTGGGCTTGACGGATAGCAAACAGGAGTCAAGCAGAAACCCTTACTGTATAAGTAATCTCCCGCAGAGATTCAAAATATGCTATTTAAAGCTAGATTAATACACTTTAGGATGAATTTCAGAAATACGACATAATTTTAATAATTTTATTAAAGTTTTCGTCATTACTCACTGTTTACTACAAACACACAACAATCGAAATTTTCATTAATGGAGCTCGATTTTGTTTCATCAGAAGTTTTACTGTTTTAGTGTTATCACTTCAGAAACAAACAGAATTGTTTGGTTCATTTGAAAAGCGCAATTATCCTTGGGAAATGTAGATACACTTTCCGCTTTTAAGCATTTCCAAAGACCTTTGTGTTAGTGAAAGTGTACGCTTGAAGAGGTACAAAAGAACTAATGTAGAACAAGTTGAATTCATATTTTACACTCGCACGCATTTATTGAACTATACAAAGTTTCTCTTTGAGTGGTGAATAGACGCTCCGAAATAGGGTAAACATTAAAGAAAACAATGCAAAATGTACCGTTCCACTACAGTTTACGTTTTGTTATAAAGTCATATCGATACAAAAAAAAAGAAACAATCGATTTGTAAAATACAGTCTGACTTTGATTTTAACAACATTCACTTTAAAATGACGAAAAGGTTGTCTGAAAACATAATTGTTGTGAAATTTTTGAATAATAAATTATTATAGACACTTTAACCGAAGTACATATAAAATGCACAGATGCACAATGCGCGGCGACAAAAAGTTAACTAAGACGAAAATTTGAAACGCCTGCGAAAGAAACTTAAACTCACAACGAACTCTTGGCCCGCCTTCCGAAAGCTTGTTGCGAGCAACATATTGAGCATGATGCGAGACACAACATTAATTGCTTAGCAACATATAATGCAATGAATTTTTTTTTTTTTTCAAATGTAAACGACGATTATATTATGCCAAATTAATAATTTATGGGATATAAATTGATGAATTACAGAAATTCTTTGACACATACTTGGGTTAGAAGAAAATTTCAGGTGATTTGGGTGGCTCTGGAGGAATCGAGGACTCGGTATTCATTGATGATGTCCTAGCAATTGATATGTGTGCTGAGGAATTTCAGGACGGAGAGAGCGAGAAGTAGAGGGAAAATCCATCTTTCGTTTCCAATATGCTTTCTTAAATGAATTTTATTATTAGTTCAAGGAAAATATTTTGTGGTTTCATCATCCCACCACCTCATAAGATATCACAGCGCAGACGCCAAGTGCTATTGAAATTCAGAACAACATTTCTTTGATTGGTATTTGTTTATACATAATTTCCTTCTTTTGATGCAGTTTCCTTTCCTTAAAGCTTCTTAATTTATAAACTAATGTTTCAGTCACTTATAATGCAAAGTGTCGTACCAACATTTAGAATTTCTCCACTGACACCTAAAAACGTTTTTAAGAAAAATTTTCCCCCAAACTTTTCCATCATCAATCATTAATTTTTTACTCACTTCCAAAACTAATATAATTGAGGAAAGTTGAAGTTTATTTTTCGGACATAAAATCAACGTCAAAACGATTTTAATTTACGTTTGACTAACGAAAAAAGTGATTCAATTATTTTTATAAATTTTTTAAATGAAATCGAGATTTTTTAGAACCAGAAGGAAAATGAAATGGTTCACAAAAATTGTTTTCAAAACAATATTCTCTGAGAATTTTGAAGGAGTTTTTATCTGAACACCAAAAAACTAGAACCGAATTTTAAAATGGCTGGAGGAATGGCGAGATTGTGGCTTTTAAAAATAATACAATGCTATCCAGGTGCACCCCGAAACCATTAAATTGTTTTTAGGGCATCTCAAACTGAAGCACAATCAGCGAGTGTCCTTGATAAAGAATCCTTTTTGAGTAACGTGCACAAAGCACAAAGAATTTTGTTTATTTCAGGATGGAAATACATGAAAGAAGAGAATTTCCCTTGCAGCGGACAGGATATGTGCAGAAATGTAATTCAAACTCTTCCGTTGTTCCGGTGTATTATCACAAAGGAATGTCAGTTTTTTTCCTAATACTCAAAGGAACACCGCCAAAGGGGCGCAACCTGCCTAGTTTAATTAATGTTTACCTGTGTTAGGAAAAGTGCGCCGAACTTGTCCATCCTGCCCATCAGAGCCGGTGCGAATCGTCAAGCACTTAACAAACTCTCGCCCACCCAAACACACACACACACACCCTAAGTCGACACGTGTGCCCATCGAGTACAGGGTTGTTTTAATGCTGTTACTAAAATGTCCAGAGCCCGAGGTCGTTTGGATTGGCGCACCCAATCGGGCGGAAAGCGGTGGAACTACTTAAAGTGGATTAAAGTGGCACGATAAGCCACCCCAATTGTGGGGAGTACGTTTTTCGTTTGTGACATAAAATAGAATATAAATATGATATGTCTTCCGGTTTATTCACTCTCCAGAGGTCCTTGAAAACTGACCCACAATATGTCACGTTCGTCGATTTTATTTTACATTTATTTTTTATTTTTTTCATTTTATTTCAGGAGGGTCTGTCTAAAATTAGAAGTTGTAAAATAGGGAGCCACAAGGAACAGTGGAGGTCATCCTCAAAGTCGGGCAGGAAGAATTTCAAATTACAGCGAGGAAGCTTTTCTGCGTAATTGCATCATGCAGAAGTATTTGAATTGTATTTTACGAGTGAACTGATATTTACCTTTAATTACGACCAGAACTCTATAATATTTTGCTTTAGATATAAAAACCAACCCCGGAACAACATCAAAGAAGCTCAGGGATGAGCTTCATTCGTTAAATTTCTACAACTTTTTCCCACATCTCGTTCTCAAATCCTATTTGCGATTCAAAATTATGTGGAAATGTGCGAATAATTTTTCATTTTTTTTCTTAATAAAAAAAGACGCAACAAAAAATGTAAAAAAAAAAATCATTAAAATTGTTATCAACTGCACAATCAGGACTTTATGAGGACGATAACTCAGGACCTCAATCTTCGCACTTGTAGGAGGTCAAGGGATTAATACATGCCAGAAATTTGTTTATTTCACGAGGAAAGCAGCTGGTAGAGCTTTCCTCTCCTTGGCGACCGCATCACCATGTGGGTCGCGGGTGATTTTGTTCGTTACTACTTGCCATAAGAGGTTTCCCGCTAAAGGAGACATCCGCGATTACGGTTGTGCATATTTTCCTGTTTTGTCACTGATAGTGAAAATCGATTGCCAATGATAAGTGTTTATCACCAGAGATTTTGCTATTGATGTCGTCAGCGGATTCACTTTGAACTGAGTACATACAGGCCCAATTTCCGTTTCAGTCCAATACAAAACATTTTAAATTTTTGAATGCCGAATAACGAAACACAACACTCCTACAAACACTCCAGCTATGGGCAACTGCACTGTGAATTTCAAAACACTTACACACATGTGCTCGAAAATCGGTTAAAAATTCAAAATTCTGACCTTGCGGAAGAAACGAATTGAATCACGAAACGTTGGTCGGGCGCGAAACACGGTCCTGCATTTAATTGATTGCCACGCACCGGTGGTGACAGCGGAACATAACTGTAATCATGTGCAGGTAAAAACGATAATCTCTCGCATTTCCGTTAAAGTAAGGCTGATGGAAGGATGCTGGAACGAAACCGTAAGTGGAAACTTAAACCGAACAAGCGAAGAGGAAAACAAGAGTTAGAGCAATAGCGGAAGGCCAGCTTTCATGCCAACGCGTCGATGCTGATTCTACGACTATCTCCGGTGTGGCATTTTTAATCCTTGGTAATCATAGGACGTTACTGGCACCCGAAGAGACAAAAGCTCAAGTTCAGTGGGTGGCCGAACAGCCCGAATTGTCGCCGCGAAAGCCCATTGGCCGACCATCATCCACCAAACTTAGTAATAAATATGGTGCGAGTATGGGAAAAGCTTTTCATTGAGCGAGCTTTGGAGAGTTATAAGAGAATTCGAAGAACCTGTGAAGGAGCGTTGTTGAGCTTAAGGACTATTGGATATGCAAGAAATGGTGTAGCAACAATATGGTGCAGAACTTACCTCTATGGTAACATGACCTCGATGCCGGAAATGATCATCGCTCCCCGAACGTAAATTCTTCGAATCAATTTGCACGTTCGTTTGCATTCTTAGGGCATTTCTGTGGAATAGAAAGAATCTTGAGAATTTCTTAATTAAGTCACTGAAAAGAGAGTGGAGGGGATAAACATGTATTGTATTATCGAATGTTTAGGAGGGGGAAATCTGTTGCTTCAGGAGACGTTTTACGTTAATTCAGTTCAAAATGCAAAATGCTACGAAAACAATAAAAACAAATGGAATTTTAGCAACATTTCTCTTTTATTTTGCAAAATGTTTGTCCTAAGGGTAGCTGTCTTCAAATACAAAGTAAAATATAATATAACTTTCAAAGTAGATGGAAAATATTCAATAGGAGTTGGAATTGGTAGAGAATTCTTCTTCCAAGTTCGCATGAAAAAAAGAGTAGGTACTTTTGTTGAAAATGTAAAAACAAATGAAATTTTTTTTTCGGAAAGATTGAGTTGAATCGCAAAACCAAATGGAAAATTAAACAATTTAGCCCATTAAACAAGTTGCGTAATATCTTCTTCTTCTCTTAATAAATTCTGTGATTTTGAATTAATGAAAACCTACAACTAAAAACTTTAACTGCCTGAACTGAAAATATTTCACAAAAGTGATTCCAATATACCAATGAATCATAACCAAAAGTTTGCATTCACTTTTTTAAAATCATTTTCATCAGAACAACACGAAAGTGTTTAAGATGCATTTTGTGCACAAAAGGGCTTTAATTTATTTATTTTCTTACAAACTTTTTCCGGTTTTATTTTTAATTCATGCAAACAAATCCGTATTACTAACTTTTCAAAATTAAATTTTTTTACGATATCAAGTCAAACTGAATGAATTCCTGCCAGGATTTAAGGCTCTTGAGTTTTCAAAAAGTTTCCTGGAAATGCAGACAACTCTCCAACACTCAGGAAAACTTCCATCGCAAAAGCTCACATCACTTTAAATTTGGTAAATTTATATGCAAATATGACGAACCCATTCTGGTCTCTCGGAAGATTTGCAGTTCATTTATATCTCTCCACTGGGTGATTGTGCAATAAAAGGATTTATTTCTTCCTTTAGCCAACTGAATTTATTTTGTTTAGTGAAAACGGGAGAAGCGGGAAAGATGTCATCCATATTGAATGATGCCGAATGAGCCCACAGATTTTGAATGTGTCTCTCATGAAATTTGACTCATTTCCGAAACTGGGGTGATAGAAGATTTGCTCCTTTTTCAATTTATTGGCATCAGAAATTATTCATGTTGGGTTTTTATTTACCAAATCAACTCGATTAAGTGTTATTGATTGACACCGAAAAGCCATTGATAATGAATTTTTAATGATAAATGAATTTAATCCAATTGTCACTAACAGAAAAAGGCATTACAAATGGCAACTTTTAAAATAGCACAATATTTTGATTTACTTAACAAAGTTGCAGAATGGCCATAAACACATTTTACATCCTTATCCTTTGATTAAAAGTTTTGCGTGTAACCGGTATATTTTAAGAATTTCGATTATGTTGCAACATTATTTAAATGTTAAAATATTAAATATTTTTTTATGAAACTTGAAGTCAAGATTTTGAGATAAGATATAAAATATATTTTCGGGATAATGGTAAATGAAGAAAATGGCTGGAGCCGTAAAGAACCCAGAAGTTGTAAGCTGTTCAATAAATTTTTACAATTTTCATAAAACTTAAACTTTTCATAAAAATTAAGACTCTATTATGTAAATATATGGAAAATAGATTAATATTTTAGCCATTTAATTATGAAGCTCTTATTTTATTCATAAATTCCAATGGTGGTTTTCAATTATTGATTTAGTCAGTTATTCCAATCACTGAATTGCGTTGAAATCCAGAGGTTGCCAGCTCTCAGCATTTATATGAATGATATAAACAAAATCCCAAATAATGTATAACCGATGACAAAAATCGTATTTAGTTTGATTAAACAGCGACTAAACAAAATAAACGTCTTTTTAACATTTTTTTTTACTCACTTTCAATTGAAGAAAGCAAAAATAATACTTACAGAAGAGAAATCTCCAGCAATTTTCACAACGATTCCATTATATTGTCGCAATAACTTTTGATCGAATGTCATCAACATAAGATTTTTCATACAATATTCTCGAAGGACATTGACGTGTGGCAATTGCTCCTTGAAGTGGAGAACATTTTCTTTTGGGAATCATTCCGCACTTGAGTGCAGAAAGCAAACAGCGAATGGTCGTTTCGGTCGGAAGAGGAACTGCAATTCAGACAAGAATGGCGCCAACAATTTAAAGAGTCAGAAGTTCGTGGTTATGTTGTTTGTGTTTTTCTGATTTCTCAGAAAATTACGCCCAAACATCCTTGCAAACAATGATGGCTACCAAGGCGTGAATTGCTGCAATCTTGACACTGCCGGCACTAAAGGAGGTAAATGGCAGCCACAATAATGGCAGACCAGGATTCATTTTCCCGGATGAAGTAATTAAACTCCGAATTGTTTTCCATCCGTTAAGTATCATAACAAGTTGAAATTGCCCTGTTTTAAAATTAAAAATAAATATTGATTGTTATTTTACATCAAAAGGGAAGTTTTAGAGCGGATTTTTGTAATTCTAGTTTATATGGATTTTTTGGAATAATAACTGCATTTGCATTTTTTAATTTTTTAATTTCCATTTTGAATTATCATTGTTTAATAACATCAAATTTTACCATGGAAATTTATTAAGCCCATAAAAATGAAATCATCACATTTCATTCAAAACATAAATCAAATTTCAGGAATGATATAAAAGTAATCATTACTAAAGAACCGTTCTTTCTGATAGGTATCAAAATCTGGTAATTTAAATATTTTATTCACATATTTGTATCAGACAACTGAAATAAAATACTTGACCAAATTCCACTAAAATGCAAAGCAAACTTCCCAACGAAATGAAAGTTTCGAATCTAAAAACTATAAAATTAAAATAAAATATTCTTTTAGGGAAATCAGCTCCTTTAGAAATAGTTACACCACTTATTTTAAGTCACATTGATTCTAGGAAAAAGATGGTCAAGGTCACACGGAAAAAATGTTTTTCTCACTACAAAATTTCCTAAATTTTCTCGTGGAAATGTTCACTATTCGTTTAACTGCCAAACTTGGTTCCTTGAGAACTCCCCGCGGAGAATAGCACAACCACAGTTCAAAAAATTTCTACAGAAGGACAACATGTATTCCTGGTAAGTATTGGCTACGAAATAAGTTTTTTTTTTTTTAATCAACTTCACCAATTGCGAAGTTGAAGTCATCCTTCCTCCATTTAATATATTTTTTAGTAACTCAAACACTATAGTTTCACCATTAAGTATTTCTTTTACTTATCCAAGTGGTTGTTTGTTCGTCCATAAAAATGCATCGTTAAGGCACTAATTAAATTGGTGAAATAAATGTGTAAGTATGGTTGGTCTTAAACACATTTATGACTCCATATAGAAGGGTTCCGGGGTGATGACAACATTATAAAATTTCTCCAAGGTTCAACCAAACATATGAACATTTATAGCGGCGTCAAGTCTTCAGTATCAATAAAAGTTTATCGAAAGCATACAAATGTGGGAATTACAAATCGATGAAAACGATTAAGATGACGTGAATAAACAAAAAAATATATGTAGAATTTTTTGCCAACTCAAAAAAGCATTTGTTGTTTCGTTTTAGTAAACGAAAGTATCATTCAATTACGTCAATAGTTTTATTAATGTAAAATAAAATAATATTGTATATAAATCATAATTATAGCAAAAAAAAGTATTAATAGCGTAAATCAACAAGGAATGTACAAAATTGTATTATCAAATCTATTGAAAAAACACAAAATATATAGGTATGTTGCAAAAACAAAAATAAATTGAAAACAGATCCCTATTGTAAAATTTTCTCCGGCATGAAAATATTTCCTTGTATGATACTTACCTAACAAAATACCTATTGTTACTTTTAAAAACAAAATTTTACAGAACAAACTTAACCAACGGCCATTATCCTTTTCCTTTCTTCTTTGGACATCCGACATTTCATTTGTTCAATGTTCATAGTCATGGTGAAAATGAATTTGAAATATTTCAATTGTTTTTCTTTTCTTCTTTTGAATTCCAAATTATCAAAATAGCGACTGTTGCCATTGCTGCGAAGTAATACTTTAAAAGAATAACGGAACCGTGACTTTGAAGTACCGTTATCCAGAGTAAATAAAATTAATTCAAATGAAAATATATAAAATACTGAAAAGTAAAGAAAAACAACATGAAATTTCCAAAGACAAAGTTCCACCGCAAGCAAGGATGGAAATTTCGACATAATTAAATAAAAATGAGGAAATATTCAAAATAAAGAATAACAAGATTTATGAAATCTTTCAAAAGTAAATATTAGGTACCTATATATTTTATTCTGACTATGAATATATTTTTTATTAGCAAAAATGAATAGAAAGTTAAATGGTCTATTCACACAGCAAGGAGTTAAAAATCAATTTTAAAAATTCATTTTTTATTTGGTACATTGATGGATTGATCTCATTGAGATTTCATTGTTGGCTTCTGGAAAGCATTTAAAAATATAATTTAACCAGAATAAATTTATTAACTTCCACATCACATAATGTAAAATTGTAAAATCTGTGAAGTTTGTACACACGTACAAAATAATACATTATAATGTACACACGTAGTTGCATTAAGTAGTAAAACTAAATACACTTTTTAGTTCACTTTTTGGAACGGCAGATGTGTTTTCTATTTTTTTTTAGTTATTTATTTTTTAATGTGATTTATTTTCCAATTGCGGTCCTTGAAAAATTTCCTGATAATTTAACGAGATGCAAATTAGAATAAACGGACATACCTCCATTAGCGAAAGTCTAATGGAAATTTAAAAAACAAGTAGCCATGTAAATATCCTTATTTAAAATTATTACCGACGACGCTCACTTACCAATGGCTTAAGCGTGAAATTTACGACCTTTTGCATAATTAAATTGCCTTGACCAGAGGTCGAGAGAGTGTTAGAGATTTATTCAAGAAGGAGAGGAAAAACATTATTTTGCGGATAATAAAGTTTTATGGATTATGCTTGAAAACATATTTCACTTTTGCATCTGTCAGAATGAAGCAAAAAATTAGAACCAAACTTTAGTGGGTGGGATTTTAAAAAATTTCTCTTGAAAGTATCCCATTTAAATATTTTTCAATTACACGCGCCTTTCACAAATCTAATTCTCGAATGCTAGAAAAAACTTTAAAATGATAATAATCCAGAATCCAGTATTTTTTTTAACTTTAAATTAAATACTTAGGCGTAAGGAGATCTTATACTAAATGCTGGAATTAAACTTTTACTGGAATTTTAATAAAGTAACTGGAAAACTCAGTACCGAAACAGAAAATATTTGTTTGACTTACGAGTTGTTTATTAGAGTACAAATAGTACAACTTAAACATTTTGCTATATAGTTTCCTACGAATAATTCTTATTGATTTTGCGCCTTTTCTAATACATGGTGGAGGATACTCCCAGTTATTGCAATATCTCGGATAGTTTTATATTAAAGGTGCAAGGATCATACAATATTTTTTTTAGATTATGGCACTTATTTATATTTTTTATGCTACTTATAGTATTTACATGTTCCAATTAAAACAATAAAAACTTTAATTTCGGACTTTTTGGAAAAAGTATGCACACAATAATATAAAAAGTTATTAACTTATTACATTTAAAAGATGAAATTAGTGTTTTATATTATATCTAAAGTATATATATAATGTTATCATTTTAATGTAGTACCATTTTTCCACACAAATTTTCAGTTATTGGAACATTTCGTCATAATCATATATACTAACAGGTCTACTCGGTTTCACCCGGGTCGGTGAAAATCATAATATAATAATAATGTACATCATATTACATTTTGAGTTTCCAATTAATCCCAAACGCGACGTATACTATATAGAAGCGTTTCCCGTAGGTTGGGTTAAAATAATAGTTGCCTAGTTTTTCTCAGTCAAGGGCGGTTTTGGGGTGTTGAATTACAAGCTTTTCTTCTAACCAAAAGGTCAAATACAAATTTTTATTAAATTTTTTACTTAAAAAAAGGCGAGTTTCCATAGAAACTTTCATCCCCTACGTTACCCCTGAGGGGTTGAATTTCCAAAAATCCAGGCTTTTTCCTTGTAGAAATCATAAGTGGAATCTCTGTGCAAAATATTAGCTTCCTGGGTCACTTATCAACAGAGTATGTATATTGAATACAACTTTTTATAGAAGAAAATTTAATATTTGGGAATCGAGATACATTGAGTCACAATTAGGACTACTTGTGTACAAAGTAAGTACCTACTATAGATTCGTCTAGACACCGCACGCAACCAAACAAACATTTCTTTGTATAAGTAGGTAATTAGGTACAGAGATTCTATATAATATATGTATTATGTATATTGTATAATGTATATCTTTCGCAAATATCTATAAAAACATGTTTGTAAGCTGAGCTCATTTAAAAGGAACAAAAACTTCTCAGCTAGCAATTCATTTATTGTCTAGACTTTCAGTCAGTTTTTTGTGACGAAGTTAAAACATATATTTTATATATCGAATTTTTAGATGGTCACTTGCTTAAATTTTTCCATGCCTTGGATTAAAAACACAAAACAAACATTGTAAAAAGTTTACAAGTGTTTTTAATCCATATATTTTATATTTACATGCGCGACATGAAGTTGCAAATTTACCACAAACATTTTTAAATCAGATGCCATAGTTCTCATACATTAAACTGATTTTGTAATTATTTTCATATTAATTTTGGTAGGACGATATTCTCTGACCTCGAACGAGAAACATTTATAATAGGCTTTTTCAGAAAAATCCCTAACACATCGCAATTAAGTAGTTTGGCCTTGAACCAAATAATTTCCTTTTGGAATTACAATAATTCTTTACAATTCAAATAATACATTGAAATGCATTTCAATGATTCAAGGGTATAATTTATTCACACATTAAATGGAAACAAAGGGCACGGAGCCTTCGCAAAAAGGAGTTGTAACCATTGTTCTTTCATCCGCGTAATGTTGTCAGAGCCTCGTAATTGCTCCTGCGAAAGTCAATTCAGAGGCGCACAGAATGGATCCATCTCATCCAGAGAATATTGTAGCACTGGGTACCTACTTGCCTCATTCGACATACTGAAAATGTCAAAAGTATGCTACACCATCCGAATTGTATTATACAAACTGGAGCTTAAAAGCTCCTTAAATAACGGAAACAAAAGCAGAACCTCTTTTCATGTCTTATGAAAGACCAAAGTGTCGGAACCGCTTACAGAACTAATTACCCTAAAATTTTAGTTAAAACAAAATATAAAATTTGAAATTAATTAGAAACTGTTGCAAAAAATTACTTTATCGAAATGAGGGGGATGTGCCTCCCCTCGACCCCACCCCCGCAACAACAGCAAAATCCGAACGAATTCAAAGATGGCAAAATGGTAAACTTGATCCAACTGTTTTCCATTTCGGCACTTAACTTCAGGTCCATACGAATTCAATTTGCGGAGCCGGAAGAAAATTTATTTATCAAGATTATAAGAGGATTAGAGACAATTTTTCTTATCTTTCTTTTCTTGGAATTGTTTTTGTCTCATAGCACTTAACTTGAAAGCTCATTATTTGTTTTTCTTACGTTCACGTTTCTGGTTCAGTTTTGTAAAGTCGATAATGTTATTTCGATATTACGGTAAATTTTCAGTGCTAAATAAAATTCAAATAGTTCTAGGAGATCCCAGATTGTAAACGATGTTGGTACGAGACTCTGTTAAATACATTTGCCATTTGAAGGGCAAAGTAAGGCAAACAATAGTACAAACGACTTCACTTATTATACCTTAAATGTAGGGTACATTAGTTTTGAGCGAACGTCTGCAGCGCCATGAAATTATAATCAGCAAAAAAAAAGAACTATTGTATATTCCCATTGGGAAAAGAAAGGAAAGCGGAAAGAATCTTTTCCTTTTCATTTCAGTTAATCCTGGCTCAAAACCATTCTCTTAAACAAATTGCTGAATCTTCGAAGATAATCGGGATATCCGAGTAAGAACGACAAACTAGAAACTACGGAAGTATAATTGGTTTAGGTCAATATGAAATACACTGGATGTAGAACCTAGAACGCCCAGTCAACTATTATTAGATACGATTATTTATATAGGAAGGATAGGAATTTTCGGGGCAACTGCATCTGCTTAGGCGATACTCCCGGCTTGTAATCAAGACCGTGACATCCAGAACTCTTAAAGGGGTGAAGAGGATAAAAATATGCCGAATAAAGCCAACTGACAAATTTGATTATGAACTTAATTATCAGTATTAAATGTTAATTGCATTGTGA
Organism: Leptogaster cylindrica; assembly: GCA_963082835.1. Lineage (NCBI taxonomy): Eukaryota > Metazoa > Arthropoda > Insecta > Diptera > Asilidae > Leptogaster > Leptogaster cylindrica. The sequence goes on along the minus strand of OY720108.1, from coordinate 3,666,514 downwards.
ACATCTTGCGCAATAATAAAAACACCAGATTTTAAAATTGACCAATACTCTTTTAGTGTAATTTTTGTTCCTACAGTTTCAACTGGATTGGATAAAAAGCAGAGCATTAAGGTTATTTTACTTTGTTTGTTTGGTTTTTGAGTATTCAGTTCCATTTTTGACCAATCGAACAACTTTTGGGATTGTTTCTGGAGAGATCCACATTCAAATTTCCTCCTTGTTTTATTCTGGGGATTTCTCTTTCTTTGCTTTATCCGTTTTATTCTTAGAGTCTTGGAAGTCCCAATAATAATAATTTTTTATTTTAATACAGAGAAAATAAAACAAATGCATTTGCTCGTGCATTTGTCCTTGTTGCAACAATGTTTCATTTAGTCGAGATGATGAAAGTATAACAAAAGAATTCTTTTCGACACAAACTTCTTCAGCATGCAGTCTTAAAGTAGTTCTGCATTCTTACAAAATTTTATTCCACAAAATTTAAAACCTATTAAAAAAACATGTATGCACAAGAAGAAAGTGTAAGAGTTTCAAAGCAGCCCAGCAGAAAGGATTCAATTTCCAAATGTTTCCTTTCAGAATAGATTTCGGAAGTTGTTCCGACAATTCCGGGAATTGTCAATGGCGGAATGTTTTTTTATTGTTCACATTAAGATTTACAGATTATTTCCTGAAGTATTTTTTTTTACTATTTTTTTTTTGTCTCGCAAGGATAAGTTTGAACTAATTCATTAATTAAACAATATAATAAAATTTAGCTCATTTTGTTATTTCTACTGCTTTTCCGTCAAATAATGTAAACAAAGATCGAGACAAAGATGCCATGCGAATGACATAGTTAAGCTTATCACTGCTAATGTAAACACTTTGAGGTTAACTTAATCTAATCTCGAGGTTGAGTGCCAGTATAAACGCCCTGTATTACCCTTTTCTAGTTCTAGTAAATCGTTTAGAATGAAGAAAAGATCTGCAAATCAATCAATTAGTATACAGTTCGTTCATTCGAAGTGACTTTAATTGAAATGGAACAAACATTCAATAGCGATGTTTTATTTCCGTTACTAACTTTTGAGAGTGAAAAATTAAACAACAAATATTTTCAATTAATTTCAAGTTTCGAAAGTGGACATTTTCCATTGAATGACTTCAGTTGAAACCGGAAAAGTGCTCGACCCAATCAGAAGAGGAATTGTAAACTTATTTCGAATAGATCTTCAATTTTCCTGGCATTTAAGTAACAAGTATTAGGTTGTCCCCACATAACGTACACAAGAAAGTCGTCCGTAACCGCAAAAGCCTTAAGGATATTTTCTACTGGGGATTCACCTCTCTCGGGTCGAGGTACTCATCCGTTGTTTTCCTGGCCAGCTGTCTCAAAAAATACTCTGGCTGCCATCAGGTAAACGAAGCAGGTATACTATAACTGTTTGCAATAGCCATTAATTAAAACTAGAATCGATATTAAGGACACGAGCTTCCAGCCATGCGAATGATCTGCTCGTGTGTAAGATGACAGACGGCGGTGAGGCAAATTGCATTTGCGAGATAATCTGGATTTATTTAATGTTCCCATTTTATGAGCGATCCCAGTCCGATAATCGAACAGACACATTTAGTGGACTGTAACGGCAAACAGGACACTAAAAAACGTCTTACAAATTCACTAGAATGTTTCCCGTATTTCCTTTGGTTTCGCACAGCATTTTCAACGACCGCAATGGCGTATCCTCCGCTTTTGTTTACATGTGTCCTGGGAAAAAGGATGAAATCACTTCTGATGCCGTTAAATATTGAGAAACGGACAAAACAAACGAATTCAAGCAGATGTAATTGTAAATAGAATTTGACCTTTTCTTAACATCTTATTCAAATAACCATTATTTAAGGTTAACAAAAAATATACATAAATATCTAATACCCCTCGATGTGGAGTTTATTCAGTTAAAGTGGTGAAAAAAGATATACTTATATTTTTACGGTCCTCGGCTATATATAAATCGCCGGTCCCATGAATTTTTTAGTCCGCATATTTTCAGTTGTCTTCCATTATGTCTGGAGTGCTTCTTCCTTTCCAGACTAACATCGATGACACACAGACAGCTCAAATGATAATTTGACAGTTAAAATTTTTATTTGCCCTTGATATTTTTGAAATTCTGAATTCAAGACTAAAACTCGCTTAGTTTTAAGAAAAACAAAATCCTGTCCTTCAAAAAATGATGGTCCACGAGAATTCGGTACAGTAATCTAATTTGTTTGTGATTTGTTTAGGCACATCATGCGTCGACTAAAATATTTATTCCTACTCCGTATAGAGTTTCACATTTTCTTCGCAGGCGTTGCCTTTAAAGGATAAAATTATTTAAATAGTTTTTTCCTATTTGTTTTCTTCTTGTCTCTCGATATTATTTGAACAAAAACTATTCAAGTGAATAATCTTACTTACTAACGAAGTTCTCGTGAGATAAAACGAAAAGCACAACTCAAAGTTTATCCCCTAAGGAAAACAGATGATCCCCGACTGAAAGTGTTGCTCGCTTGAATATTTTCCTTCATATCAGCTGAGTTAGTTCGAAACAAAAAAAATACTGCGTTGAAGAAACTTTCATACTAAATCCTGTAACTACATACATGTATGTAAATGTACATACATAATTCATTATAATGCTATAACTATAACCCGATAATTGTCCTTGAGTCACTGCGTTACAGCAATCACCAAGTCTTATTTACAATATAATCGCATGCCTTCACCCTTAGCCCGGAGGAAGAATTTGTCTGGAGACAAGAATGGATCTGAATATAAAACCATTGATGATGTCTATGACTTATAATGAACTGCTGGTTTCTTTAGGTATTGAGATGTCCTTAATTAACAATACCCAAATGAATAGACCTATTTGAATAAAGAGAAAATCATTTTGCGAATACGTAGAATCAAAAGAACATGTTTTGTTTCAATTGAAGATTCCAAGACTCTGAAAATAAAACGCATAAAGCAAACAAAGGATAATCTCCAGAATAAAACAGAGAGGAGATTTTAATGTGGATCTCTCCAAAAACAATCCCAAAAGTTGTTCGATTGGTCAAAAATTGAACTGAATAATCAACAAACCAAACAAACAAAGTAAAATAATTGTAATGTAATAATTTCCGGGAAATTATTCTATATTTTAATAAAATTTTGTATATTATATGTAGTTTATCAGTTTCGCGAAAACTTGTTTTGGCCGAACGTTTGCAACACCATGAAGAAATAAAACCATATTTTAGCAATAATTTAATGTCATTTTGAAATGAAAGTGAGTTGTATTACAAAACGTGCTTAAAATTTTTCTTCCTCTGTGGTAGCAAGGTGAACACAATCACTTGTAAAATAAGTGAAATTCGTTCAAGGACTTTTCGCAAGAACCTTTGCGTACTTACAATTACTTCCCTGTAATCCTTAATTAACTTTTGATTAAGAGAAATATCTAAAAACAATAATTAAATATTGTATGTACTAATTTTTAAACTGTCGCCAATTGTTCAACATCAGTCCCATCGAAATTTTTAGGGTTCCTAGGAGAGCCACATATGCTATCTCTCAACTAAATGAAATTGTATCCTCTGCTCTACAGATTATTAATGCTAATAACCAAGGCCCCGGTGCAAAACAATTAGTCTGAAATGGTTTAGGAAATGGTTTAGACTGAGTCAAGGGATGCTTCGGGGAGAAGGGTCCTACTTCGCCCTACGGTTGCTACGGCACTGATCTGAGGATTTATACATATTAATTTTAAGAAGTTTTATGAAGATGTAGGGAGAAATTTAAAATGGAAATGTAATGCAAGGATATATTTTTCCGAAATGTTTCGTTACTTTTTTCTGGGCTTCGTTTTTACCTTCAAAATTTTCAACGGATAGAAATAAAATACTGAAAATTTGCATTTTCGAGATAAAATATATTCACCTTCTAAAATAGTCCTTGTTAAAGTTGAGCATGTATCTTTTCGAGTTGTTCACATTTTCGTAAATTCAGTGTATTTTTACTGACAATGTTATTTAAATTATTGTATTAGTTTTCATACCCTCTGCCAAAAAAAGTGACCTTAAATTTGATGTAAAAAAATTAAGTCCTCTTTAGCATCCCAAATGATAAATAAAAAGCAACAAGTTGGAAATATAATTGCATCATCAGATAGATTAGAAAAAAAGTACATGAAATGTGAGCATCGCATTAATTATGCACACCGCACGTTCTAATACTGTCATCAAAGAAGTTCCCAGGTAAGTTTGAGCCATCAGTCATCATCAGTATCGTCATTATCACCACTTGCAATTTAGAAATTTATTCCTCTCCTTAACCAATTTATGTTCTCCCTCGTCCGCAAGAATCCCCATACCTCCTTGAAAAGGATTGTCAGCAAATTTCGCATCAATCTTCTGCAACCTTGCAAAAGGGACCAAGCCTATGGACACTTTCGGATACTCTTGGCATAAGGATCCTGATGTATGCACGTCATTAGCTAGTTTAGTAGATATAGATATAGATGAACTCAATATGATTGGCCATCATTGTTGAACAAGGATGAATACAATCAACTTTTATTGTATTATTTCCAGGTGGAGAACTTCATGAGATATCCGACTTCATACGTTGATCCATAATAGACTGCATTGTGCCCCGCCTGAAGGCAACGACAGACAAAGGACAATGCCATGTGGTCCTTTGGGATCCACTTAAGTGATTAAGATCGAAATGAAGATAGTCTCTTCTGTTTGTGTGAGCCTCCGTTTATACAATTTCGCTTTCGTGGGATGTTGCTGATGAGATGAAATGTGAAGTTGAAATGTGAACAGACTTAGGATCTTTGACATTGTTATGCAACAAGTGGAATTGTTAGAATTTTATGGGAAATTTACCATAGATGTAATTTGGATAATATTTTCTTTCTTTTTTTAAATCGATTTAACGATTAAAGCGAAGTTCAGTGACGTCGTTTGTAAGTCTACTTCTTGATCTCAATTAATAAATATCTTAAAACAGTGTAATTCCCAGGACAGAACAGATGAGTGTACTTAATCGAGTTAATGACGTCAAATCAAATTATCTAGTCGGGTGTGTCGTCTGCCGCCGAACGGAATTAGTTGTTGAGTAAACATCAAATGGATTCTCAACCGATGCAGCAGTAAGTTTATTTTCTTGCAAGCAAGCAAAGCAAAAGAAAATGTGTTTATACTTACATTTTTTGTATTGTATATATGTAAAGAAGTATTTCGTCAAAGACCACGAAAAACAACAAAATGACATTTCCCACCTGATTGGTTTTTAGTGCAACTAATCACTACTACATAGCACGTACGGCACTGACAGCAGGATATCGAGTCTAATCGATGTGTGGCATATAGATTTGTAAGTCGGGTTCGCTATAGCAAATTTACATGGGCTACCTCATTTTGACGTCATTAACTCGATTAAGTACTCTCGTCTGTCCTGGGTATAAGACAGTGTAACAAAAAGTGATATTATATCAATCGATCTCGATCATCCTTGATCATTTTTTTACAAGAGAATGAAAAATGTCTGAAAAGACGAAATCAACTTTAAAGAGGAACAATCAGAATATATTATCTGACAACTCAATCAACCAATTCATGCAAGAAATTCCCTTAAATGTAAAAGTGACGGAGCAAATGTCAATCAGTATATAATTTAATATTGCAAATATAATAAATAAACATGAAAAAAAATCTTGGCCAATTTTACGCTACATTATCACAAAGTTATGGAAACTTTGATAGGTTAAAGGTAAACACTTTCGATGCTTTTTCATGAACATTATTTGAGATTAACGTGACATGCGTTTCTAAGTTTCAAGCCACATTTGTTTTGGCAAAGGAATCTGTCGAACGAAACAAAAAATGACGCATTTAAAATTCATACAGCAGCTTTTTACATTCATTTTCTGCAGCAATATTGTGAGATTCGATCAATTTTGTAGTCTGCCGAATTCTTGATGTCAATCACAATCTAGAAGTGAAATCTGTTTGAACTCAGCTCAGTCCAGGATGGCTCGGTGTTCCTTTGCGCTCAATAAAATGATTGCATTCCACTTCAGTGACCAACAGCAATATTGATTGCAAAAAACTAAGGAGAAGCAAAAACAACTATTGGGAGACTCGGAAAATCATCGTGGCAAGTGGCAAGGACAGTAGCCAGTGACTGATTGCCAGAACACATCAATTTTGAATATCTTCATATTTCTTTTGCAGCCTTGCAGGCTGTGACCTCTGCCGAATGGCAAAAAAAACAGCAGGAGAGATTTCGAGAACTCCAATTTACTGGATTACGGTTTTCTACTTTGGATGTTTTTTTTTTTATAGTTTCACAGCTCCTCCCTACGGATCCACAACGTACAGTATTTGCTGTAGGGCTTAACGCCTTTGCTGTTCTCTGCACAGATTCGAAAGAACACTCCTGGAATTCTAGTTTTTATACTGCAAGGACCTAAAAAAATTATCAAACATCAGGATTTCATTTTTAATTCGAAATACAGTGGACATCCTTAATTAAAATCCTATAAGTACTCGCCGAAACTTTTATGAGGGTTGTGCGTCTGGCTGCTGGTACCAGGAAAATCAATAATCTCTGAACTAGTCGTTGAGATCCTTCCACAATTTTGCCATTTTGATCCTTCATAGTGGAGCCCTATTCGACCTCGATACCAGTTCAGTTTTTTTTCGTACATACGTAGATGGCGTGCTTTTATAGCTGCCAATGTATTCCGTCAGCTAAGAAAGTGCGACTGTAAATTCTCCGTTGACTTAAATAGCCATCCACTCCGACTGAACATTTATACATTAGTATGCTTTCCGGAGTGTGCTTTGTCAGGATAAATTGTGTCCTTTGGGATTAACTCTTTCTTTAGATGACGAATACGTTTACTCTGAATTTTCACGGACGTGTCTCTTAATAAGATTGAGCTCTTTCCAGATTCGGTTGACTTCGTCGTAATCCTGGCAAATGGTAATGTTACCGTCGTGTACTTCTTAAAATTCATACAAGGACACACGCGAAGCTGGCTTTCATTGCTCTTATGAACATTTCGTCATAAGGCAAAATTACATATATCTGGTTGAAGGTACTTCCAGCAAAAGGATAAGTACAATTATCCGATTTTTTCGAAAATAATGTACACGCCTTGATGGTACAATGGAAGGACTAACAAAAGAATATCTTGGTGAGGACAGAAAACGCCCACAAAATACAAATGTGAATATTTTTTTAGAAGTAACCATTTGCTAAGATGTCGAATGACGACTTAAAGAAGTGCTCATGAAAAAAATAACAATGTGACATGAGAGCAAATCTTTTTATAGATGTTTTTTTTTTGTCTGTGTATCACAAAAATAATTTTGAGTACTTTGAGCTGGAAGACTAAAATTTTGGTAAAAAAAATCCCAAACACATTTTTTGGAATTTCGAAATATGTATTAGTGAATTCTAACCAGCAAAAAAATTAGTGAAAAATATACGCAAATTTAATCCAGGAATAGTTTTATGGATGTCCGTCTGTCTGTTGGCTGCTGTCTGTCCAGACGATAACTCGAGAACACTTAGGTATACATAGCTGGAGACTCAAAATCGAATCGGACAACTCCTTAGTGTTGCCATCATAGAAGTCAAAATTATTTTTATACAAAGATATCTATATTGTTTATTGAATATTTACAGCCCGTCAAATAAGCCGACAGCAACATCCTTCAGTATACCTCAAAAGTTAATAACATATATTTTTATACAAATTGGAAGCCATATCTCAATTTTTTAGTTTCTATAACATATAAAAAAATCTTTTTCCATGAGTCCATCAATATATCCTGTGAATTTCTGTTTTACGAAAATAATACAAAAGTAAAACTTTCAGTTCAATGCATTCCCTCGATACCGTTATGTTATATTTTATAAACCAATATCTTTTCAAATTGAATCTTTTCAACAAACTCGATATGTCATTTTATCCTAATGCAGTCTGCAGACGATTGATTTAAAATGTACATTTTTCTTCTTAACCACTTCTAAAGGAACCAAAAAAATACACATTTCTTTCTTCTTGCGTCTGCGTCTCAATTGCAGATCATCTTAGTTACATTTATCCTTAGCTAAATAAAAATTTCAAATTCCACACTTTCACAGTGTCCTGGACCTCAAGGAAGTCGATAGAAATATGGAATAAGGCATGAATAATTTTGCCCACACATAATTCATGTACGCACACCTCATTCTGAAATCCTTAGAAGATAAAAAGGACTTGACTCGCAACTTTAACGACCTCTGCCCACGAGTCATAAACTTTGTTGAGAGATGTTGTTGTTGTGTTTTCCCTGTTTCATATCATTGGGATTTTTTTTTTTGTCCATAAAAGGATTTATATTGCAGGTATGTTTCGAAAAGTCCCTAAATGACCGCAACTTCATGGGGATTATTATTTTTATGGACACTGGAATTTCCCGGGCTCAGATGGATATAGTTCCTTTATCTTTTAAATTGTGAAGATGTTCTCCTTGAAATGTTTATTAACAAGAAAAATGTGTGCTGGTTTGGAACCATAATTTTAATTAATTTAAAATACAGTTTTAAGGTAAATGAGACATTCACACTTTATGGTGTAACATTTCATTAGTTCATTCTGTTCTTCCAACATTTATTATGAGTTATAAACTTGAAATGGCGAAACCAAACTTTCAACAAACCCTTCAAGGTTTGTGTTTTGCTATCAATCACTTCCGGTAATTTTACTTTTATCTCAGCACATCTAAGTAAGCCTAATCATTTGAACAAAATTTACTGCAGAACACCCTGTGCATTTAAAACAACAACACCCCGGAAAATATCATCTTTCGTCCTGGGTTCATATCAGCACCCGAAACGATCCGGTAAAATGGAACTTTCCTTATCTTCGTAGACCAAATGGACTGGGCAATCAGTTGATGAGGTAATTACCAGAGAACGCCTCTGAGAAAGATTAAAGCCGGTGAATTTATGCTCATCGCACTTCCTTGGGGAATGGTATATTCATTTTGAACTGACGTGTATATGTTTCACTACGCCACAATTCTAAACCAAAGGGATCACTGAATTTTGCTGTGATGTGATAAGGAACAAAACACAAGCTATTTATTTTCGAAATACATGCACAAAGGCAAAAGGGTGAATGTAAGACATCAGCAAAATTCCTCTTTTGAGGGTGCTTCTTGCAACGATCTGGTAATCATTAAAGTGGCTGTGGAAGTTTGGAACATTGCTTGAATTTCATCATTTTACCGAGTGTACATCAACGAAACGAAATGTTATTAAGGAATATTCCAGTTAGAAACTGCAGCCACGAAGAATTAACAACGGACTTAATCAGAATGCGTTTCGTTCCATCTGAAGATCTCTGAACATGGCGAATGAGAAAAACATAAAAGTCAAAGTAGAAAAACTTTTTCCCAATATTTTAGCAGCTACGAAAATGTAAAGAAATCCCTGGATGAAGTCCTTCATTTATGTTAAGAGGAATAACTACGAAGCTGTGTCACGTTCGGTGAACCAACAACAAAGACGACAGACACATCTTCATCTTCACTTCATTTTGATGAATTGTTTAATGTTGAAGCTCTTCGGCCACCAGAATGCAAAATGTAGAGCCACGTCGGTCGTACTAACTTAATTTAATTGACGCATACTGATGAAAATATTATAATAAATGCTGGAAATATTCAAGATGAGGGGATTTATCCGTTTGTCCAATTTGTTTAATAAAAATATTATAGGAGTACATACGTTTTTTTTTCAGTTGTCTTGCTTTAAGCAAGTTCGTAAGTACTTCAGTCACACTTTGGAGACCACAATCCACAAGGACTTTATATTATCGGCATTGGGTATAATAATAAAATTAAACCTCTAATTATTATTTTATCCTTATATACCCTTTATGCCTTTTGAGTAATTTCGCTAATTTGGTTTATCAAAAATCGATCAAAAATCAAAATGATGCTGTATTAAAATTATTCAAAGTGTTAAAAGCTCCTTTAATATTTTTTCAGCATGATTTTTTTTTAATATAATTTCACTGAAGCACACTTGAATTATAAAATATATTTTCGAAAAATTCTCAACAAGAGCAACTAAATTAAAGAAATAAATAAAACAGCTCGAACTAAGAATAATCGCCGGCATTAAAATTTACATCAAACTATTTTATCAAAATGAATACCTTTTTTTAAAAAAGTTTCAATTTTTTTTTCAAATTAAAAGCATTTTTAGTGCATTAAAGGAAATTTTTGAATTCCACAGTCCGACCTCAGTAAATCCACTTTTCATTACAACAATTAACAAAAAAAAACAAAAACATCCATTTTTTAAATAGGGAAATTCCCTACAACAGACAAAAAGATGTCGTCGAAAAGTGTTTCAAACTTCTTTTTCCCCAGACATAAACTAAAAAACTGCATTAAGAAAACACTGGAAACCAATTGTGCAAGCAGTTGCATCCATTGCAACAATTGCACCATTTGCATTGCTCTTAGTTGCACCTTTGATTTGAAATCTAGAAAGGAAGGAAGTTAGGACCGAAGTGTTGCATAGTAATTAGCCGGAAGCCGTGTGCGTAGTATTCACGGCGAATGCCAAGAGTTCGTGCGTGATGTTGTTGCTAAAACGAAACTTTGTTTTTTTGCAGTTGTTAGCAACAAATTGGAGCAACGTGAAATGGCTGAGAAAAAGTGGAAAATATAAAAAAAAAAAAAAAAAAAAACAAAACGGTTTGCATCCTGTAGGAAAATTAATCAAACTGCGATTGTTGGATGGTGGAAGGGCAATCAGGGCAACAACAAAATAAACCTCCGAGAGCAAATATTAACGAAATACGTCAGGACCAGCCCTCAGTGTGTTGAGAAGGATACATCTGCAGGTTATTCCGGCTAATAAATTGATTTCCCATTCTGAAAAATCAAAACGATTTTCTTGTGAGAATAAACACAATCTGCAAGGAATCAAGGATCGCTGATCATTTTGCAGAAATTAAGTCGTTATGGAGTGGAAATCTTTCGTTCACAAGCGACAAGTAGCAACAATTAACAATTTTTTTTAACAAATTGGAATTTGATTATATCTATAAATCAAGTGAATGTCTCATTTACTTTTACGTTCCCAAACATTGCGTAATTGTTCAACGCTTCAACTTTAAGTGCGAGTTCATTCTTCCCCTATTTTCACTTCTAGAGTTGAAAATAATAATTGTTTACAAGCACCTAAATTTAACACAAGGTATTGTAAATTCAAACGGAATACGCCTATTAATAGTTAAATCAAAGATAAATCAATTCAATTCCATTAGAAAATTTGTAAAAAAAAAAAAAATCAATATCAAAAAGATTACCGAATTACATATATCTAGAAATTCCCTTGGATCTGTTTTCAACCCTTTTCTGTTCGACCTTTAATATGGAATTAAGGTCTACAGATATTTTGTGACTTAAAATGCAAATAGTCAATAAACCCAAATAATAAAACAACAAATTTATATTGGAATACTTCCATAGAATCACCATAAATATAAAATAATTATCCTGAACTCTTATCAAGAAAGCAACTTTTGTCCATTTTCGCACTAGCAAAAATCACTTCTTTGAAAAAATTTCATTTTCAACCGAATTCCAATAAAAATTCACTGCTTTGAATAAATCCTGATAAGAGCAAATCCTTGACCATAAATTTTTCCAAAGTTAAATCAATTAGCATCACACATTTGCTTGTGATAAAATGTTGTAATGCAATTCATATGTCCCAAAACAGTTTCACTTTCACAGGGGAGAATTGGTTTTCCTGGTCCATAAGTGCTCCCAAGACAGAACCTTTGACCCTTCATTAGTTTTATTAAATTTGCACCGAACTGGATCAATTACCAGCAGATCCGGAAACCGCAATGAACCACCCCAAAATATGCCAAGGGGGGTGGGGGTGGAACTGTAAAAATTGATTCCGCCGAATGACTCCATACATCAGCGCTTTAATTCTGCCTTGAAAATTCCTTGACAGCAATCCATTGGGGAGCATAATAAGGACGAGATGACTTTCATTCCTGCACATAACGTGCGTGACCACTTCAATTGTCTCCCTCAACAAAAAAAATTCGGATGAGAAATGGCTGTGATCGTCCTCCGACTTCCTGAGCGATTCGTCGTAATTGTTTGCGTACGCGATTCTTGAAAAACCATGCCCAAGATTATTTTCCGCAGAATTTATTATACAAATGTTATTTTGAAAACGACACCCATGTTTTGAATATTGATTTGGTAACGAGATTTATTATAATAGATAGATAGATACATACCTCAGCAGCAGAAGATGGAGTTTTATATTCTATCACAGTAATTGCACTCTTCCGGGTTGTCCCGCGTGATATTTGTCCAGTTTAAAAAAGTTTCGAATATTTATTTCTACCACATATCAAAAGATTACATTCAGTTCGGCATTTGTAAAAAATACAGGATCATGCACTACCGTTCACAACCACTACCGTTCAGGACTTCTGAAGATCACGCCTCGAATTGGATACGATTTTTTACTGGACCACAGAACGAAATAACTTCGGACACACTCTGCCACAACGGATGTCAAGGAAGGACTACTTGTTGGTTACAGCAAACGCGTTCTTTTTTCCTCCTCCAAACCGCCCCATAATCCTGATATACACAGAACCGAAGGATTCTTCAGATAACCGTAAAAAAAACTTCCTGTGGATGCCCGCCTAAGTATAAGAGTAGAAGAGCGCACGAACGGTTGAGGTTCTTGGCGGTGATATTGGGATGGGAGAGTTGAAAATGCACAATGTACGAGAAGAAATCGTCCTTCCATGGCACGATGATGGTAGAAGCTCCTTGCGTATTACTTCAAGGGGGCTACCAGATCCTGTTTCGGTTAGCATCCGATGTAGCTGGGAGTAATCAACAAGTAAAAAGCTCGGTGGAGCTTTTATGTGTGAATTCATAGGAATACTACTGCTTGGAAAAATACTTAAGGATGTTAAGTGGAAGTGGTTGATGAAGGAAGCCAAACGACATATGCCTGTGATGGAGCAGAAACAGTACAGAAATGCTGATGGGTTGTGCAGGATGGACGTACATGCATGAGAAGAATAACCAACTGTAATCCTTCGATATGATTGAAGATCTGCAGTAATGGCTCAATTAAAGAATAGCTTTTGTTGGGTAAACCAAAAATATATTTCAAATGATGCCTTCAATGAGTTGATGGAAATGGTTATGGCCAGGATTGTCTAACCATAAAACTAGAAAGGAAAGTGTAATAGTTATACAATTATAAAATACCCTAGATTTTGGCCAACCTAGTAGTTCTTACACAAAATAGGGTATTTCTCACTTCACTTAAAATCCAAAAATTACCGCTCTGGAGGAAGAGTCGTTTGTTCAAGTGGCCTCTACAACATTCTGATCTGGCGTTGTCCAATGGCTCCAGAAACGATGTAAGCCCTTCCCTCATTTGTGGTTTCACTGACAACGATTTCAACGAAGCTCAGCACAGCGCCATTGCCAGACAGAGGATAGTTCAGGTGCATCCGGACATACTGGGGACTTGGATAAAATAAATCGTCGCTGGTTTGGTTGACTTCGCCAGATAGAGGGAAAAGATTCAAGCCAGGATGCTGGGCGCGGTACACATTGATGTCCTCGACGATTTCAATGTTTTCTCCAATCGATTGAATTTCGGGTCTTTGAGTCGAGCCGAAATTCGTCAAAGCAACTAAAGCAACCGCAGTGATGAAAGGTGCCATTTTATCTAATAGCCATGCTTGATCAATCTGAGAATTTTATTATCTGCCACATGTGAATCAGTGTATCCAGGCAGGTTATCTACGGCGCTATCAAGCCTCGGAATCTATTTTGAGTGATTGGTCCAAATTATTAGATTGTTATAGAAATTATAATCATAAAAATCAATTCACTTACGGGGTTTTTACAATTCACGATTCAATTGATCAAATGAAATTTTCTCGGATTTACTAAAATGCGAAAAACACATTTCATTAAAAAGTAAAAGCTGAGTTAATTTCAAAATACATTTCTCAATAAAGGACGAGTAAATTGAAAATTCTAGACTAAAAGAGTCCACGTTTCTAAACGTTGAATTCAGCATAAAATTTTATGTATTCAATGGTACATTCCTAATTTAATGTACGTACTTCCTTCGACTTAGCGAATGGTTTATCTACATTACGACCTCACGTAATTGCAGTCCAGGTGTAATAAATAATTCTAACCTTTAATTTGCATAGAGACACTGAACTGAATAAATTAAAAGCAATATGTATTCGAGCCTGGATTAACTTAATTGTAATTAATGGCAAAGGGATCAGTATTCAAAAGTCCAGCAGCCTAGTTGCTATATTGTTTGCTATTTTCAAAAATTCTCTAAAGTCAACCAACGAACTTTTTCATTTATCTATGGAACCAGTTGTTAAAAATGTGGCCATTACTCAAAAATGTTATTTGCTTTTTCATTACTTACTTCTTATTTTTCCAAAGCTCTGCCTCTTCACATCCATTTCTTAAACACAAATTGAACAACACAAATTGAACAACACAATCAAGAAAAACTCTAAAATTGTTCATTTTTCTAATAATTTACTGCACAAACCACAAAATAAAAGAAAATTTACACATTCTTCAAATTAACTAAAATTTTGAATACAAATATAAAACAAAAACATTTGAAGAATCAATGAATTTAAACATTTTCAAGTATTTAAATACTTGTATAAATTATTTGAATAATTTACAAGCCAAAAATAACAGCGTTGTAAGAGAAGCGGGTTGTACGTCTGGCTTCAATTACGACCCTGATTTGACGTTGTCCAATACCTCCAGAAACGATGTACGCATTGCCATCATTGGACGCTTGATCAACATTGATCTCAACATAGGTGACAACAGCTCCGATTCCATTTTGAGGATAGTTAAGGTTAAGGCTGACATCTTGAACGGTTGGGTAGTTGATGTTGTTGTTACCTTGAGCAACAATTCGATCGCCTGAAAATATTCACAATATTTAAAACAAATACCTTAAATATTTACAAATTTCGTAATTACCGTTAACACGACGGCCCATGGTGTACCTAATCCGTCCGAAGGGCATAGCCTCTCCTACCAAAGGAGTAACTTCCAAGTCGTAATTCCGGGCATATTCGTTGATGTCTTCGACAATTTCCACAACAGCGTTCAAGGGCTCAATACTTTGAGCTGTGGCTACTGCAGCCAAGACGACAAAGGCGAATGTTGCGAAAAGACGTGCCATTTTTCTTGGTTCTTTCTTGTTCGTCGTACAAAACTTTCCTGATTTATGTTCGAGCTCCGTTATATATTTATAGGGAAAAATTTTCAATTACTTTCATTCAATTAATTGATATCAAAAAGATCATGTCACTTACAAATTTAATTTCGCACAACAATCCCTCTCGAATTCCTAGAAATGGGATTGCACAACTTCTTATCGTGCTAATTGATTTGATAAAATACTCCTCTGTAATATTGAAGATATGTGAACATTGCACTTGTATCTCAAACGAAAATAGTGTAAATTGAATGTTTAATAGAGTTTTATTTTTTTAGAATGAATTAAACATAAATATTGAATAAATTAAATAAATATTACAAAACTAAAACTATCGAAACTAATTTACAAATTTTCAACAATTAAATTGAGATATTCCATATTCATGGCGGTGATGTAGGCATGAGGATTTGGCGGGATTTCAAGGGGTTCATCGTACATTTGGTCGTCCGGTATAATATCGTTTAATGTTATCATTTGGAACTTCTCGATACAGGAATCGTTCTCAACAAAAGGATCGCAAGGACGGATGATTTTTGCAGGATGATTATTATGAGGCAATTCCTTTTTAAGGAGCGATTTCCATTTTAAGGAAGGACCAAAATTTTTACATACTCTAATGACTAACCTGCACAAAAACGTTTTAAAACACATACCTATATTGCGTTATTTTGTATATTACCTTCTGACTGTTCGTTTCTTTGCCTTCATATTGTATCGCTGTTGTATTATAATAAATGAAACACTTCCCTGCAACAATAATGAACAAATTATGGTCACAATCACTGACTCACACACATACACTTAAAATAAAAATAGGAATATGATTTTTAATTTATAAATGAAATCCAATTTAGAACCCAAAAAACAATATACTTGCAATTACTCTATTTAAAACGTCTTTTATTCACAATATTAACTCCGCGCGAAAACAAAACTGCTTTTTTAAATGAATTTTTGACAATTCTTGACAAGATGAATTTAAACATTAAACAATGGAATTGATGGAATTGAAACATGACAATTTTTTCTAGATATAAATAATTCAACAGATTTACAGAATTTAGAAATAAATTATAGAATTACTAATTTCAGTAATGCATACCTTGTTTATATTCTTGAAAGATAGCTTCACTGATTTAATGACGAGCGGGAAAGAACAAAAAAATACGAAGCAGTGCGGATGCTGCTGGAAGCGTTAACAAGTATGGCGTATGGTTTCTCGGAAGTCGGAACGGATGGTCCCGACCCCGAGGATGGTCCTGCCAAATAGGATTGATTTAACGAAAAACAAATGTTATGAACGTTTTTCGACGTTTTCATTGGGACATATTATAGTAACCTAAAATATCTTTAAATATTCATTTCGAAAAAACTTTCCCAAATTTTTTTATTAAAATTTTACTTCCTTTTTTTCATAATTCTTCAGTTCTTGTTATCTAATCAGTATAACGTAATTTCAGTGCTTAATGCTATGAAATCAATTAAATTGATAACAATTGAAGTACTTGTATATTTGTATGGTAAATACATAAAAATTCGTCACGCATATCAATTAAGAGTAATTGAACAGGTGAGATTAATAAGGGAAAGATTCCAGATGATCAAACTTTTGGGAAACTGAAAAAAAACTTTATACTTAGTTTCTAAACTATAATTTTTATGACAAAACACTATTACAAAGTTGTTCCTGATAACTGTTATATCCGCCTATGCATTTGATTTGTTTTTTTTTTTATTAATAAGAAAAATTCAAAGTTGGATGGAATCCATTTTCAACATCATTATTTAACATGCCGAAAGGAAATAATCGCATCAACTACAGAATTATTCCCAGAAAATGAGAAAAGTGGTGAATTTATTTTTACATAGGTACTTTGAAATTATTGCAGGAAAGGATTCCATCCAAGGACGAGTATTTATTATGTCTCGAGCAATTCACCAACGCCTCATCAGCATTATTATTGATGAAAAACGAACTCAAACATTTTCATATCGTTCTATAATTTTCTGTTTATAATTTTCGCAATTAACCATTAAGAAATACGCAGAATCACGTGAATGTTTAATAAATAGAAATAAATTTTTTTTTTTTTATATGCAATTTGTTTAATTCTGAAGAACCTTGACCTAAATAATAACTTGGCTAAATAATTTAGGTCTTACTCGCAATGATGTTCTTTGATTTCATTATAACACAAATACGACAATTTTGGAAAATAAAAACTCAAATCCGGAAATTGCACATTTCTTCAACATTGTTGAACAGGAAACAACGATAATTAGAACAGTATTTGTTATGTTTTTAACTGAACACCGTCATAACTGAATCCAGGATTTTTTTTTCAATGCGACCTGATGAAAATTAATTCATTGCAGAATCATCAAAGATCATCAATATGGATCTTGTTTTTGGAAAAAAGGATTACTTATTGGCAAAAGAGCCAATTCCTTCCAGATATGCTTACCCAAATACACTACCGATTTAGATGAAAGGCGATCTTCGATGAAGTCCAGGGAATTAGTATGATTAAAAAATTGAAACAACAATTAATTTTTAAAAAAAAATTTAATTTCTCTAAGAGATATCAAGTAACTATTTCTAATACATAAGTGAGATGTCACTATTGTAAATTATACTTTATTTCAGAGCAATTTGTCCTCTGTTGAAAGAAGTGTTTCAGTTACAGAAAGGCACAGACACACACATGGCTCAGGTGATGTGAAAAATACAAATATATTTAGTAAATGCAAAAATAATTGAAGATGTTTAGCTTGAGTACATTTTGTAAGGTTATTTTGTTTTACAAAAATTTCTTTAAACTTATCATTTAATTCTTAATGTTATCAGTTCAATGCCAAAAAAACAGGCGGCAGTTTCTCTAATCTGATATTTGATGATCATCAAAAATAAAAGGATTCTGTGAACACGAAATATTTCAGTCGTTGTTTGTTTTCATTTCTATTTAATTTAAAACTCGTTGAAAATGCTATTTAATAATTTAGTTAAATTAGCAAATAATTTTTGAATAAAATTATAATTTACGCAAGACATAAATTAAAATTCAATTGAATTCCGAAATTGAAATTTATATCATAAAATTCAATTAATGGAAGCAAAATGTAAGTACAAAATTAGAAAAAAATAAATTTACTTTATTCAGAAATTAAACAAAGTTCAAATGCATATATGAGTATGAATCTTATTATGTACGTTAATTACTTATATTTTAATCAATAGTGTTTGATAAGTACAAAACAAGCCAACCTTACAAAATGTTCATTTTTAGTGATATGAAAATTTTACAACCAGATTGTAACACAAAAGTAACATCCTTAATTCTACCTACAAATGGAATGTTTATTTTTCATTTTCCTCATCATCATTTATTATACACTACAATAAATTTTATTTAGATTCTTTGCAACCATATACCACTGTTAAAAACGTCATTGCACTAAATTTATCCTTAATGTCTAGCATAACAATAAAATTTTACAATGTTTTCTTTGTATAAAGTTTTTTTAAAAAAAAAAAAAAAATTATTAACTTACGCATACGTAAAAATTGTGCGGCGCACATTGTTATTATTATTATTCTATTATTTTTGTTTTTATTCGTTTTTTGTTGATAACTTTAACATTCTGATATAAATTAGATCGACAGTAACTTTCGAAACATTCATTGTGTTCTTATCACATTATATGAAAGTATCCTTAAAACTAGGAGCTTATATATCTGGGGTTTTACGTATAAAACTCTCTTTAACTTAAGTGTGTAATTTGTTGAAATATTTAACAATGATTCATTTTACGCCATTTCATTTATTATTATTTTGTATTGCACAGCAGAGAAAATTAAAAAGGATAGTAAAAATAATGCAAAAATATATTGAATTAAGTTTTCAATTCTTAATCGAAAGTAAATCAAATTAACACTAGGATTACTGGAGGTTACTGGATAATGCGAGTTGAGATATATGATTTCAGTATTTTATCTTTCTTTTATTTATATATATTTTTGTTATCACTGGTAAATAATATGAAATCAATTTAATTTAATGGAAGACAACAAATCAGTCAGATCTGATAAATGTTAGATTAGTCAACAGTTTTAAATCAGTACGTTTTTGCATTTCGTCTAGTTTGTTTAAACAAATATAACTAAACATCAAACATGTCAGTTTTGCGAAATCGACATTTTTCTGGTGTGCTCCAATCAAATTAATTAATTCAATGATTTTAAAATCCTTTCGTCATTAATAAATAATTTTGAGTGCATAAGTTTAGATATTATTACAGATCGACACTGATTTAGGTTTAGTTATCTGGACTCTGGAGTAAAAGTGCATAGCAAAAACTGCAGTCTTCCTAATGAATGAATGGATTGAGTACCAGCACCGCACAATCCTTTTACGCAATATCCTTTCTAATATATGACTGAATTTTAAATGGCAGACAAAAGGTTAACACGATTTGAAAATGATATGTGCATTCCGCAGTAATCAAGTAAATATTGTCAACCACTATCAACAGAAGCCCGTGTTCTTGATCCACTTGCCTGAAATATCTAATCTTGCTTGAGGTTTCAAGTGGCTTCCATTCTTGGAAACTTCCGCTACATTAACAAATCAAAAGCAACAATTAGTTGGTTCGATTTTCTTTTGTTTTAAATCGCTTCCTTTAATTTGAAATCATTTGTTTTCTACAGACAGAACTGTTTTAAATATTAGAAACGGATCGAAATACATTTTGCTATCAATAAAATCAATTTAGTACCGTTAAAGAGCTTAAAAAAATAATAAGTGTACTAGTCTAATACTTGTTAATTAATAATTCAAAACATAGATATATTATAGAAGGAATAGGTTCTATAAAAATGATTAAAATAACTCACTTGTTTTTCTTAAGTTCTTATTAATCATTTTTGACTTTGAGACAAATTCTTGCAGCAAATTGAAACTCATCCTTCGATTACAGAACTCGCATTATCAACATTTTCCAGAGCACCAATATTTGGGTATTGTAAAATAAAATAATAACAAGGAGTGATTCACCCCAAATGAAAATTGAAAAAATTGCTCATATCCACTAAATAACAAATTTTCCGTAATTTTCAAAATTCGAATTGTCTTGCAATGGATTCGTGGTTTCGCGGCAGACTGGAAATGAGCCTCACCATGTCAGACTTTTCAATTTGGAAAAGATTATTGCATTCAAAACGCTTACAGGGACCGTAATGGTACCTAAACAGTGATCAATGTTGAGATGAAAAATACTGTAAATTTTATTTAATACAAACCAGTTTTTGGGATGTCTACCATCGGGGTTTAATCGGCTTGAATTTCCACTGTTGATAGGCGTTGTTCTCGTCACAGGGTGAGAGTGATAATTGGTGGGATTGAGGGTGCAGCGCCATACATTTCTGGTACACACGATGCACGAGATGTTTGGTTTTCTCGTTGTACTGCCACGGTCCGTCCACAGTTCCCGATCGACATACGGCCAATTTGACTCCTTGCCGGTCAGCCTCCACACATCGTTCCCCAACTCCAAGCTGTCCGGCCGCATTCAGACGTATCAGTTGATTGTTTCCAAAGCCATGACAGTGCTGCAGACCCATTATAGAGGGTGGCTGATGGCCCATGGCGTCCAAACATGAATCAGTGGCGATCGAACGCAGTTCACCCCAGTAAAGGTTCGCGGGCAACGGCGGGAACTTGTCGAAAACATCGTACGCCACATTGTCCATATACCATTGAAAACTCTTGCACTGTAGATTCTTCTTAAGCTCGAGCTGTTGTGTTATGTCGCCCATTTCCAAGAATCGGGCGAGGGGTTCTCTTGTGTAGAAGTACTCCTTGTACTTGTCATCGAACCAAGTTTCAATAACTCTCTTGTAATTAATAGTTATCAAAGGTCCCTTCTTCTTTGCCCCTAGTTTTCCAAAATTGTACGGCATGAAGCCACGATAAACGTGGCCAACTCTTGAGCATGGAACCCATTCAATGCTGCCACCGCACTGCCAAATTTTGAAGCTTAATTCGAAATTCTCTCCTCCCCAAACCAAGAGACCAGGATCATAGGCCCCCAGTTCCAGAAAGTATTCCCTATTTATGGCAAATAAGCCTCCAGCATGTGTAGGGCTCTTGTAGGGCTCACTGTGATGAGCTCGTCTTTTCTGTTCACGTTTTGGCACCTCATTTTCCTTATAAAGCATTCCCCACTCGAAAATTCCGCGATAATGATGACCATCGGCATACACTGGACGGTACTCGAATGTTTTGTGATCGATGCCGTCAATCACTGGCACTGTCATCACTGTTCGATCTCTGTAAATGGGCGCAAGCAGAGGCGGCAGCCAGTTGGTGTTCACCTCACAATGAGCATCTAGGAAAACAATCACCTCGCCTGTCGCCTCCTTGGCTCCCCGCGAGCGTGTCCTAATCAAGCCCTCACGTTCGGTGTTCCGAATAAGCCGAACTTTATTGTTAAATCTCTTGATATAATCCTCCAGCTTCTCGCCCAGGTCCTGCTTATCTGAGTAATCGTCCACTAACAAGATCTCATGCAAAACATGATCGGGGGAGCGATTTATAACCGAATGTACAGTTCTCATCAAAACGGACCAACCTTCGTTGTGAAAGACTATAATCACACTCGTCTTTGGGAGGTCGTAAGGATAGTCCCAGTGCTTGCATTCTTCTAGGCGGGTGTCCTTGATGGCACGGTCCAACGAAATCACATCCGAACAGGCGATGTTCATTCCGTATTCCATTTCTGATGCGTCTGCTTCGTTCTTTTTCTCCGGCGGCAGATGGTAAGCTTCGCCATGCTCACCTGGACCAACTCGTTTCTCAATGTTTTTCGGCTCGAAGTTTCCCAATTCTGTTATGAAATTAATAAAAACAATTGTTGTTTAGAATGCAAAAATCTTGTTTACGTTTTAATACTAAATTGCAAAAGCATTTCTAGGACTTTACAGTGAATTTCGAAATTAATTAGCACTGTTGAGTTTTCTTCTGCAAAATGAGGAAAATGTGGAATTGTTGGTTCTAGTGTTTAGGACAATCAAAGAGAATTGTACAGCAGTGGATATGATTTGGTGAAGCACACCCGGCATCTTAATATTCATAATGAGTAGCTAATTCTTTAGTAGTAAATGATAAATCTCAGACCAAAGTCAGTTATTCATGAGTTTTATCAAAGTGTTTGCCTAGAGACAATTGCGACGATAACAGCAAATGACGCCTTCTCCGGCTCAGATTACCTTGACCGTAGGCGGAGGCTAGTCACAAAGCGGTTGTCTAAGATTTTATCTTGAGCAGCAATATGTTATCGCAGAAAAGTTGTCAAATGGTACTCGGAACTGCTATAAAAATTCAAATTTATCTGGGATTCACTTCGGATTTGAAAATATTTCAACATTGTTTACAAGGCTTTGGAACTGCTTAACTGCTGTTGTAATTACTTATTGTTCATCATTTTGACAACACAAACTGCGAATGCCTTTTGTTTACAGTCACTGAAATTATCTAAAATCAAATTGATGTGTGTTTACCTTCGATCAATTTTGGTGGCTCTTTCGCACGTCTGGCAGCAAATTTATTTTGGTATTCATCCTGGGCCTTTTTGTGACTCTCTGACCACGTACTGAGAAGATACAGCAACGGCAGTATGACCAGAACACAGATGCCAATGCGGAATATTCTTCCGCGTCGAATATTTGTCACTCGCATAATAACCGAAACTAAAGTAATGCGAAAAACTTAAACCTATTGAGTTAAAAGTGAACAAATCTGTTCGAATTTATTGCGAGTTTTATTGTCGACGTGTCCGGTAAAAAACAACCACCACCATTCTCGTGCACAGAAAACAGTTTCCTTTCCTGAAATGTCACAATTATTTTATTGCTGTATTTTTGTTGCCGTTTTCCTCACACAATGCCCCCAAATGTGCCTAAACATATATGCAACATGTTTCTAACAGTATCTAGGTCCGGGATGAATGTGTTCGCAGTGACGAGTTCAATGACAATATGGCAATTTAGAAATGCGAGTGACCCAAAACTGCCACATTAATGAGTATGAATCAATATGTTCATTTTATGGCAATCTTGATTTTCTGGAATCGCTCGAAATCTAGTTTTTCTGATGCATATTTTTATAGAAATCATTTTCATGCTATTAGTTCTTTTTTCCGATAAAGTCGCTTCTCCACTTACTTCGTAGAAATGTATCTCAATTGCCTTATTCGCCCGCCTGCTTCAGAGAAAGTGGAATCTTGGGACCTTGGGGTGGAATATAGTTCGCGCAGCTTGTCCTTCGATATCTACAACATAGAACTCTGTAATTCTTCCAAAAGTATCTGCCGGTAACGACAGACCACAAAAGATAAGCACGGCTTTAAAATATTAAAAAGAATGAATATGGTATTGTACTAGAGTTTAAAAGTAGAGCAACAATTTACCATTTACCAAAACGTTACGTTTACGTTTATTTTTTTAGCAGGAGCAAATATTAAAAAACATTTTACTTACAGCACTAGTAATAATCGCAATTGAACCTCGCAACAAAACTCGGATTCCGCCAAATTCAGCAAAGTTTGTAAGTTTCTCCGTCAGGAAAATGGATATGATTGAACTGAATAGAGCAGTAGTAGATCAGCAGATCTCTCATTTCACACCGACTAGAATAAAGTGACAGTTCTCTTTCTACCGACCGGTTTATTTATATTGTACTTGCATTGTAAGTTTAACAATTTATTTAAAACCAAAAATTCAAAACAAGAACTTGAGTTTGTTATTTGTTCATAGTTTTAATACATTCAATTTAGTTGCGGTAGGAGGTCCGAAAATATTGTCATAACCTCAATTACTGCTCACAAAAATGATTCTCAGAAGAATACTTCTTCAGTACAATTTTCCATTACTTACGTTACGAAGATCCTACACAAATCGCAACATATTAACACTTTCCAAACAGGGATTTTTTCAAGACATCTTCCCTGACAATGCAAGGTAAGATTGTCAATTCTTTACAGCAATGATAAGAGTGTGACTTCAATTCGATATTTCAGCGAAGAAATGGGAAAATTGCTCATAGGATCGCCCCAGACGATTTACGCCGGATTTGATCCAACAGCGAGTAGTCTTCACGTGGGTAACCTACTAGTACTGATTGGCTTAATTCATTGTCAACGAGCTGGACATCAACCAATTGCTTTGGTATTATTAATTTAAGGAATTTTCTTCAACTGGATTTACCTAAAACTTGCCTTTTACACAGCTAGGCGGAGCAACTGGACTAATCGGTGACCCAAGTGGGAAAACCAAGGAAAGGACTCAAATGATGTCCACCATTGTGGAGGAAAATCTGCTCACAATTAGAAAACAAATTGAAAGAATATTCCAAAACCACGAAAACGTCTTCTGGGAAAAACGCCAGCAGAAAGACAAATTAAAACAAGTAAGGTCCGTTTTTTTGTTTTCACCTGTCGCACAAAATTGCTCGAGTTACTGTAGATCTAGAACATCCTTTTTCATTTACAGTGCATAGAAATTTATTGTTGATTGACTCCCTTTACAGTATTCTGAATAACGCTGAATGGTACTGGAATCTAAATCTAGTCGATTTCATCGCCAACATGGGCCGACATTTCCGCATGGGCTCTATGCTATCCCGATCCTCGGTACAAACTCGTCTCGCCAGTGATGCTGGCATGAGTTTCACAGAGTTTACTTACCAAATATTTCAAGCGTACGATTGGTTGCATTTATTCAGAGTCCACAAATGCCGATTCCAGTTGGGTGGAAGCGATCAAATGGGGAACCTAATGACCGGCCAGGAATTAATCAGTCGAGTAGAAAACAAAATCGTTTATGGAATAACATTGCCGTTGGTCACGAATGAGGAGGGCAATAAGTTTGGCAAATCTGCAGGCAATGCAGTCTGGTTAGATGGTGAGAGAACTTCACCATTCGGACTGTATCAATTCTTCATTCGAGTGCCTGATTCTAGTATTGAGAAGTTGTTGAAACTATTCACATTTCTTACCATCGGGGAAATCGATTCGATAATGAAGAAGCACTGGGAAGCACCCGAATTGAGGTTGTCACAAAAACGTTTGGCAGAGGAAGTCACTCTGCTCGTTCATGGAGGTATCTAAGTCAAATTAGAATAATATGTAGAATGTCTAAATGTGTATTTTACAGAGTCCGGACTGAAGCAAGCTCAATTGGTAACCGATGCTCTGTACAAAGGCAATGTAACGGCACTGGGTGAACTGAATTATAATGAAATAATGCAAACCTTTGTGGGAGCGACAATTTGCGAAATTTTAATGGATGCCGGAATGACTGTTTTAGACCTCGCTATGAAAGCAAAGTGCTTCCCAACAGAAAGTAAGTACCATAAGTGTTCAATTAAAGAGATACGTTATTGTTTGTTTCTATTCAAGGTGATGCAATGCGTATTATAGCTGCTGGAGGATTCCATGTTAACCAGAAGAAAGCTCAAAACATTGCTGAAATTATTTCGCCTGGGATTCATATATTAAGAAATGGATTGACTATCATCCGAGTAGGCAAGAAGAATTATTACATTGTCAAGTGGCTGAAGTGATCTTTGATCTTGAGTTTTATTATAGATTAGAATAAATTATTTGTAAAAATTCCCGTCACTTTTATTTTGAACTCCAAAATGATGGTTTTTCACTCGGAGAATAGGAAACTAAATAAATGGAAAATCAACAGAAGGAAACCTTCAAACTGTTTTGTACAAGCCCAAATGAAATAATGTACATACTTTTCTTATTCGTCTCTTTAATTCACTGAAATCAACTGAAGGTTTGAATAAAAAATATAATAAAGAAAACATTTTATAAATTTATTGTTTACAATTTTCCCTTCTCTTAGTAAATAAAAAAAAAATTCTTAGTCTGATTTTACAATTTCTTTTTTTTACGAAAAATAATCCTGATACCTCTGAAGTACATAATGAACAAAGTTTGTAGATCTGTTTACAGTTATAAATTTTTTGCCTCTGGATATATATATATATATTTGTTTTTCTCTCTCTTTTACATATAAAACAGTTCTCAAAAAATGATCACTGAATGATGAGAACGAAACCCTTAGAAAATTTGTTGAAAAATACAGTCAACATTGATAATTGTAAATGTATAGAGTTCTCTCACAATAAAACATTGCATACACTTAAGATAAGGTCCTTGTTGTATATTTTAAGTCATCATTTTTATTCAAATAGATTTTTAATAGCTATAACAGCAGATCAATCTTTACACTAATTCCTCTTGTGGAATAAAAAGGACAAGAGAGGTTTTCGGGCATGGAGTAATTTCTTTTTTTTTTTAGACATCTAGATAAAAACACTGGAATTCTCAATTCACTTAGTAAATAAATAAAATATATTGAATACATATAGGGGCTGGTATTTTTTACTTAGTACTTGATTTTTTACTTATTATTGGTTCAAAATGTTTGCATTTAATTGATCTACAGCAAAAAAATTACTTGGGCACAGTTGTGACAAAAAAAAATTTCTTAAAACAATTAATAGCTTGACATGATACAAAATATAAAGGTATAGAAAACATAATTTCGAAGTATTTTTGCTTTTGATTTAGTTATGATTTTTACAAAGTAATTGCAAGCATCCCATTCTCGATATTCGAAGTCCCCCGCCAACGCTGGATGTGATGCTGCTGGAGTTTACTCATCATCGTCAAAGTAATTTGTTGGCGCTTCTCCAGTCCTCAACAGCCTTCCGACTAGATCATATTTCTCTGTAGAGAATGTTGGAAACCATTCAAAATTATATTACGGAATATTGAACAACAGTTTCAATATAAAATGAAACAATATACGATAAATTACCTTGGAATTGCATTTCCCACTCGCGAACAGAATCCATTTCCATTGGGTTTAAGTCGCTGAGATCATCGTATTCGTCACTCTCTGAGGTTTTTACACAAAATGTGGCTAGACATCGTGAAGCGTCCCGACCACCAAAGGATGCGTATGGTCCTCCTGAAAATTGTTCAAACGATATTCAATTCAGTGAAGAAAAAATTGATTGATTTCAATCAGAAGTAAAATAAGCAAATTTTATGGTAAAGGTCAAATGTAAATTGGGCGGGGTTCATCGCATGTTTTGCAATTCGAAATGAATTGAATGTTCATTTTTAGTTTTACAAAGGAGGTATCTGAAAAAGTCTTTCAACAGCTTTTAAAAAGAAGTTATTATGAAGTATTTTTGGAAAAGTGTTTTTGAAAACCTTTTATATTTAGTACAGATAACCTTGGGTTTAGCATTGCCCCCATTGAAGGCAAATTGGTAATTTCCCAGATTGATCAAGAGGTTCCAATGAGAATTTTCGATTCAATCAATTCAAATCGATGCAGGATTTGTTTCAATGTATAAAGAACGGGCATGCATAAGGAATGTTACCAGAAAAAATTGATCAGACTAAAAACAGTTGATGAAACATTGCAAACTGATTCCTAAGTACAGCCAGTTGAGAGTCTCAAGGTGCTTCAAGAAATTACGACTCTCAGAAATAGCGTTGCGTTGAACTGAAGAATACAAGCTAAAACATCATTAGAAAATTTACGACGATCTAACGATATTTAGATTTGCTCTCATCCTTGTAGTTGCAGCTCATGACTAGAAATCAAATTCGTTGCGAGTTTTAATTAATTATTCAAATTAGACTCTGAAAGTGTTAATCAACGAAGAACGGCAGCGCCTCACAGCAGCAAATGAAACTTGGGAAGTTGTTGCATCAAAATTCGATGAGATCGTGCTTCTTCATTGTGCACACCAATCGGAGTATCGAGCATGATCCGGGAGAAGTGATCATCGCGATCGATGAGTTATCTTGATGGAATGGGGAGCTCTTATTATCCATCATCCATTCTCACAATTTGCTAATCCACGACAGAAACTCCCTAGCAAAAATCGTTTTACCAATCGAAATCGTTCTAACTTAATCGATTTCGATCAATTATACATTAGTGATCGGGCAACGGTGTGCTGTCGTCGCATCTTTCACGCTTGCTTGCGTCCCCCGTGCCCGTGCCCAACCGCCATCGTCTGGAGTTGCTACGTTCGCTTTTATCACACCAGCGACGATAAGAACGCGATTCCTCGGCTGGAGTTCAACATTTTTCGTACTCAAAGATTTCGCTCAGGTTTTTTCTTTATTCGTTTTATCTAATTTTAGATCATTGTTTTTACGTGCGAACTGATCTCATGGGATTTCATTAATTGCCGGGAGACATTTTGAATAAAAAAAAAAATTGAAATGGAGAATTTTCATGATGAGATCTTCGCTAATTTTTTTTGCTTTCTATTTTGACCTTAGAGAAGAAATTTTCGTACTAATTTAACTTAGAAAAGCATGACGTCATGTTCTTTTAGAATCATTTAACGACGATGTAAATTGCTAAAGGGAAGTGAGAAATACTTCTAGGCAGAAATATTCAACATTCCATGGACTATTTCGAACGAAATAGAACTGAACGAAATTCAATATCGAGCAAACGTAGTGTTCGAACATTAAACATTTCCTTTTGTGCATTATTAGAAGCATATCATATTTTGCACAATTACTTGAAAATATCAAATTTTTTAGAAGTCTTTAAAAGAATAAAAATCGAAAATCTGGAACTAAAATCTGCTTTCGGTTTTAGAACCCATCAGAGTATTATATTCGCTGAAAACGATTGCAGTTTTGAAATTGTATTCCTCAAAACACGACATAAAATCGTTTGATGGTGAAACCAGCGCTGACGAATTTCCCCAACACCACAAAAGCCCAGCTCGAATTTCTCTGTGCACCTAGCTTCTTTGGGCGTCCTGTTTCTGGGAGTTGTGCCGCGAAATGCGTTCGCCCCATTTGAATATGCTAATTCCCTCAAAAATGAAATTCATCACAGCTTTATTTAATTCTCACTTCTGTCGTAATCAGCAGAGAATTTAACACGCGATTTCCATGGCCAAGAAGGGTTAATCTGAATAGCGATTTCCTGCGATTCGATTATCAGGTAATAAACCAGCGCCGATAATTCACTTACAATTCTGAAATGAAATTATCGAATGAGATTGGCGCTCAGAGTTCCCGTTGATCCTTCATGAAATCAACGAAAGGATTGTCTTTGGTTTAACTAAAAAAATTGTTTCTACACATTTTTTTCTTTTTATCAACACCAAATTAAAATAATCAAATTTAATGTTAATCAGTTGACAATGCTCAAAAGCATTCTATAACGAAGTATTTTAAACATTTTTTTAACGATTACGCAACAAGTTAACCCTTTTTAAGCAAATCATTCTTGTTGACTGTTGACAGGAAAATAGTGTAAAGAAAAAGGAATAAAACATCGAAGATCTGAATTTCGGGTTTAAAAAACGTGATCTCATTTTTGTTTTGTTTGAGTTGCAATTCCAAAATGATTCTCATCAAACACAAAAAGGGTTAAAAATTGTTTACATATTTACAAATTGAAAAACCTAGTTCCCTTTAGTTCTTTATTTAGTTTGGTCATTTATGACCCTCGAATAAACACAAATAATAATAACAAGGCTTGGAATCTAAAGATTTCTCTTCTATTTTCTTATTACCTTTAATAATATAAGAAAAAATCCAGATTTAACTTATAAAATTCCACATTGACTACGAAGCTTAATTGTTTACCGGAAAAAAATTGTTAATAGTCATCTAGAATTATTTTCTTAAAATTTTAATATTCATCACAATTGTTTACTTGCAATAATTATCTCCACTTTGTGCTTTATAATGCTAAAAGCAAAACGAGCCAGATTTGCAGAGTGCTCCTAAGCATTAAGCGTCTTCATCTAGGAGCAACCTTCGCAGGATCTGTTCGGAAGGATGGCATTGTTGCTGAGCACAAAACAAGGCAATTTACGTGCTTCGCATACACTTCATGAATTTCGAAATAATCCACTTCAAAATTTTTGGCAAATCCTTGGGAAAACTGCCAGGACATGAATTGCTTACGGCGTAGCAACATTTATCATGATTCCGCGGATCTCGTCGCCAAATTTTAATCATTTGTTAATTTTCAAAATAATTAACAACACTGAAAAAGGCATTGTTGAACGTTTTCCAAAAACAATTGGCATCAGAACCGTTTCATTAGCATCTTTCCAGCTGACAAGAAAATCCTTATTTGCTGGTGGAATCTAAACTGGAGCATGATTTGTGGTTGATATCAGTTTGTGTTTGTTTTTCACGCAAGTGAAATTAATTCATTCGTTTACTTGAATTGGAAGTTAAATGGGTTCGCGGTTTATGTCTCCAGCGTCCAATGAAACGCAGTTGCGCTCTCTACACTGATTAAAATTATAATTTTAAAAATATTCAAAGTTCAAGAACGTTTTGAAGCTGTGCCAAGTTAAATACCGTTGGAAGTTTTCACACTCCATTGGGCAAACTTCTGAGCAGTGAACTCACGATTATTTGCAGCGAATAAAAACGGAAGGAATGCCATTTCCACCTGACATGATGCTTTAATCAGTTCCAGGTCCATCGCATCTGCGCAGTTGCCGTTGTCGCAGCTGGACGAGAGCGATTAGAGACGTCGCAACTGCGACTCCACCACAGAATTGCTTCATCATTGAAAGTCTCGGCTCGCTCGTTTAAGATCACATCGAATGCCGAAAAAATAACACTCCAACGACCTTCAGATCGTCCAAGCTAGTCAACAACACTGTCGTCCAAATTTCGGAACTGATCGCGTGCCATCCACCGCGACGAATTCCAATGAAGTTCACAGTTAATATAGCAAATCAAAGCAATCTATTTTCCAACAATTTGTTCTTGGTCTTGATCTTGTTTTTCTAATTTTCTTAAAACATTTTCGGATTTTCTGTTGCATGAATTTTCAATTTAATATTCAATTTCGAGTAGCTGCAGATTCGCGATTCTGGAATCACCAAGAAATTCACCGGCAAAAATCGAAGTTACATGAATAATTACAACTTTTTATAATTTTGTAATCGTTTCATGATTCAGCGGAAATACTTTCGAAATACGTTTATAATAACAAATGCAGATGTTGTTATCGAATAAATTTATCAGTGCTATTGTTTGACGCAACTGTAACCTGCATTTTCATTCTGATTCCATATTTTTGTAGTGTCTGTTTTTTCAAAGCTGTTTGAATGGTTTTTTATATTTTAACAGCACAATTTATTCGCTTCTTAAAGCTAGTTAAGCTGTTTGCTTATCTGAATTCGTTCTACGGCAATGAATTTTTTTTTTACGTTCACTGCGAGTTGCTTTGCAAACAACAACATCGCGATTTTAATGAATTTTTAACGCTAAGACTTCGTTTTCAACAAACAAATATTTTGCAATTAAATATGATATGCGAAATGGAAAATGGAATTGCAGTAATTTAAAAACTGTAAGTCATTCCGAGAAACTTCCGTAGAACGCGAATAATTAGCGAAATGTGAACATTTAAAATGATAATATTACTAAATTGAAGGAAGGCAACCTGTATGTTAAATAACAGTGAGTTATAGCGTAAATGGGTCACAAATTCTGAAGTCAATATCGGCGAATAGGCTCCAACTTAGGATTATTGTGTCGACCATTATTAATTTGGGTCTTTTCCCGAAAATCTATAAAAAATTTATTGTAAAATTGCTCCGAAGTGAATCAACAAGAAATCACATTAAATGTATGAGAACATTTGTTTTGCAGAATTTCTTTAATAAATCTGGATCAATTTCTCATTGATTCGGTCGTTTAAAAATCAGAAAGAAGGAGGTGGGAGGATGAGCAATATAGTTGAATAACAATTTAATTATCCACGAACACGAGAAGTCCTCTTAGGTTGAGCAGAACACAACCGACTTGCGACTAGAATTACGAACTCCAACTGATTCTGAGTTGAAAATTGAACGGAAGGAAACATGAGCGAATTGCCTCACTACAAACCGGATACAAAGGAATTGAATTACATGAGGGTTGTTCGAAGGACTCTTGGAATCGTTTTCCGGTCAAATCGTTTAATTCTGATGAATTTGATTCTTCCACAATCCAGGTGTGAGAAATTAAAAATAAACTTCATTCTTCATGGATGCACCATGAAGTGCTTCAAAGACTGTTTGCAATTACATCGTCACTAATTAGTTTAAGTATTTTCTTCGCACCGCACCAGAGCGAAAGAAAGGTGGAGTTGTAGACCCCACCCCGGCCGGAAAACTGCAGCAAAATTTATCGCTACCAAACGTAACTTAGAGGAAGGATGAAAGTCTAGACTTTTTGTCGCATCCTGGCTGCTGTCGTTTCCCATCACTTATGGGCAATTTGATTCTGAAGTCCTTCAAATTGTGTCTTTCCTGCGGACATATGCCAGCATGAGAATCGTGAAATAGTTTCTCCGTCATTGGCCCCCACACAACCGTTTCCCCAATTTGCCACATTAATGGTAACCTGTGAACAGCAGTAGGAGTGGGAGCCAGGGGGTTAATGACCGACCTCCGAACAGGATTTTGGGGTAGGCGGCAATCGGAGATTGGATTGTGGTTTTGCACAATCAAATGGGCAGCAGGGATCTCGGGGGATAAATACGCAACAGCTGCCGAACGTGTGGACGTCATCGACAAATTAAGCCCCGGCGGGGGTCGGGGAATCGCATGTCCTCGCATGGACTACATGGAACAGAGGAATCTTGAGTTCGCCAATGCATGCGAGTGCTAGAAAGTGAGCCCAATGATTGTTGGCTCCGAAGATCCTTTCCCAAAATAACCCTTTCGTAATTTTAGTGGCGAATGGGGCCACTAACTGACTTGCATGCACCAATGAATGCATTCATTCATTCATGCCTGCCTCGTAAAAAAAAAACATAATTCTGCCTACCTGGACCGTAGAAGCGCTTGCCCTTGGTGACATCGTAAACATTCCCGTTGACGGCAACTAAAACTCGGCCGTCCGGCTGCGTCCCGTCGTACTTCTTCAGTTCCTGAATGGTAAAATCCCGCCGCAGCTTGGGCAGTGGCGGGTCCGGATTTGGGCGTTCTTTCGGTGTACTGAATCGGTTACTGATTACAAAGTAAATTAAGAAAGCAATGAGAATAACGAGTACACAATTCAGTGGACTGTTGATTATTTCACTAAACACACTAGATAGGAAACCAGCCGATTCCGATTCTGACATTATTGCAACGTTTACAAGTTCTTTTTGGGGTTCTGAAGGAATTTACGGACTGCGGTCTCCGTTTAAGAAAGCCGAAGTTATGACTGTTAGCAGGATTTCGTGCGTCATACAGATTTAATTTTACGAAAATATATAGAGTCGATTAACGATTTTGAGAACTCAATCGCAACAAATCGGGTTGCTTACAACTTAAAAGCAAAAATGCGCCCTGACACAACGGACTCTAAAATAGAAATACAAACGTCAACCTATCCATCCATAATGTAAGCCGATGAGTTATATAGGATTTTCAGCTATTACTCCAGCAAGTTAAACACTGTGGATGCGCTGAATGCGAACTAAATCATTCGCATTAAAAATTGTTATACCGAAGTGTGCCTTATCGAAGCTCATATGAATACTAACTTCGGTTACTGTAATTTTTGCTACTGCTTTATTTTCAGTTGAAGCGGATTTGGAGATTGCCGGTTGAATACACCAAGGGCGTTTACGCGCATTTCATCAGCTGAATACAATTGGTCTATTACTTCTCCAGTACCGATTTACTTGTCTAATATTTTTGCCAAGTAAGGTACCAAGCCAGGTTACCTAATTGGAAAACTTTCTACGACTACTGTCAACAATAAACATCGCATTTTCGTTTGACCTGTACTATTGACAATCACAGAGCAGTTCTGCCAACTGCGCACATCTGTCGAATACTCGCCGAAGTTACATAAAAATTGCAGTTCACTTTGGAAATAAATCATTTTTAAAAAGTCAATAAGACGTAATTTTCTTCACCCATAAAATCCTATATTTTAATGTACCGTTTGCATTTCAGGATGCTGCGTTCGGCCATGTCCATCGCGGGATATGCCCCAAAACTGCTCGCCAGTGACATTTCAATTTTAAAGGGCTCCTTTGGGGCAGCTTTGAATGTAGCCGCAGCCCGCCAGAACCAACATACCATGCCAGTAGTCAACCCAGAAAATCCGCTTCCCAAAAAAGGATACTCACCGTTTGGCACCAAGCAACCGAACATGGTGGAGTGGTCGCTGGCTCGCTTGGACGACTTGCTGAACTGGGGCCGGAAGGGCTCCATATGGCCCCTGACATTCGGTCTAGCATGCTGCGCGGTAGAAATGATGCACATTGCTGCCCCACGTTACGACATGGATCGCTACGGTGTTGTGTTCCGTGCTTCGCCACGACAAGCAGACGTGATCATCGTCGCCGGCACCCTCACCAACAAAATGGCACCAGCACTCCGCAAAGTCTACGATCAAATGCCAGAGCCCCGATGGGTCATCTCGATGGGAAGCTGTGCAAACGGTGGCGGCTACTACCATTACTCGTACTCCGTGGTAAGGGGCTGTGATCGCATCATCCCAGTGGACATATACGTGCCCGGATGTCCACCAACCGCCGAGGCTCTTCTGTATGGCGTGCTCCAGCTACAGAAGAAAGTCAAGCGAATGAAGACGCTTCAGATGTGGTACAGGAAGTAGACAGAGCAGCAATTGGACACCATCTCAGCTTTATATTTTCTGCCTATGGATGGCCGTGCGAGTGTAAATAATTCTAAATATATTTATATTGATTCTCGTTGATCAGTGTTTCTCTGGTGGTCCTGTAGAACCTCCATCCGCTCAGTAGGCAGACACGGTAAAATCACGCTCCACACAAGTTCAGAAATGTTCCAATGAGCTTCTTGCCTGAACTTGTGAATTGTATGGCTGCCGCGAAGTATTCTACTTAAACCCTACGCTTTAAGAATCCCACCTCCTTTTCTCGACGCAAGTACAAATAATTGTTTTCATATTGAATTTTTTTTAGAGGACTCTCGTTCGTTTTGCAGTTGAGATGACCAGTGGTCATTGACCTTGATTTAATTTGAATAGGGCTAAACTAGTTCAGTGGAGTGCTCTAATTCATCCTCCATTCCAAGAACCACATCCTTTTGTACTGGACACTAGAATAATTTCAGAATAACAACAACTGTTTCTTATTTTAGTTTAGACGAAGATTTGTGTTGCAAAGGAATTCTCTAGCAAGCTCGGATTCCAGAACATTTTTTTATGAAGTGCTTCCAGTGAAGGACACTATTGAATGCGGAGCATACCACTGATAAACCATCATTTATTACTATTATTTTCTCAAGAAATCTCAATCACTTTGTATTCTGATTGCATCGAATCAGTTAAGGTTGTGTGAGTAGTTTAGATCGCAACTGAGACTCATCTGCAGCCCGTACTCGTGATAGTCTGTCTGATCAAGAAAAGAGAGGACAAGCAATGCACAAAGCTATAATTTGAGAAATACGATTTCATCGAGCCCATATCATCAACAGCTAACGAAACGAAAGGAAAGGAATGGAATTTTATTTAGGAATGTTATGTATAGTACTTCTGGATCAGCACTTCATCTTCACCGGTATCAATGCTGATGACAGTGACTCCCTTGGAAAACTGATATCATCTTTTCCATATCACTTACGACAAAGTTATTCACCTTTAACTTTTAAGACTCCAGAAGCATCACGTAGGCCAACATTGAATACGAAAAGAGTGCATCCATTAGTCCCGAACTGATCAATAATTAAGATTGTAATTAGGGATGCTTACTTAAACATATTATACAACTCCTACAGAGCCGAGAAGGTTTTTTCATAACACTTTATTATTTAATTAAAAAGAAACTTATAAAAACTTTGATTATATCAAGACAATTTACATAAATTCTATTTTCATCCATTCGCACTAATTTTATAGAAAGCTAAAAGAACAATTAAGCGAATATGCTGCAAAATTATACCATAAAAAATAAACCAGCAGCGAAGAAGGATTACATCACGCCTTCATGGAAATTGGTTCGCCGTCTCGTTGTTGGACTCCGAGTTGGAGGAGCTTTGATATTGTTACGTGGTTCACGTCCTCGTAATAGTGATCAAGAGTGTCCTTCACGAGATTATACCAGCTCTGCAGTTTAGCTCTATTCGCGAAAGGGTTGTGGCCAACCATTCCTGTAACGATATTCGTTAAAAACTGCTAAACATAACGGCACGAGATTCAATGGTACTTGGCTGATCGATCTCACAGATCGCCAGAAGATCAGCGAAAGATATTTTTTCTCCAACGAGGAATGCATTTGGCCGAATCCACAAGTCTTGGAATTCATTCAAGGATCTGTCCAAATTTTCAGTAACTGCTTCTACCTGTGAAAAAGGAATTCATCGGGATTCATTTAGTTTCCCAGACTCCCTTACCTTGCTCTTGCTGGGTTGGCTACAGGAGACGACTGGATGCATCCACTTGGTCTGGAAGTAATCGGTGCACGGGACTCGGAGGTGGTTGTTTTGCCAGTCGAGGCACTCATCAATTCGGCTCCTGGCCAAGGTGCGTCGCGGATACCAGTGATCGGGGACAATCTTCTCTCGTGCTAAATGACGGAAGATTGGAACTGTTTGTGAGAGCCGGAATCCATGATCCTCAATTACTGGAATGCTGCGGAAGCGATTCACTTTCTGCCCAAACTCAGTAGACAATTGTTCTCCTGGTTGGTGGGAAATTTGTTATTAAATCTGGATTTTACCTCAAAAAGGAACATGGAAATGAAGAAGTTTATGCAGATTTCATTGGGATGTAAAAATCAATGATTCAACAATAAACCAACGTAGATTTCATTTCAAAGAAGAAGAATCGAGAATATTGAACGAACATTGAACAAGTTCCGTTCAACTCGCAAGAAAAGGGGAAAGGGTTAAATATGTAATCCAAATCAAAAATGAATTTTCGAGTAACCCTGAACAACAACAACCGAACATATGCTTATTTTTAGAATATAGTTATAAATGTTTGTATGTGAAGCCTATAATGGCCATACAATTTGTTGCAGATGTTTTCCGATTTTCCTGAACGCAGGAACATTGAATTGTAAACAGTCACTAACACACACACAGGAAAATTGTTCGTTGCGGAAATTGTTCATCGGTCAAATATATGTAACATATTTCAATGTTTAATTGCTGTTAAATGAGTCAAAAAAAATTTTAAAAGATTTCTCATTTAGTCACAAAACTTGACCTTAATTCATGAATGTTAAAAATTCGGTGACCTCGGAAATTCTTTTGTCCATTCGAACCGGCCTGAACTGTGTTCAGCGCCAATAATGGGGAAATGGAGTATTTCAGTACTTACATGTTGCAAGTCGATTGTTGTTGCTCTATTTGTTGATTGAGTATTAAGTGAATTATATATTCAAAGAAAAACTAATGCGCAAATTACGATTGTAATGAAGCAATGAGAGGGAAGTGAGAGTAAGTGACGCTCGCGCCTCGCGGACGTGATCATTGGCGAGATGGACCTCCAGATCCAGTAGAGCCGCAGACCACGAAAATTCAAAATATGTAAACAGATTCGTGTTTACAAAAACGGGTTGAGTGCCGCAGCAATGGGTGTGGACTGTGGATCGATGGCGAATAACGATGATCGAATCAAAACGATCACAACACTATTTTGTTTGCCGCGGATCGCGGTTTAGGCATACGTGAATAGATTCAAATTGCTTGCGGCATTCGGCCCCAATTGCGGCCACAGAGGTCACTTTGGGTACAAACCTTTGAGCACGGAGACCTGGATGGGTTCATAAGGGATCTTGCACGCTTCGAGGAACATGTACAACGCCCGACACTGCTGGGAAAGCAGATCGAAGTAGAACCGCACCGGTTGCGCCATCGTGATGCCCAATTGTAACTCTGAACGCGATTTTCACTGCTAGAAATCACAAAAAAGTGACACCGCACCTGAGCGACGGTTCCTTTCAAACTGAAGACTCAACTCAACACTGGACTACTACAACGCACTGCCGAAGCGGCCAGGTAGACCAGAGGTGAAAGCGCGCAGCACGAGAGCGGTATGGAAAAATGTAAACAATGATAGCGCTGCAGAAGCCAAAAACATTTGGTGTGTTTGTTTCATTCAAGTTGGGCGCGCAGATATTCGGTTTCCCCTCCGCAGCCTTCAACCCGTGTACAACCTACAATCCCTGCGCAACCTTCAACCCACCTGTTACGCGCAAGTGGGAGTTGTGTAATGTACAACTGAGGGCAGGGGAAAATGGATGAGCCTGGAGCAAACAACAATTATGGACATCTCCCAACGGCGACAATCGACGAGGCTAATGCGCCAGCTCCTGACCAGTTCGTCAGACTGACGTAATCCTGCAACCGGAATCTGAGAATTGCGTCTTTGGCAAAATCGAACGAAGTAAACAATAAACAATTCCTTTTCGAATTCTGAAAAATACCGGTACTCGAACACGTCCTGTAGCTCGTTTCTGTATTTCAGTTGAGAAAATTCTCTATTCTGTGACGTCACGCAAATTCACCACGTATAACTCTACCAGTTGAGTTTTATCGTTTCTGTATGTACTAAACGAGAAAGGCATGGTGAGTTGTGTAAGGTGAGAAGGAACATTCGGAATTTAAACACGGATCGAGAAAGTACAAATGTCAAAACTGTCATTGTTAGTTTTTCGCGAATGATAGAAGTGTATCGTAAACAAGCTAACTATTAAAAGTGGACGTTTTCTGCCTCATAATACATAATATGGCTGGGGCTGGTATTTTTGTGCTCTATTTTGGAAACATTTATGATCGAAGAAATATGCTTCGGATCCACCGCCGCGCTTTAAGAGATGCTACAAATCCATTCAGTATCCCTGAAGCGAGGTTTGTTGAACTCTTCCGGTTTACGATAGTAAGAGATAGTGAAGAATCTGCACAAATTCAAAGTTCGTACGTCACACGGGGCAGGGCAATTAGAGAAAGGATTGTTACCAATTACTTTAGCGCCTAGTTTGTACTGTTTTCTTTTGTTTTTTCTAATAATTGTATTTTTAAAAATTTTTAATTATGAGGATTGTAAATAAAACAATTTGCGCTAATTTAATTTTTCTTTAATTTCTTTTAAATCCCTTGCAATAATCTCCATGTTTCTATTTAATTTTCTTAATTCTAACAAAATAGCATTATTCTGAAAATCCACGTACGCTTTCGCTTCCTCGAAACAGCTTTTTAACGATGTTCCAGTGGCTCCAGCTTCTCTTCTTGGTTGCGGTTGTGTCTCCTCAGCAGCAATGGTAGTCCTCGAAGGTCCCGCGATGTCTAACTCCTCCCTCGTCGATGGTCCCGCGATGGCCAAATCCTCCCTCGTCGATGGTCCCGCGATGTCTAACTCCTCCCTCGTCGATGGTCCCGCGATGGCCAAATCCTCCCTCGTCGATGGTCCCGCGATGGCCAAATTCACCCTCGTCGATGGTCCCGCGATGTCTAACTCCTCCCTCGTCGATGGTCCCGCGATGGCCAAATTCTCCCTCGTCGATGGTCCCGCGATAGTGTGTTCCTCCGTCGTCGATGGTGTTGCATCAGTTAATTCCTACAATGAAAAACATTAATTTTAGGTTACATGTGTGTACAACAGTTCTACCATTTCATGAAAAAATCCAGCTTCTGGAGTTGATTTATCTCCTTCAACTAGATCCGCAGAAAAAAAGGAGATCAACTCTTCCTCCATTTTGTCCAGCGGTTTCGACCCTTCACTCAAAAGACGATTCCCCGTCCTATTTTTGAAGGCTCTGATTTGGGTGTAATGTTTTTTCACAGCTGCCTTCCAATCAATCCAGCACTGAAACCAAAAATTTAAAAATAAATACCTAAAAGCCTTAATAAAGTAATGAAAACTTACTCTTTTCCATTGTTCTGGGGTCTTTTTTCCTCCACTAATTGAATTTAACTCCATCGCCACGTTCCTCCAGCACTTTTCGTGGCGAATGGCGCTATTCTTCATCGAATATTGGCCACGGCCCACACTAACGTTCGACCGCATTAATTCAAGCAGTCGAAGTTTTTGCTGCTTCGTCACTCTGCCTGTTAATTTCGTCTGAAAATACAAAAATGAAGATATATTTCATAATTATAATTAATAATAATAAATATTATTAAAAATTAAACTTAAAAACAATTTAATTATGTACGATGTATTATTCATCTACATTCTACATAATGTATTTTCAAAAATTTGACAATTAAAATTAATTAATAAAAAGAAAAGATGACTTAATTTTATGATAAATTTTTTCTTCACACAGGCGTAAAGTTTAATAGCCTTTTCATAGCCAACCCAAAACACGTGTTTTTGGAAAGTGTTTTCCAAATCACTTCAATGTATGAAAAATCAAGTCTTTTTTGACCATTTTTTGATCAAAAATGCATAAATACGGAACAACACGTGTTTTTGGTTAGGTGTGAAAATGCTATTAGCTCGATTGGAGGACGGGAAGAGTATTAATTAGCCGCCGAAAGGTTTTTCTTAAAACGGCACAAATCAACGTGCGCGGCAGCGCACGCGCCAAGTTGCCTCGTGCGCTGCCCACTAGATATTCTCGAACCAGAGAAAACCGCAAAATTGCCATTTTTGAGCTGTTGCTGTAGCGCTCCTGTTGGACCTAGGTCAACCAAATTTTTTTCTTGGCCTTGCCTGGGGCCAATCTACCAAATTTTGCAAATACAACTTTCTGGCTTCTTTAGGGGCCAAAATAGAGCACCCTAAAATTAGCGAAAAATGTGAATCGACCATTCATAATATATATATATAGACAGAGACTCACTGACACAAATGTTCGGGTACTTCCATGATACCTAGAAAAATGAAATTTTGCACAAATGTAGAACCCTACCCTGCGAGACTGAGAAAAAACGAAAATTTGGAAAAAGTGTCTTCGTACCTAAACTATAGCATAAAATGTTCTCATGAAAGGGTTTGCAGGCCTAGTCTAATTGCGCTATCGCTACTGCTTTCACATCGAGACACATTGAGATATCCTTTCGGATTTCGGGCTTGAGATTATATAGCATTGTACTGTCTATTAATTAATAATGACTTGTTTCGGTCGAGGGGGGGGCAATTTGGGGGAGGGGGTAATTTTTTTTTTTTTGGCTAAAATCGAATTTTGAGTGCATTTTGTGTAATAAGATATAGGTTGTGGGTTTTACACTGATTTTTCGTGGTCCTGGGGAGTTTTTTGGGGAGGGGGAGGAGGTTGAATTTTCATTTGAGGCTAAAATCGAAATTCTAGTCCATTTTAATTTTTTTCGCCCATGGGGCTGTGGGGGGATAGAATTTTAATTTTGGGGCTAAAATCGAAATTAGAACTTATAATTATAGAGTAGGCCTAAGAAAGTACGTTTTTATTTTAAACTGTCTGGCTGCAGTGGCGAAGGTAAAGATTTGTTATTGAGTGTTCAGAAGTCCAGTTAGTCCTCCTCAGACCTCCTTAACCACCAGAAATTTGAAATTGAACACTGAAATTGAACAGTTGAACTGACTACTACTACTACTGAATAACTGAACGCTATAAAAATAGTAACGACTGCAATTTCAAAATTTGAAAAAGTTTTTTTGCTCTTTTTCCCCTGACCCTCTTTCTCTATATTCTATGTTTTGTTGTAATTTTCTAACATTAACTATCTCTTCTCAGTTCTCACTGGTTAAGCCCTCCTTCGCACTAAAAATCTTTGACTATATTTACGCATTTTATTTGAGTTAGGTGTAATGCATTTAATACCTTGAATACATCAATACATGGGAGAAATTAACCGATTTAATGACGTCAAGTAAACCGTTCAACACGTCGTGTGTCCAGGCCGTACTTGAAACTGAGTTAGCTTGCATCCAGGAGAAGGCTTAGAAAAGACTCTGTCTATGCAAAACGTACGTGTTTACTGAAAATTGAGTCTTTTATTACAAATAAAATTAAAATATATTTGGAATTACTTTTTCCGTCATATTCAATAATTCTTTCAAGTTTCACTGCTGGCGCAGTGAATTCTCCTACATGTAGTAGTGTTAGCGCGGTCCATCTCACTTTTCTTAGTCGACGGCTAAGATATCAAAAATCACTCCGAATCTTAATTTCATTTTTAGCTTTTTTCTACAAAAATTATTGAGATCCCAACAAAAACACTCCGTGTAAAAAAGGTGGCCAAGTCCCCTCAATCAATCGATCTTGCAAAAAGTTTCGCCATCTTATGTATTGAGATAAAAAGAGCCAAGTTCTTTAGCCAAACAAATTACTGAAATAAAAGGAGCCAAGTTCTTTGGCCAATGAAAGTAGTGATATGAAACTGGCCAAGTTCTTCATCTCATAAGCAAATTTTAACTTGGCCAGTTTTTTTAGCGTGAAGAATAGCTTAAATTCATTGGAGCCTTCGATTATGTTGATATATTTCGCAGAGGTGAAAGAGTACGGTAACTATAGGAAATATTCCATTCACTAAGAATATAGAAAGTATACTTGAAGAAGGAACGCTGGCCAAGTTAAAATTTGCTTATGAGATGAAGAACTTGGCCACTTTCATATCACTACTTTCATTGGCCAAAGAACTTGGCTCCTTTTATTTCAGTAATTTGTTTGGCTAAAGAACTTGGCTCTTTTTATCTCAATACATAAGATGGCGAAACTTTTTGCAAGATCGATTGATTGAGGGGACTTGGCCACCTTTTTTACACGGAGTGTTTTTGTTGGGATACACATTACACAAATCCACAAAAAACACAAACAAGCAAGTTTTCACGAAGTTATAACATATATAAATTTAAAAT
Organism: Leptogaster cylindrica; assembly: GCA_963082835.1. Lineage (NCBI taxonomy): Eukaryota > Metazoa > Arthropoda > Insecta > Diptera > Asilidae > Leptogaster > Leptogaster cylindrica. Next base: position 3,623,283 of record OY720108.1, on the reverse strand, counting down.
TGAAAACTAGTAAGGATGCAATTGGTCACACCAATTACGTGATACCCTAGATGTAGAAAAATATACTCATTCTTATATCATCATTTTTGTATAAAAACGACTCATGCTTATATGGCAACACTAAGAAGGAGTTGCCCGATTTTGCTCATCTTCGAACTTGACCTTGCAATTTTAATCAAATATTATTGTACCAAATTACAAGTCTCTAGCTACAAGCGTTCTTGAGTTATCGTCTGGACAGACAGACAGACAGACAGACAGACAGACAGACAGACAGACAGACAGACAGACAGACAGACAGACAGACGGACAGGCATAAAACGGTTTCTTTTCACTTCCCAATCATGAATATATAGTTCTTTCTTTTCTGTGACGATTATTTCTTGGCGTTGCAAACGTTCGCTCAAAACTAATATACCCTACATCTAGGGTATAAAAAGATAACGTAAATTTACGGCATACTTTATGAGAATTAAAAATAATAAAAATTTGTTAACTTACCGGTGTTTTAGTCGGCAACTTAGCGTCCATCTTTCAATAACTCTTTACTTCACAATAAAATTATAAAACAACTAACACGTCTACTCGCAACAAACTCGCGCCCAAGAATACAATCGAGAATTTTCTCAACTGATAGAGAACCGAAACTCTACTCATGGCCTTACAGAAACACTTGCAGCTGTCAAACAATATGGTGAATAGAGTTCTGGTAACAGGTGAGTTGAGTTTTGTAATTGAGTTTCATACAGAAACCCAGTGGTGGAGAGTGACGTCAAAGTGACGTAAAATAGAGAATTGCAGTGGAGATCTTCTCTATTTAGCAGTTACAGAAACGAGCTGCTGATCTCTGCTAATTAAAGATGGACGGAAAATCATGGCGATTGGTTCAAGGATGAAATGCAATGAAAGCTTCGGTGATATCCGCGGCACTTTTTAATGCTAATCTCTATTACTAAATCGGTTTACCACCAAGATTAGGCTACCAAGGTACCAACGGTTGGTATGTACATATTTGGAATACCTTTGAACTATTGCAGAATTTTTTCCATTTGTTGTGTGTAAAAGGGTCTTTCCCTCAAGGCTGAAATGCCTTCAGTTTTGGTTCATTATTATAAAAAAAAAAAACTTTTCGAAGTTAAAGCGGCTGCAGGAAAATGTTAACTGCCTCGAGGCCATTACATATTATGAATATAATATTTGATCCAGGGTACCTGACCGATATCCCAAAATATGAAAAGGTTCAAACCAAACGTTATATTCCGACCGAAACGTAAAACGTTTGCGATGAAACGTTTCGTAAAAATTTTGTTACAACCTTGAACGTTTCATTTCGGTTGTTTTCTGTTTCGGTCTGCCAGGACCGAAAAATAAAGATCTTTGAATATATCGGTCCACTTAAGGATGTGGATCTGCGCTACTTGCTGTGTAGTTGTCGGCTGTTAAGCCAGGCGCGGATCTTGCTCGTTGTTGAGCAGTCCTGTAAGCTGTCATAAAAAAGAGAAACAGATGGATTTTCCAACACGTGTTTCACCCGGCCCATACACGACACATTTTTTCCTCAAAACTGTTTGCAATCCTGGTTGGCTAGTCGGCTACACACGGTCAAATGTTTTCTGAAATTTAATGATCCTCAGTATTTTTCAGCCGTGAACCCCTCATAAAACTTGTCCAGCCCCTAAAATATCAAAAGATTTACATATTTTCACCCCGCCATACACGGTCAAAACTGTACTTTTGCAGACTAAGTTTGAGGCAAAAATCTCTCGCGTATGGGCCGGATCACAGGTAGCTACACACTTTTATGATCAGACCTTTATCTGAAAAAGTCCAACCGAAACGTTTCAACTGGACCGAAATCTTTTCGGTCGAGTGATTTCGGTTCAATGCAACCGAAATAATTTTGGTACAAAAATATCGTTTTATTTTATGGAAAATGAACCGGTATAGTTCTGACCGAAAAAATAACGTTATGTATAACGTTATGATGACTCCCTGATTTGATCCAATTTTCTACACACGTAAGTTTTCATGTTTTCTGGAAACGCGCCCTTTTGTAATTGCTTTATAGGATGCAGGGGCGGCTATTGCACGAGTTCAAAGGATAGTGGGCAAAATTCACCAGAACCGCCAGACATGTAATATGTGCGAATCGGAAGACCTAACCAAAATGAGCATTTTTCATTATGGCGTCCGTAAAATCTAACCCGGAGGTCATTAGATAAAACGGTTTAAACATTAATCTAAGTAAAATATTTTTAAACACTGCTTTTCGTTATTTAATATTATAATTGACTATTATTATGAGTCTTAAAATGAAAGATATATGAGCCAGAGAGAAGACCAAGGCTGGACCTGGCCGACGATAAAATTGCACCACTATATAATAATAATATTATATAATATACATTTGTATATTATACAGGAATAAATCGAAATCGCAATAAGCTAAATTAAATTGCAAAATATGAATGTCCTTATATCTGAAATCTATCTAGATATAGTGAAAGGTGAACGTCGGCGTCCGCCCATTCATCCAGCAATGTCCAGTAAGGTGAGAAATGACTTCTTTTTTCTTCTTCTTCTTCCTCAGATAAATATAGAGCCCCAGGATGAAATTTGATGTGCATTGACACAGAGATACATGGCTATAATACCTTCAATCTAGTCAGACTAGTCTAGACTGTGGCGGACCTTGGTGAGTCGCCCATACATTTTTGCCCACTCTCCTTTGCTTCAATCATATTGAGATTATTTGACAGGATATTGTTTTCATCCTTTGTTTGAATTTGCTGTATTATCCTATTTGTACAAAAACATATTGCAATTTCCCAATAGTGAAGGAATTTAATGTTGCTAGGTTTATTTTAACAAAGCTGAAGAAACAACTTTCAGCGGTGCTTATCTGGAATGTTCTGAAGGATAAAGTCAAACTTAATTACACTTATCAACGTTGCTTTCGGGAAAATGCATTTTACTCTAGGCGATAGGAAATAGATTATGTTAAACGAAACAGAACAAATTTGTAAGCTGTTTTGGGAAGACAATTTCACTCTCCAACTAGTTTCACCTGAAACTGCGTAGGATGATAAACAGAACATGTGCAATTAACTTCCGAAATTCCGTAATTTAATTTTTATCGATTTCGACATTTCGTTCAATGTAAACGGACAATTTTATTTCCAAAATTCTGAATAAAAGTGTTGTTGATTTTTTCTTTTCTTTTTTTGTAGTTACTTATTGGTTTGTGCAATGTTCATTCACATTAAATATTTATTGCAGCAGGAGTAGTTGTTTTAAATGGCGCCGAAGATCATAGGAAAACATAAAAAAAGCATTATGACTTTATTTACGACAATCTCTCAAAGTTATTTAATCTCCGAATCTCGTGACTTCTGCCTCAAAGCAAATATAATATAATTTTGTCAGACGAGGAAGGCTAGTTTTGTTTTCGGAATCCGGCAACAACAATACTGTTCAACAACAATAATGTTCATTTGCTTGTAAATTTAAATTCAACTGGAAACTCAATCATTATGAAGTTAATTTCTGGATATCTGATCTTAAACTAATAAAATCTGAACGTGACACGTGATGAGCTGCTGATTAAAATGTCGACAGAATTCTACTTTTTCAAAATATCGGTTTACGTCAACAATTATAGTGAAAATTACGAAACAATACATGTTATTATTTTCTTTCATTTCATAATATATAAAGCAATTGTTTTCAGTAAAAGTGAAATAAATCATAAAAGCTATTGTTTAGTCAGTTTCATTTCAATGGAAATGTTTTCCGAACCGAATACTTGAGTAAATTTGAGGAGATCCAAATTTAGATAATAAGAAAATTTGGGTGTATTTATCCAAGTGCAAGTTGTTATCGTTCCCAAAAATTTCTTCAGACAATGATGAAAAATGTCTGGAAATTTATTTACAACCACAATTTGATATAAATGTATGTTTTGTTTGCTCCTAGGTAACATGTGATTTTCGATGTTTGCACGTGTTTTTCTAATCCGGATTACATAACACGGAAAGCAATTATTGCACGGTTTTTGTGAAGTCGAGTGGAAAAGTTGTTTTCAATATAACAAGATGAATATTTAAAGAATGAAATTGCAAAGAATTTATTTCATAAGAGATCCAAGAATTCTCCTGAACATTAACAAAATTTAAATTTAAATTTAAATTTTATTTATTTATTCCTAGTCATAGTTCAACAATTTATCTTACAGGTTTTTCATACCCTCGATGAAGGGTTGAATACGGTTAATTGGTTACGTAGAAAAATGTAGTAATACGAAACGCACACTACATACTACATAGTACATATTCATAAAAAAAGGGGTTTTTGTTCTGAACAAAATAAATGATGCGATAAGAAAATGTCTCATTTAAATAAATTGTATTAACTTTAACCTTTTTTGCACTCTGCCACTTTGAAACATTTTTCGAATCGCCTAATGGCAGGCAATATTTAATAATTTTAAATGCATTTTTTCAACTACTTGTGGGAATTTATTTATATCAATTTTTTTCTTCAATCGATTATTATACACCTTTAAATTGGCATTTACTTAATTTTTGCTTTAAAAATTTCAAAAATGCGTCTATCTTTAAGTATATATTTAATTAGAAACTTATCAAGCTCTTACTTTAGTGCCAGAAAAAAATCCATTCTATTTACTATTATATCACTTATCAGTTCCTAGAGTTTATGGTTATATTTAATTGCAGGGGGAAATATAAAAATTAATTAGAAACAGGAAAATTCAATCAAAAATTTCAAATCAATCAATTCAAAAAGTAAAAATTAATCAGCATGTGGTAAAAGTTGCCTTCGAAACTTTTACGCAAAACATAAAGCTTCAATTACGTTCTATAATTAGTACTGTCAATGTGTTGCATTAGCCTGACCTGATTTTTGTTGATTGGATCTAATTAGAATTTGAAATAGAAATTATTTAATGTGTCGATAATCGAACGACTCTTATGGGTAAAGTGGAAGTGGAATGCGGGAGCGAAAAAATTGAGTGCAGTAAAACCACAAGGCAAAGTAATCGTAGTAATTGAAAAGGACATATTTGACTGAGATATTTCCGTTCTAATGCGAGTTACCTGCTTATCGAAATAAGTACTTGAAATTGCACTTTCTTTAGATGCTTTTCACTTTCAGAGTCACTGAGATAGTAGGTGAAAGGGTTAACTCATTTAAAGAATTTCTATCTCTATCAAGTGGTGCAAAACTGAAATTGCAAAAATCGAGTGCCGAACCAATCGAGGCAGAGATATCCTTCCATTCCATTAGACACATTAATGTGTGAATATCTATTCACTTGGCTAAGTTCCATTACGCTTAAATTAATGTTAAAATAATTATTTCAATAACACTAATTTAAAAAAATACGACCAACCTATTGAAATCAAATTTGAACACAATTCTCCATCCCCAATATGTACTACATTCAGCAAAGATTTTTTTTTTGTTTTTACGTATTCATGCATTTTTCGAGATCTTCATCTGTATCGTGAATGTAGTAAAATTGTTGCAACGTGTTGGAATAAAAACAAATTAAAAACATTTTAATGGTATGCAAGAGCAATGTTGGTCGGTTCATTAATAAAATTACACTAACCCTTACTGTTGAATGTCGTTCGGAATTTGTTGCTGGTGACAGAACACATGGAGAAAACATCATGAATGAGTCTCTATTATTAATCGATGCACTGTCTGCAGGTGGCAAACATACATTCATTTTCATTATTGATTTTTTTGGAGCGACACAGATTCAATGTGCATCTAGGATAATGAAATTCAGCGTTGAGATTTTCACTATTTAAGACACACGATTTCCGTAATTCTAAGCTTACTTATTTCACTGAACGAATTGAATTTTCGTATTTAAATTTTGAAGCAATTGAATTGTTTAAAATTCAGGTTAAATACAAGTTAACCTGGTTTTAAAGATATGAACATTGTTATCCCTCGGTTTACGCGAAGATAAATACCCAAACAATTTCACGTAATCCGAAATCAAGTAAATCAACAAAATCTTTCAAGAGCTCTTAACAAAATAAGACGCAGCTTATATAAGTACTTAAAAAACATCATGAATGCATGCAATTTTCTATTAGGGCCATGAAGAGCAGATGTGAGCCCCGCCCCGTGCATTGTTTTTTAATTCATACAAATACATACATATTAGACTCAACAAATTTTTGAAAAAATATAAAATTCATTGTATTTTAAAGATCATCGTCAAATTGAAACCAGATTTTTTAAACGTTGTCTTAAATGTTATTCCAAAGCATGGGAGTCACTTGTTTGCCCCACCTCGCATTTGAAGTTTAAGGAACTTGTGACGTCTGCAGTTCTCGGCATACTCCTCAGTGTCTCCACCGTTTGCAATGTAATAAATATTATGAAGCCGCGGAAAACTTAAAAAAACGCATGAATCATGAAAATCTTCGTAAAATGAAAATCACGTGAATCGAAGGATTTCTGCACCAAAAAAATTATAAATTTCAATTTTATTGCTTAATTACGGTGTTCCTTGTTACTTAATAAATATATTAGAAAAGAGGTATTGCTTATATTAGTAAGTATAAATAATGGTGGTCCAAAATATTGCAATTAGTAACATGTTTAATAGCTTCAGAGTTTAATGGTTTCATTTTCTACAAAAAATGAATTTGTTAAACATAATTGTTTATAGTAATTTAAAAGAATTTCGTATGAAAAAATGGCGTCAGAGTGCAAAAAATGCAAACAAATTGAACTTAATAATCTTATTTAAATAGAAAATGCATTACGAATTGAATTTTTCAGAAAACATTTCTTTTCAAATCGATTGAAACGTGTTCAATCAGAAGGACTTTGCAAAAGGACATAAATCGTTGCATAAAAGTGGAGCATACTATCGACTGTGAAGGACCTATAACTATAACTATAGGCACTTTTATGTGATCGGTCATTTCGTTTTTATCGGGAAAAATATCTGCCAATAATGAGCAAAAAATGTTTTTCAATTTTCAATCTACTCAAAGCACAGATTTTTTGTTGCAACCATTTTAAATCGAATCGTCATCATCGCCTGGCGAAAACTAAATTATTTTGCATACCTATGCGGAATTGCAATTCATAGAAATAACAACGTAATAACGGAATGAAATTTAAGATTAATTTTAAAACAATTAAAACGTTTAATTGCATTAAAGGGAAACTGAAAGTAAGTAAGTATACACTTATACAGTACGGTCGCGATAACGTAAGCATTAGACCTTTAACAACCATTCTTATTACGTGAACTAGTATATATTTATTTATTTATTACCAAGCGTAATACAAGCTCACTCAGTAATGTAAACAAAAGAAAATGCATTCCAGCATGGAACTATCGAAAAATATTTTTTTTTCGTTTGGTGTTTTTCTACTTAAAAACTAAATTCAGTGAAAACGTGTGAAGAATAATGGAAATAGTGTAATTACCAAAAGAAAACATTTATTGTATACAGAGTGTTTGGCGCATGGAACTGTACAAGTTTTTGGGGGTAGTTGTGGGGATCGCTTCGGCTTATGATAATAAACTATTATTTTATCCACATTAATCCGCAAACCAAAACAAAAAATTTATAATCATCTGAAAGTTAGACTTAGAGTTCCTAAATTAAAAATAAGAAAATGTATTATTATTATAAGCGAGCCCCACAATCTACCAAAAAAATTGTGTCGGTCAATTTTCTCAAAACTAGAAAATTTTAAAATTTTAGTTGTTTTATTTTGCCCAAGAACCGATGTTAATTGTCTCCTTTTTAAAATAGAATAATTTTATCGCAGCAGGAAACTAAATATAGATCCAAGTTATATTTACATTTGCTACGCGCGGGATTTTTTTTTTTTTTTAAATTTATTTCTTGTTTCGTCTACAATAAATTCCTCGTGTTATCTCAGTGCGTACAAAAGTGTGTGCTAAGGAAAATGTCTTTAAAGCAAACGTACATTCAACAAACATTTTAAATATTTACTTGTTCTCTTTATCACTTTTATTTGAGACCCAATTACACGGAACTTAAACAAATATCAAATCCAAATTCAAGGTCATTGCAGAATTTATCTGACATAAACATTTTGTTTTTGTTATAACTTATATTATGACTAGTGAATCGTGTTTGCTATAAAACCAAAAGTTTTTACTTTTTAGACAAATTAGTGTACAGTTCCGTGCCACAAATAATGATGTAATCTTTCTTTTATGTAACCACGAATGTTTAATGTGCAGTGCTATCCCCCAAAAAAATGCAAACTCATCCCCTTCCGATTTTCTCATACGGACATTTCCGAATCCTTCAATGGCAAAATTCTCATGACTGCTGATGAGAAATTCATTTTGACTGCTTCAGTCGTGTTTGGATTTCAGGATGTTACGAAACATTTGCAGCGGCAAAATATTGTCCAAAGCTGGAGTATTCCGATGGTGTTGAAACGAATCTACTTTCTGATGCACAAAATGCAAGTGCAGCTGCTGAAAGAAATGTCGATTAGTATTTTAATTGCTAGACATTCACGGCATTCAAGCCGCCCTCGCGGAAAATTGAATATAGTAAGTGAAGTTTCATGGCATAATACTGCATAAAACACCATAAATTAATAAACGTGCATTGCATTCGCAATACCGAAGATGAAGAATTAATCTGTGTGTTTTCCTAAATAAATATTGCAGGAAACTGCCATAAAATACAACAAGTAAATACCGCCAAGTAAAATCGAAGAGATAAAACATGGTTTTAAGCCGACAATTAACTAACTACAGAAATGTAAAAATTTCCTAAGTTAATGAGCAACAATCATACAACTGCTGGCGAAAAAACTAACAAGCAAATTTCTTGTTGAGACTTTTTGCTGTTCATGAGAAAAAAAAAACAAGATTTTTTTCTCATATTAATTAGCGTCATTGGGACTAAAATTATTCTCGTCATCACTGTCCAAGAACAATATAGAAGTAACTAGTCACAATTCTTGGAAGTAAAAAATCGAGAGTGTTGGTTCTAATGAATCCACATCGGCGTCCATCCAAAATTGCCGCCTTCCGCATTTTACCTATTAGTTTTATCAATGCCGAAAAACCGTAAACAAAAACACTAGGAATATTATGTGGAATATAAGCGTGCTGAATATTGGGCCAGGGATTATGCAACAGCGACAGAATGAACGCAAACGGTCCAAGGTCGACCTATTGACTCGGTTGCTGAGCGATGATGGCTCTGTTCAATTAATTGAGCTTGATTGCGGTTTGAAACTTCACCCCCGAGTGCCCGCACCCGCAAACAACAAAATGCGTAGTCACAACAGCACCGCACAAAATGCTCTCAGTCAATCAAACATTTAAAATCAAAAAGCTTTACCCGTTCAGAATGATTGTAAGCAGAATCGCTAGCGAGATCAGCGCGCTAAAGTTTTGAATATCAATAGTGCAGCGATTGTCCACCTTCCAGCTTGTCCATCGTGCGCGTCTGTTTCGGCCACACATTCCGCGCTTATCAACTTTCGGGCGTTAAGGATTTGATTCGCTTATCTATACAACATTCGACGCGACCTTCGAGTACATCGCGAATGCACTTTTCGAAAGTTTTCCTGTGTGAAAATCGAAACATTGGGCAGTTCCCGGTTCCGGTTACGCCAAGTTTCAGCAGACGTTGGTTTCGTTGGACAGGTAACTTTCGTAATTCGTGACAAGTCGTTGTTTTCCAAGGATCACGTTGTCGGCGCTTGTGTCGCAAGCAAGGAGAACGGAAGGTATGTAACGATCGCCTTAAGGGAAATCCCTCGATCACTTTCTCTCACACTGTGCACTTTGCGTCATTTTTCCGCTGAGTTTGGTTATTGGAGCACTTGAAATCGTATAGATTTTCTAACCGCAATTATGCAATGTATACATTTACTAAAAAACTAAGATCCATTCGAAAGTGATAAGCAAGACTTAGTAACTGCTAACTAGACCTCGATTAGTAAATACGTCGTATTAATGTTAGTACAAAAGCGTAACTTTAACTTAAATGGCAATACAAACATAATGTGTGCAAATTCTAGCTACAAACAAACAAAAATAACTCAACCTGAGACCACAGAAATTGCATTGATCGAGTCGAATTGTTTGATTATTTCGCTGCAAAGCTTTCTCGTAATTTAAGCCTCACAGAGCAATTAGCAAAAAGATGCACTCAAAAAAAATTTTTTATTGACACTTAAATGTTTAAGCAGTTGAATGTTGTGTCTAAATTGGAAATATGTGTTCTTTTTTTTCTGATAGTCCGGAATTCATTGTTTTGGAATACGATTTCCTTTATTCGTTTCAACCATCAAAATCAGTGTAACGCCACATTACGCGTTTGAGTGAAATGGAACTACAGAAAATTGCACATAGCATGAACAATAATTTTATTTTTTTCTGGATCCTTGTATTGTAGATCATCCTATAATACATAAACTATTATATTGTAATGATATTTTCATTACTGTTATAAACAAAAATTGATCACTTATACCCCAGAAAAATGATGAGCATCTAGAAAGAGTTATTAGTAGTTAGTAGTAGTACAAAGAAATGTATCTATGTCAAGAATATCAAAACTCGATTTTAATAGTATGCTTTTATTATAATTAATCGAGTGAATGAGGAAAAAACTGTAGAATGACAACAACAGTGTTCTACAATGTCCTCCACACCAATGAGAAATATTTATTAATGGGTTTTAATTTGCATCTGCACAGATCAAAAGCTTGTGCTAGAACAGGTGAAAGACATATTGTTACATCCACTTTGAGACACGAGTATAAACAATGGAGGTGTTTTGCATTACAAATTGATCATTAATACAACCGTAAGTGTTGATTGCTGGAAATGATTCTTGCGGGAAATTGTTGGTAACTTCGTTTTTAATTATGCACGAAGAAGAGATCTATTAATTGTAAGGAGAAGTTCAAGAAAAAGATACAGCTTGAAATTTTTACGATTAATTGATGTTGAATTTTATTCCAAATTGTTCTTTTAAGCATTTGATTCAAAATAATTTTTGTAATTATATTTAATTATATTATTTATGATTTTTAAAATTTTACAATCGCAGGTGTTCAATATTTTACAATCTTCATCTCACAAGGGGAAAAGAATTTGTGTTATTTTTATTTTTCCACAAATTCATTTCATTTGAAAATGGTTTCATATTTTGTTGAATCTGTAAAAGTAAGCAATGGAGTCCAATTTTTTCTTTACTTTTTTTCATTTTTGAAAGCTTTCTAGTTTTCGTGTGAAAAACTGAATTTTCCAGCACAATTCTTGTACTTGTTTTGGTTCTAAATTGTTTTCGAATTTTGTACCAAACAAGATTACGGAGAACGATTTTTTTGAATTCATTCATGTTCATTTATTCTATTGTATAATGTCATGATGACTTTTGATAAATAGTGTTTATTAACAAAAAAAATCATGTTTTGGTTCTTTTAACTAGCTTGAAATTCATTTTGGATTATTCATAAATTTATTCAATTATAATGAAAAGTTTCCGTGCAATCAAACAATAACATCAATTTCAATTGCTTAACAATTCTAAAATGAATTCTCTCTGATTTCATTTCCAGATTATGGTTTCTTCTCGCCTTAAACTATAAAACTATAAATGCATACAACTAAATTAAACATCAATTCAGTTTTAATTGAAAATCTTGTTAATTATCACAAGGTTTCGAGATCTTGTTACTTTAGCAAATCCTTAAACAAATTTTCAATGAAATTTGCATTTTTGTTATTGCAAATGTTTAAAATAGTTCACTGAAACGTAAACAGTAGTTATTATAGTTTATATTTATAGTTCAAGCAGTTCTTCCTCAAAAGGGGAATCACAAATTTACAACTCCAATAAAAGAAAATTATGAAATGCAAAGAAACATGTAAAATGATAATTATTGGTTCGTTGTGATAAGCAAATATTGAGTTCATATCAAAATCATATTATTTCTTCAAGAGATTTTCCAATAATAATTGATTTCCATAATATATCAACTCGGAATTCCAACCCAACGTTATCAGTTGGTAAACTTGCTTCGCTGTGAAAAGATCGTCGCCATTAAAAGTCAACCGGAATAAATCCGTTAGTGCAGTTTCAATTAAAATTAGTGCATGCATTTATGACAATTTTAGTGATAAGCGCTAAAAAACTAAATATCTTTGAACATATAATCACAATTCTTATCTAATCTTTATAATACATATTACTTTTACAGAAAATTGCGAGATCATTTCGTAAATTTATTAACTGGAAGTGCAGTTCAGTGCAGAGGAACAGGCAAAACTGACAGTTGACAGAGAATCCTTTTTGGTGATAGCAGTAACATAATCCTTTTTATTCTACAATGCCAGACGAACAAACCACTTATGTGTAAGTAGTAAACACTTTCACTTGATGTTACTTTTTAATAGTGTTTCACATAAAAATTTTATTCATACTTGAGAAGAAAATGCGAATTTAAAATGATTCTTTAATAGTTTGTTTTTGATGTGCGGATTTCCCTTTATCTTATTACTATACGTTTTATTTTGAAATATTTTGATGGGTAAATTTAAAATATAAACAAATTTAGCTTAATAACAGATGTTCTAACGATCACATTTTATTGTGTAAATACAAATGACTGGTTTTAATAATAAAAGAATATTTTATTGAATATTTAAAAGTAAAATAATATAAAAGTATGAATTTAGTCCTTGTAAAAATTTTGGAAACTCGCTAAATATATTTTATTTTTTTTAACATTCCTTCAGATGGGAAATTAATTCATAAAAAGCAAAGCTTCAAATCTTTTGGGGTATAAAAATTTGCATAACGGTAAATGTGTTAATTAAACATTATATGTACTTGGAATACAATTTTAATTGCACTGTAAAATTTGTGACATATCGAAAACTCTTCTGGTTTGACGAATATTCAATTACGTCAAAGAAAATGAATTGAAAAAAAATTAACAATAACTGATATCAATACATAATCAATTGATTTTTATCAATTTCAGTTCGCTGAACAATCTGGATCAGATATCGATGTTGCCGAATAGTGTAATTCAAAATGCTCTACGAGATGTGATAATAAAAGAGGCTAAAACTGATAAATGTTTAGTCAAAGTCGAACTAGGATCGACAAAAGGAGATAATTACATTGGTATTGTGTACAGAGTTCGGGTGAAAATCCTGAGGAATTCCTCAACGAAGGAGAACAGCGAGGATGATGATTTGAGTGTATTCCTCAAGCTTCCTCCACAAAATGCTATAAGACGAAAACAGTTTTTTACTCGGCCTACTTTCTTGAGAGAATCCTTAATGTATGAAGAGGTTATTGATTATTTTTTCTCGATTATTGATTCAACAATATGTTGTAACATGAGGAATATTTTTAGGTGCTTCCATTAGCAATTAAATTTCAGGAGAGTAAAGGAATTTTTCCAGCAACAGGAAGCTTCCATGAATTCCCAAGATGTTTGGGCACCATCACATTGGACGAGTACGAGGCTGTATTTTTGGAGGATTTAAGAATGAAAGGATTCGGGATGTTCAGCCGATTCGATGATGTTACTTTTGATCATGCGAAATTTGTTGTAACAACTTTGGCCAAATTTCATGGAGTCATGTTCGCTATGAAGGTATGAAATTTTGTTATAGTGTTTTTCACCCCTATTGTTCGTATTTCAATGGGGATGGGGTTGTGCTGGTATTAATTTTTGAAGTTTGCGAACAGTATTCATTGTTAACAGTGGTTTTATATTAAAATGAACTTCCTGGAACATTGACGTGCATTGTTTAAGATGCTCTGAAAATGTTCTTAATTTAAAGTCAAATACAAAATTCCAACAATATTTTGCAATGAAAGAAAATAAAAATCATCTGAAAGTTTATATTTTAAATCTTCTTAAACATTTGTAGACGTATTAGAAAATGGAAACAAATATCTCCTAAAACATATAATTAAGATCTTTAGCCTGAGTTGTGCGATAAGCAAAATTCAGAAAATTATGTGAAAATGATACTTAAGAAATATCTTTTCAATTACACTACTTCAGATTTTGTTACTTATCTCAACATAAGTATTTTATTGAGTAATCATGGAAGTTCTGAAAGAAAAACAAAAATACTTTTAATACCCACCATAAAAGAGTATTACACAGATTTTGATTCAAGAATCCTTCACAACTTCAGTTTGTGCAGAGAAAATATTAATTAAGTTCTGAATTCAGAAAAAAATTAGTCAACAAAAACAATATCAGTAAAATCGATATTTCATACAATTTCCTTTTTGTGTATTGTGTATTTATTTCCGAAATAGAAGACATTAATTTGTTCATGTTTTTCAGGACCAGTGGCCAGATAAATTCGAGAAGTACAGACACATAGAAGATATATTTTACGAGCGGAGAAATGATGAGCTATTGGCAACTTATTTTGAATCTTTGAAAAATCGAGCTTTAGATGTTTTACATCCAGAAGAAAACAAGTCGACTATTGATAAAATAAAAAATTTGTTTGCTGAAAGAAAATTTATGGATATCATGCTGGACGCATCCAGTGGGAAGCCGGCAGAGCCTTACGCGGTACTGTGTCATGGGGATTGTTGGAACAATAATGTCCTTTTCAAGTGCGAAGTACGTTCTAAATGATAGTATAGAGATTTGCCTATTGTTAATTATAATTTTCATAGAACGGAGTACCAACAGAGATAAGTTTAATTGATTGGCAAGTTTCCCGATATGCATCTCCAGTGACCGATCTAATGTACTACATATTTTCGTGCACCACGAAGGAATTCAGGGATGCTCATTACGCCAAATTAATTGACGAATATCATCAGGCATTGTCAACATTAGTCCGAAGGTATGCCGTATTTCCTAAAGGATGCAATTATTTGAGTATATGTTTGTAATATTAGTACTCGAATTTTTGCAATCATTTTCAAAATTGCCATAAATTACCTGAAATTTTTAATGTAATGTTTCTTGTTCGTACAATATAAATTTCTAATTTTCCAATTTTGGCCATTTTTCAACCATAAATCAGAAATCTTGAAGTAATTATTTTCAGCTAATTAAATGTTAGTGAAACATAATTTCCTTTTTTAGATTGGGTTCAGATCCCGAAAAATTATTTCCTCGAAAAGCCCTCGATGACCAATTGAAGAGATTTGGAAAATACGGACTGTTGATGGGGATGATGTTGATTCCAATAATCACGAGTGAAGTTGACGACGTCCCCGACTTGGATGAGCTGAGCGAACAACTCGACTCTGGCAATTTGAACGTGGAGGAGACCTTCCGGGGGCAAAAGTCCCAGGCGATCTACAAATCAAGGATATACGGCATTTCCGTTGACATGGACCAACTAGGATACATATGAGTATTGCAAAATATCCATTTCCAAGACATATGTAATCCTCCAGTTGCACAGAGTCCCCATTGTAGTTTGTTAGTTGATTTTTTATTTTAATGAAATGTGTATACGAAAAAGTCTTAGTTGAATGTTCTGTAAAATTTCTTATGCATTTTAGGGTGGTTTAAGGCACGATTTTTTTTTAAATATATATCACAGTATTGTAAATTAATTATTAATAAACATATTTTCCTGAAAGACGAAATGATTTAAGTAAAATTCCAAAATATTTGCTTCATTTCATCCATTGTATGCAAACAGAATTGTAAGAAAATTTGTTTACGTCGCCATTTGGACAAATATGATATTATGACATTTATTTTCAATAAATTGTTGTAAATAAGTCTTCTTTTTTGTGTAAATATAGTACTCTGCTTTCGTCGCGTTATCTTTGAAATGTAATGAATTGCTTGTAAATTGTTCCATTAACAATAGGTAAAATCCTATTTAAAAATTCAATCATCCTTGGTCGTTTTTGTTGTTTTTTTTTTTGCAGAAAGAGATTTTTCTGAGAAGAAAAATCTTTAGACTTAGAAGCAATGGAGAAAAACATTTATTTGCTCATCCCAATCAATTTTCGTAGAGGGAGGAAGGGAAGCTGCGGTGTCCGAGTGGTTAAGGAGATGGACTTGAAATCCATTGGGTTCTACCCGCACAGGTTCGAATCCTGTCCGCAGCGAACGACAATTTTTAAATACCTAAATAAAAATATTTTTTAAAAAAAAATCCAACTAAAATTTAAAAATGAAATTTACACCAAATAATTGATTTCCCTTTTCGGTTGTGTTGATGAAAAATATTAATGACAAGGACAATGTTCTTTATCAGACACGATTTTATCATATGTTTAAATTTCTACAAAGCTTATAATCTTCTCTATTACTTTAAAATAACAAAAATTAATATTAAAGTTTTCAACAGTGCCTGTTCGCCGGAATACCTTGGAGTGCATAAAGTTCCTTAAATGACTTTGGTCTTTGGGAAGTATTTCATGAGTGCATTTTCATCAGTCCTTTTGGTAGCGTGTTATGCAAAAAATGTGTATTCACTAAAGTTGTGCCATCCCGAATCCATTTTACGAGGCTCTTGTTGCTGTTCGTACGTTCAGAATGCACAGGATTTGCCTTTGGTGAATAAAAATTTCAATATTCATGACTTTATAAAATTAATTGCTCCTGGGCCTGCAATTTTCAAAACAATTCCAGTAACTCAACTGAAAAGGACACTTTATATACAAAAAAAATGCAACTCGATGGACTACCTCCAGTTGCATGTACTGGAATCAACTTCGGCAACATTCATTCACTCCCCCTGATGACACTATAGATCCTTTCTGAGCCGCTCGAGTCTCAACAGGTGAAATCTCCGGAGAAAATATGAATGCAAAATTGCAACCTTCACAGAGCTGACCCTGGGAAAAAAATTGATATGAGTGCATTTTTTTGCAATTAGTCTGCATCACTTCACATGCTAAATTTGAACACGTGACGAGGAACATCGTGTCCTTCCGCCATACTGGAACTGAGAACAAAGCTTACAGGAGCTTCCCGCGAACAGGCGAAGGATTTTCTTCGTCGGAGTCCAGCTAAGCTTGTCGCAGAACTTGGTACCTATGAATGTGGCTCCAGTTGTCGGGAACGCGCTCGGCGGCAGGATTCGTCGGAGCACCACCAAGTTGCGTCTATGGCGCGGATGCTCCTGACTAGCTCCTTGCTGCTATTTAACAACTTTCATTATATTTTCTCCGCACTGGAATTGAAAGACCAATATGGAAGCGCTAAGGGCGCATCCTCGGTTTTGTCGGAGCTGCTCGAGACGGAACTTATCGATGCGTCTTCTATGGGAAATATGGCACGGCAGATGTTGCGCATGCCCACCTGCGGACCATTCTGGGGAGCTTTCCCTGCATATTTGCGTATCGAAAGTTTCTCCATAAATTTCCTCGCATATACGTAAGTGCAAGTCCAGGCTAGACAAGTTTTCCAGGTTAGCACTAGTTCGTTTGAGACTGCCGTTGAGGCTGATTCAGTGTTGTTCGCGCGGGTTCCCATTATAAAAATAAAAAACAAAAAAAAAACAAACTTAAAACAATTTTGTAAGGAAAGTGAAGCTCCAGCAGGCTGGAAGCTTTCCAAGGATAATCTTTTGCAGATAGGTGAAATTGTTGTGTTTTTGGACTCCGAAGTAGCCGAAGGCAAGGTCGTGTCCAATTTGCGCACATCGCACTCCCGCTGTTCGATTATTTTATCCAGAAATGACACAGCGATTTGTGATGGGAACGCGAACACCGCTCTGCAGAGCCGCAGTCCGTGCAGCATAGTGCCCCCATTTGATAGTAAACACACGCCTGTGTTAATTCATCAAGTAACTGGGTGGCTGGGGCTGTGTTTTCGTTTAATCTCAAAAGCAATTAGATAAGTACAAAAATAGACTTCGGCTCAAAGTAAATTAGTATTGGAATTAATCAATCACCAACGGTTTGGTGGTGCAGATTTTCAAACAGGCGGTCTCAGACAGCAGCGTAGTGAGTTTGTGTAATCGGCCCCAAGATCAATGAATTTCGGTGGTGCTCTGTCGTCGGCCGCGTGCCACAACTAGTGATAACGTAGGGCACCGCGTACAGTGCTCCGCACAAAACAGAGGTGACGTATTCCACGGAATTTACGTACGCTAACTAATTACGGTGTATGGTGTGAAAATAAAAGGCCTCGGATACAACAGCGACCGGGGACCGACTGGTAAGTTTAAATTCTGGCTCTGTGTTCCCGAGGATCGGCGGCGGCCCCACACTTTGGTGGCTGCCTCTGGTCCAGTTTCGTAACTCGGCAACCCTCTCAAATTTAAAAAAAAAAAATGAATTAAATTAACAAAAAAAAATATATAGAAAAACTGCCATGATTCACGATTATGGGTGGAGGCGTTTGATTGCTCAGAAATTTATCCATTATATAGGGTCATCCCAGCGGTGATTCGTCGGTGTCAGCGATGGTGGAATGCCTGTACGTAACTACGTTGCGGAGTGAAAGCTGCTGCCAGGACACTCTGTGTGTGGCAGGCTCAGGGTCCGTACTCCCTTGAGTTTGGGACGTGAGATAGTAATCGATTTTTTTTTGCCTTTCGTCTTGGCACAGTGTGTCCTCGATGTAAACCACATTCTGCAATTACTCTCGCTTAGCGTTGCTCTCTATTAAACATTAATTCGCTCAATGTTGCCTAATGACTCCTTGTCAACACATTTGCTTTGCTAATTTTTCTCTGTTGTGTTTATCAACGGTGAAACAATAGCACCCAGTGAAACTGCCTTTGACATCCACTTCCCTTCACCCGAAATACGAGGGCATTACCTGGTGTTAACAATCAACTGGTGCCTCTGTCCCGAGACCGATTGCAATCCCCCTCAAGGGGATGCCCTACGTTTGCTATTATTTGATGGCCTGCGAATTGTCGCCCGTAATAAGTACATGTGTTCCAGCGCCTTACCGGATATGTGCGCCTTATCGTCATTTTGTGCAGGAATCCTGATTCCACTTGACGGCATCGATTACGAGATAAGATGCAGAAGACATGTGTACGTCAAATTTTCGGGTGACATGCCAGCCACCCCCTAAAGGGGTGGGATCCAGTAGCCGTTGGGTTGGGGTGGAAATCGTTTGAATCAAAATGAGAATTCGGCGGTTATATAACATACAAGCGAAGACGGGGAGTTGAAGGACAATACCGCAGCCAGAATGCCGCGAAGGCAACTCTTCCAATGACTGGCTACAATCTGCGGATTCATGTTCTGAAAACGAATCCTCTAGCAACCCTGAGAGTATTATCAATTGGAAACCATCACCGACTACGAAACTGGATTCCAAATACAAGGCAGCGCATGTGAAATGAAAATTGCCCAAACATTATTGTTTATGTGGCAGAATCAAAAGTTTTCTGTTTTCTTGATTCCAAACTTCAACAATTATTGATGAGTGACGCTTTTACTGAACAATAACAATTTAACTGCTCAAGCTCAACGTGGAAACATTTGGCAAAATTTCCCAGTTTTACTTTGTTACTAAGCAGAGAATTATATCAACAAACAAAGGTCTGCTTAGATAACACTATTCTTTGGATATAAGTTAATAAAATACATCCCTTTTCAGCTTTTTACTACACTGCACTGTTATTCACTTGTAATAACGGTCTCCATTCAGACAACAGGAAGAATTCCTAAAAATTTCAGAAATGTGATTGGGATCCAATTTTAATCCAATTTAATTATCTTCTCTTCTTCGACCCCTTTTTTTAGTCGACAGTAATCGCTTCCTGTAGTTTGAACCCCTTTCTTCTGTAAGCTCATTGAAAACTAACTACTTTGTTACTAATGACATCATACAAAAACATCGCAAAAATATTTTCGATCCAACAATTTTATAGAAGTTTCCCAAATTTTATTTCAAGCGGAAGCATTATTTTTTGATACATATTCTGATTTGTTTTTATCGCATTATAAAAGATCGAAATTGTTCTTTCTAATGTGATAAAAAATGTTTCCATGCGGAAACTGTACGAATAAAAGATATTTAAAACAAATACTATGATTATAAAACTGAGTTATAAAATCAAAAATTGCTCAAAAATAATATAACTAGGTTTGTTAAAACATAAAACAAGTCACAACGAAAGAGAAAAAAAATAGTTTTAATTTAATTTCATTGACTTGAATTTAAAATTTCTTTTTACATTGTTTTCTTTTTTTAAATTTTGTCTAAAAGTCTTTTATGCCGATTTCAACGTCACATACTTTACAGTTTTTTTCTAGTTTTCTACAGTTCACTTGACCACAGTTTTCCAATTTTCCGTATATAGTTCAACTTTAACCCTTTTTTCATTTAGAGAAAATAATTACGTTTGTTTTTCATCTTTTCACCATAAGAAATTAAGAAAAACATTTTATTCCAGTAATTTCACATTGAAATTATTTATATTGTTGTAAACATTCATTGAAAATATGAAACATAAAATATACCTTAGTTATAAATAATTGGATTCGTTATTCTGAAATTGTTGTAAGTTCATTTCACTGAATTGTTTTTAAATGAAAAATTCCACAGTTAATTTTATTGTGAAATATTTCAAAGCATTCCACAAATTTATTTTAACCACTTTTCATAATAAAAGCGGGAAATTAATTTTTACCTTGCAATAATTACTGAAAATTCTATAAAAAAATTTATAATCCTTGTTTTTCTCAGTTGTTTTTGTCGGTTTTATTGCATTTTAACTGCATGATTTTAATTTTCTGAAAACCGACATTCCGAATTGATGGAAAATAATTCTATGACATACGAGTACTTGCGGAATTTACAAGGGTGAAAATCAAACAAAAACAAACATTTTCATTTGTTATTTATTTTGGTTAATAAATTTTTAATATGCAGTATGTATGCACTCGATTACTTCAACTGATACAAGTGTGATGTGTTGATAGACATTTGGAATGCTAAAATTATATGGCTCATTAGAAGAATTATAGTTTTTTTGTAATTAATATAAAATTCAAGAAAGGTCCACCAAAATTCGGAGTGTTCATTGTTCAATCTGAAAATTCTTGAATTGCTATCGCTCAGAGGATTCAATTTCTGAATTATGAAGTTCTTGAATTGCGATTTTATTTTGAAATTACTGATCCTTATGAGTTTTAAAAGATTTTTTTATTCTCGTATTATTTACTTACTTTTTGTTTCCTTGCTACCAACAAAAACTTAACCCATTTTTTTGTCTCAGTCGGCAGTCGGATGGTTTCAACTAACATCAAAATTGATTGCTTTAATAAGACATTTCTTAACTTATTACATTTACATACTTCAAACTTTGTTCCTTCTAAATTTGCTGACAAACTTCTTAAGAAGCAGAAAATTGTACTCAACCATTTTCAAAAGTGCCATATTAAAAATCCTGGGAAAATTTTCATGAAAAAACGAAGAATTCAGGCCTTAAGAGCGCTCGAGCAGAAATTGCATAATATTTTTCACAATTTGTTCACCTTACCTCGTTCACAATTAGCCATGAGCAATTAAGTATAAGTGCAAGTTCTAAAATTTAAAGGTATTGACAGAATTTTAAAAATGTTATGTTTCAAGTTGCTATTATTCTCAAAAAAAGTCCTTTTCTGCCAATTCACGGTGATAAGTTTGCAACGAAATTCCCAATAATTGGAGGTAACTGTAGACGGTTTTTGTTAGAGACATAATTAAATATTAATACCATTTCTTTAAAATCAATGAACTCATAAAAAAATCGACTCGACCTCACCAAGGATTGGAAAGTGGTTGAAGTCCTGCACCGCTACTACAGTGTAATGGGTCTTCCACAGTTCTTGGCTTTTTTGATAAATGTCGCGTGCTTGAAAATTTCTAATTTCCGCGCTAATTTGACGGGGACGTAATTAAGATTGAGTCCTTAAACGAGGAAATAGCAGCTTCACAGTCTTTCCTGTCACTTAATTATCCAGACGATTGACAACATCACATTTTGCAATCAATCAGGTGAACTACACTGGGCGCCGCGTAATTGCAGAAAGTTTGATGTTAAGTGCCAAGAAATGATTCGGAAGGGTCCTTACGAACAAGACACTTCTTTTTGAGAACACATTTTTCCAATTATCATGATCGGGGTTTTTCAAATAATTAATGATGAAATTGCTTTTGATGCGAAATTGCGAAATGATGGTACGATTGCAGTTGACAGGTGAAGGAGTATGGTACAAAATTTAATGTTTTCGTTTGCTCCTTTTTATCGAAAACACTACTCTACAAAATTGGACTCACTTTTTGTTTATCTGACTTTTTAAATGTTTTTTTCTTAATTTGATAGTGCTGATCACGAATATCATATTTGTTTTACTGAAATGTCGATATTTAAAAAAAAAAATCAAAATATACATTTTTTTTTTATATTTGCAATTTACACTAGTATCACCATTCGTAACGCATATAATGGACAAAAGTAATACAAAATAATAAGGAAATACATAACTATACATGTCACAGAATCTATATACTAATAGAATTTAATTACAAAACAATCAAAAATGAACAGAACTAGTAAATTTTCTTTTATAAGGACTAGATGAACCACTGCGAACTAGGCCCCAGATGTAGTCTCCCATTAAGCCAGCATCACATCGGCCTTGGTACCTTTTTTCTATTGTTAGGATATCCTGGTGGAAGCGTTCACCATGTTCTTCACTGACATGTCCCAAATTAGGCCGAAAAAATTCTAAATGAGAATGCAAGTAATGCAATTTTATCGACATTTTGCATCCCAGTAGTCGATAGTTTTCAATTAACAATATAACTATTTCTTCATAGTTGTCTCTTTTTTGTTGAACGGGTTGAACGGCAACTACCACAGGAGACATGGGGAGCCCAATATTTTTCAAAATTTCCAACTGGCATTCCAAAATAGTGTTTGTACGTTGTGCAGAACTTTGTTCCAGGTAAAATTACGTGCTTCACTTGTTTAGCGCTTATATAGAAACAAAAAACATAGCAAAAAGAGTCGGTTGGAAGCTTGAAATGCTTTGCAGTTGTCATTTTCGCAAAAAACCGATAATAAAATATAAAACACGCACTACAGTTCACATATAAGGTTTTTTTTTTTAAATATAAAAATAGTCCTTTTTTCAAAATCTTAACTCCCTTATCTATAAACACAACGCTGATTTTTCTCTACTTCTGCCAACATTAGATGAAAAACAGTTATCTAGGTATTGAAAGAGTTCCTTTTATATCCCTTTTTCATGCAAGTTTCAAACAGGTTGAAGAAAGGGGTGGGGAGGAAAGTGTCAATCTCAAAATATTGCTTCATTCATTCAAGTTTTGCAAAGGTTGAACAATGGGTGGGGGTGGGGTAGTGTTATTCATTTAAGTTTCGCACAGGTTCAAGAAGGGGTGGGGAGGAAGGTGTTAAGTTAAAATTATTCCTTTATTCATTCAAGGGGTGAGGAGGAAAAGCAGGTGCAAATTTCATGATCGAATTTTGTACTGCCTTTTTGAAAACCAAAATCACTCGGTATTTTCCAAAATATTACTATTTAAAAAAAACCAATGTCATATTCGTGTTCAGCATGCTAATTTCATTCAGGAATGATGAAAAAATTAACATAAACAATTTTTTGTCGAGTAGTGAAATTAAACACAAAATGATTGTGCAACAGAAAATTTTTGCACTGAACAAATATTGAGAAACAGTTTAGCAATTTATCAGGTTGTCCTTTTGTACGGAATGCGATTAATTCGCTTGTCAATTTACACATGTCCGGCATGGTTTTCTGTCCAGTATCAATTATCATCCACTGCAGGGATCAATATAATGCTTACATTCTGCTTTGGGGATGACAAAATCCTGGTTTGTCATTAACGGAATCAATTGCAATCGAGCTTTTCAAGTCTATTATCGTAAACATGAGTACGTGCATGTGTTAAATTAAATTGGGTTTCTCCGGTAACAGACAGATTTACTTGTATATTAGCACAATACAATATTATTGCCATGAAAGATAAATAATTAATTTGAAACGTTTCGATCAAATCAAATACAATTTAATACAGAGTCGGGTGCACAAGATGCTTAATTTGATGTAGAAATTAAAGTGTCTGAATGGAGGAGTGCTACAAAACAAATATTCTCGTTAAAAGTTTCCTTGTCTCTTTTTGTAAATTGTTATTTCATTTGAAGAGGATGAAAATGTCAAAATGGCGAAATAAAAGAAACTGACGCCTGTACGCCATTTTGATTGGATCTACTACAAATTTGTAGAAAATTTATATTTGCACCGTTAGGACATCTTGTATTTACCCACATTCAAAACCTTCAATCCATGGACATTTTCTGCCAATTAAGCACATATAAATTGTTAAAACAGCGAATTCATTAAAACTCATGTTCATTATATTGAGTAATTTCGATTACACTAGACTTTTTGTTGGAGACATATTAACTACATTAAAAATTCAAAATATGTTGCTGATCCTTTAAAAACCAATATACTTAAAAACTCGAAATATTTTGAATATCCACTAAACCCTAAGAAAACTCACTGAAAAGCACAAAATGGGCTCGAAATAATATTATTTTTCATTCCAATAACTGGAATACTATTTTTTTTTCTTGACAGCTGTTTTTCCCTCGGTTTTTCCCCCTTTTGATTCACATTTATTGATTCCCATAATTAAATTTCTTTGATCAATGAAAGAATTGCATTCGAATGAAGGCATTGTAAGTACTCTTTTGAGACTGCAGAATAATAAATTTGTTAATTGACAAATTCCATTCAGTTTTGTACTACCACAGATTCTCAATGGAGACCGTCAAACTGCCAGTGATATGCACAAAAAGTGAATGCGTCAAAATCAAGGATGCACAGGAAAGGAGAATTCCAATGCAAATAGACCATAAAAAAAGCAATAACGGTTAATAACGGAGATACGAGTACATTCTCTATGTGCACAGATTTGATTACAATTCTTATTTTTTCTTCCCTCCATGTACAGTACAAGTTATAGAGTGCATCTCATGGGACATTAAATCTTCTCCAAACAATAATGGCACTAATGACCTTTAAGCACATCTTCTAAATCGATTTTTGTGTTTGCCCGTTTCATCGTTCCCGAGACCCCGACCCCGCCAGCCAAAGCTCGCAGTGTGAATGAAGCAAATAAATACCTTGAAAGAAACCAACATTCCGCGTTACTTGACTGATGCTCACCAATCTACTCACAAAGGATCCATCCAGCACAACTGCGCTATGATTGCAGCACAAACATGAAGGAAGATGATTGTTTCCATCTGAACTCTGTTGAATTTGCGCGCCTTTTGATTGTGTAATTTAACAAAAAAAAAAAAAATCAAAATGAAAAAAAAAGATGGAGTTGTACCTTGAGAATAAAATTGAGAATTGGTGAAATTGTTGAAACATCCCCCGAAAGGATTCAACACCGCAAACCATACAGTTAAATCCATGAAAGGGGGAAACAGCCACTGCTTGATAGGTTCATTGATAGGCTCCATTCGTAAATTGCCAATGTTAAAAGCTGTGTAGGAAACCATTTTGCTGTTTAAGGACTACGAGTGGGCGGAAGAACGGTCGAGGCAATGCTTCTCCTTTTTTTCAGAGCTATATTCACATTATTTTCGCAGCTGAGGTACTTTGTGTGTAAAAGTGTAATTGCTCCATTCCCCCGCTACCCCCGGATCAACCTAAGTGAAGTGAGGGCAGAAGCTGTTTTTATTGATTAGTTTTAGTTGTCCTTCATGAGCGCTCCCAGCAAAACGAAGTCGAAGAGGGATCATTTGTCGTGGTAAAACATAATTACGTTTTTAAAGCGAAATCAACATTCAATGTTTTCTTTTTTCTGTTCTGTTTGGTTTTCTTTCTCATCTCTTGTTTTCTTTTGTTGTACGATGAAGTTACGTGTACTGAATCCATACAATCAATTATCAAGCATAGACATAGATAACATGAATTTGCATTGTCTCTTGCTCTCGTTCAAGGCGTGTACCACAAGGACTGTGGTGGTATTTCATACTCCCCTTCATTAAGAAACTAGGCGACGAAAAAAAATGCTGTTCAAACAACCAAATAAACACACTACTTAAAAATGTCATTAACAGATTTTACGTAACGGCCAAAGTGCTCATCAATTATGATTGTTTTATTTCCAGGACACTGCAGCAACATTGCTCGTCAGTCGTCGGTCGTCATTCTTTTCCTCGTTGCGTGAGAGCGTGTGTCCGTTTGGTTTTTTTTTTTATTGAAACCGTAATGGACGTGGTTTTATGATTTCTAATCTCCTTTATTCTCATCTCATAACGCTGAAATGTACCTTTATATGATCGCACATATTTATTTCATGATTCTTTTCAAACGTGAATAGTTCGGAAACAGGACATCCATTTCTGATAATTTATTATTGAAAGCCTGTGATAGGAGTAATTTTTGCCAATATTGCTCTCCATTTAGTACGTGATGCCTTCTAAATTTTCAACATTAATTTCTTCTGGAGTTCAACGTTTTGAAGCTACGTTACGGTTTCGTTATTTCGAAAATTATTTCACCTTCTAATTGGTTGAAATTATTCCGTAAATTTGACGTAAAAATCAAATACGGTTTTGTGGAATGCTTTATATTGACTTCATTTTCAAATTAATAAAATGTATATTGTTAACTTTAATAAAATAGTACATATACTATATACATATAAATATTTATATGCTAATTGTAAGATCTATCGAAATTGGAAACATCATATCCTTTAAACTAATTATAAACAGAATAAAGCAGAGAGAGCGTCCTTTTTTATTGATAGATATTCTTTGGTTCGCACGATCATAAATCATATTATGATTTTTTTTGAGAAATCATCATTTCACTTTTAGTTGTTCTTGTGTTTTGATTTCAATTATTTTTCTCAGTTTTTGAAAATTGAGCAATCTTTTATTAATTGAGAACTAAACGTGTTCTATAGAAGGATATCCGACGATCTAAGCCATGCAAGTTATCTGATATGATATCCCTCCAGAGTCAGAGAAAACAGTTGCTCTCTCTCTCTCTTTCTCTCTCAATTACTTGAATTGCTGTGATCGTGGAATATCCTTCCAAAGAAGATGTTAAATTCTTGCAAAGTAAAAGAAAATTACATCTTACATAACTTTTTAAGAACACAACGATTTTCTTATATTACGATTGAAAAACTTTTTTCATAGTTTTTTTACGTGAATTTATGAGTAACGTTTTTTTTTTTTTTGTGTAAAATCCAAAATCTACTGTCTACGAATTCTATTACTTTTTTGTAATAAAGAAAAAATAATTGAATCCGCTGGTAATTCGAAGATGGATTCATAAATGAGCAAATATTAACAGATAGTCAAGTACTGGTTGCCGGGGGTTGCAATATCTTTCACTAATGTGGGGGGTGTAAGAGCGTTCCTCGGGAAACTTTTTAAAATCAATTGATTAAAACTGCAGTTGAATACCTTTTGAAGTTTAAACAACAATAGTCAACTTATAAACATAAGAATAATGGGTATTTTATGCAGAATAATCGCATATATGCAGTTATGAGTTGGATATTGAATTATAAGCCTTCATTATCAACGCAATTTTTAATATGCCTTATAATTTAAAGAGAAAAAAAAACATAATCTTGAATTTTGGGGAGAGATTTCAGTCCGAAAGTCCCCCTTTAAATGCGCTACTGTACTGAAGTATTTATCTGCTTAACCCAAAATAAATTAAAGAAATATTTCCTTGAATGTTTTTATAAGTAGAAAATGTTTAAGGATTGCAAATCTCATTTGTAATGTGTGCATTTCCTTATTACATATAACTTCAATGCATACAGTTTTTGCGTTTTTTCACTCTTCTCAAATTTAATGTTTTGTCAAAAAAAACTACTAACTAATAGGAAAGTACCTTCGCTTTATAAAATATGCGAAATCCCTTTCAATTGCTCTTGAAAACCAGCTACCATGTCTCTGCGACTGCATATTCTTTATGCAATAAAATGAGGGAAGTATTTTAGTCTCCACTTCCGTTTGGAACATTTGACATAATGAGCAGTTAATGTGAATGGGCCTTAATCAAGTATTAATGGATGAAGTCGGCTTGAATATGCACGTTCTATTTAAAGCCCCATCCTGTTGCCTGGTCCAATTTTTAATATTTTAAGGAAATCATCAGGTTAATAACCTTCCTGGTCCGTCCTGGCACGTGTCGTGACAAGCTGCCATTAGAATGTGGAGTTGTTGTTTTTTTTTCTCTTGTTTGTGTTTGTATGAATGTCATGCTTAGAACTTCGGGCACAAAACATGGATGTCCTGGTGCCTCTTGCAATGGTGAATACCTTCTTGGAATACGAACGTGGGGCGAGGTGACTCCATTTTACTTTACTTTCACTTAAAGCTCGCAGGTTGATGGATGATGCATGATTGAATTATATTTTGTTCCATGCTTTATTGTATCTAAATTAAAATTCCTGTTTCTTTCATTATTTTATCAACCGACGAAAAACGGAGGAGGTTCTCAAGTCAATGTGTGGCTAAGTTTTATGTGTGACCACGCATAACTTTTTACTGTTGTGAGTAGTCAGATTTTGATGATTCTTTATTTATTGCATAGTGTATGCCGTCAATTCGGTCCCATGTAAATTTGAAAAAAAAAAATAAAATTCCACCATCAAGGGTATTAAGAAGGGGAAAATTGATTTTTTACTCACTGCATTTTTACCTGTTACGAGATGTTACCACGTACAACTTTTTAATGGGTTATCCGATTTCGATTATCTTTTTCTATTGCACTCGTAGTTTGTCAAATTAAAATTTGAAAAAAAAAAATCCCCCCCCCCCCCCCCCCCCCCCCCCAGGGTGGTATAGATAGACATATCACCCACTGAATTTTTACCTGTAAACGGATTCTACCACGCATAACTCTGTACCTCAAACGTAATTAGTAGATTTTAATAATAGTTAGTAGATTTTAGACACATAAAATAAAAAATAAAAGGTTTTTTTTAAAAAAATTAAACTTACGAAAAAAGAAATTGAGAAGTGAAAAATAAAAATGAACCTTTTGAGTTTTAATAACTAATCTTCTAAACTAATGTTTGTAACTAATTTTGAGTCGGCGCGCGCCTTTAATAGTGCCCATACACTTACCGGCCGCGGGCTGTCGTCCAGGCCTGACGGAGTGCCCGCCAGAAATATCAAATCATTTTAAAAACTTGGCCGTCCACAGTTCACAGTACATTTGACCAGGTCAGGGCCCAGTTCCATAGCATCGTCACCGTCAACGCCACCGTGAAAAGCGTTCGTGCCCATTTCGGGTACTCTTCGTGCTAAACAAACTTGTTGTTTGTATGGGAAAGAAAACCCGAAGACTCAAATTAATGTTGAGGGGAACGAAAAAGAGTAGGCCGTCAAGAGAGAATTTTCTTACTTTCCAAACTCTAATTAATAATAATAATTTACATATATAAATTAAAGTTTCTCATTAAAATAAACACATATTTTCAAAATCAATTATCAAAAGCCTTTCAACATTTCCGGAAAAAGTAAGTTAACGAAATCAAAATTAAATTTCTTCGATGTAATTGCTTCCCCTCATTCATATTTGTCATACGTCGTCGACCACTGTACATGCAGAAGGGTAGCAAGCAAAGAATATCTACAATAAGAAGGGTCACTCTACTGCAGAGATGGGCATGCAACCACAGTCTCAAAATGTGATTGTGTAAAAGCTCTTCAAAGCTCTCTCCGGCCTTTTTTACACTGTTAATTTTGGTGACGTCACCTGTCATGTAAAAGTGAAGCCACATGGCAAAATGACTTCAAATTTACAGTGTACCGAAAGCAAAGCGAAAAGAAGCATAGTCCTGCTCGCATGACGGCCGAATGATGCGCTCTCGACTTGCGATTGCTAGTGTACATATTCAAAGCTCTAAAAGCTGGAGTGGCCGCGGGCATAGGCCTGCCCATCATTCGGTCGCCGGCCGTCATGCGAGCAGGACTATGTTTCTTTGCACTTTGCTTTCAGGTACACTACAAATTTGAAGTCATTTTGCCATGTGGCTTCACTTTTACATGACAGGTGACGTCACCAAAATTAACAGTGTATAAAAAGCAGGAGAGAGCTTTGAAAAGCTTTCACACAATCACATTTTGAGACTGTGGTTGCATGCCCATCCCTGACTTAAAGCATCGCGAGCGGAACTTAAAGCGTCGCGAGCGGAACTTTAAAGTTTCGCGCGCAGAACTTTAAAGTTTCGCGCGCAGAACTTAAAGTTCTGTGTTGCTTACGAGCACTCATTGGTTGAAACGTGACGCCTACATTTCCTTTCCCTTTTCACAAAGTGTAATTCACTTGCCATCTATTTCTATGACGCTTGCTGTACACAATCGCAACTCGAAACGTGCACAGACATTTGTGACCCTTCTTATTGTAGATATTCTTTGGTAGCAAGCATCGGAAAACAGGTTTAATATGAGGGGAATCAGACTCGCAGATGAAAGTAAAATACTGACAGTCGTCGTTATGATTTGCTCAACTTTGCTCTCTCAAGAACATTTGCTTGGGCCGAAGACTACCCGAATGAGCACGAACGTTTTGACGGCCTGACGGCCAACGGTGCTATGGGACTGGGCCCTTAGTCTTGGAAAACAGTTCGCGGCCGGTAAGTGTATGTGCACTATTAAAGCCACTCGCAGAGTCAAAATTAGTTACATACATTAGTTTAGAAGATTAGTTATTAAAACTCAAAAGGTTCATTTTTATTTTTCACTTTTCAGTTTCTTTTTTCGTCCATTCAATATTTTGTTAAATAGTTTTTTTTTTATTTTAGTGAGTTCGTTTTTGTCCAATGTCATTTTTAAATTATAATACACAATTACACTATTACAGAACACAAGGCGTACTTTGGAAAATAGCATACCATGAAAATTTAATCCCATGATTGCTATTGAAATCACTTTTTCAGGAATAAAAAGTTCCCTCTTCTGATTCAAACGTCTTGTCCCACTTTTACGACTTATCCAGGTTTCTTCTTCTTTTTTTTTCTTTTTGGAAAAGTCTTATTATGTCTCCACAACAAATGCATATTCAGTCCCTATTGAAATAAAGACAGTCAGTTGAAAAGTTCTCTAGACTACTTTACTAAGTTTGCATTTTGGAGTAATTTAATCGTCTGAGTAAAACGGATTTGTGTCCTTGCTGCTCCTCTGCTCACTTCCAATACGTTTACTCCGTTTTAGATATAGACTTGACAAATTCAATACGTAAAAACTTCTACAGATCTTACAAAAAAAAAAAAAAAAAAAGAATTTAATTTCTGGCCTTGGATGGAAACTAACGAAAAAGTTTTTCGAAAATAAAAACAAAAATTTTGTATTTTACATTTTGAATTTACTTTTAATTTTGTATAAGTCGACATTTTTCATTCAAAGTATGTTTTGTATTGATTATGATTAAAAATATTTTCATGTTATATTTATATTTTCAGAGATGTTTTGAAAAACATATGCACTTTCACTTTGTAACTCCAATGGTGTGAAAATGAAAAAAAAATTTAGGTTCAAAATTGAATTGATTACAGTTATTTTAGTGTTGTTTCAATTTAAGTAATTTCAAAAATAAAGTTAACAATACAGTAAACAAATTTTGACTTTCCTTTTAATTTTGTACATGCGGACATTTTTCATTCAAAGTATGTTTTGTATTGATTATGATTAAAAATATTTTCATGTTATATTTATATTTTCAGAGATGTTTTGAAAAACATATGCACTTTCACTTTGTAACACCAATGGTGTGAAAATAAAAAAAAATTTATGTTCAAAATTGAATTGATTACAGTTATTTTAGTGTTGTTTCAATTTAAATAATTTCAAAAAGAAAGTTAACAATAGAGTAAACAAATTTTGACTTTCTTTTTAATTTTGTACATGCGGACATTTTTCATTCAAAGTATGTTTTGTATTGATTATGATTAAAAATATTTTCATGTTATATTTATATTTTCAGAGATGTTTTGAAAAACATATGCACTTTCACTTTGTAACTCCAATGGTGTGAAATTAAAAAAAAAAATTAGGTTCAAAATTGAATTGATTACAGTTAATTTAGTGTTGTTTCAATTTAAATGATTTCAAAAAGAAAGTTAACAATAGAGTAAACAAATTTTGACAATTTAAAAAAAAAAAAAACATTTAATTCATACGTAGCACTATTTCAGAAATTATTTTAATTATTATGGAACAGGATGTCAAATTCTCATTTTTAAAGCTACACAAAATTGGTATTTCCATAAACAATTTCAATGTCATTCATAATTTGGAGACTTTGATTTAGAATTTAAGTGCCCAAGGGCATGCTTCGAACGATAACGATACAAACGGCGCATACTGCTTGTACCTAATGTCCTGTAAACAAGAAAAGTTAAATTAAAACCTTCAGCTATACTTTTTTCCAAACCTTGACAATATCAGTTGACATTCCCGGCAATTCGAACAATTCGCCTATTCCCAATTCTGCATGTAGTGGGTTGAACCCTTGTGCGTAGATGGCACAAGGGAATTTGGTTCCCCTTGCTTTGATTCGCTGTGCTATTTTGAAAAAATCTTCATTTGTGATTTTATAATTTTCTGAAACATCGAGCTCCATAATTCCTGTTGGTTTTTCGAACAACTCCATAAGGGCTCTAGGCTTGCAACAAGGTAGGCACAAAAACTCCAATTGTTCCATGTTACCAAATCTTGGAATGAATGCATCAGGTATAAAGGTATATAAAATAAGTTTTTTCAATTTTTTTAATTTTAAAATGTTCTCAAGGTCATTGTTGGACAACTTAACAGATACCAACGTGAGACTTTCCATTTTCTCCGATTTACTCTTAACTAAATCTTCGAAAAAGTTCGTAGTTAATGTCTGATTCATGGTATATATAGTTAACGCCTTTAGATGTTCCAGTTGCGTTATTTTATTCATTTTATATTTATTACATCGGGGACTAATTGTCAGCTCTTCCAATTTTTGCAGCTTTAAGACCTTATCTAACCAACCGGCCTTGTATAAATTAGAACAGAATGCTATGTTCAGCGACTTCAATTTTCCCTTTTCACAAATACTGTTAAAGAAACGTGATTCAATTTTCCAACAATTTTTCAAGTTTAAGTGGACCAATTTGTTGAAGCAATTTAAGTATATTCCAGTTATTTTCCTGTTCTCCGAGAAGTCAATAAACTCGATGTTTTGTAAGCGAACAAAAAGGCGGATGTCGTCGTCACTAATGTTACAATTTGATAGTGTGATGCTTTCTAAATATTGCAACCTTATTGCGATCGCGTTGTAATATGTAGTGAGATCCTGTAGTAAATAGTTAGGTGGCCTAAGGTCTACTATTTGGAGTTCACGTAAATTTACGCAATTTAGTGCTATTATTCTTAAATGGTGAATACTGCACCACCAACAATACCCTTTCGTGAGCGAAATTACGATTTTATTCCAGTGATGTCCTGCTTTAATCAAAATCACTTCAACTTGATGTAAGGTTAGTTCTTCGTCGGAAAGTATTAACGATTTTTTGTTGCGAAATATTATTTGTAAGATTCTACCGAACCATATGCAAGTTTCTGATAGGTTGATTGCTGCGCTCAATGAGAGGAATTTGCACAAATGCTCAAGGCAGTCGTCATTCAGTCGGAGCAAATCTGACATATTCTAGCCGCTGATGTAATGTTTTGTACGAGTAAGGCTCTAGAAAGATAGAGAAACTCTGACAATTAGTAATAATAACACAAGCAATAGTGAAAGAACGATAAGTAAAGGAGATGGAATCGTTCAAAGATCATTAATTACGGTTGGTTGACGAAACCCCAACAGTATAGGTTATGTTAACCACGCGAGATTTTCCAAACTTGCAGGTACGCAATTCTATCAGCTAAAAGCAGTATGTAAGCAATAATTACAACTTACAAGATTCAACTTTAAATTCTCTCCGATCCTTGATCCTTCACAATCACAGTTTAGTTAATCAGTTCCATAACAAGCAAAGAACGCTTCACTAACTAGCATTTAGCAATCGCAAAAATCACATGTGATATATATATCACCCAAAAAAATATCACTGAACTGAAAGTCGAATGAAAAGTAGAGTAGATCTAGCAAGAGCGCGTTCAAAAACTGAACTATAGTTAACTATAGTCAACTATACTTGTAGTAACCTGTGGTCGTTCAAAAACTCGTGGGTGAACTACAACATAACTATGAGCATAACTATTTGTCGTTCAAAAACTCCTGTGGTAAGGCATAAATTTTGCAGAAAAAAAGACGTCATACAGTATAACTACGGCTTACACCCGCAGTTAACTATAAAAAAAATTGTTGAGCGCGCTCTAAGTAGAGCAGTACTAGTGTAATCAAAAGTAGTAGGTAAATGCTTGTACAACAGCAGTACTAGTTTGAACTTTGAATTTATTTTCAGTTTTGAATGCCACAGTTACTAAACTTTCAGTTTTTGAGTAATTTTTAGTCCGTACATTGCTGTATATCGATATCGACATCAGATATTCTAATCATGTCGATGTTGACATCAGATATTCAATGATCAGGAGAGCGTTTCAGCATCTGTAGAGTTCAAACCTTGTTGGACAATTTCCTTCCTCAGTGTTTTAATTTCATCTGTCAAATGTCACCTTGCTCTTCACAAAGGAACAGTCTGGAACTGGAGCCTATCTGAAATAAATTCATTCCCACTTGGAGCGCGTTCAAAAATCTTACTATAGTCAACTATAGTAAACTTTGGTCGTTCAAAACTCTGTGGTTTAGTACAATATAACTATGAGTATAACTATTTTGCGTTCAAAAATTGCCGTAGTTAACTATCTCCTAAAAAAACAGCTGTAACAGGATAAAGATAGTTAAAAAATTATAAAATATAATTTTTTTAAAACAAATTCAAGTTATTGTTTTAAGTTTCTGTTTTTTAACAGATATCTCCTAATTAACTACGAGTCGTTCAAAAACTCCCTAAATCATAATTTCTGTACTAAAATGACGTTTTGCAGCACGTAATAGGTTACTACGTACTAGGTAGTTGACTATGGTAAAGTTTCTGAACGCGCTCTTGCTCGCAACCATGTGTTTTTGACAGCAAAAGCGTACTGATAAAAAATTAACAATGGGAACATCTGGAAGTGGAGTGTAGTTTCAAGTTTGCTACTTTGTGTCGCCCAGAGAGAAGGCTTTCTTACAGTGTTTTAGCGAATTTTGCATATAAAATAAATATTGCATTCATTATGAAGAAATTCTCAAAGAAGATTAATCATGAAAACTCAGTTTGGGAAGAAGATAAGTTGCCAGTGGTGTATTCTTCGATTACGGGGTCAAATTCTGTTCGTTTGAGAAGCTCCATCCTTATGATACTGCTAAAGGATATCACATAAGGCAGGTATAGAACGTTTTTTTTTTTTTAATATATTGTGGCTTAGTTGATATCAGGTGTGTTACAATTTCAGTAGTTTCTACGCGGTAAACCAGAGTTATGCTGTATAACGTCATTTTAGTACAGAATTTATGCTTTACTACGAGAGTTTCTGAACTCCTTGTCTTTTTCCCTCGCGATCGAAGTGATTTCTGTCAAATTTAGCGTTAGAATTAGTGTAGAAATATGTTGGTTAATTTTTTCAAGAAAAATTTTATTTTCATTAGCATTATTCAAAAAATTACTTAAATTTGTTTAATATGTATTTTTGAGTTTTATATCTAGTTTACCCTTTTACAGCTTTTAAACTTTTAAGTTGAGTTGTCAAACAGTTTCTTCTTCTTTCTGTCTGTCATTCGAATTCCTACTACAGGCTATAGTCAGCTCCTGAGTATTTTTAAAATTTATATACAAGATAGTTAACTACGAGAGTTTTTGAACGAAAAATAGTTTCCTCATGGTTATGTTAGTTAACTGTAGTTGAGGTTTTGAACGCGTTCCAGATAGTTTCACCCAGGGGTGTACCCAGGATTTTTTTTCGGTTGGGGGGGGGGGGGGGGGGGGTACTGGCTTGTAAAAGGGATGGTCTGTATCCTTCCGGAAATTAATTTTTTTAAAACAAATTATTATATTATTATATTCTATTATATATAGTTCCCTGGTCGTTAGGGGGGGGGGGGGGGGGGGGGGTTAATTACAAATATTGAAACGATCTTCTGTTTATAGCTTGATTTCTGATTATTATATTAGAAATTTGATACACGATTTTCAGCTTGTCTCTATTATCCAAATTATTTATTTCATTTGCTAATACATTTTCCTCTTTAGTTAATTTGATTTGTTTTCATATAATACACCTTACCATTTTAAAATCAATTCAACTGCGGTTTTTTCATGTACTGCACAAAATAATATGAATTTATTATAGACTCTGTAAATAAAGTCGACCGATTACAGTTAATTTCATTAGCAACATCTATTTGAAAATTCATAAATTTTCCAACTATTGAACGTAGTGAATTTTTATAATATTTTAATGGAACTCGTAATTGCATGTTTTCAATAATTTGATGACTTCAACTAAATTGAATTTATTTTTAGTGAAAATATCCCATTTGATGAACCAATCCAATGAAGAGTGTTGTTAATGTAATTTACAACTAATTAAAATTATATTACTTTGTATTTAAATTTTATTTCAACATCAAATTACGTTATTCGTCCATAAAATATGTTATTGATTAAAGTTAATTGAGTTGTACATAAATACGTGCAAAGGTTCATAGGTTTTCAAGTAATTAAAATATTTTATTGGCTAGTAAAATGTGAATATATAAAAATCAATTTATGGTTAACAAAAGCATGAGATGAAATTCCGAAGTTTTCGATGAAAATTTATAAAGAAAATCTCAGCGAAAAATGAAGTAGCAAGTTGCGATGTAAGCGAAAAATTAGCGATTCTGGCGAATCCTTAATCGGTACTCTTTCTACATTATTAATTTTAAAAGTGAAATTTTCGTCAAAGGATCAAAATCCCCCAAAAATTAAATTTCACTTTGATACGAAACCAACAAATGGCACAGCGACACCAGAACTCCAGCTGAAAAGTTTCAAAAATAAGGCATTCTCTTTATCCATGAATATACAATATATAACAGTACATATTTATTTGTATCGGGTAAAATGGAACAGCACTGCTGAGGGTGGCTTAACACTATTTCTTAATTTAAGAACGCTTTTCGTCATTAAGCCTGCTCGTCAAGTTCATGCGCTCGTTCAGGCAGCGAACCCAAAATAAAAGTAATGGAGGATTGGTGGCTCCCATTGCATAAAGATATTAAAAAAGCTCAATGAAGGGACGAGACGGAAGCTTGCCAGGCAGACGTCCTTGTCAACTGGGTCCTTCACAATACATAGACGAAACTGGAGCAGTCCTGGCTTGTTGCAGATCCTATAGCAGGCAACCTTGACATCTTATTCTAATTTCTCACGAAAATACTTCCTTGTGTGATGGATTGCGTTTCTACGCATCTTTGCTCACTAAAACGAGAAGGACGAATGAGTGGAAAAACATTTTCTACGAAATAAAAATCCAATGGAAAAGAGAAAGAAAAAAAATATCACACTTTTGAATGCACAGCACTAAAACTACGGAAGAAATTGAATGAATTTTGGTCATCGCAAATAGCCATGTTTGTTGAAAATGAAATGAGCAAGTGAATTGGACGACTCAATGGTCCTACAACCGCTACAAGCCGATATCCTGCCGTTATGAGTTCGGAGACCCCATTAAAGTCTCTCAATCGCACAATAATGAGCACCTGAAAAGGGCTTTGAGTGTTTTGTGGAAAAATCAAGTAAATCACGACATTTACGGGAACCACCACCTGTTTCAAGGTATACCACATTAAAGTGACATCAGCAAACGGAAATTAATAAGCACAACTATGCTTAGATACGATGACCCACAATCGGGGAATTCCCGTCTTTTAATTATTTCCGACGGGGGTGATGGAGTGCAGTCGTCCTTTTAGGATCTTCGACTCAAATTTAAAGTGCGACGGATTAATGAGGAGTCCACGTGGCATGAAAAACCAAAATATCATCGAGCTAAAACTTGAATTACATTTCAAGTTCATATTGCAACATCCTTTAGATTTCCTTGTCGCCATTTTGAATTCATGCTAACGATCTTTAATGTTATTCTAGCACAATTTTAATACCAAATATTCTCTAATTAAATGGTAATTTTAGTGCTAATCAAATTTTTTTTTCTGCTCTATATTTGTACGATTAAAAAAAATGTTATTATTTTTGCGTCTTCTTCTTATCGTTAAAAACTTGTATTGATTAGAAAAATTCACGTGCGTTGATATGTTCAGTTCAACAAAGTATACAAAATTCCTTTTATTGTTTTTATTGTTAGCAATAATAATTGATTATATAGCTGCCTTCTGCAAACTCATTGAATGCGAATCAAAAAGTTTTGAAGATAATTTTTTATGCAATATGAATTTCACTTTAATATTATTATTTTTTATTATAGAATGCTCTTTCGTTTAATACCTGGAAAGCATTTTTTGTAATTCTATAAAACTTGTACTTTAGGTACTCTATTTATATTTTCTAGCATATTAGAAAATCTCCACATTGTTGAGCATCAAAATTGTTGTTCAAAAACAAGACCAGAACAAAGAAAAAGACAAACTCTCCGGACATGCATCCCACCAGAGAAATAGGTCCATGCCGCTATTACGGAGAAAGCATATAATAGAGACGAGCACAGATTGTTTAAAAAGTTGAATCCTGGCAATTTAATCCACTTTGGAAAAATTGCTTCGGAATTCGTACTACAAAACTTTTTCACGCTTTTAAGCAAATTGGCCTGAAAGATAATCGTATCGAACATCTAAAAACAAATCACTGAAAATATTTGCACAAATCCGGGATACCGCCAGGTTCGATGCCTGAGCCTTTTTTTACTTTTTATTGCACGAGATGTCGGAAAGTTTTTATTTTCTAAATTTGCAACAATTAATCAATTTAAAATTGTGAATTGTCGGAAGAGGTGCGGGACCTCAATGGAGCCCAACTTTACCCCTAAGGCGGTGGTAATACTTTGGACATTGGCCAAGCGATTATGAATGGCTGTGGGAGCATTTGAAGCAGTCGAGAGAAAGATCTGAGTCATCTGTCATGCAAAATAAATGACAGAAGTGGGTGATTGCATCCCTGAACCCGATCGCAAAACTTTTTAATAAAACTTTCCAGGATTAACACGATGTGTGTGTGTGTGTGTGTGTGTGCAGACAACATTGGGCGGGATGAAACTCCGCAAATCCCTGGCACCCGAAAGGTCAAAAATTTGCTACAGTAGCAATACGAAGGGATTCCTGAAGTGGTCCAAAAATTTGCTTGGATCAAAATTTATTGGAAAAAATTCTTAGAGCACATTTTTTCGATTTCCGCTGGCCTCTTTTTTCTTTTCTTTGGGTAATAATGAAGTGTGGCAAAAGCTTATTTAAATATTTATTTAATTCTTGTGATTCAGCAAAATAAAATCCTACCCGAATCAGGGTGTGTATGCGAGGAGAACCTTATTAAAGATTGATATAATGAAGTGAATAAAAGGTTTAATAACGAAATTGTCCCTTGTCGGTGTCGCAGATTTTCGAGGTATTAATAATTCAGAAAATTGTCCTCGTTTCAGTGAACATACTGTATCGAATTGGTATAGAATTATACTCGGTAGAGTGAGAGAATGAAATTACATATGTGAAGGTATAGGTTATGTTAAGAACAAGAAAAAAGATCAGTTGAGTTGGAATTGAAGTGTTGAGAGCTGGACATGTTTAGTAGAGTAAACAAAAAGCCTTGTTTTCTTTACCCGATTATACACATTCCAAAAAAACTCACATTCATCAGTCAAAAATGATTTTTTTTAATTCATCTATATTAACTTCGCGAAAACTTGATTGTTTGTTTATTTGTGTATTTGTGCTGTTAAGGCAAATCTTTCAACGGCTAATTACCACACTTCGAGTCATCCAATCAAGCTAAAACTTTACAGATAGATTAATTTTTATCTCGTTATCTCAGAAGAAACGGATAAAATCTAATAATAATGAAGAAATGAGCGCGGTCTGCATTATCATAAAATTAAGTCATCTTGTCTTGTTTTTTAATTAATTTTAATTGTCACAATTTTGAAAATACTATGTACAATGTAGATTATTTATAGTGAAAAACATATTGTTTTTACTAATTGTTTTTTTTTTTTTTTTTTTTTTTTTTTTTTTGTAAACAAAACAGTGATACCAAAGGAAAAGCAAAAGACAAAATTTCAAGTTCAGTTATAATCCTCTCGACCTTCACAAGATGTTTTCATTGAGCTTCATGCAGTATTTTTTGTATACTAGGATACTTTCATACGTCACTAATTTAATTGGCTTTCACTTAAATCCGGCCCAATTAGAAAAATACAGAAAAATACGAATGTTTTCTAACGAACAACATTTGGAACATAGGCATCTTGAAAAATTTTTGTCCTTCTAGTTTTAGATGATGTGTCATGGGCGGTTTGTGGAGCACGCCAAACAAAACTGCAAAGTTTCTTTTCTGCTGTCCACAATTGACATACAGTAGAAGAAGAAGAAAAGTAAAAATATAACAAAACAAATTCACTTTGTAGACCGTTAGAGGAGCCATTTCATTTTACCAGACATGTTGATAGACAGGAAAGAGTCGCGTGAAAGGAGAAAATGTGATTTCAAGGACATGCAACGGCCATTAAGCATGATGGAGTTTATAGTGCGGCAAGCAGCAAGCATACACAACACGATATACATGCTAAGTTAGCATTTTATTAATGAACTTCTAAGTTCACCTTCAAAGTTAGTAATTTCTATACAAGCATTTTGCTTTTGTGCCTAGAGCTCTTACTTGATT
Organism: Leptogaster cylindrica; assembly: GCA_963082835.1. Taxonomy (NCBI): domain Eukaryota; kingdom Metazoa; phylum Arthropoda; class Insecta; order Diptera; family Asilidae; genus Leptogaster; species Leptogaster cylindrica. Next base: position 3,582,360 of record OY720108.1, on the reverse strand, counting down.
AAATATTTTCAGTTTCTCATTTAGTTTATCAGCTTTTAATATGAATTGAATTTATCTGATTAAAAACAGTCCTAAAATGAATGTATTTGTACGCAATTATCGAATTTCACAAACATACTTCAATCGGATTTTCTTAGAAGTTTTGTATCAATAAAATTATAGATTCCATTGTTGTACCATCATAAAATTTGGTTACAAATAATGGACTAGTGTGTAAATAATATATTTGTTTTTCACAAAAATTCAAATAAATACTGTTGACATTTTCAAAAAACAAAAATTTGGCGATTTTAGGAAAATACAAAATATGTTTACAATAATATTATCATGTTGTATAGCAAAGCAAAGGTGCCTAAAAAAAATTTTTTTTTTTTTTGTCTTATTTATTTGCAATCTATTTATACAATATTCAGCAAATTCTTTAAATACGTAGTTACTTAACCTAATTTATTGAGCTCCAGCGAGCACAATAAAAACTATGTACACAATTACATTTTTAACATACTACGTATTATGCTAAGATAAATAATAACTTCATTTTCTATAAGGTAGGTCCAATATGTGATGTCTTTTGAGTCTTCTAATTTCATTGCTTTAGTCAAGAAGGCAAATAGCTAGTACATTGTTGTGATAACTGAGCCTTTGAAAATATTTCGTGCTGAAGCTGCTTATCTCATCTTTGACTGTAGGTATTTTGAGATCTGTATGGATTTGTTTGTTTGTGACGTACCATGGTGCGTTTACTATTTGCCGTAGGGTTTTCGATTGATACCTTTGTAATATTTCAATATTGGAGTTGCTTGATGTGCCCCATAGTTGAATACCATAAGTCCAGATCGGTTTGAGCATTGTTTTATAGATTAGCACTTTATTTTTAAGGGTTAATTCAGATGTATGCCCTAGAAGCCAGTGCATTTTTTTGGTGGAAATAATTGCTGTGTCATCAGCATATGTGGCTGTGGTAACATGTTCAGTAGTTGGCATGTCCGCTGTATAAATTGTATATAGTACTGGCCCTAGTACACTACCCTGTGGTACTCCTGCCATTATTTGGTTGATTTCAGAGGTTTCATCGTCTACCTTTACGTAGAAACAGCGTTCTTCTAAGTATGATTTAAGTATCATGTAGAACGGTGCCGGGAGTAGTTTCTTTAACTTGTAGAGGAGTCCTTGGTGCCAGACTCTGTCGAATGCTTGTTGTACGTCCAGAAATACAGCTGAGCAGTATCTCTTCCTTTCTAATGAGTCCCGTATTACGCTGACAACACGGTGGCATTGTTCTGGCGTTGCATGTTTTTTTCGAAAGCCAAATTGATGGTCAGGGATAACAAGATTTTGTTCTAGTACTGGTAGCAATCTTCGCAAGAATATTTTTTCAAATACCTTCTAGAAAGTAGTCAGTAAACTTATAGGTCTGTACGAAGTGACCGCGTTTTCCGGTTTATTGGGTTTGGGCACCATGATAATTTCTGCGCATTTCCATTGGGATGGGAAATGATTCAATCTGAGTATAGTGTTGTATAGCAGGGTGAGGAATATTATACTTTTCCTTGATAATGATTTGACAACTTTTGCATCAATTTTGTCATATCCTGGGCTTTTTGTGTTATTCAATTTTGTTATTTGCCAGTGGACTTCATTTGGTGAGATATGTTTAATTGGTAAATCCATTTGACATGGTACATCTAGGAAATCTATTATCTCGTCTGGTGAATCATTTACTCTGAACGGTTGAAATGTTTGTTCTAGGTATGCTGAGAAAGTGTTAGCTTTGCTATGGTTAGACCTGCACCATGAGCCATTATGATCTTGTATCGGGACATTTCTTTTTGTTGCCCGTTTTAAGTATTTAGTAGCTCTCCAAAGACTGTGATCATTAGTTTTGGAACTATCCAGATTTTTCAGAAATTCTCCGACTTTATCATTTTTGTATTCATGGAGCTTGCGCTTGAGCTGATTTGCCGCTCTGTTGTAGTTTGTCCTATCTCGTGGATTTCTATTTGTTTGCCAAATTCTCCTAAGTCTTCTTTTGTTTCTTATTAATATCCTTATTTCCGTAGAGATCTCGAGGTTATACTCATTTCTCTGAGTTTCTGCTCTTGGGGTTGATAAGGTAGCCGCTTCGTGAATTAAGTTAGTAAAATTTTCCACAGCTCTGTCCAGTTCATCTCCGTCCTTCAATGATATGTTAAGTGTGATGTTTTTATCTAACCAGTATTGGAAGGAATCAATGTCAGTTTTTGATGTAATTATCTTGCTTATATTTGCTTTCTTTTGTAGAGTCGTGCTGTAGTTAGCGATAATTGGGCAATGATCGGAGCTTAGATCATCATTGTCAGTTATATCTAGGCAATGACTTGAGATCCCAGCGTATACGAAGAAGTCAAGCAGGTTAGGAATTTTCTGCGGGTCAGTTGGCCAATATGTTGGTCTCCCAGTGGATAAGGCAGTATAATGATTTTTTATTAGACATTTGTATAACTCTCTGCCCTTTGGATTTATAAGCCTTGAACCCCACCATGGGTGTTTGGCATTGAAGTCACCGCCTACTATAAATTTTGTACCGAGTTTATCAAAGAAAGCTTCATATTGCTGGCATGTAACCCTGTACCTTGATGGAAAATATATCGCGAATATTGATACGTCGCTGTTGTTACATTTAATTTTTACGCCGGCAGCTTGAAGATGTGGTTTCCTTATTTCATCTACGACTTCGTATTTTATAGAGGATTTGATTAGAATTGCCGCTCCTGCATGGGCTCTCTCATCTGGATGGTTAGCTGAAACAGTGTCGAATCTTACAATTTTGAAGTATGATCTGGCAGTAAAATGGGTCTCCGAGACTAAAAGAATGTCAATATAGTTTGTTTTCAAGAATATTTCGATTTCTTGTTTATGGTTAGAAATTCCGTTGGCGTTCCATGTTGCAATTCTTAAGTCTAATTGCATAATTTGCTAAGTAAGACGGACATCATATTCATAAGATTTGTTGTTAATTCAATTTGTTTATTTACCATAATTTCTATCTTCTTTAACAGGTTGAATTCATCATTATTATTATTTTGTGCTATTTCTGAGTATGTTTTATTTACAACATTATTATTTCTATTTGCGTTGATTGGGTTAATGGTATTTGCATTTATAGCTGGGTATTCTCGCTCGTTCATTATTGGGAGAGCTTGGCGATAGTTTAATTGTCTATTGTTATTTGCAGTTTTTTTGTTCACGAGTTCTTGGTAAATTTTGCATCCTTTGTAACTAGCAGTGTGATTCTGCAGGCAATGTACACAGGTGGGTGGGGTGGTATTATCTTTTTTACATTCGGCGGAAGGGTGATTGCATCCACATTTTACACATCTGTAGGGTTTGTTACAATAAGTTTTTGTGTGGCCAAATTGTTGACAGCGGTAACATTGAGCTATATCTGTATTTTTAAGGGGTGGTTCAACTTTTATAATTGCATTATTTATGTGTTTTAGGTCGTATATAGTTTTATTATTTGTGCTTGGATTCAGATCCACAAAAAACATCGACAAAGGTAGTTTAGTCAAACGGCTTTTAACGTTAATTATGTTTCTTACTTCATGTCCTAGTGATTGCAGTTCAGTCTTAATGTCTTCTACTGGTGTTGAATGATGCAGGCCTTTAATTACAACTCTGTACGCTCGTTCTTGCTTGATTTGATACGTATGAAAATTTTTTTTGCTTCTTTCTAAATGCTTAACAGTTTTCCTATATGAGTCTATAGTTTTTATCATTAGTCTAATTTGTCCGTCTTTCAACGATTTATAATAAAATTCATTACTGGGTATTATGTTAGAAATATCTTTTGCCATTTTTTTTACCTCAGTAACGTTTGGGATGTATATTGGAGGCGGCTTTGGAGCAGCGGTTTCGTCTGTGTGATCTGTTGAGCAATCATCTTCAGCAGTGAGGTCTGCGAATTTGTTACTGGATGTTGCAGCTTTTGATTCACGTGGTGATGTGGTTCTTTTTTTCTTTTGGATGCTTTGGGATCCACTGTGTCGTCGCCGCTTAACTGTATGTTTCGCTGACATTCTCTGCCACTACAATCCGTCGTCGTCATCACTACTATCCACATTATTTTCGTCACTCATGGTTAACTGTTATTACTGTTTCGAGTCTTTGTTAATACGGTTTTGGTTTATTTATATACTCGTATGTATATTTAGCTGGGTATTTGTATTTTATTTCCAATTTGGCCTGGTGATAACTAATAATTTGCACTAGGGAAAATATACGTCTTCACTCTATCACTGTCAGAATGCAACTGGCCTAAAAAATGAAAAAAAATAATTTCAGTTTGAGCTATTTTGGTAAAAGAGTTTCGGGGCTATAGCTTTTTGAATACATCAGGTCGAGGCAAAACTTTTGTTTTTTGGATATGAAAAATTCTATCTGCCAATCAGAAAAGTTCTCCAACTATAAATTCATATTGTGTTGAATGGCTGTAAATGCAACAATAATCTGCTATAGCTTAAAACCCAATTAAATTTTAAATCAAAATAAAACAATCAACAGAAATCCAGACGTCATAAATGTTCATTACATTCAGTGCTTATCTTTCGGTAATTTCATTGACATTTTAGTACACGATAAAATTAAAATTGGAAATGTTTATTAAAACGAGATACACTTGTCGCAGGAATATTGCAAAAATGAATTATGTTCTGCATGTCCTGTGCAATTATCAAATATTGATACAACTGAGCAAATAATCGGTTTTTGTCATGAACCATGAACTGCTGAAGCGCATTCATCACACAAGGATATGCCCAAATATTCTGGGACATTGGATTACACGAGCAAACTTCAATTATCAAAGTCTATTAAAAGAGCAAATACGAATTATCAATGGTGAGGTCTCGATAAAAAAATGGCAGGCAATAAATGAAAGAATTGTTTTTAGTTTTGGGACGTTTCAATTTGGTTTGGACAATAAATGCGTTGGAAATTTCTCTGAAAATTTTGAATTGGAACATTGGAGAAAGAACCGCCATCTTTAGCGATGGCCCGCATTTTATTGGACAAATTCAAATCCAAAATTCTTGTCATTGACCTTTACCTAAATCGTGCTCATTCATCGGAACTTTTTTTCCCAAAATAAGTTTCACCTGATTTTCCACAGGAATTAATCTAGCTGTAATAGCTGTAAGTGAAAAGTGTGAATTGTTTTTTTGTTGCAAATGGATTCCAGGCAACAGAAATAAATTACAAGATTGAACTGAAGACGCAGCTATGGAAAATGTGGCATAGATAAATCTGTATAAGCCAGAAGAAATAGATGGGCAATTTGTTCTACTTAACAAGATGCATCCAAGTTTAAACAAAATAATTCGCTTTTCTCCCGCTGGATTTGAATTTGAATACCTATTTTTCCACCAATTACGGCAATGATATCCTTGTAACTCTGTAAGGTCATTAATATAATTAATAATTGTCAAAGCAAAATTATCAAAATTTACGTACTACAGAACTATTTTATTTTCAATAAACCGAATTTATATAAAATTATTTTTGAACTAAAAACGAAAGTATAATTGGTTTCGATAAATTATGAAATCCCATAGATATAAGAAGTTAGTTATAAATTGTGGGAAAAAAGTTTTTCAATCGTAATATTATGAGAAAATCGTTGTATTATTAAGAAGTGATGTAAAAATGAATTTTCTTTGTATTTTGCAAGAATGGAACATCGAACGTTTTAGCTAGGGTCAACTCGAGAGTATAAAACCACGCTATGGGCGTTTTTGTCTACTCACATATTTTCTCCTAGGATACTGCGAGAGTAAAATTATCCAAACATAATTCGTTTTTGCAGATTTATTAAGAGACCAGAATCTAATTTCAAAAATCAGCTTAAATACATATTGATTTTTAAAATGAATACTGCCAACAGTTCCGAAAACTTTCGGAGCGTTCGTTTTTAATTTGTAGCCTCAGTACACCGAAATTCGTCGGAAATTTATTCCAATTACTTTTAGTAATTATGTCACATGAACCAGCTCCACATATAAGTATACATATTTATGATGGATATCGTTTCTGCAGGACTTATTGAGTATGTCAAAAAAAAGTTTATTTATTTATTTGATTTTGTACACATGTATGCATATGTATGTTTTTATGATTTTTTATATATGTATTTTTTTTTGTCGAAACTTCTGCCGTAGAGAAAAGTTTCGCAGAATTCAGAAAAATGATTATCGCAATGAAAGGCGAATATTTCCAAAAAGAGGGAGTTCTACTCCCAAGTCAGATTTGCAAGTAAACTAAATCAAAGTGCTGTGAAAATTCGTTTTAAATGGATTTCCTCTGGTTGTGTCTACATTTACACGCTCATGTAGATCAACACAACATTCAGGATCTATAAATAGACAGGATGTCACAAGACTTTAAAATCACATTCCCTAACCATAATTGCTTCACCATGAAAAAAGTGCATCTCTCTTAGATTACATTAGAACTTCTCTCTTCCCGGCATTAATTGGATTTTATTTCAAGGTTAAACGCTGTCGGATTAATTATGCATGTTAATCACAGTCACAGCTTGTGAGCTTATATTTTAAGAAATAAACAGTGTAAGGATGCACTTCCGCACTCCAGCTGCATCCACAGTGTCAAGGTTTCGAGTTGTTGACAACAAATTGTGAGTAAAGGAATTTTTCACGCGTTAAAATTTGTGATCCCCACCAGAATTTGAACTTTTAATGAAGCGCGGAGAATTTATTTGAAATACTGTATAAATTAATTAAACTTGTTACTTCGGGTTTTTGGTTTCTTAGCTAAAATTAAATGCAGTTGATTACATTACATTACATTACAGTGTGGGAGTTATTTATAAAATGTAAACAGAAACAACTAGAAATAAATTTTCGAAAATGTATACAAATTTTAATGTACCGTTTTAAGAAGCAAAAGTAAAATAATTAACGAAAACAAATTGTTAATTTGTATTTAAATAACAAGGTACTTGAGTTAAACTAGTTTTTGTTTTGGTAGATAAGGAAAATTTCATTAAATTAAGAAATTCATTCTAGGAAACTGCAATTTTGTATTTATAAAGTTTTGTTTGTTGACATTTAATGAAATGAATTACAATTATTTTGAAATGCCAACACATCATTTAAACACAGTAAATGACAAATACAAAAATTTGTCATCAACTAATGGAATTATAATAATAGGAAAATTTCTTTACGACTTCAAAAAATTTAAGTTATTTAACTAATTGGAAAACGATGTGGGCATTAATGAATTCCAACAAATCAAACTGAATATTTTTCAGCAATTTTCCCTTGTTTTCCGTAATAATACAAACTCCTCAGCGACACCTTAAAAAAAAGAAAAATCTCTGGTCACGTAAGACTTATGTTTGTTGGCACGATAAAATGTTATAAGTAAGGTTCTCCAAACTTGAGCACCGGGGATTGCAAATTTATTTTTTATGTTTTCTTTTTATTTTACTTTCGGATTGTTACCTGAGAAATTCTGCTCTCTGAATTTTCCAACGGAGGAAGAACACTCACTTGAAATTCATATCCAGTAAGCAGGCTCTTGAGGTTATGCTAGAAGAGCGAGGTCACTTAAGATTCGTGTGAAAATTGACCCGCGATTTATGCAAAGCAGAATATTTCAAAGTAGTTAAGTTAAGGACAAGAAGGAGGAATGCCTTGAATGTCAAACTCCTCGGAATAGTTTAATTTGCAAACATACTGAAAGGAAATTAAGTTGAAAGTGTTTAAATTTTAGCTTATTAGAATATCATTAAATGTTGTATCATGTTGAAATGAAAATAAATTAGTATTGGTTTAAAAAAAAAAACCACAAGACTTTTCATTTATCGATCGAAAAAGTATGTTCGGAATCTCATTCACACTATTTGACAGGTGCAATTTGTCTATTGCTTGATTGTTAACGGAGTCTGGTGTTTTTGATGGAAAAATCCATTTTGAAGAGACAATTTAAATATTTTGCTCGAATACACTTTCAAATTAGTGATATTTCTGTGGCATGGATGTCCTACTTTCACAAATGTTAAGCTTGAAACAAAAGACAAGTATCGCAAGAGAGGCTGTTGAGTCTTGCTCCAACCGCACAGGATACTCGTATAGTCGTATAACTAAGAATCAATACGCAAATCCTTGGGAATTTTCGAACTTATTTCCAAGAAGCAGACAATTGCCTACGTCCATGTCGCTGGCCCGGCCATGTCGGAAATTTGGGAAAAAAATTATACCACGATTTAATACTCATTTAGTACTAATTAGTACTCAAGTATTAGATTTAGTACTCATCACAAAAAAAAGTTATTAACATTTTTCATTCGCCGGGCCAGGGACATGCCAGCCCGGCCATGTCGGAAATTTGAGAAAAAAAATATACCACGATTTAATACTCATTTAGTACTATTTAGTACTCAAGTATTAGATTTAGTACTCCTCACAAAAAAAAGTTATTAACATTTTTCATTCGCCGGGCCAGGGACATGCCAGCCCGGCCATGTCGGAAATTTGAGAAAAAAAATATACCACGATTTAATACTCATTTAGTACTATTTAGTACTCAAGTATTAGATTTAGTACTCATCACAAAAAAAAGTTATTAACATTTTTCATTCGCCGGGCCAAGGACATGCCAGCCCGGCCATGTCGGAATTTTGAGAAAAAAATATACCACGATTTAATACTCATTTAGTACTATTTAGTACTCAGGTATTATATTTAGTTACTCATCGGAAGAAAAGTTAATAGCGTTTTACATTGACATACAACTCAAAAAAATATAAAAGAATTGGTTTAAAACTCATTAAAAATAAATGGATTGTGTTTAAATGTTAATTTTTCATTTGAACAAGGAATTACAAATCGGCTCGACATTTTCCACTAAAACCATGACACTGTTAACATGTCCATGAGATCTTTAGACGATTTAGAGTGTTATAAAGTAATAGAAGCTAATAGATGGAGTTACTACGCACTTACCACGAGATTGAGCTATGCCTTGCACAAATAACGACTGCCGAACAGGCCTATAAAAGCGCAGTCCAGTGCAAACGAAAATCAGTTGTTACTAGTAGATCAGTAGTGAACAGGACAAGCATACATTCATCAATCATCAATTCATTTTAAAAGCAATTTTTATTTTTATTAGTTAATTTCATTAAATCTATTGTTTTTTCTTTTAAATTCTTTATAATTTGTTACTATTTTATTCATTATTAATTCATATTGAAAACTGTTACTTTTTTGAATTTTATAAACCATATTATAATAATAATAATATGGTATTTATTTAGATTTCTAAATAAAACAACGTTACAGTTTTTACATTTGATTTCATTTATAATTATCCAATACATAATTTTTTACTTTCTTTTCAAATATTTTGGCTGAATCAACTTGTCTAATTTCATTTGGAATGGCATTAAAAAGTTGGATTCCCATATAAAACAAAGCATTTTGACTACATACCTTGTTTGCATCAGTTACAGTTATTGTATTAGCTCCCCTTAGATTTCTGTTGTGATTGTGAATTTGCTGTCTGTATTTAATTCTATCTGTTAGGTACTTGGGGGCTAGGCCGTTCACAATTTTATATATAAATAATAATGTTCTAAAGATTATTTGTTGTTGGACATTCATAAATTTCAGCGAATTAAATAGAAGATTTACATTAGTATCCCGATTTACGTTTAAAATGTGTCTCATACATTTAATTTGCAAATTCTGAAGACGATCAATGTTGGATGCACTAGATAAAAATAGAATGGACGCACAATAAGTAAAATGTGGTTGAATGAGTGACTTATATAGATATTCTTTTTGGTTTCTGTTTAATGCATTTCGCAGTCTGCTTAAAACACCGACTTTTTTGCCTACTTTTTTACATACATATTCAATGTTTTTATCAAATTTCAGTTGATCATCAATTATGACACCTAAATATTTTATTTGTCTCTCTATTTCTAATCTCATACCATTTATAAATATATTTATGTTATTTCGATCTATCGTTTTATTTGTGATTCTCATTGCTTTAGTTTTGTCTACGTTTAGTTTCAATTTAATTTGGCATAATTTATCAAATAGTCTGTCCAGATCTTCATTGAGCTTTTGAGTGGCCTCATCAATATTATTAGCATAAATATATACAAGTGTGTCATCCGCAAACATTTTAACAGTGCAGTATTTAAAACAAGTCGTTATAAAATTTATATACAAAATAAATAATTATGGGCCCAATATGGAACCCTCTGGAACACCTAAGTTATTATCGCACGGCTCTGAGATTATGTCACCGATTTTTACTCTTTGGCTTCCGTTCGTTAGGTAACTCTTGAACCAATGTAGGGACGTTGGTTGAACCCCGTATTATTTTAGCGTTTCAATGAGTATATTAGGGTCGATGACTTCGAATGCACGTTGCTGGTCCAGGGAGATTAGGATGGAAATTTGTGATTTATTTTGCGCATCCCTCAGGTCATAAAGCACATCGTTGATTGCTGACTCACACGAATGTAGAGCTCGAAATCCAGATTGAGATTGGCTGAGAAGATTCTTTGAATGAACGAACTCATTGAATTGTTTGTGTGCTAATTTTTCGATGACTCTTTCAATGCATGGTAACATATTAATTGGACGATATTCATTGATGAGTATAGTACCGCTTTTCTTCTGAATTGGCAAAATTGTTGACTGTTTGAGTGATTCAGGAAAGATCCCGCTGTTGAACGATTCATTGATGATATTGGCTAATTGAAGTCCAATAACAAAGATCGCATCCCCCAATACGGTTGGTTTGATGAAAAACTCGTCAGTGTTATCTTTCAGCTCTTTGATGCACGATTTTGTCTCTACCAATAAAACATTGCGAAATTCAAAGGAGAGATGTTCGTCAGCAATTATGTCGTTTTCGTAATTTCGAACCGGTATGCATTCATTTATTTTGACAATGCTGGACACAAAATACTCGTTAAATCTATTTACAATATCGATGTCATTGTCGTATATTTGGTCGCCGTTTTATAGAGGGTGTTTCAGACCACCCGTCCACCCCTAAAATCTCTCGAAATTGGCAACCGATTGGAAAATAAAAAAATACGTGTCAAATATTCTTTGAAAACCTATCCGATGATACCAAACTTGACCACCCTCCCCTCCCCCGGTGGATGGGGCGGGGGTTAACTTTAAAAAGTTAAATGAGAACCCCTATTTTTTATTGCAGATTTGAATTCCTTACATCAAAATAAGAAACTTTTGTTTGAAACATTTTTTTATTTTCATTGATTATCGTAGAGAAATTTTGAAAAATAAACACGTCTAATCCGCTTGGAGCTCAAACGAAAAACTCCAATCGATGGTTTTTTTTTCTTTATCACATATTTTAATTCGCTGAAATTATTACTTAGGCCTTGAATGTTGGAGCACAAAACATTGATCATAGTCGATGGTTGCTATTCCGATGCATTAAATTCAATTCTCTTCATGAGCGATTCAACACAGGGCATTCGGCACTACATGCGTGATGTTTTATGTCAATTTTTGTTTTTGACTTCGCATTCGCCGAATAGCAGTTTACGCAACACAATTTCTTGCTTTTGCATTCCGAATATTTATGTTGACCACTACATTTGCTGCATTTTTGATTTTTTTACTTGCATTCTCGCGAAATATGGGCAAAACCTAAGCATTTATAGCATCGTTTCACATAAATGTGTTCATACACATTGCATTCACGCCATGGCAAACGCAATGTTTTCATTTCCAACAGCATGTTATATGTGGCACTCTTCACTTCAACGACGATATTGCACGATGATTGATATTTGCTTGTTGGTTTTCTTTTAAGAACTGTGATAAGTGACATGTCACAGTCCTTCAAAACTTCATTGTTTTTCTTCAATTCATCGATGATCAAATCTTTGTCAATTCCAGTTGGAATGTTTGTTACAAGCAATCTGGGATTTTTAATTTCCGACATGGCCGGGCTGGCATGTCCTAGGCCCGGCGATGAAAAATGTTAATAACTTTTTTTTGTGATGAGTACTAAATATAAAACTTGAGTACTAAATAGTACTAAATGAGTATTAAATCGTGGTATATTTTTTTTCTCGAATTTCCGACATGTCCGGGCTGGCATGTCCCTGGCCCGGCGAATGAAAAATGTTAATAACTTTTTTTTGTGAGGAGTACTAAATCTAATACTTGAGTACTAAATAGTACTAAATGAGTATTAAATCGTGGTATATTTTTTTTCTCAAATTTCCGACATGGCCGGGCTGGCATGTCCCTGGCCCGGCGAATGAAAAATGTTAATAACTTTTTTTTGGTGATGAGTACTAAATCTAATACTTGAGTACTAATTAGTACTAAATGAGTATTAAATCGTGGTATATTTTTTTTCTCAAATTTCCGACATGGCCGGGCTGGCATGTCCCTGGCCCGGCGAATGAAAAATGTTAATAACTTTTTTTTGTGATGAGTACTAAATCTAATACTTGAGTACTAATTAGTACTAAATGAGTATTAAATCGTGGTATAATTTTTTTCCCAAATTTCCGACATGACCGGGCCAGCGACATGGACGTCAATTGCCTACTCCTAGGCCAAGTGTTAATTTAGATTGCGATTAACGATACCCGGCCTAAAATTTCAACTTAAGCGGTTTCCTCGACATCTTTTACAATAAGTGTTTATACACTCGAAGAGCAAAGGCACGTGATGATACCGAACCAGATAGAGTCATCATCCGTCTACATAAAATATCCTTTAAGCACGTTTTTATATTAGTGAAACTTTTGAAGTTCAAGTAAAATACAAACGTATTATATTAAATTGAAAATGGTAGCACAAATAAATCTGAATTAAAGTTGTACATGAAAAGTATTGAATTTGTAACAAAATATATAAATTTCAACACTAAAACAGAGCTAGTGATTTCTCCTAAGCAATAGAATAGAACTTGAAATTTTCGTTTATTATTTTCTGGCAGCCATTGACTGTGGTTTGTGAGTGCTCAACTCTTTTTTTCCTGGATAAAAGCCAATTTAATAGATTTAATGGAAATTGAAAAACGATGTTCGGATGGTTCATTGGTGCTTCAGGATGATCTTTATTTATAGTCGAACAAAAGTGACACACAAGTGTTGGTGAAGTAGAAATATAGTTAAACTCAGTGGAGTAAGTATTATTATCGCTTCTTAAAGAAACGTTGAAGTATTTCCAATGTGCAGGAATTCTTTATCTGGAAGTCGATAAAGTTGTAAAAAAATAATGCATTTTAACGAAGAGAAGAGTAAGTAAAAAAACATGGCACAAGATTGCGAAATTGTTAGCATGAAAATTGCAGTATTTTTTTTTAAAGATATACTATAATAAATATATAAATAATTGTGATTCAAAGAAGGCAACGTATAATACGTTTGAAAAGATTCTCTCGCAAAGGAAACTGTAATAATATTATTTTGAACTGCAACAGAAAAATTCATAGAATAATTTCTTTGAGTGAATCGTCTACAAAGAAGTAAGATCGTTAAGTGTAAAATGTTGGATATAGTTCTAATAAAAAGGTGTTCACTTGTCAACAGCTTCTCAACTTTTACTGCATGTAAATTTCCTTTCACAATATGAACGCTATGTTGCACGAAGGCTGGAGACTACAATTAACATGGCACAATTTGTATAGTAATTGTAATAAATTCTTTGCTTGACTTATTTTTTTGATGTTTTTTTAAGAACAACAATCTTTTCAAAGAAGTTGTTGAGTGGAGTTTGTGAAAGAAACGCAACAACGATTTAAAAAAATGGATTTTTGTGTAGACTTATTTGTTTTGTGTCCGGAAGCTGCTTCAATTGATGAAACTTTTGGACTTATACCCCGGACAGAAAAGAACACTTAAAATCGACTTACATCCATTTTATATTTTCTTTACGCCAAATCTCAACAGATATGTCTACAGCTAATCCAGTTCGGTGGCACACAACAAACCCGACGCACGAAGAAAATTAAGGCATAAAAATATCAATCATATAAAGGAGTTACTCTTGGTTTGCCTTGGGATATAAGATAAGAATGAACTATTTCCATATTTTTCCTTATATGTACAGTGGGCACATTTGAGGCACCGTCCCCTTAATATTGGGGCAATAATATATTTTTTTAACTTCAAAATGTACAAAATAAATGAGTACAAGTAACTCAAAATCCTTGCTTTATTGAAGGAATTTCAAAATTGGTTCAAACGTTGTTGACCGATCACAAAATGCAAAACTCATAATAGTCCTTGTCTGAGCTTTTAATTTTTATTTTTCAAACTCCAGGTTAATGTATTACATTGCAAAAATGTAGGTCAACAAAGAGTCAAAAGCAATTTGAACTCGCTTGTTTGCAATGTAAATTTTGCAATAGCATCTCAGGTTCAAAATTTGATTAAGTACCCTACGTTGATCTACATAAACTGTGTTTTATATTCCTGAATATTTTTATTGTGCAATGTTCATGAATGAAAGTGAATTTGGCAGTAGGAATTCCTCAAAAATCGATGTGGTTTTGCGTACACCATAAAACAAAGCACCACTTAATGTTTAAGCTCGCAAATTACGCTTTTTTATGATCTATAAGCAATTAAAGTTGAATAAAACAGCAGTATATTTTTTAAATATTTTTCACTGTTGTATTGGAAATTCTACTCAAAACGCTTCATATTAAAACGCGTTTTAAATACCAAGAGCATATTTCAGCTGGCAATGCATTGCAATTACACCCGATCAACCACAAGTGCACTCGTGGTCGGCAGCGAATGGATTAAAGCAACTCTCCCAGTCAACAATTCGTTAAAGAAAACTACATCGAATAAATTTGCGATGGAAAACGAACCGAAAAATATTCGAATTTATGTTGCAAAAGTTGCATTCATACTTTGAATTGAAATTTACAATGCCAGCCATTTTTTGCTTACTTTTTCTACAATTGTAATGAACCCACTTCGTTTAAAGATTCCTGTTTCTGTAATTGTTCCTATTTTAATTATAATTTTTTTCACCAAAAAACAAAACAAAAAATATTACGAATTATAAAGATCACTATAATATAATATTTTAATTAAATATTTCCTGACGAGTAATTTATCACTTTCATTTACCTAAGCTTCCACAGAAATATCCTTGCAAAATGATTTCATTGCTAAATTAGTCCGATAGGAAACGAGATAAATGCGGACCAAGATCAAGCAAGAAGAGTGGTCCTGAAAACAAGACTTTATGTGACCTTCAAACGGCCTTCACTGGCCTTCACATATGTGCTCTTCTCTTAAACAAAAAGGGTCGGAGAATGTCTCGCTTTAAAGTTCCTGTTGACCTCAATTCGTTGGCAAGTTGCTCTATTTGGTCTGGACAACGGAACAAAGAAAGGAAGGTGCCTCGTTCCGATTCCAGCTGTGAACTCATTATTTCGTTGAGAGCTTGAGGCAACATTGCGACCATCATTCCTCCCCGTTCCGCTCTGATGGGTATCGTGCATTAGGCAAAATTGTAAGAACTCATGTACACTGCCAGCTAAAAAATTTGGTTTTTCAGTTACACATGATAAATGAGAAGCAGGAAAAGGAGGTGTCCATACTACAATAGAACTCCTTTTAGCAAACAAAAAGGCACTAATTTCAACTTCTGCAGGAATATCTGAGACTGGATCTGAATGTGCATATTTTTCGAATGCATTCGACAAATTGCGACTTGTTCATTATTTTTTATATAATACACTTACTAAACCCGCACTTAATCGAATTAATAACGTCATAATGACATAGCCCATGTAAATTTCTTATATAAACTCGTCTTACAAGTCCACCTGCTGTAACTCGATTAGATTCGATATACTGCTGCCAGCGCCACACGTGCTACATAGTAGTGAATAGTTGTACTAAATAGTAATCAGCAATTAAATGCAATTTTATTGTTTTTCGTGTTTAAGATTATGAAACGTCATTAACTCGATTAAGTGCTCTCGTCTGTCCAAAGTATAACGGTAGTTCTCTGAATATGTAAAGTCAGATTTATGATAACAGAAATTTTCCGACATAAGTGACATTAAAGAAAAATTCAAAATCATTAACTAAATTTAGTCATGTGAAGTGCGTTGTCTATTTTTCCAATTAATCAACGATTTCCTTTGATCATTTCATAAAGGAACAAAACATTACACTCCACCTTGCAAGTGACAAAATATTTTTGAGCGAAATTTTCATCGCCTGCGAATCTAAGAATAGTAAACATAAACATTTTATAGTCAAGTGCTGTTGAACCTCTTCAAACGGAAGTTGTTGATTTTAATTTTTATCACTCTCCAATGTATCTGTTTGTTCATAAATTCCACTCCAAGAATCCTCTTCAATTTATTTATGCGCTGTTCCACATGCATCAACTGACCACATCATAAAAAAGGTATCAAAAATACAATTTTGTTTTGAATAAGTTTTTATACCCAAAAGGGTTATTTGGTAGATTTAAATAGTTATAGATCACTAAAGTTTTAGAGATTAAACGTAAAGTTTTCTTACAACATTAAACATATTTTTAGTGCTACTAAAATTATTATTTATTTTTCCGAATTCAATTTTTATTCGTGGATTGTTTTTTTCGCGGAAGGTTTTTCCGTGTATTTTTTAATGTAATACAGGTCAATAACAAGGACATATAATGCGAATATATTCGATATGGAATACGTTTCCAGCATTATTTTGTGCATTATTCAAGGAAAATTTGCAATATTGTTTAAGTTAATTAAACATAATTGTTTTGAATTTTAGGTTCCAAAATTATGATAATATGATGTTGACTGAACTCCTTGGTACAATGCACAATCTGATTGAACCGAATAGGCGCATGACTGAACAAATTGAATCTAATGAAAAATACCAATTTGAACACAGTATACACCAAAACAAAATATTGTTTAAAACGCAATTCGTCCCACATCAAAAAACACAACTGCAATTTTCCCACTGGGCCTTGTGCATCTGTATATTGCAGCCAGGAAATTGCCAAGTTCTTTTATTGATTATTGCGAAATTGCTGGTTAACACTCCATTCAGTTGACCTTTGTGCTTTGAACCATGTTTAATTGTTATTTGCTCATCGTCTCCCACTTACTGTTTCCTTGTTCTATAAATAAATAGTAAAACAGTGGCGATGTGAACGAGGACTTTGAGTAGCCGGAAGCTGTGTAAACATTTCCAAGAACTCTAATCACTAAGAGCAGATTCAATACTAAAAATTCTTATACATGCGTTACAATAATTTAGTTTTATTTTTCTCCTCTTTTTCTTCGATCGTTGTCTTTCCAATCAATCACATTAATCAGGTCTGAGAAAAATATTTTTCAGGGTCCAGCACTGGAAGGACATTAAGAGGAAATCTGGTGTGCTCTTATGCTCAGTCAACCTTGCATTTCCTTTCTGTTTCAAATCCAATACAATCGGTGAAAGAAACATCCTTTCGTGAAGAAACAACTTAACTTGGATTTTAAATTCTATTCTGAAAATAATCGCAAAACACTCTTAGTGAGTGTTTTTTCGAGAAAATTGAAATCGCTCGAAATAAGTGCATTAATAGTGCTATGAAATTTTCCAATAAAATAAAAAAATATTCTAAATAGTAAAAATAAATATTTTCTTGAACATATTACTGGATCCTCCCACGTCTCCACGCAATTTAATTTCCGTTCATTTAACACGGCAACTCTGCGGGAACGTCTCGTTGAAAATCGATTTTATGAAAAATTATGCGGGCACACCCAGCAGTAACCCTTTATTAAAATTATTTCTATTTACCTGTGAGCTTCGTCGAATTTTTTCTTGAGAATTTTGATTTACCTTCTCAATTAATTGGTATTTTTATCTGAATTTTCTGTATGCATTTATTACATTACATTTATATTTTATTTATTGTATTCCAATTTATTTTACTCAATAAACCGAGCCATAAATTATATTATTATTATTGAAGTTTTTATCATAATTTTTAAGAATTTCTTTTCCAACTTCACAACAAATGTGTTTTCTTCCATTACGATTAAATTTTAAGATTTTGTTTTCTGATAAAATAAATGTCTAATAAACTAAAAAAATAAAAAATAATAAATAAATAATAAACGAAAATGAAAATTTTCCCACTGAATACTTCTGGTTCAACAATTAATTTAATCAAATTATCTTGTTTATTGTTAAACAATTTGCATATCCATCTGATCCGGGGCCAATTTTGATAACTGCAGAATCACAATTGGTTTCGCAATAGTTGAGCATCACAACTACGTGGTTTTGTGGTCAAATGATAATGGTCGAGATTTACGATGGAATGAAAAACGAATAAAGGTCACGTAAAACTTCTTCTACGAAGTGCAAATGTTACTACAGTGAAGGATTATGGATAGCAATAAAATCATTTTATGACATCAAATGTACTTCGTATATAAAGTGTGAAACTGTAAATCAGTTCGTGGCTCGACATCTTATGCTCGTCTCATGATTGTGCAATTATTGCAACTAAATTTCGACTAAGTGTTCAATTCAATACATTGAAACTAAAAATGTATTGTTTTGCAATGAATGCAAAATATTGTTATTACTGAAAAATCAATATAAAATCTTAACTGTCAAAAAACAGAGCAGGAAGCAGAGATTCGATCGAGATTGGTAACGCTGTTGGTCCAGATAGAATCAATCTCGCTTGAATTGGACAAAAAATGAAAAATATCGAACCAAGGGCTTAGGCGTGTTTGACGGACAAACATCCAGACTTTCACATTTATAATATTAATTAGATAATTAGATTAGATTAGATATACGCCTGTACATTATACAGGAATAAATCGAAATCGCAGTAAGCTAAATTAAATTACAAGTTGCTATTTAATTATTATATCCATGAATTATAATAGAGTCCAAAAAGAGAGCCGGTCTATGAATGTCCTCCTTTTATCCGACATATCTATCTAGATATGGTGAAAGGTGAACGTCGGCGTCCGTCCATTCATACAGCAATGTCCAGTAAGGTGCGAAATGACTTCTTTTTTCTTTTTCCTCAGATAAATATAGAGCCCCAGGATGAAATTTGATGTGCATTGACACAGAGATACATGGCTATAATACCTTCAACCTAGTCAGACTAGTCTAGACTGTTGCGGACCTGAGTGAGCTGCCCAGACATTTTTGCCCACTCGCCTTTGGAAAATTCTGGTCGCCCTATTGAATCCACCACCTTGAATCAACGAATTCTTATAGTAGATGCGAAATTGATGGCCTCAAAACAACCATTGTACTAATTTTCATTAAAATCCGTTGAAATTAAGAATTCTACCATCTTTGATTTCTAAATTCGAACAGCAAAGAAATCAGCATCCCCCATTTTCCGCCATTTTGAAACCGAAAATAAGAAATCCGTGTCCTAAGTTGGAATATGTATTACGTTTGGAAAAACATGAAAAATATCGAACCAAGATTTAAGCGTGATTGAGTAACAAACATCCGAATGATTTTGATATTATGATTTTGATTATATGATTATGTATGGCTCAGATGATATTGCAAAAACAAAAGTTTTATATAAAAAGAAAAGTTGCTCTAGTTAAAGCATTTTTTCTCTTTCAGAAACTTTACTTGTTTTAAAAATGCCAACTTCGCTGCACACGGCTTCATGCTATAAAAAAATTGAAATATTTTTATAAAATTTATTCAACCAAAATATGATTGGGAAAATTGTCTTTGTTTTGAATACCGTTACCAAGCCTCGTTTTCAAACCAAACAAAATAATTCCACAATGTGACTTGAGGCCGTTCATCATCATATTTCAAATCAGAATTTTTTCCTCTCCGAGCATCAATCAAAGATATCTCATGACGTAGTCAAGTGAAATCCTTGCAGAGCAACGAGGACGTCCATTCAATGTCGTGGGTGCAAAATTAGATAATTTCATCTGCTCCCCTCACAAGGATCAGTGTAGGTTGGATACCTGTGAGTTGTGGGCGTTCATTTGCTCGTAATCTCCACCATCACTGCACACTCTGTTGCAGTTTTGTTTACCTTTTGTTTTCAAATAGAGAAATCCCTTTAAAATTTCCTGTCAAGTAAAGGTCGGACTTGGATGTTTAATTAGTGCGACTCGCTCTGATGTACGGACCAGAAAATTTATGTCCTTTGTGTTTTGATGTGGCGAGACATTTTTGTGACGTTGAACAAAGTTGACTCACGTTGGGTCCATGATTTATGCTGCTATACCCAACAACATATAATAGAATGAAACCGTCCCTGTGTCAGTCGGTTCTATTGAAGTATATTCAAACAGTGTTCACAAAACAACAAAAGCAACATTTTGTAATGATTAGCTTTGAGGTGGTCAGTATTCAAAAATCGTTCGTTAGCAAATGGATACCGTGAAAGCAACTACAATTAAATTCGCAATCAAAGGGATGGGAAGAGGAGGATGACAAATAAAATACAATCTGAAAATACATTTGCCCACGTTATTTCGTAATCCTGGAAACAACTGTATAATTTATAATTATGTTCGTTATTTTAGCAATCAGCAAATCAGCATTTCGTTAATGAGCACAAACTTCGTAGTGGCATTGCAACTTCCAACTTCAAATTAGAGGAGACATAAAGGATGTGATGTAAACATAAAAACGAATGTAATGTGTATTTTTCCGAGTAATTCCGACAGTACATACGTCTTAATTAATTTCAGTTTTACTTTAATTTTTCTGGATAAGAGAATAGTATAGAGAGCAACTATACCAGAAGATAAAAACTGATGTAATGACACAAAGTAATTATAATTGAGATTTCTTTGCAATTTTAAAATCATATTATAGGTTATCTCTTTGTGCATTGCATTTTCAAAAATATAATTAGAATTGAGTAATTTTGTTAGTTTTTTGTTAGAATTTTATAGGAACGTATTTAAACTGGATATATTTTTTCTTCCAGATCATATGCGGAAGTGATGTCGAGATGGGCCACGGGCTCGAATTATTACTTGCAGATTTTCGGTTCTGGCAACAGTCCCAACAGCAATACTTCCCGATTTTAAAATTGTCGATTAAAAACAAAAATACTTTACTAGAAAGTCATTTAAAAATATGTCTTCATAATATGGCAAAAAACTGTAAGATAATTTATTTGTTTTAAAATCATAATTCAACAGTAATTGTCTTTTCAGCAAATATTTTCATACATCAAGACATAATGGAATTCGGTTAGAACTAATTCAAACGCAATTTGTGCCTGTTTAGGCACCACATTCTGTCCGGTGGCCATGGAGCCGCCTGGCGGAATACCGCCAGACAGAGATAAATTATCAGTAGTTCACCAACAGCCTAACATAAGCACACCAACAGTTCAACAAAGTCTAAAATTAATCGATGTATCAGCAGCGGGTCAACAAACACTAGAGCGTCTCTCCAGGCCGATGGCATTTGATAAGGTATGCTATATTTATCCGCTTGTGTGGAACTATATTGCATGTTTTGGAAACAGTGCGGGGTATTTATCAATTTTGAGCTGGGATAAAAACATAGCAAAAGGTATTATTTATGACTACTGCCAAAAAGTATTCGACATTAAGTCGAATCTCATTTTTAAGCAGCTAGGTTTTCCATCAACACTGTTTTTAACCCCGGATTGCTGTCATTGTTTTTAAATGTAATCGTTTTGCGGAACAATCTTCAACAAACGATATTTTTTAAATGAAAATGTTAATAGGCAAATGCTCGCTGATCAAAAAACTATCCAACGTGCTGTTTATTTTATGAGTTTTATAGTCGTTCCTCAAGCTATTAAATTTCTTATCCACAAGTTAATAATTTAGAACTACATATTTTTAAACCATTATCCTGTAATTTGTTGAAAGGACGTATTGTTTCTTTTAAATCAATTGAACATGCAAATTGTACCTTTAGAAAAACTTAAAAATGTTCCAACATGATGACGCCATATGTCCTTTTCAATGGCGGACAAACAATTTCCTTTTACAATGCATTGAAATTTAAAATCGTTTTGAAGACGCTCAAGCTCAACCAAAAGTAAAAATAATGCAAAATTAAGCAGCAATTTTAAGTTAAACAAACTTTCATTTTTTGATAAAAATTTATGCAGGTTTTAACTCGGTAATGTTTTGAAAATGAATTAAGTAATCTGAATGTGGTGGAGACCAGAACTGCATTTGTTCTACAACAATTTTGAAAATTGCAGACGTCTGCAAAACTTGCGCCCAAAGTTGTGGAACTCGTCAGCTCCAAAAACGCGATTCAAGTTCAATTTTTATTCTAATGAGGTTTTTGGCAAATCCTTTCACAACTGCATTTATAGACACTTCAGTTTTTGATAAAATGTAAAAAAAATCGACTTTTCCGACTGGGTTAATGAGAAATCGATTTTAATAAAAGTGATTCTTGAAATAAATATACTACAGGTTATTATTTTTTTTGTGCTGTAGAAGTGTCGAGAGGGGATTTTCGAAACCATTATGAATGTTAAGTGTTATTCAATATAAACAGAATTTTCGGCTGCAATAGATGTTAACAATGGACTGGAAATTCGTGGGTGACTTTTTTTTCTTTTGATAAAATTCAAGGTTACTTTTTGATATTGATAAAATATCCGTAAATTGAAGTCTGATTGTTCAATTACAATGTTTAAAAAACAACATGCAATAGCGGCGATAATGAAGCCATATTCGCCATATTCGATTTTGGGTGAACAAAATTTCTGCTTTTGAGTACTTCGCAAATAGTAAATTGTAAATAAAATTTTGCTTAGTATTGTGAACATTTTTCTTGATAAAAAGGCAATTCGTGCAATTGTAGTGTCTGTCATAATCTACAGTATAACTTCCATAGAACACAAAATTCATGTCCTTCGGAAAAGTGCTATTTAAACTAGCTCAAAGAAGTTTCTCTCTTTTGAAAAAAACATTTGGCGATTTCGTTTGAAGTTGTTCTAGCCTGAGTGCCTGACGTATTTTATAGTGAATATTCCTGGAATATTCAGAAATTCCAAAAAAATCCTTTGTTCCATACAGGAGCACTTCAGGCTAATAGATTTTACAAAAAATCAAAAATCGATTTTATGCAATAATACGAAAAAAGTTCCGATAATGCATATCCTGAAAAAATCGCTTTTTCCCACATATTTCACACTACAACTTTTAAACTAATTAATCAATTTTGATGCATTTAACATCATAGTTTTCCGTTGGTATTTTTTTCTAATCGATCGATAATGATTTGGATAGTTTTTCGTCCTATTACCTACCAAGCAAATTCTTAACAACTATTTTTATCAAACCGACATTTTTCTATGAGTAATTATTTTTCAATTATCCTAGTTTCAACGTTATTAAAATTCTTAAAAGCAATTATCGTTGCGAATTTGAACCGTAGAGTTTGGAGCTTATCCTTATGAGAGGTTTAAGAGACGAATTCAAATTATCCTTTACAGCTTCTATGCAGTTTATGAAAATGCAATTAGCGATAAGCTGAGAAAGCAGTTTTATCATATCTTATAAGTTATAATAATGTCGTACAATGGAGAATTAAAGTAAGGTCATAAAATTGAGCATTTAAGTTAAAGTACGAGCAATAATGGAAGAATAATTTTGAATCCAGTGTTTCTCAAACAAGCATAATTAATTCTGGATTAAACTTTGTGTTCCATTTATTTTCGCAATTTTCATTCTGTAAACTTGCAATTCCTTGGTTCCTACCAACCGTACTGTTTCAAAAATCTAAGTGAATTGCAATTGTTTATGTTCAAATTGAAAACACTTGAAATAAAACAGTATTTCTTAGGTACAGAACTCCTTGAACTTTCCTGCCGTAATTTTCACTGTCTTTAGATTCCATGCAATTCGGAGTAGGAGAAATTTCATTAGAAGATTTATCTAATCTGGAATTAGTTTTAATGCTTTCGCCCTCATTATCCAGCCAGTTAAATGTACCTAAAGAATTTGTTGTTAGAACAAAAGGTTAAAAATTTCAAAAGCAAATCTTTCCTGAGCCGTTTCCAAGTAGCGAATTAAAAATCCCAGAAGGCACTCCTCGGGTCTCCGAGTCTTTTGGCAACGGCTTAAGGATGCTTTCGAGCCACTTCTCGTCTGTGTGCTTCCTGCACATGAACTGCCAGTGCATTCACAAATATCCATTTGTCTTCTGGCTGAGTTAACTCGTTCTTAGATTCCACCAAAGAAGGTTATTAGGTCTTCCAAGTATTTTACTATTGTAGAGATTTTCATCTTTGCATCGTCATCACCTGCGTCGAAATGGCTCTCAGTTGCATTAAATGAATGGCTACAACCCTTTTCTTCAAGGGAAGGAGGCCCTTGGTGGTGTACAACCGCATGCAGGACGAGCACTATTAGGATCTATTCAAGAACCTTGAAAGGGCGGCACATACCTGATGCATATACTTCTCAATTAGAGTCGCCTTTTCTTGATGCGTTTTGCAACAACCTTCATAAGAGCTCTTATCCAAAGCATCCACTGTTGTTATAGAGTCTTTTAAAAAATTTGTTTTGAGTATGTCTAATGACAACTTTGGTTGTTGTTCTGTATAGTCATTGTTAGAACGGTATTGAAATTATTAACCCTTTCAGGGTATGAACTCGTGTGTGCCAGTGTCTGCCTTGAACTAAAAACAATGAGACTTTCAACATTATAGTAATGTATGTTTTAATTGAAATAAGTAATTTTATTGAGTTCTTTTTTTTTTTTTTTTTTTTTTTGACAGAACTACGTGTCTATCCATTAAAAAGTAACGACGTTTTGTGCACTCACTTTGAGCTCTTATAACTTCGAAACTATAAAACCCCAAAACTTGAATTTAGTTTTGTTTTATAGACAACAGTGTACAATAGAGATTTTTAAAAAAATGGCGAAGAAAATATTAATAATTTAGTAACAAAATAAATGCTGCTTGGGAGGATTACCATTACCAATGTTATTCTATTCAGTCAGAAATAATAAACCCATGTGTAAAGCCATTGCAACGTTTTCGTAAGAAAACGACAACTAGAAGATAACTGAAATTAATCACTGTTCTGAATGTAATCTGTTTTTATCACATCTCTTAATTTTTCAGTATTTTCACTAATATTTAACTAAAAACTTTCCCCTTTCTGCACAAATCCTATTTCATTTCATGCATAAAATTCGAAAATAGCAGTATTCAGTATAATATGCAGTTGCACCAGTGCACAACAATGATTTGAATATCTGTTATTCCATTTATTTAATACCACTCGCAAATATTAAAATGTCTGCTAAAAGCTGTCCCCAAACTGTTTGTTTGTTTTCGCTCATATTTTTAGATCGTACCTGTTCGTGTTATTTTATGAAAACTGCATTCTGTGGAAATTTATTTTCATTTGTCTGTTCACTCGTCTACTAATCCTTCCTAAATCCTAAAAGCACAAAAAAAAAAACAACAACATAATGGGGTCGTTGTACAAACATCCACAGAAACGTTCGAAATACAACAAATTAAAAAACTTCTGACAGTTTTTGTTTTTGATTTATTTTTACTTCTCCTCTCCTGAATTCGTTGATGTTAAATCCTGGGGTATTATTGTTTATCCCAAAAACAAGAAACGAAAACTTGTCTCTTTTAAATATGATTAACCTAGGGGATGGAAAGCCTCTCCAATAATGGATTCTAATGGAGGAGATGGGTTAAAAATAAATGGGCAGCCTCAGCATTTCTCATTCAATGCAGTTATTTTACCAACGGTATATTTGCCTGGCTTGAAATTATCCTCCTACTTGACACCTTATGGCACAGGATGTAGTAAGGCTCTTGCGGAAATACGAAGTGCAAATTAAATGGTCGGGTTTCCTTTTCAGGAACATCCTTAATTAACCAAAGGGCAAAGCGTCTGTTCCAACTGTCCGATAAGGAGTCCAACGCACCAAGAATAGCTTCCCCAAATTCCCAATGGTATTAATTGGCTTCCTATTAATAGAGAACAGATTTCTAAATATAAACATGGACAAGGATAAAGTCTGATATCTGTTAATGCAACCATTTGTTGATGAATTAATTCCGGAAGGATATGAAACTTGATCATGTGCTTGAGATTTGCACATTCAAATGTTGCATATTCAATGTTACTGCAAAATTTATTACATTCACCAAATGGGGAAATTGTGTAAGGTGAAACCCTTTTCATCTCATTCGCCTTAAGAGCTTATGAATTCCCGGAATATTAAGTTTTATTTGAATTGAAAACAATTTGAGTGACGTGACGCACAGAACTTCCTCTAAATCAGTAAATCTCGAAGTTCTGAAAAGTAACTCAGCACTTGAAACGCTATATTTAGTTTGCCAAGGATGGCTTTATTAAATTCGTTATATTGAATTGAAGATATAAAAATAGAAAATAAGGATGAAAATGTTATAAACTCAAAGTTTTTCCTTTTCAGAAATTTTCTTCCGTATTACATAAAAATATTAAAAGAAAACTAATATCAAAAATTCTATTTTCATAAACCCTTGATCTTGAAAATATAAATAAATCTTTTCGTACAATTTTTTTTTCAAAGCTGAAGGGCTGAAGCCATGGTTTCTATTTTCCTATGGCAAATATTTGAATACCATATGCTAAAGATTATCTGGAAGAGTAAATGGAAAACAGTTGCAAGGTTAATCAAATGTCACGGCTAAGGGCAAATAGTCTGAGAATATATCATTGTACTAATTAAACAACTATTTTTAACTGATTCCCTGCTAACTTCGATGTGAATGCGAAGTGTCAATGTCGAGGTATTTGCATGTTTATAGCTTGCATACGTGGCAGTTTCTTTGTACATAATTCGATCAATGTCTGAACCTATTTGGGATAATCAATGATTTACTGCACTTGAACTTCACTCTCTTCTCTATACATATTATCAATAAATCAGTAAAAAGTGGGGAAAATAGCTTTTCCATGTTACCAAATGCAAATTCTTCTAAGTTAATAATGCGAATGTCATGCAACAGCTCTTTTACATTTCCATTTATTAGAGTGTTCGATTTTCATTTCAGATGGAAAGTTTGGTACGTGAAATGCAAGATCCAGAAACCGGTGTTCCAGTGAGACAACAGAAAATGTTTTTAACATCGATTCCATATGCATTTATGGGTAAGTGTTCATCACCTGACACCGTCATTAGTTACCAATAATAATTCTTAACTCATCCCAGGATATGATTTGATTGAATGGCTCATGGATCGGCTATCTATAGAAGAATCAGAAGCACTAAGCATTGCCAACCAACTGTGCTTGCATGGCTACTTTTTCCCAGTCAACGACACCAAGTCTCTAATTGTCAAGGATGATTCCTCTCTGTACCGCTTCCAGACACCGTACTACTGGCCATGGCAGCACAAGGCGCCCGATAATGTCGAATATGCAATTTACTTGGCTAAGAGATCCTTGAGGAATAAACAACGTCACGGTCTGGAGGATTACGAGAGTGATGCATTGGCCAGCCTGCATAAAAACCTGAAGGGCAAATGGGACTTCATTTCCATGCAAGCCGAGGAACAAGTGCGGTTGGCGAAGGAACGGAAAAAGGGCGACAAGATAGTTGGAGACTCTCAGGTAAGTTTTCACATTCATCGGAAACGATTGAGAGTAACATATTTTGATACAGGAAAGAGCTTACTGGCGAGTTCACCGTCCACTACCAGGCCAATTTACCCCACTAGAACCGTGTCCTGTTCCGACGCGCGAACGTCAGGGAGCTAAACCTAAGAAAAAGACTGTTGAAGACTATCAACGAGAAGTAGACTACTTAAAGAAATCGAATAATCGCACAAGAATGAAAATGTCACAGGCCTGCGAGAGTCTAGTTAATTACTGGGAAACCTTCTCCGAGTATGACTTCTTCATCCAACCGGTGCTGCCTTCGAATCCTTGGGTGTCGGAGGACACAACATTTTGGCAGTTAAACAACGCCATTGTTGATGTACCAACTGAAAAACGTGTTAAGCGATGGGCAATATCGATTGAGGAGCTAGTTGGTGATCCTACTGGTCTCCAGGAGTTTACAACGTTTCTGGAAAAAGAATACTCTCATGAGAACATACGATTTTGGATTGCTGTGAACAGGCTCAGGAGATCTGCGCATTCCCAAGTCGCCCAGAAAGTCAACGAAATTTATGAGTGAGTATTTCATGAGTCTTTTAAGTTATTCGAATAATTTGAACAGAATATATAGTATATAATTATATATAAGTATGACACATAAATGCTGAAATTTCTAAAATAGTTTATGGAGGACTTTTATTGATGTATAAATGGGAGACGTGGCGAATTATTGACTTTGCCCATTTGTTCGTATCAATATCAATAAATGTTGAAATTTACTTATATTTTCGTAACTTATGATATAATTATTAACAAATCCGTGTTTCATGTTTCATTATATTTTTTTGGGTTGTAACAAGAAGAACTTTATAAATTGAACCACAATTAAAACTTATCGTTATGAATTCTACTATTAGAAATTTACCTTTGAGTCCTATAGCGGAAGATAAAAATATTAAATTCCAATTTGTATGAAACCGTTACACTAACTTTGAATTAACGACCTCGTATGATGAAAGTTTGAACGCAAAGATTTCAGGGCAGCATTGATTTGTAAAATGCCAACCTGAACATAAAAGTTTAAAAAATGGAAAATGGATTCGGAGTTCGAACAATATAATTTAATTGATTCGATACGAACGTCATGTTCGCCGTGATACATTCGCCGTGGCAAAATTCATATCATGACAATTATTGTAGTTGCTCAGTATCGTGAAAGAGTTAAAAATACATTGGTTGTGAAAAATCAACTACAATGAAGTTGGCAGCAGAATGTAAATATCACTTGATAAGTATTACAACTGCATATAAGAATTTTCCAATTCTCTGATTAGAGAAGTTATTTTTATCTGAAATTTTTAAATCCAGCTCCCAAAGATATGCAATCTTATATTACACCATTCATATACACAAGATACTGCTGCCGTTGCTTAATCCTGATTGGTTCTACAATAGTTCTATTGATTCTAACAAATTCTTGTACAGATGGTTTTGATTCTCGTTTTACTGATAATTTTCATTCATAATGTTCCTTTTGATACAATCCAAAATGGATGATGCATTACAAACTCGCATCACAAAAAACTTTGAATACTTTCTCGAACGCTACAATGCATGAAAAAAAAAAAATTTTTTCCAATTAAAACATTCCTCTACTATACAAAAATGTAATATTTCCGCATTCTTTCTTAGGGAATTCCTGAAGCCTGGAGCACCATGCGAAATAAACATCGATGGCAAAACAATGGAAGTCGTTCAAAAGGGCCTGAAAAATCCATCTCGATTTACATTCGACGCTGCTGCTGAACACATTTACATGTTGTTATTGAAAAAAGACTGTTATCCGCGTTTTATTCGCTCCGAGCACTACAAATCGCTAGTGGCAAGTGGAATTCAGCCATCGCACAAAAAGCGTTTCTTTAATTTTGGTGGGGTTGCAAAGAAGAAGAGCTCAACAGCAACTGCACCAAATCAAACCCTTCTAGCGCAATCATCTACAAGTGGTGTACCATCGGCAGGACATCTGTCCCGTCGCCGGGGCAGTGATCGAAGTCTGACAGGATCTGCTCACGAACTGGCAATCATCGGGGTGAAGGACACCGCGAGTGCCACAAACAAAGTGCCACATTCCCATAGCCAAAGTAATTTGAGTGAAATACCATACAGGTGAGTCCTTCAACCCTTTCACTTGCTTCTCAATTTTCCAGCTTTCTCCGTTTTTTAATTTACATGGATTTTGAACTTCTATTTCATTTCATATTTTTTGTTTTGTAGTCCTGCTTTGCGTGGGTTTGTTTGTTCTTTGAATCTCAGAATAATAATAGTAATAATAATAATAATAATAAATAAAATACAATCACGAGTCGAGGCTGTTTCTGTTCGAACAAGCTAAACTAAAACTTCATGTTAACGAATATTATTTGCTAAAATCGCCTAGCTCTAAGTTTTTTATTTCCTTAGTATAACAGTTTACAGAGGTGACATGCCAATGGAAGGATTGGCAATGGATGTGACCATCAAAGATTCATCTTCATCTGGAATACGTGACGCATGTTCCTTGAAATCGATTCCGTAAGATTTCTTTAAGAATAATTGTCCTATTTATTGGAACTTAAGTGGTTGCTATATCATTGTAACTTTTTTTCAAAAATCTAAATGTCGCATAAATTCGTCGTACTTAATCTCACATTTTTTATTTCGATGTTTAACACTGATTTCGACTTATTCTTTATCTTATGGTCAGTAATTGACATGGCAATTATATTTTAATTGTGCGAATGATCTGCAAGGACCTTTCGCAAAAAATTTAGCAAAAATTATCACTTGTATTGTTTCATTTTGCCAAGTGGTTTACGATGTCAGAAGTAGCATTTGATGTTGCAGTGTGCATTTGTAAATGCTTTCCATTCACAGCGATGACACTTTTGAATGCTTGCGACAGCACCGCTGAAGTGTTTCCTTTTCGACTCACGAAAATTCAAAATCTTATTAACAATAAAATCAATTATGGTCAACTTTGTTTTCAATTTACATGTTGGACCTTTTTAAATTTCTAATGTCGTATATTTCATGTTTGATTTGATTGTGAAGCGATCTCGGTTTGAATTATTTCTTCGTCTATATTCAGTATTTTTTTGGAAAATACATTTCTTTTTAAGTCAAGTTATAATGATAAATATTCGTCCAGAAATATTTTTAGAAGAAAAAGTTTACATAAATTAGGATGTTGATATAATCATTCAAAATAATATAATAACAAAAGTACAAGTTTCTGATTATTGAATAACAAATGATTTAATAATCTTAGATGGCTTAGATGACTTCAGCTTGAGTTCAAAGGTCAATTCAATTTCCAGATTCACTTAAAAAAAAACAACTTTTCATAACCGAAAGTTTTCCTCATTGGGGAACAGCGTGATGCCTTTTAAAGAATATCTTTGCTGTTGATATCTTAATGAAATGTTTAAACTTTTAAGGATCTTATCGCTTTTACAACTTGATAAGACCGACTCTGAAATAAGCGTATTCAGTGTTTGAAATTGTATCATACGTGATCCAAACATATCATCATATTCAGATACGAGTAATGAATACATTACTAAAATATTTTCATTTAATAACGCAATAAAAATTCCGTAAATAATGTTTATCCAAGGCACTATGCACGCTTTGCTTACTGTACTTACACGCTTAACAACATCAAATTCGTTGCACATTGTCCATAGAGAGCTTTGTTTGAACTAAGTTTAGAAATATCTATATCTTTGGAAAGTTTCCCAAACAACTCCAAACAAAGTCTAGATAAACTCTTAAATTTTACCTGGCTCAGACCAAGAACTAATGGAACTTCTTGACATATTTACTTTCGTTAAATATCTTTCAACGTTTTAATAAATTAAAGCTGTGGAAGATCAGTAAACTTTTCCGGCTTAACCTGCTCAACAAGAACCTTTTTTGTTTTATAAATATAAAATACAATGAAAACGAAATGGCAATAAATTAATATTTAATTTAAAAAGCTAAAATGTAGGCCAATTCGAATTCCAAACTACATTTGCTGTATTTGCTCAATTTTAGTTTAAATTATTTATAATCATTAAGGTCTCGTGAAGTAAATAAAATCAAAATGGGTTGTATTCGTTACTTCAATGTTTTATTTCTAGAAGGTTTTTTAATTATTTTCGAAACCCGTATCTATATTGATAACAAAAATAAAAATGAAATAAAACACTGGGCGGTGACTGTTATAACGTTTTTCAATTTGAACCATCGAATTTCTAAATAACAATTCTAATTAAATATGCACAACTAAAAATATAAATTGCATAAACATTCCACATTTTAACTGAATACAAAATGTCTGTTGTTGCAACATTAAAATTCTGATGGGAAATCTCAAATGTTTTTAAAGTTTAATAAAAATAAAATGTTCATTATGTATTTTAAAAAGTGAAAATATTTTGTGTCCAATATTTTAATGATTTTGTATGTCCATTAATAAAATATTTTTAACTCGATATTTTGTAAAACATTTTGTTATTCTAATAATTTGTATAATGTCGAAATTTTCTAAGTGTCCTTTAATGTTAATCTGTTCATCTCTTACCATCAAATCTCAATTCTAAATAAGCTTCTGAAATTGCTATGTATTTTGTAGTAAATGTACTTTTCCCCGACATCCTTTCAACATTTGCGTGTAATAGCATAAATTGTTTGCTTCCATAAAAATTTTATGCTTAAAATGAACAGAGAATTATATTTTCTTTTCTTATATCTTTACCAAAAAATTTCCCACCACTAACCAAAAATATAGCAATAAGCTATTAATTTCACATGGAAAGGGTAAATGGAATGACTTTGGTCTCACTTTGTGATGTACGAGTAGCATTCGTGTTTCTGTAGAAGATCGGTTTAGATGTCGTATTATTTGTCAGCGCACCAAATTCTCTAAATCCTTCAACCCTTAACATTATTTTTAATAAAAAAAAAAAATTGCGTCCCAATTTGTTTCAACAGAGAGACGAGTAAACCGTTGGGGGAGAGACTAGAACCA
This sequence comes from Leptogaster cylindrica, assembly GCA_963082835.1. Taxonomy (NCBI): domain Eukaryota; kingdom Metazoa; phylum Arthropoda; class Insecta; order Diptera; family Asilidae; genus Leptogaster; species Leptogaster cylindrica. The sequence goes on along the minus strand of OY720108.1, from coordinate 3,549,662 downwards.
ACTGCAGAAGCTGGTGCATGTGCTGTGTGTCCTTGGGATGTTCCGGAGCAGCCAGAGCCGTCGGTGTTGCTATCAGTTTGTCCGTGGGAAGATAGTCAGCTACCGAAGGCTAGCAGTCAATCCAAGAATACAACGTAAGTTTAGAATTCTCGATAAATTCATTAAAATAGTTTTTTAAGAAGGAAATCATTAATTAAATATTTTTGATGTATTTCAGTACCACTTCTGAAATATTTGAAGTGTCAGAGCGAATGAGGCGCTCCTGTGGACTCCGGCAAAATACTGTTGACAGCGATTACAGCTCAAAACGGTTAATGCCACATGTTACCGAGCAGAGACGAGCATCGATGACAATGGCACCCAGGTAAAGGATTTGTTAATTAACCCTACTAGTCTTATACCCCGGACAGATAGACGAGAGTTAACCACGTCATAATGACGTAGTCCATTAAATTTTCCTATATGAACTCGACTTACATATCTACCTGCTGTAACTCGATTAGACTTGATATACTGCTGCCAGCGCCTCACGTGCTACATAGTAGTGAATAGTTGTACTAAAACGTGCCAACTTGTCATTTTGTTGGTTTTCGTGTTTTTGGACAAAATACTTCTTTACAGCAAATTTAATGGAAAATAACGTAAGTAAACCACCTGATTTTAATTGGTTTAGCGCTTAACCAAGTCTAAAACCTCACAAAATCTTGATCGCAGTAATAAATACTCGAAATGGTTTTTCGGAAATGTTTTCAAATGTTGTTTTTTTTATTGCATTTCGCATGTAACATTTACACACTTTTATATTTCAGAATATCTGAATTCCAGTTCAGCAAGCCAGGTATAACATGTGCTTCGACCACCCCTTCGCCAACAGCGTTCGCTTGTTCTGAAGTATCTACATTGAACACGTCGTTGCCAAAAATAGGAACTGTTGATGCCAATCAACCACCCATATTACCGTCACGAGATGAATCCACCATCAGTGACGACAATTGTGATCATACCAAAACTCTTGATACAAAATGTGAAAAAAGTGATTTGAAAACTGTAGATTTAAGTAGTGGACAATGTACACGCACAAAGAAGTCGGAAAGTGTTAATCTAAGTTTAAATGCTGAAAAATCAAGTAAAAAGTTGTCCTCAACCTCACAGGGAACAACACCTACAATACATGTGGAATGCTTACCAGGTGAAACAACAGAGAATGTCGAACAGACTGCGCAGGGTAATAATGATAATGTGGGTGAAAGTACTTTAGTTGATTATCAAAAGAAGGATGAGAACGAAGAAGCTAAGGCAACTGCAACAAAAATCCCAATAGAAATTGATGAAGAATGTGATGATCCTGTGCCTCAGGAAGAGCTTTCTCCAACCACCGAAGAATATCAAGAATGTGCTCAGTTTGGTGGTCAAGCCGATGTTTATGAGTATGATATAGTTGATGTTGAATCTAATATAACACCGGGATGTATTGCACCAGCACCAACACCAGCTCCATCCTTGGCGCCTTTAGCTGAAATTGAAATAGATCCTGTAGATGAGGAACCTGAAGGTGCTGAAGCGAAGCCAGAAGTTGAAGAAACTAAGAAGAAACGCAAGAAAAGAGATTCTGATGCTAAAAAAACCGAGGAGAAGGGCGATGGAAGCGGACAAAATAAAACGGATGAAGAGAACCGGCATGCAGTTTGTCCTTGGGAAGACGAGTAAGTAGACTAGAATTTCATAACATCTGTTCAGCATCTGCATTGAGTTGGTAGTGCAAATCCAACTACTGCAGAACAACCAGATGATCTAGATTCTAGAAAAAGGTGATGAACTCACAGTCGTACTTATTAATTAATTATATTGTTGATATGCAACAATTGATGAACTATTATGGTGTAAACAAATGGATGTAGATAGATCACCGAACCGAAAGACGCTTATTAGTAAATTGAATGGGTTCTTATAAAACGCAGAAAATTGTTGAAATTGTATTATATAATTTCTCTGTTCATTTAATTGCAGGAATGTAACGGCAAGTGACACACCATTCGTGAAGACTTATGCAACCCTGGGATACTTATGAGAAGTCAACTATTCAACAATCCTTTTCGACGTCTCGTCACCTTGGTGATTCAACGAACTACTCTAGCCAAATGCAAAGCACAAACCCATGAAAATCGAATATATTGCGATTAGAATAAGTTTAAGGCATAAACTAGACATTAATATTAAACTACTTATCTCTACGTATATATATATAAATACATAACGCTTGTTATTTGCATTATTTTAACTCAAGCTCATTATTATTAACGAAAGTTTAAAACAAAAAAAAAACATTTTTACTCTTGTATTATTTGTAAGCAGGCAAATATCCACTATTGAAATTGTTAAATTAATCTAATTAAGAATTGTCAGAAAATAAACAAAATTATATATATATTTATAGATATATATATAAACTAGAGAGATCCTAAACAGCTCAAAAAAGGCCGACAACCAGTGAGGGAAGGACATTTATGGCAACCGTTCTTGAGCATGGTTTTGCAATTCGTGTAACTCGATTTTGAGTATTTGTATGAATTGAGTGTAAGTTTAATATAATTTAATAAAGTTTAGCATTTTATGCGTGATAAGCCTGTTAGCTAGACTCAAAAGAACCACCACATTTGAACTTTTACTATATACATTGTTGTATAAATTTTTTCTTAGAAATAAATAATATTTTATTTCTTGCGCAAAATTATTTTGAATGGTGGCAAAACTCTTTTGAGCCCCGAAAGTATCACGCTAAAAATATTCAAGGTAGTTTTGCTGAACCTTGACTTTGAATTAATTGTTACATATTAATTATATTAATATATTTTTAAAGTGTATTTTTAAATAATTGAAAATGAACTTTTTTTATCTAGTTATAACAAATTATTTATGTTCATTGTGGAAATTCGGCCCTCGTCAGCACTTCAGAGTAGATGAATAGGTGTTACTTAGTTTTAAGATAAATCAAATCTCAATAAACTTTTGCACGCCATCGAAATGAACAACAATGTGGATTCTAAGTTAGTTACTTTGCGCATAATTCAAGCACTTACACACATGCACACACACATACCAACCAGTGTCACCCTGCGTGCAAAAAAACTTTTCCTTTAACTTATGGAAAAATTCATGCTTCTTGTTAAGCATAATAAATTACTTTAATAAATAATTAAAAATTGTTGATAATACCAAGATACAATTGTTTTATCAATATTGTTTGTGTTCATTGAATATATAAATATTATTCGCTATTTTAATTAGTATTAAAATGTTTGTATAAAATAAGTTTTGCAATATTTCGTCAAGAAAAAAAATACTGGGAAAAATTTAGATAAATGATGAATGATTTACAAGAATGTTCACGAGTTATGGAAAAAAGGAAAATTACTAAAACTGTTGTGTTATATGTTCCTACACTGCACAAATGATTTTTTTTTTTACTGAGAAAATATTATATCTTTATATCTGTATAATTTATGTTTTTTTTTTAAGTTTACTATAATTAGTATCTACTTTTTTTAGTTCCAGTTCATTAAAAAATTTTTCACATACTCGCCATTAACAGAATAACACTATTTATCTACATTTAGCCCAAAATGAAAATTGCCGTTAGATTTTCGAAAATATGGCAAGAAAATCACTGGAACTAAAGCCTATTTGTGATGGATCGTATTTATCACCTTGTGACAATTAAATTACGCCATTTTATGTATATTAACATAAACCCTATAATGTTGTATCATTAAGTATTTTTGCATTTAAAAAAAAACTTATAATATGTTTAAGACAAATTTAGTGTGGAAGTGCTGAGGGCGCTTCAATTTTGGTTCCAGTTAATAGGCTAAAACTAGGGGTCGAGCATGAAGTGTTACGAAAAAATTTTACATTATTATTTGTTCCATTTAAATGAAATAATTTTTGTTCAATGAATTTGCACAATACAAAATTGCATTAGTGTGATCAAGAATTCGGCTAAATGGTAGAATCTCAATTCGCTACTGCCTCTTCTTATGAATGCATTTAAATGACTGAAAGTCTTGAGCCTAAATGCTGTTGAACGTATGCAACAAACATAAATAAACAAACCAAAAACAATTTGAAATAAAAAACAACTGAAGCTAACATCATTGACTTTTCTACATATTTACATGTATACCTTATAGTCATACATACTATATTCGTGTTTCGGGCTACTTTTCCCATAATTTATAAAACTGTACGCTTCCTTGCTATGTAATATCATGTCTAGTTTTGTCGAGTAAATGTGTAACATAGTTGTGTGCATCATTTAATGCTATATATAATGTTAAAAGTTTATATAAAGTTATTTACCAGAAGCACAAAAATAATAAAAAATGTTAATAATGTGTTTTATATAATCGTTATGGGGTCAATAGAAAATCACTTTAGAACGTGTTAAAATCCAGCAAATCAAGCCGGAAAAAACTCCTACCAGAACAATATTCCACCATTACTTTAACAATATATAAGCTATAAAACAATTCATTATTGAATAAAAAAAACAAAACAAAAATACCACCGGATACAATTCCAAAGTAAAATTTTAAAATAACAATATCCACAGCTTTTACATGATTAAGATATTTGGCAAACAATATAACAATATCACAGATTCAATGATATAAAAATCTATAAAACCAAAAAAAAAAATTTAAAAAAAAAAAACGTTATTAATGGTTTATTGTTGCTATTATAGATAAGATAATAAATTTTAAGAATTAGAGTCGAAATTAAACATTGAATGTACGCAAAGCATTTCGCGTTCAGTGTAAATATTGTGAAACAATTGCAATAAATCCAAAATAATACTACAACAAAAATTAAAAAAAAAAAAAAAGAAACAAAATACTAACATTTAAAGCTTATAATACCCCTACCAAAAATGTGACACACTAGGTGTAGATTGTATATATGTTTTAAAATAATAGAAGATCAAATAAAACTGTCAAGTAGTCAAAAGCAAAAGTTATTATAATAACAAAAATAATACCAAAAATTCAAAACAATTGTCTTTATATAATACAAAATTTCTAGTGTTTTCCAAATGTAGGTTAGAATTTTAGATAAAACCAAAAAAACCCAAGAAAAAAAACGAACGAAAAGGGGATGGGGAAGGGACAGAAGAAAAAATTGCAGCATATAAAAGGAATGTGGTGATACAGACGAACTTAGCTACTAACAATATTCCCAAAGTTAAACTAACACAAACGTAACAATTAGAGAAAGTTCTAGGTTAGTCCTGTTTATGTAAAACACTGTTCTTATTGTCAACATAACGCATAACAAGTGGATATTTAAATATGCTACTTCTGGGCATTTTTTACCGCCTTATATTTCCGTTGCATTCGAAATTTCATGTAATCATTTAGAAAAGGATTGTGAACAACTACTACATTATGAACATACACTTATACTATTGCATTATAACCTACATTTACTGGCAAGTAACTTGTTAACCAGGATTATACTGTAGACTGTATTAAATAAATGAGTACAATAATATAGAAGTCTTTTAATAGTTGAAGCTAACCCCAAAAAATAAATAAATCAAAAGTTCGACCCTGTTTCTGATGGTGTTTGTTGATATGGTACGACTTTTGTGTTTAATTCATTTGGGTTAATTTATATAGTTCTTATTCCTCTTCGTCCACAATTTCAGTATTAGTATTTTATCGAATAATAAATCAAATGATTTACATACTTGGAACCAGTGTGCTTTCTTCCTTTTTATTTTTATACCCTAGATATAAGGTAGGTATATTGTTTCTATAAGGTTAACAGAATATATTAACCATAAACAAATAAATTAATATTTCAAATCAGAAAAATATTTTTGGAATTTCTCGAAATATATTGCAGCCAAATTATAGCAAATTTCAACCAGCAAAAAAATTAGTCAAAAATACGTGAATCAATGAACAAAGTGTTATTTATAAAGTAGGATAGTGTTTATTACATAGTGTCCAATTTTAAAATATGTATATTAATAAATAGTAATTGCTTCACAATAAATAATGCCATTATTACAATAAAAATATATAAAACAAAAAAATAGTTTTAAAATATTCGAATTGTGGTTCAATAAAAAATAGAGGTAATGCGGTTGGGATTTCCAAGTAGGGAAAATGTGTTTCAATATTCCAAACGTAATAATACTCTATCATTATTCTTTTGTTCTAAACATTTATTATCAGAACTTTTGTTAAAGAAGAGTTATAGTAAAAACTAAAAACCTTATAAACCTCGGCTCAATTCGACTTATTCTAACAGTATCTGTTACTACGACTACTCTCCAATTTTTAGTAACTAACCTAAGTAAATTGGAATGGTTCCTCTATCTGTCTTCATACAATCGACTTGTCGCACAATATTTAGCTGCTCTTTGTTCCCAATTCCACTCAATATACTATATCTGTCGTGTATTAGATTGGCCCATAAGTTCTAATTGCTTTGTTGTTCTTTCTTATTTCTTATTTAATTTTGTTTAAACATAAGCTTAAGAAAACCAAAATTACCAAAACTTATGGGCCAACATAATAAATTTTTTTAAATGAACTTTCCTTTTTCAGTTTGTTACAAACTGCAACTCCTCGCTTAAGTAGATCATAAGAATTGTTTAAGATTCAACCCATAGTTTAAACGTCCTTATTCATTCAGATGGCATTAACGTGCCGCTTTGGAAATGGCTACGAAAAACGTTGCTTTAGAATAAATGAGAATTAAGAACCGCTTATTTTGAAAATGCCGTCAAGAAAATTGATTTAATAATTTAAAAAGACGAAGCACACAATTTATTGATAAAATTTATTATAGTGAACAGAATAACAAATTTTAAAATATTAACATATATGTATTAATTCTCGTAAAATGAGACCTCATAAAGAATTTCGATTAGAAAGGAAGCTGGGGAATTGATGGGGCGGCCGCATGCGCTATAGCTTTATGCTTCTTAAGATCCGCTATGCGTCTAAATAATCTCGGGCATGATTCACATTTAAAGGGCATTTCGCCCGAGTGAATCATTTTGTGGTATTTCATACCACCAGGCCGTAGGCGTTTCCCGCACAGGTCGCATGTTTCTCTTATCCTGTTGTCCTTCTCCACGTGGGCCTCCCGATCCGACTTTTCCTCTGGGCACGAAAAAAGGGGCAATTAATACATCTTCTAATATATTTTTAATTTTAAAAAACTAAAATCCGACCACGAACAATTTGCCAACTTAAACGTATGAAACAAAAAAAAATATTGGGGAGTTAAAAGTTACTATCTGCACTTTCTCATTGCAATACAAATTGCATCCATCCGTGGGCGCGCGTTTTTTATTGTTTTTGCAAGCAACTTATTTATTTACCTAATAAAAAACCCACGACCACGGATGGATGAAATTTGTATTGTAATGGTAATGTTTTGTTAAGCTTTCCATTTTTTTGATACATATTGTACTATTGTAGTATTGTTTTCAAACCCAAATACTGCCAAAAATTCTTCCCGTGTTTTTGAAGGTGCCATTTCTGGTGGAATACATTTTTTATATTTTCATAATGTACCAACTGTTGTAAGATTCCATGACAATATACACACTTACATTGATAAATAATAACATTTTCAAAAATATTCTCTTCATATTCTAACAGAAATTCAACAAAACAACCATGTATTTCCATGTGTTCTTAATTTCCACTACCAATATAGCATATAAAATAATTAAAAATCTTACCAACAGTTCGGACTTCCAAAGGCTTATTTATGAAACTGCTTTCCATGGGATCCCAAACGTAGTTCTTTGCATAATTGACTGCTGTATTTGCTGATTCTATCATTGTATCAAGATATTAATTTTCTTAAATTGATTGTTCTATCAGTTATTTTATTTATAAATCTCACCTTCTGGCATAAAACTTTCATCGCCATTTGTCCATACCAATGGAAATGGTAGATCATAATTTTCCACACTCGATTCCTCCTGTTCGAATACCATTTTATATACATTATAACTCATTTTGGCAAAATTTTAGATTAAATTGAAATTTTTAACTATAAAAGCGAAAATCTACAAGAACTAATGTAACTAATAACTGAGCGAAAGTGAAATGAAATTTTTATACTGAAAACAAATGAAATCTAGTATAATTCATTTGTTTTAAAAAACGTCAGTTAATAATAAAAAACGTACTGCCATATCATAATTGTGCAAATAATGTAACAGCATTAATAGCAATAATTTATAGTAGTCGAATTAAAAGCATTACGATTAAATATTTATAAACAAATACGTCAAAAATATCATACATTCATAAACGATTTTAAAAGATCGCAGTTCTAAAAATGTGCGCCGTATGAATCATATTTACGATTAGTTGTGATTAACTTTCGACATTAGAATGGCGAATCTGTTATATATAACCGAAAGTTCTTTTGACTGATTTTATAATTTTTAAAATTCAACAAAATAATCTCAAAGGTTTTTATTTAATTTGTTTTTATTCAGTATTTGTTTTTATTCAGCTTAAAGAAAATTTTGTATTCACATGGCAGTTCTAAAATTTGTATTCAGCTATGGAGGCGCATGCAAAAGCGCTCCTGGTGAATGGCGACCGAACTATTCGTTCTAATCCTGGAGGGGGTGGTCGGGTACACTCTGGTACGCAATAATGCGAGAAGTATTACTGTTATTTTGCAGTTAGTACAAAAAAAAAAAAAAATAGTTTTATTTTCTATAATTCTGAAGATTTCCTTTCGTTTTAACTTTTAAACAAAAGTTTTTCTGACAGTTACAGATGTTACTAACTATATTGGAAAAGGTCACCTGATAATTGCCACTTGGACACAAAAATATTTAATTTTATGCGATTAAATTATGTTGGCCTTCTTTATCTTGTTAGACATTTATTTTAATTCATTTAAATAGTTCAAAATAATGGCGCGTGTGTGCATATAATTTATGCCTAATTTGTTGATGGAAGAACCTCAACTGGTTAACATAACAAGCTTATGAATTTTTAATCCCTATGCATGCAAAAGCGCTCCTGGCGGATGGCTATATGATTTCAAACCATATGGTGGTGGTCGGACGGACTTTGTGCATTCGGTAGTATATAAAATAAAAAACGGGAACATTATTAAGAATATATATTTCATTACAATTAACAACAACATTACACAAATTCAGTTTAACTTTTACACATACTATATGCTATTTTAAATTATCGTTCTAAAAATAGTCAAATGGATACATCTGATTCACAATTGTAAATTAAGGAAATATTTTTAACATCAAAAATGATATTAACAAGTATTTTGGCGCAACAATCAATTATTTAGCTTATTTTGCTTACATAAAACTGTTTTGTTTTTATATATCTTTTCTTCATGTAAATTAGAGAAACATTTTACTTACACTTTACTGTGTGATCAGAAAACACATTTTACAATTTTCATCTATAATTTACATAATAACATTTGAGAAAACACCAATCTGGAAGATTGTCTCTTAGCAGCTACAATTTTGAGTTATACATTTTATAATACAACATTTTGAAATTAATAAAAGCAGTTCTAGTGTATATAACATTGAAAAGTACACTAGTTTGCGGGTTGAAATTGAGTTCAAAACTTGCTTTCTAGATAAATTTACTTATCTCTGATTTGTTTAGATAATTGTATAACAGAATGTGTGAGTTTTGCAAATTAAAAACCAATTATTATTTTTTTAAAAGTATTATTATTCTTTTGGAAAACACGGTGGTGACGGCGTCCTATCACAGTTAATTTAGATGAAGTTCTATCGCGTTGCTTTTCAGCAAAGGAGCACCCAGCAACACACAAACATATTGTTCCATAGTGGATCGCAATGTGATTGCATTTGTGATATTACTGAAGCAAGAGATTTATGTTAAACAAATACAAAGAGTTCTTTTTTTCTTAATGAGAGATAGTTAAACCGAAACTACATTACAAACTCCAATGCAAGAAATTTTTATGCTTTTATTGAAATTTATTTTTTAATAGCATAAATACGCAATTGATTTATTTTAGTTCGCCTACAATGTACAACTGAATACTAATCAACAATAACATTTTTTTTTAACTAGTACATCAATTATATTTGATTAGCCTAGTTGAGGTGCGAACGAGAAGCGCCTTTAGTGAATGAGTTTGTACTGTAGTTGAAAATATGAACAAAATCTAGACTCTCCTCATTTATGCTTAGAACACACTGCAAAAAGCGACTAAATTTCAATTCCTTAATGTATTCTTCTTTAATATTTTATTTTGACAAATTTCCTCAAGAGAGCATGAATATTCTGATTTTGTTAGATTAAAAAAAGAATATTCAAAATAAATTCGATACATTAATTTCTTGAACATTTTATATTTTTGTATTAATTTATTACTTTGAACACTAGAGACATTTTCTTTGATCGTCAAAATGTTTAGCAATCAATAGTGATACAGAAATCTTCATTTTATGTTTCTTGATCCTTAAACAGAATCAATGAAGTTCACAGGATCATTAAGGTTTGATGTTACAAATTACACTGCCACAATGTCAGTAACCTATGCATCTAAAATATGGAACATCGATGAGATATTTACCTAATGCCATAGATTCTAGCTTTAAAGCAACTTAAATTTAGCTCTTCACGCTTCGGTGCGACCCTTTAATTAATCAATGCCACTTGTTTGTATTAAAGTGCAATGTTGGTGTTTTAATTATGGCACTAAAAATCTCTTTTCAAAGTTCAGTAATCCTTCACTTTACATAATCGTACTACTGTGCATTGCTGGTACAATAACATAATTCTAGAATGGTACTTAAATGACTAAAGTAATTCAGATCACCTTCTGGGGAACTTTGGATACTTTGGACGAATCAAAATTAGCCTACAGGCTTTTTTACACATTAATAATGACTTATCAGAGTAAGTTTTTGTATTTTGTTTTTTAATATTTCTCTCTAATTTTGATTGATTTAACATATTCCTGTTTACGTTTTTTTTTTTTTTGGCTTTTTTGCATTTAAATATAATAATAGACGTTTAAATAGAGATTCCAAAAGTTTTTACCACAAACACTGCGTGTTTAACTACGAAAAATTATTTTACAACCTAAAATACAAATTTTTTTATTTATTTTTTAATATATTCCATGAGCTTTATAAATTCTGCACAGCATTGTAATCAAATAACTTTCATTTGTGTCATAAAAATATATAGAGTAAATATTAAAGAAAATATTGGACCATTTTTCAAAATAGAAACCAATAGACTTAAAAATAGCAGAGCATAAGGAATTTGTAAGATGTACAGAGATTAATCTGGGTAGCTTCGAAAACTAGAACATCTGAAACCACTAAAGAGCTTCGTCTGAATGTATTTCTCCTGGTTTACCACAGCTAAAACGATGCTCTTACATCCGATTTAGTTTTGCTTCTTTCACTTCGGGCGTTTTAGTTTTGCAAAGGTAGTTTTCCTCAATTCGGCTTTTACGTCAATTGTGGACATAGCAATTTAACTGAGTACATTAGAGGAGTCTATACAGTCTTCTTGCCCAGGTACCTGTTATAATTAATCAGCGAAATAGAAAGCAATAGTTAGAATTCATCATTCATTCAATATATTTTTACCATGCACAGATAAACAAATTTGCCTTAATTTTATGGTGTGAAATTCATTAAAAACATAGTTATGCAGTAAAATTAATATAAAATAAACTTGCTTGAATTAAATCATCTAATATTAATAGTAAAGTTTTATGCAATTGTGCAAATAGGTATTGATTAATCTCGTGCAAGCATATCATCAAAATAATCAAAATACACAATCATCAGACACTCAAGACCGTTCTGTACTCACCATGTGACAAAATTTGCTTTACACTGGTTTAAACGTGACTTAAATAGGTCTTTCTTTTAAGATATCCACTTCGGACCGGCGAAGACAAACCAGTATCTTTGCTAAAAAGATGAAAATTAAGACATTTTTTTGGATTATGCATCCTGGTCATGCAACCTATGGAATAAAGCAGAAAAAATGAAAATTATAAATTTCATACACACGAATTAAACACTTTCATTAGCAACAAATAAAAATGTTCTCAAAAAAATATATATATATGTACCTCCTTCTTCGAGGATTTGTCGCTTGTCCGGGTAAATTGAAGCACCCGCGTGGAATTACCATGCGAGCGTTACCTTGAGCTGGCCTTGAGCCTCCCACAGTCATCAACATGCTTAAATGCGATGCATAGCCCTCGGTGAGAGCAGTTGCGTTTGCTTGTAGTTTTTTGCTGACCTGCGAGTAATAAACTGTCCACTAAGTAGTTCTATTTAAAAGCATTTTACCTTTCCAACAATATAAATTTGATTGGCCTTCAAACCGATATTCGTGTATACACTTATGTCCTTGCTACTACCGTATGCAGAATGGATGATAACACCGTGAACCTGGATGAGATTATTCAAGTACGCTGTCTTGTGCCCTAAGGGATCCGTGGATAATCCATCAGCAAAAGATATCAAGCCATGGGGAAAATTATGCTGACTAAGCCATGATACTACTCTTTGTTGCTGCATATCTGGGCGTCCAGTTATGTAAATTAGCAAGTAGCCGAGCTCCTGCCAATGACGGCAAATGTCTACAGCTCCAGCTCGAACCTTAGGATCACGTCCAGTGACCGACATGGACGCGGTAAACGACCCATCTATACTAAACACAACGCATTCCGTGCGCGGAGGTATCACAGCCATATAAAAATCAACAGAGGTATGATCGCCTCTCACAACCATTTTAATAGGATATATTCCATAACCGAGGGCTTTATCTTCAGGAATAGTATATGTTACTCTACCAGATTTGTCAGTCATTTCTGTCGACAAGAGTGTCCACTCCCCAGCTGGTGGATCCTTCATTATGTGGATGTCTACCTTTTCGCCAGCTAATGTGATCATATCGAGAGGGCCGTACATAAACCGAGCTGACAGCTTTTGTTCCCGATTATCCTGCACTATAACGTCATTCGCTCGGTGATTTGCAGCAACATTCTTTAGTTTCACAGAAGTTCGCTTCTTCATCCATTTTTCTCGTGGTTGCCCAGGACGAAAAGAGGATTCTTTCTCATCACCTCCAGATAATGATACTCCTTCAAATCGGCCAACCTGAAAGAGTATGTGATCTTCAGTTATATTGCAACTATATTTAGGTTTTTGTTTTTTTTTTTATACAACCTGTCTTAATATAAATGCAATCACATCCGAACTTTCCCAATAACTTGCATGGAACAAATGTGGAAGCGCATGAGCAGGAAAATTACTCAATCCCTCAGGGCAGTACAAGGCGTAGTCCAATCGTTTTGCTCCCCACCATTTTTGTTGTACTTGAAAATAAAAGGCAATCAGTATTTTTTATCTGGACATTTGTGGATTATATACAGTATCAAACCAATGGTCTCACTAGTGCTATTAAGCTATTTCAAAAATTGAAATCTAATCGTATCAAGCTAAATTTGCAGAAAAAGAGAATAATCTCAAATAAATTTCACGTGCAATTCCTTCAAGTTGTAGATGTTAATGAAACGAGGAACATCAATGAAAAAATCATGAAAAGATTTTATAATATTAGTTGATGAAGATTTCAATGCCAAACTTACCACAACAATATATAAAAGCTCACGTAGATAAAAAAATACGCATGCGTCACAACGCTAAATGAATGTGCAACAAATAATTTTCTATTCCGTTTTTCTTATATGTTTTAGTATAGCTAGATGATCCTACTTACAAGTGTTAATGGTATTTAGAGGAATATTGTCAATTAAACCAGAAACAGTACTTTGGATTGACGCATCGGAAAATCGTCGCTGTCCGGGCTGAGAAGCATCATTGAAATGTTGCGGATGAGATTGAATTATTTCCACTAAAATATTTTGAACATGAATTTGCTCCTCTTTGAGTGCACAACCATTACTTACCAATGTGTAGCGGTTGTCCACTTCCCAATGGGTATTTAGCATATCGAGGAATGTTTACAGGTGAAAGCATTGAGAACCTCGCACTTAAAAGTGGTTCTAACCTTGATGCAATCGGATCCGTGGGATGGAAGAAATTGTATACTTGTAAGCAATTTGGTTTTATGAGAGCTGTTGATATTTGTTATTAGTTTCTTACGCTACTGATGTTGTAATCAATTACCATTTTTTGGATCCTGCAACCTCCTGGCTGCCAAAACTATAGACAGTGGTGTTCCAAACATGAAAAAGTCACCGACATCAAACTCGAATTTCGGTAACCGAGATTCATTTGTAGATGAACGTCTTTGTGGTGAAGGTGCTACTAGTAATCTCTTAGCATCCATTTCACCATCAATAAAACGTTCGTCATCATAACCCAACAAATCGTTATGTTTGACACTGCCATATCGACATAGGGCGTCATATGCAAGGATGGCTCCCACAGAGTCGCCAATTAGGGCCACTTGGCCATTGAATCCGTGGCCATCTTCACTTTTTAAAAATTCGTGATAAATGGTATTAGCGCTTGTTACAGCTTTAGTTACAGCATCCTGAAAGTCAGGTGAAGCAACCGTGAGCAATGGAATGGCCCCAATAGGAACATCAGCAATATTTGGAATATCAGCAGCAGACGGTGAAGCATCAAATGAATATGGGCTTAAGCTTGATAGAATACCCAAAGCATCGGTGCACACAGATGGACAAGGAACAAGCTTCACTGATACGTGACTCATTAAACTTGGATAATGTTGCCTCATCACAGATTCAAGGGCTCCACGAAATGTAGTGACATCGGACTTTTTTGACGTGATTTCGCTAGTTGCATCTTAAAGGAAAATTTCATGTTGAGTTCTATTAGTTTTTACGAAAATCAATTTAATTACCTAAAACACTGCCTGCATGCATAACAAGAATTAACACAGACGTTGAACAAGAATGGGAGCCGGGTGATCCTGGAAGAGATTCCTGAGAATGATCAATACTGGCAGATGATTGCAAACTGCGTTTAGTGCCGCGTTCAGATGCAACTCTTTGCAAGAAAGCATGACTAAATATTGTATCATCTGCGGAGAAAATATTGTTATCAATGGCTCTTCTTTTCAATCTATGCGTATGAAATCACCTTGGTTGTTGAGGTAAGGCGGTGGGCTATCCTCTTCCTCGGCAAGTAATTCCAAGGAGCTCCATTTTGCCAGAGAGGTAGATTCGCCTGTCTCTACAAAAAATGTTTGATATAATATACTAAAGGAAAACGACTGAAAAGTGAACGAGATGAATTAAAAAAAAAAAAAAAATACGAAAAAGCGGAAAGTGATATTCGGTGAATACAAAAATATTTTAAATAAGAATATTACTACAAAATTTCAAAGACATTCTTTGATTAAAATTATTAATTGAATCATGCTAATGTTATGAAAATTCAATTAGATCTGAGAAAAACTTAATTTTTAATTTGAAAAACAAATATTTATTATCAAACGGAAATCGAATCACATTTGTTAAGAACTGGCAGTTTTCATAATTTGAATGCGTATTAGCAATGATTAAAATTAGGAACATTTTCTGATAACAATATTATGTATCAAAAAACTAACTAGCAACATTTAGTTATAATGCGATTTTTTATGATTCATAAACTAATGTTCCGAACTTCTGTAAAACATTCATTTTTCAGCGGCAAGTTTTTTTCGCACATAAAATATTTTGGAGCATAAATTTTCATTATTACATTAATATTGGAAAGCTGTGAGAATTGACAATTGTCTACAAAAACTATTTACTTCTTACATTGGAAAGCATCTATTTAAGAAATTCCTAAACTATTGTTACAACGTTGCAAACCTAATTTGTCTTCTGAACTTACTTTTTTCTTCAAATGCAAATTAGTGAAGAAATTATATATAAAAAAAATAGTTTAAAATAAAATAATAATAAACAAAATTTTATAGTGGCTGTATTTACCTAAACAATCGAAAAACTCTTCCTCTGATCCCGATTTCGAGTCCACTTCTAAGCGCTCCATTCTCCAGTTCGCTACCTAAAAATTAAATATTACTTTAGATATTTAAAATACAACAATTGATTAAAATAATAAATGTATTTCCAAACGAATTAGATAAACAAAGATAAGATGTTTGTATGCCAATTGAGTAAAATTAAATGAAGCAAATTCCAAAGAAAATTTTAAACACAGACCCAAAACCATTTCAACAAAAAACGAAAAATAATCTAAAAACTAGATCAATGAAGAATATTGTACACGAATGTAATTAATGTTATGATTTCCAAAAGCACAAGTTGCACACAGTATTTTCTAATGCTCTACAATGGCCAGAGAGCTGGAAATATTGGCTAATTTGCCATTTTAATTTCTATCATTTCTATATCAATGACCTCTAGAACTTACATCAGATTTTGCTTTTGTCGTCTGCTCGGTAGATTACAGTATCAAAACAAAATTGGAAAAAAATCAATTTAACAGCGAAGAAATAAATAAAATTAGAATTAAATCGGAAATGGGAAATATTGCGAGCCCTTACCTGTAAATCAAAGCTATGCGCTGAACCCACTGGAGAATGCAGGGCTCCTTTAGAGCCATAATTGCCTTTCGAAAGCTGAGTACTTCCGGACCTTGATAGGAAATTATACAAAAGACGTAGAAAACCTTCGAGGCTTCAATTACGAAAATTAGTTTACCTATCATGAGCACTTGTCTGATCATCATCCTCATCAGAACTACCCTCTGGGCTTGGTGGCTCCTCTTTCACGATTGGCGGTTGAATTTTCATGACCATATCTGCACTTTGATTTGCTGCGCCATTGTCAAATTGGTTGGAAGTCTTGCTTGCATCTGAGATGCTTTGTTCTAATGGAAATCGATTATACACCAATACAACCAACCAATTGAATAAAACTAATACCATCTTCTTCTTCACCACTGGAATCCAGACCCATCTTCTTAGCTAATGCCAATTGTGTTTGCCGTTCGATTTCTCGGATATCGTCCATTGTGAGTCCATACCATTCGTCCTGCCACGCCCATGCTTGACGATGTGCTCGAACCATTGTTTTTCTCAAAGCTGAAAAAATTTAGTTATAGGTCGAACAAAAACAAAAACAAATCTTAGCTAATGAGACCAACATACCAACATCGTGGATAAACTTTTCCAGTTTGGTTTGCATGCCCCAATAACGGAATTCCACTCGGCACAGTTTATATGCACACATCAAAGACATGTTTTTATCTGTGGGCTGTTTCTTTCCTTTTACCTAAAAACTAAACATTTACACATGATTCTTAACAAAGCCAAGGTGGAGATACCTCATTCCAATACTCCTCCAGCCAACTTTCGTCTAATGGACCGCGTCCCGTCTTGTTGGACGAAAACAACTTGGGATCCTCTTCCTTCACGTAATCACCGCCATAAAGTTGATCTTTTACAATATCAATAAGATCTAGAAATATAAATCGGATTGTAAACACAGTTCCTTGAAAATAAAACTCTTCCATTTTACTCACCCACAATTCTGTTCCTCAGGTCGCTGCCGGATAACTTGAACACATTCTCCTGGTGGCCATTATCGGGGAAGTAGTACGTCTCTATGTCTAATGAAAATTTCTCAACGAATGGACAAGTGTAACGAGTTTTCGTGAAGGGATATGCATTCCAGGCTTCTTCTTCGACAGTCAGAGCGCTTTTTGGAAGAAGACCTAAAAATTATTATATTTTAATTGAATATATTTAACAAAATGTCCAGCAAACCACAACTTTTACAGGAAAACAAAACCCAAATTAAAATTCATACTCACTCTTGATCCATCCTGGCAAATGACTCCCGACGTGGTAGATTTTCTTGGTGTACTGACCATTTCCGCCTGGACCATCGTGGTACGGTTCGTTAATAATGATTTCCACTCCACTTCCTTGTCCCTGACTTTCTTCGCGACTTTTTTTCTGTGGAACATTTTATGTTTTTATTATCGCAATCGAAAGGATTTTACTTACAGCTATCATATAAAGCTGAGCAATGCGATATTCTTCCACAGTCAACGGAAGTGGAATTCTGTACTCTTTAATCAACATATTGCTTGATCTTATGGCATAGGCTAAGTTGAGACTGTGGTAGATGTAGGTGAGTTATACTTCTGAGCAATGTACTACCAACGAGTTAATTCTAACGATGCTGCATATTGTTCAAGCCATTGAATTCTGAAAAAAATAACCAAAATGTTGTTTACAATAAAAAAAAAACTAGAAAGGAATCGTTTAGTTAACTAAATTATAACAAATTGATCGGAAGTCAAGAACTCCAACTGAATTGAACGGATGAGATTAATAAGGGAATGATTTCAGATGATTAAACTTTTTGGAAACTGAAAAAACATTTTATGGTTTCGAAACTATAGTCTATAATTTTGATAGCAAAACTTACTATTACAAAATTGTTCCTGATAACCTCAAGTATTATATCCGCCTATGTATTTGATTTTTTTTATTAATAAGACATGTATAAAAATTCCAAGTTGGGGGAATCCATACGTCCATAATCCAAAACGTGGATTCTTTCTCTTCTTAATCTCACTTGTTCAATTATAGTTGCAGCGTTTGATTGGCATAAGAAATTCCAAATAACCAAAATTCCAAACAACTAAAAAATTCAAGCAATGTTCACCGTTAACAATAATTGATATAATTAATTATCGGAGAAGACAATTCAAATCACTCATAACCCACAGTTTCATCAATTGAGTAGGTACTAAATCGGAACTGACTCTTCACTGCGCCCGATTAAACTGAAATCAAGCAGAAGGCAAAAAGAAACTGAATCCAACTGAACAACAATTAAGTTTAGAAACAATTTATAGATCAGGCGCCTATTATGACGGTCATTTCCCAGGGTGAAGACTACACAACTCGTTCTTTAGTGCGGAAAATCTCAGCACATGAAATGTGCAATAAAAAGACCTTAACTGAGGAATGCCAGGGCGCGCATGTGGAAGGTGAAAGTGGGGTTGTTCTAGAGAAAATCGGTTTCACCTCTTCCGACCGCCGTAGAATGTTTCTGGCGGCCCGCTATATGCTCCTTGTAGAGAAATACCCAATGCATTGAAGTGCATCGCGACACTTCGTCTGGCAATTGGAGGGAGAGCATCTGTTGGGTAATTAATCAATTCCCTGTCTATCTCCGGCTGTCGTTTTATGTCGTTACAAGTCAATTAATGCCACTCCATATGGGGCGCGTTTATGCTAACCTATGTAAAACTGGAAGATTTCGGAATTGTAAACTCAAAACTGCATTGAATGCGGCTAATTAGATTTTCTGTACTTTGAGTCAAGAACTTAAAAAATTACTTTCAATGTCACACAAGTGAGGAGCCCAACGGATATAATATGTACCCTAGTATGTGGTGACCTCTTCAGTGTCTTCTGTTTGAATGCGGTTCGTCGGGGAATTTACCTCGCCTTTGAAGGATGTTGTAGATTTTATAAAAATGTTTATTGCCGAATAAATGTAAAGTATGTATTAAAGTCTGTTTTATTGTTCGACATAAAGTTCTTTATAAGTCAATGCACTTTTTCAATGAGTACTCCATTCTTTTTATTTTGTTCAAATAGATGTTTACATTTGCTACAAACTAAACACATACGGATTTGATGATTTCCCGGTTTCAAAAAAATCTTTGTTTTCTAGTTAAATTCTATCAATACTCTAGAAGAAAGAAAATGCTGGTTTGTATTCGCTTTTGTTAAGCGTCCTTCAGAGGTTGTGCACCTGCATCCCAAGACCAGCAATCAGTGTCCTGGCACCTAACTCTTATTCGTTCATGCAATAAGAGACAAATGCGCTCTATCCATAGTTCCACAGATTCTGTTACGACTCTAACTCTAATCTGTCGGGTTATCAAATTCGATTTGGTGAAATTGTTCGACGTTATAAATGGTGATTGTATTTTTTTGTTCCCTGTAACAGCACTATTATTCTCTGAATAATACACGTTTGTAATCGGTTCGGAATTTCTTTTTTAACACCTCCTCAATTTTTTTTCTTTAACGTTTCAAGATGCATAGAGTCCAAAAATGCAATGTCGTTCCGCCCTCCGCCGTGTCAGCGATATCTACCTTAATTTCCGATCGAAAAAAAATCATTCGTTCGCACATATGTGTATAGGCTACATTTGGGCCTTAGTTGTATCCCGAAGCTCGGCATCTTGACCGGTATACACCCTGGCGTTTTAGGGGTGAAAAAGGGGTGTGAAATTAGGCGTTTTTGCAATTTTATTGAACTTGAAGAGAACCGGGATCACTAGATCAATAATTGTCCCGTTTATTTACTGACTCTCGCCAACCCGCCCCGTTTGGGCCCCAATGTTCAGGATTTGTGGGTCACTTCACTCAAGTCTCCAGTCCGGAATAATAAACTCATATGTAAAGACTTTGCAGTGTTTTTTTTATAAGTAATGCACCTCAACACTCTTTAGACTATCGTCGTTGGTATATTCTTGACTTCAACTACAACTCAACAACTACAAAATATTAATGCCACTTTAAATATCTGCTGATAGATCTTAAAGTTCCAAAGCAGACTACAACATCGTAGCAATTTTCATAAAATAAATCAATATTGAAATGCTTACCTTAATTACAAGAAGAAGAAAATATGGATTTCCTGAAATATAAAGAAATTCAACATGTTAATCATATTTTAATTGTTTTCTGGAAAGCATATACAAACGGTTGAAATTTATTTAAAACTAATTTCATTTAGAAATCTAAATCAACTGCAATAAGAGCTGGGACGGAAATGGATACGAAAGGATTATATGATATGTAAAAGAAACGAAATATGACCATTATAAAAAATTGCGATTATTGTTTGTGTTGTAATTTTGTAAAGTTGTATGCTTGATAAATTTAAGAGATTGCCAAATTTAAGCAAAATCATGTGCTCAAAAGTCACGGAGATTATTCAAATCACGCACCCGAAACAACGATCATGACTGTTATGTTATGCGCACTTAAGTAAAAAGTAACGCCACGAATAATACAAAAGTGAAAGTGCTACGAAATGCGAATATCGCCAGTGATTGCTGTGGTTAATCACTTTCGGGGGATTGACTCTTGCCTTCTGGAACAGTAGTTCCGCAGTAAACCGAAAAAACTTTTGTCCTTCAGATCCTACAAATTGCCTGCAGTCGGCATATTTCACAAATCCAGTGTGAGCTCCTCAAAGACCCACCCACGTAATTGACTTCAGCTAAATGAAATTTAAAATAGACGTAATTAAAAGATAGGCGCGGGTCACCGAGTCTGCTGCAGCAGCGAAGTATTTTGCTGGCGTTCTGTCCCTTCCCCTTCTACAGTGGCGGTTTGTGTGTTTCAGGTAATTAATTAATTTCACTGAACGTAATTAGTTCAGCTGAACTTACTTGAATGTCGGTGCACGGAGAGCTTTCAGGAAAACCAATATCCGGAATATTTTCAATGTCAACATGAAATTTGCTGAAATTGTTTATGCTTTGGGAGATTTTGGGGGGTTGAATAGACAACCAGCACAAGGAACCACAAATGAGTAATGACAACTCCCTAATCGCGTATACCTCATAAATCTCTCATCGGATGAATTATATTTAGAACGACCAGTTGTCCGTGGGTCTGCGGTTTTATTTGGGAGTTCAAAAACCGAGAGCGTTCCATTGCTCTGCAAAATACGGTATTTGCTATACAATATATAATCAAAAACTATTTTATACTTTCACTGGCAAGCTTTTTTACGTTGCGTGAAATTAGTAAAATTACTTTTAATTGAAAGATGTTCTCGAATTACATGAATATAATTAATTTTTTGGATGAATTCAAAATGTGTTTTCCTTTTCATTTAATTAGTTATTTAACTACAAATACTACCTATAATGAGATTTTACAATTATAATTCGCGAAACCCAATGCAATTGATCTTGATGGACGCCGACTCAGAATCCCATATCAGAACTTAAAAACTGAAAATGGTGGATTCATAATGGCGAATAGTAATTGAAAACTTTGGACCCCAAAAGATTTTGATTCGGTAATATGACGGCAAGTGAAGCCCCGAACACCAACTAACAATAATTGAATGGAACAATTAGCGTTAACAATAGAGAATTAAGTTAATTTGAAGGCAGTTCTTGCAGTTGTTATGAGGTTTCTCTTGACTGCTTCAAATAATGGATTTTTAAAGTTCTGTAGTAAAAGTGTAAATGAGTAAAAAATGTGCAATGAAATTTTTTTACTTTTGTGTAATAAGAGACATAAAAGAAAGCTCTTGTGCGAATTCTTAATGCAAATTGCATCATAAGAATAATCCCTACAAACTAATTAAAAGTTAACAGGTGTTGAAAATTGTATAATATCGTTAGTTTTAAATATCCATTGCCAGAGAAATAAATGTTTCGATTTAGTAGTGTATACGAACAAAATGCAGATATACAACTCTTAGACCCATAATTTATAGATTTTTTAGAAGGCACTTGTTTGTACTGTTCCATCTTTTAGAAAAACACTTGTGAAATAAAGTTCTTTTTTAAAAGTTCACAAGTGTTTTTCTAAAAGACCCATAATTTAATTGCACAGGTTTCAGGACGACATTCGCTGGTGGCAATTGGTATAGAAGTTAGATTAGTATGAAAGAAGTTGAGGGTCCATGAAGAAATCTAATAACATTCTTAACTTTAATTCCTATTTAAATAAAAATCCATGTGATAAATCTGTAGGGGAAACTACCTCTAAAAATCTTGGTAGTAACATGAAGAACTTTCGTTGAAAATTTCTTCAAGATATTTCCAGAAGGAAGATCCGAGATGTGACTGCTTTCATTTGAGGTGTTGCAAAAATTGAACGACAACCACTTCCACCCCAAAACGGTCCCCCACGTAAATAACTTTGATTGGAATTGGAATTGATTTCCTCCACATTAATGGTTGGCAGCTCCAATCCCTCGGGCTGGTTGCTGCTGTGATTTGAGAAGATTCGACACTGTGAGATGAGTCGCAATTTTTTACGTAAGCCTCGTTCATTAGACGCCGACCCAGACTCCATTCAACACCTGACGTGGATACTTGAGATGAGGAAATCGGAATTGCACGTAAAACAATTAACGAAGCACGGAAGACAAAATAAAGATTTGTGTTGTGGGGAATGGGGATTGCATTGCGCCACGAAAGCGAGTGTAAAGCATGTCAGAGCCTTGCATAATTTTGTTTACAATTATAATGTCTTTCGGGGCAGTAAATCGCTGCGCAGAACGCAGCCAAGGAGGATCTGAGGAATTAAGAAGGCGTTTTTTTATTTCGAGGACACCTTTGGGGGAGGACGGATGAAATTAGAGACTCCAGCGGAAGCCAACAAACGCTCTGGCTTCTAGTAGCCTTGGCATAGGATTTCGGTGCCACTTGTGCTCTTGTTTGTTTGGATGAACCAACAGCACAGGCATATTGATCTACTGCATAGTCAGCAGATGGTGATGGAACTATTCTACCCGTTGTGGAGAGCCAGCTGTGCCGGAGTAAATTATTCGGCTGTAAATGACGGCTAGATAGGAAACACATGCTTACCTTTGAGGAGAGATCTTCACGCGGAACTCGCTGTGCGATTTTTGGCGTCTGATTTCCCACCCGATGTGTCTAAGAGTTTGTCCAGTCGTTGATCTTCAGCAATTCTAATCGTGCACTAAGAATCACATAAAATTTTACCTTTATTTGCACTTATCCTGCATGACACAAACTGTTATTGATTTTGAACACAAAACACTGCGGACTTTTCACAGGAAATTTTTGCAACTGCTCCGCAGTCGAACAACGACGACATCACATCGTACACGCGAAAGTTATCTTGCAACTAATCGTCTTCCACACATCCCAGGGACTACACACCGTGGCGCTTTCCGTGGCCGCTGATCAAAGTTACTTCGCGCAGAGCTTTTGGCCACCTTTCACAGTTCCACCCCCGCCAACACTGTCGTCATAACAATTTACGTCACGATTTTTAAGAGCTATATATGGACGTGTGTGAGCCGGATAGAGATAGAGACAGTCCTTACTTTCAACTATGACGTCAACGAGAACAGTTTTAGGCTGGTCGGTCAGTTGGTGCTCCGTACCTGTTCACATACCCGATGCAATTTTTCAACTATTGTAATTGTCTTCAGTTTTGTGTGCTACAATGCACCGCAGCGGGAAACTGTTCAAACGCTTAACGGCTTATTTGAAAATTGCGCGTTTCCGCTCAGGGCTTTTAGAGGCGACGACGGAAACCGGGTCAAGACTGGACACTACCGCCCGACGAGCGCCCTTCAGCTTTGAAATATGGCTTCATTGACCTACTAGAATTTTTTTAAACATTCATAAAAGAATGAAATTTCCTCATAGTATTAAAAGCTGCACTTCTTTGGAACTAGTTGAAACTCCTGCGTACATGAAATTATTTTTCGCTTCTTGCCCTTCGCCCCCAAAAATTAGTATCCATTCTCAATATCCGGAACGTTTTTGCGGGAACCAACAATAACAAAAGCATGTTTTCTAAATGTAAAAGATACCCGCATAACGGTCTTTCATATATGCTAAATTATAGAATATCGATTGAAGCGAAAACATTGCTTGATTACAGCTTTACAGGAGCTTAAAGTCGTCTGCAACAGCAAAACAATACAATTGTAATTATTATTCTGTAAATATTATCGTCGCCGTTTTGTTGATTGAATTCCTATGATAAATTGCGAGCTTGCGCCTTTTAAATGTCAGAGGTAAAATTATCAGAAAACACTACCGAAAGCTTACTACCCACCCCGACCATCCTTACCCCAGAAAAATTCGCAAATGCTACAATCCGCTATGTACGATAACGACACCTAAGCAAACCCAGATCCTTTTCGATAAATGAGCTTTCTTTAAAGCATTGTAAGAGTGCACATCAGACAAGAATATGTGTGTGAGTGTCATGAAATGTGTCCTTCGAGGCAGGATAATTTTAAAGAATCTTAATTGAGCAATTTTTGCAGGATGAAAAACAGTATTGTGTCGCTAGAATAAATAATATACATTAAACATATTTCGTTTCTAAAATTAATCAAGGATACACGACAAATGCTAATGTTACGAAATACTCAAAATCTACATTTATAATCGTAGTATGTTAAAAATTCTACTTGTTTTGATTTATATTGTGTTTTTGTTTGATTTTTCGCAAATTACTGCTCGCAACAAATTTTGCCGAAACAAATTTAATTATACCTGAGTCATAAAAACATTTTGTTGTACTTACATTAAATTAAATAGTGTACAAACTTCTTCGTCTACTTCACTGAATGTTACTAATTCTTGAGTTCTTCGAACACTACACCAAAAAACACAAAAAAGTTCACTTCAATAACGTTTTGCAATAAAAATTAGCAACTTATTAATAGAAGCAGCGATTATACTTTGAGTGAGGTTTAGGTTTGTGCGCTCACATATCAATTGTTAACTATATAAAAAAATAAAAATTATGTTATATAAAAGTCAAATTTAATAGTAAAAACTCATATAACTGCGATACTACACTAAAACACAATTTTCAAAGTCAAATTAATACATCTAACCCTTTACCTGCACGATAATGTATTTCATTAGAATTAGGTGTAAATAAAAATCCTGTATTTCGAATTCTTTTTGCAAGGACCCCACACAACTTGTTCCTGAACTTGGGTTACCATACACGACTCGATGCTCGAAGACAGATGAACGTAAATCAAACTGTAACTAAGATTAGAACATTCATATTTAAATGCGAAATAATGTTACTTGGTTACCTATAGGTACGGTGATAAGTACAATGTCAGTTTTTTGCAACTACGTACATATTTGCATTTCTGTTTTTCAGTTATCTTTTATTTGTAATCGGATATTTCGCAAACATCCCCAGTTAACTTTTTCTAAAAAATCGATTTCCGATAGTTGAAATTTTATTTATGTCTACCGACTTCAAATGCTGCAACTCTAGAGTTTTTCGGACAGCACAAAAACCATAATTAAAATTAAATACATTAATGCCCGATTTAACAGTGAAAGCTAGCTTAAAAAAAGATTTAAACATTAGCGGCGAAATTTTGCCACCCTGCAACCCTGGAAATCAGGTGCAAAAGTAAGACCCGCCTTTAAATCTGCTCGGACTACATCCTGCCGTTCTACATTGTACAGCCAAATCAAATGGACTAACAAATTGTATGCTGTGTGGGTTCCTTAATACTTATGACTAATGAGAGATACATTGAACAACAACTCCGTAACCTTATGTATGTACAGAACGCAAACTGAAACTTATCATTTTATCATGCAAGAATGATCTTATCATTTTGAATAGAAATCATAATATAGGAATATTGCGAAAACTAGGAATTAAACCCCTTCATCCTGGCATCCCACTGGCGGAATGCTACGGGGATACGAGGATCAACTTTAGTTCCGTCCCAAAACTATGGCAAGCAAAGCCATCCGGACATACATGCCGTATTCCGCTTGCCGGAAGTACGCCGCTCTGGGGTCGGAGTCGAACTCGGTGCTAATCTCAAACACTCGTGGTAGAGGATGCATAACAATCATGCGGCGATGAGCGTGGGTCATAAGTTGTGGAGTTACGATGAAATGACCGCATGCCTATGTAAGAAACATGTTGAATAATTTTTATAATGCACAAACCTTCAAAAACGCATACCTTTTCATATTCCTCATCTGAGGAGAATCTCTCCCTCTGAATTCTAGTCATGTATAACACGTCGGTATTGGGTAGAGCCTCATCAATGGTTTTAAACGTTTTTTGACTTACCCCTTTTGAGTTGACAAATCTTGTGATACGTTCAGGCATGCCCAAGTTTTGTGGGCTTACGTACTGCAATTGTACATTGTATAGCGTCAATAGCCTGGCTAATGAGTGCACTGTTCGGCCATGCTTCAGGTCTCCGACCATTGTTATTGTTAAGCCGTTGACAGTACCGATTTCTTCACGAATGGTGAAAATGTCCAATAGAGCTTGGGTTGGATGCTCACCTACGCCGTCACCAGCGTTTATCAGTGGTTTCCGGGAATGAGGAGCTGCTCGCTAGAACATTCATTCAAAAATGATTCTAAAACTAAAATAAATAGACATTGATTTTACCGCTACTGCTCCAGGTTCGGGGTGTCGCAGCACAACTATGTCGGCGTATCCGGACATGACGTGAATGCTGTCCTCCAAGGTTTCTCCTTTCTTCACTGACGAACTACTCTCGTTCATTTCAACAACTCGGCCACCCAACCGCTGCATGGCTGCTGCGAAACTGCTGCTGGTCCTTGTGCTCACTTCATAGAAAATCAGTGCCATCACTTTTCCACGAAGGACATCGTCTAATGGACGATCTTTTGTGACTCGAGTTTTGAAAACTTGAGCCAAATTGAAAATGTCGTTCAATTGTTCCTTGGTGAACATATCCGCGGTCAAAATGTGTTTCCCCGCAAGTACATTGGACATAGTTGCATGCGGCGCGTTGGAGGAATATATCAGCTCTCTCCACATCGTGTTGCCAGCAGAATCACAACGCATTCGTGGTTGCGGCGAAATGGACCGGAAAGCGGCTGGGTCTCCAGCAAAATGAACACCTAATTTAGGAACTGGTTCAGATAACAACTTCGAGAAAGCTTCATTCGTTTGAATATCAGTTGCGAGTTCGGAGCCTCTGTTCGGGTCTAATTTAAGTGAGATTTCCGCGTCAGGTACGAGATTTTGAAGATTGCTATCGATGGACTGGTGTGAAATGGACTTTCGGAAAGTTGGCGACCGAACATTCTGCCCATAACCAGGCGGAACTAGCACCTCGCCATCAACGAATGCAACTTCTCCACGGAGTACAACACGATGAACTCTACCCTTGATTTTTGTTCCAGCAAACGGTGTCCATTTTGCTTTGGAATGGAAAGTTTCCTTGGGAATTTCCCATTCCTCGTCCAAATCCACTTCAACATAAGTGTTGGGTTGATCCGGTAAACTGAAAATCCTCTTTGGATTTTTGTAAAACTTGTTTTTTAAGTCGTCTAAAGTCAAACGACCTTCATTTACAGCATTCAATAGAAGTGGAAGTATCGTCTCCAAACCAGGGAAGCCGGGTGGTGGATTATCAGAGTTCTTCTCTTCCACTGTATGCGGAGCGTGGTCGGTGGCGAAGATGTCTATCAATTCAATATTGTCCCATAACGCTTGCTGATCTTCACGTGTACAGAGTATTGGTCTTACCTCCGCTCGTCCCTCTCCAATCAAATCAATATCATCAACGGTCAGAAACAGGTGATGCGGACAAACTTCGCAAGTTACTTTGATGCCCCGTTCTTTCGCTGCTCGGATTATCATAATCTCCTCCTTTCGAGCCACATGGGCGATATGAACTGGTCTATCCATCACATGTGCCATTAAAACTATTGCTGCTAAGGTCTGCCTTTCGGCATGGCATACTAGAGGAGCACGTTTAGGCCAGTTCTTCAAATGATTCTCCCATACAGTCATGTCAGTCATTTTCAACGTAGAGAAAGTATCGTTCAAGTACATTTTCAGAGCGGCTGCTTGGGGAGCCAATTCCGATATGTGACCCCAATTTTTGTCTGAAGCACCAACATAAATGGCGTAATCACAACGAGCACCAACCCGTGCTAAATCTTGGGCTAGATTGAATGTTGATCGATCAACAATCGATGGTTTTGTGTTCGGCATTACACAAACCAGGGTTACACCACCGGCCAAAGCAGCTGCAGTTCCAGTGGAAAAGTCTTCTTTGTGGGTGTCGCCGGGTTCTCGCAGATGTACATGAACATCAATGAATCCGGGAAGCTTGACCATTCGACGAGAGGTAATGCAATCAGTGTGAGTTTTCATGGCTGGTGGTGAGCGCCCAATCAAACGCAATGCTTCCACAAGAAGTTTTACACATTTAACATCAGTAACCAGTGGAATGGAATAGTCCACAGCGAGTCGCCTGGTGCGATAGCCATGGGTCATGAAAGAAGATACTCTGAATTGAGGAAACAATATTGGTTTTAACAAATTTCAAATGCTTATTATAGATAAAGTAACCTCCTTGCGCCGCCTCCTCGCATAGGCAAATTAATGACCATGTCGAATTGCTTATTTGCTAAAAACTCCGCTAAGTGGCACAGTTCGCCAGCACCATCTTCTTCTGGAGTCAATTTATCGAAAGTCCATTGCACACATTCAACCTGTAAAACAAAATAAAGTTATATTTTTTAAAAATTTTATGAACACTTGGCATGTACTTGAATATGAGAAATACAATACAAATATCCCCTAAATATTAAATAGAATTGGGTGTGCTTTAAGACAGGAAATCTCACTTCCAAATCCATCGGTAGAAGGTGCTCAAAGTGGTTTGAAGTTCTTAATCGCCTGAAATAGCCCTAGATAACACCGAACGCAAAACTATTTGTACTTGACATCAGTCCTGAATCATTAACATTTTATTGGCAATGCAGAAAACATGAAATATCGGAGTCTTAGATAGTCCCCCATATACAAGAAAGTACATCGATAAAAGATATAAACTCTTACAACGAAAAAGTTCCATATCATGAAAATGCAAACAGTCGATACTGATAAGTGATGCTTAATGGACGATGGCAACTGAACACTGTTATCTCTCAAATAACTTGCACTTGTTCACTACCAGTCTGGAAGATTGAACCAGACGAAGTGGTTGAGTTAGTTAAGCATGGAGTTTTATAGTTTTGGAATCGATGACGAGTCTAAAATATACGACGATATTGTTTTATGATGATTTGATTGAGAAATAGCGACAGTGATTATTTTACAAGAGAGGATTTGAACACAGTGCTTTGATAAAAAAAAAAACATTAGTGTAAAGATTTGTGCAATTTTTTAAAATGGGAAAACCACAGTCTAAGGAAAAGAAATCAAACAGTCCAAATGAAGAGTTGGAGATGACGACTAAAAAGAAATTTAAAAAACCAAAAGAGAAGGACAAGAGTGGAAAGTGGATTAAGGCAGGATCCATGACAAACGACTCTGCCCGACCTTCTTCAGCAGTAAACGTTCCGCAAAACATCACCAAGGACCATTACGAGCTTTGGGCTGTTAACGAATGTCGTAAAGCGCTTCAGTGTAATTTTTCGTCATTCATTTTAAATCAAATGCTTCTCTCTGTTCAGTTTTACGAGCATTACGAAAGGTAAGGATTCAAATATTTACTTAAATTCGAAAAACAACAATCTGATTGCAAATGAACTATTGATAAAATGCAAAATTTGGACAAGAAGTTCATTCTATCAGTTTAATTTAATATCCTTTCTAGTTCTCATAATATCGTTGAAATATTCGCTGGCACATTCAATTAATTTGATTATTTGCTTTTGTACTCAAGTGAGTAACCTTATTTTATTGTTTTAGAGATAAAGCAGGAGCCAAGGATTTTTGCTTAAAAATGGAAAAGCAAATGAACGAAAAACTGGAGAAGTACTCAGTTCTACTGCCGAATGTTCTTGATGAAGCTGTGGGAAAACACGTTCGTTTCCAAATGAAGTAAGTGCAATGAATGTAAGTCTTCAATGACCCAATTTCTCTTTGATGCGTACTCTTTGAAAAGAAACTTGTAAAAAGCTCAAATTGAAGTATTCTTAGTTATTGGTATCCAAAGGTAGATAACGATTGTAAAAAAAAATGTGTAGAATTGTTTTTCAGATAAACATTATTGAATGTGATTCTGATTAGGCCTTAATTAAATTGCTTTGAATTATGAAATCATAAAGACGTGAAATATTGCAAGCAATTCATTATTTTAGAAAAAATCAATTCATTAAGAGTCATTGAGTCATTAAGTGAGCAATTGTACAAATAGGCAATTGAAAATACCGACAGTTATTTTGATATTACTAAAAACATTTATATAGAAGGAACAAGAAAAAACGCATTCCAAAACTATGACAAAATTGATTATAAATATAAAAGTACTTGGTTCAAAGTTTTGTTCTGACTCACTTTTTACATATTATGATTTTAATTATTTCAGGCACGGTTCAACAAAAACCCAATTATCGAATTTACATTTAAAAACGATTTACGTAGTTTTCGAAAATATTGAAATATCGAAACAGTATGAGTCGAATTACGACGTCTTATCACCGACATGCAAAGTGTACATTGACACGGAGAACATCCAGGACGAGAAGGACAGAGAGAAAATGTGGAAAGGCTACGTAAAATTAAAACTTGGACAAACTACGAAAAATCGCTTTAGTCTAAGGAACTTAAAGTTAATGAAAAATTCCAGCGATTGCAATAAAATAGGAATTGATGCATCTCTAGAGGAATCAGGTACAATCAAGGATTCTAATGATGAGAATCGATCTGAACTAGTAGATGAGCAACTGTATGAATACCATTCACTAGATTTCCGAAGTTCGTCCAGTAGCTACACATACTCATCGTGCACGACTTACGATTATTCTTACATTAACAATTTAAACAGCCATCAGCCTCTAAGTGATCTCCTTTCAACTGAGTTAAATGGTCACCAAGGAATCCTGCCAGAAGATTGCATATCCAACGTATTCATCTCGACCAATGAGAGCTTCAAGTCGAGTGATTCGAATAGTAGTGATTCGGAGGACAGTGAGATGGAGAGTAATTCGGACGAGGACCTTAACAGTGACACGGACTCAGATAAAATCATACAAGTTCGGTATCTGAATTCGAAAATGTTTCTCCGTTACTTTGCGACATTACTCAAGGAAAGTTTGGCCGCAGAGTTGAATGTTTCGAAAACCGAATTAGAGGGCGCCACGTGGAAAGGAGCTGCTGTTTATACGCAGTTATGCGAATTGACGCCGGCTCTGTACTTCCCTTACTGGCCTGCATGTGCCTTCGAGTGGAAGGATAGAAGAAGGAAGATTCACAGGAATCCGTATAACGGTGAGTCAATTCAATGGCCAACAACAGAAATGATAAAGACAGTTACGTCCTTTGGTTGTCACGCTGTACCTGTAGGCTATGTGTCAAAGAAAGATCGCAATCCTAGCAAGGACATTGAGTGGAAGATAGTGTTCCCCGAGGCAGACAGATATCTAGAATCGAACTTGTCAGCGGCACAGGTCAAGGTCTACATGCTGTGTAAGCTGCTAATCAAGACGTACTTGGAGCCCGAGCAAGAAAACAGTATTGCTATGTTCTCACTGGATCACCTCAGAGCTCATCTATTCTGGTCCTGTGAGGATAATTATGCAGCCTGGCCGGAGGAATTTTTGGGTGACGTGCTTCTAAGGTTCCTAAGATCATTTCTGCATCGCTTATCATCCAAATACCTGCCAGATTATTTTATCTGCGAAAGGAATCTTTTCGAAAGTATTCCGGAGAGTAATTTGGTTCGGCTGCACCAAACTATATCACAAATTATACAGAATCCCGTTATGCACATTATGATGGCCTACAGAAATTTGTTTTTCGAAAAGGACTTCTACCCAAGGCTGAATTACAAAAAATTGTACGCGTGCATTATAGTTGAGAACCCATTGGAGTTAGTAAAGAAAATGGGGACGAGCATAAAAGATAAAATTTCCATTGTTGAAAAAATTGAAGATGAGAAAAAAGAAAATATTCAGCAAGAGGAAGATGAAAACAAATATCAAGAGGGACTGATTGGGTACTCATATCATAAGGAGATGAAGTCACGATTGAAAAGGCGAAAAACAAAAAGATTGAAGAGACAAGAGAAATTAAAATTACAGAAAAAACTAGAGGCAGAGCAAATGCGCCGAAATTCGGAGGATTCCATTGACTTACATGTGAGTGATTTAATTAAAACAAAAAAACAAGTAAAAACAACATAAATTACCGGTTATTTTTTCAGTTCATCATCAAAGAAGCCGCTTCAAATACCGCAAATTCAGTAAAAAACACGTTGCGATCAACAACAGATGACGTTCGTCAAGCGCTTATTATAGAAGTCTTCATCGGAAACTTTATATCAATGGCGAAGTCCGCTTATAAACTAATGTCTGTGGATCAGTGCAGGATTTACCTAAATCAATCAGGACGATTGTGTGTCCTCCTTCGTGAATATCACTATGACGAACTAGCGAAACACTTTATGGATAAAATTGCTAAGATTCGTCGAACATTAGAAACAGTGAAAGTAAGCGAAATAAACTGCACAGGACCAGCATTGCCATCGCGAACAAATTTAGAAAAGGTTCGATCGCTGCGAGGCAATAAGAAGTCGATCGTTAGGTTTAATACAACAGAAACGACAATTGACACACCGAAAACTGTTCAATTCGACGATGACCCTAATTTCGTGGAGCCTAGATCATTTTTTGAAATTGACGCTGCTAAACACGCTAAGCGGGAAGATGTAAAACCGGCGGGAATTTTGAGACAAACGAATTTCGAGAACTTAGAGTCAAATATTGAAAGCAAAATTATTGGAGTAAGGAAAAAACGCGGAATCAAGAAGCGCGATGAGGAGGAAGAACACTGCTCTACAGAATTTTAGCGCTTGTAGCCACAATTCATCATTATTTAATGAAATTATTTTCTAATGAAATAAACTTTAGCGGAAACCAAACGGACTATTTTAATTTTCCTTTTGGTGCTCGGCTTAATTTCTTATAAAGTAATTCTCTAAAAGAATTTATCTGTTTTTGAGCAAATGCATAAAACATTCTCATACTTACATCCACCCCATTTGAGGCATAAAAATCTCCAGTTCCCATCGAGCCGTACAATTTATAGCCCATTTTCGCCAGGTCTCGTATGGATGGCAACAACTCTTGTTTGTGCTAAAAATAGATTTGAATTTTAGAATACACTTAGCAAACCATCATGAAGATTCTTACATTGAAACTGCCAATGGACAGTAAGATAGCCTTCCTGGGTATATGGAACCCGGTCGAGATCATAGCTTTTAAATACGCCTCATAACGATTATCTCCAAAACACGCTACTTCTCCGGTTGATGCCATCTCCACTCCGAGTTGAACGTCAGCACCAGCAAGTCGGGAGAAACTGAATTGGGGAACCTTAACGCCAACTTTTCCACATCCATGAAGAACCTCGGTAGGCTCAACATCAAGTCCAATGATAACTCTGGTCGCCATCGCCACAAAGTCATGATCGAGGGTTTTTGAAACAAATGGAAACGATCTCGACACCCGGACATTACATTCGATGACCTTGAGTTCGTTATTCTTGGCTATCAACTGCATGTTGAAAGGTCCAGTGACATCCAAGAGCGCGGCGAGATCTCGCGCAATTTCCTTAATCTTCTCCAAAGTTTCCGTATTTATGTCTTGTGGAGGAGTTACCAGTGTTGCATCCCCAGAGTGAACTCCAGCATTTTCTACGTGTTCACATACAGCCAAACACAAAATCTCTCCATCCGCTGCAACAGCATCTACGTCAATCTCTTTTGCTTCAGTCAAGAATTTGGAAATTACCACTGGATGTTCTTTGCTGACTTCCGACGCCGCGTTTAGGTAAGTCTCCAAATCCTGATTCGAATAAGCGACATTCATAGCGGCTCCCGACAGAACATAAGATGGACGGACTAGACAAGGATACCCGACTTCTTCGCAGAATTCGATAGCCGATTGCAGTGTGGTCAGCTCCTTCCAGCGAGGCTGAAGTATTCCCTTGCGATCCAGCATTCGCGAAAATTTAAATCTGTTCTCTGCACTATCAATTGAATCTGGGGAAGTACCCAAAACTCTTGCTTGTTGACGATGAAGGTCCATTGCGATATTGTTGGGCAGTTGACCTCCCATGCAGAGAATAACTCCTTCAGGATTCTCAAGTTGGTAAATATCCATAACCACTTCAAACGATATTTCCTCGAAATAAAGCCGATCGCACATATCATAGTCTGTGGACACCGTTTCAGGATTGTAATTGATCATGATTGTTTGACGTCCCAGATTCCGTAACTCACGCAAGCATCCAACCGCACACCAATCGAACTCAACGGAGCTGCCGATGCGGTAGACTCCAGAGCCCAGCACCATCATATAATTGCCCGGAAAGTCTACGTCATGGCTGCGTGCATTGTAAGTAATGTACAGGTAGTTTGTACTGGCCGGCCATTCTCCAGCAACTGTGTCAATCTGCTTAACAAATGGAGTGATGTCCATCTCCTCTCGAAGTCTTCGAACGGCTACTCCGGTACTTTTAATAGCAGTCCCAATTTGTTTGTCAGAAAATCCCAATTGCTTCGCTTTTAATAATATATCGTCAGTCAAGTCGCTCCCACAATTCTCCAATAATGTCGTATAGTCCACAATGTTCTTCATCTTATGTAAAAACCACGGATCGATTTTCGTCAGCTCATGAAGTTTCTTCACGGAGTAATTTGCCTTAAGAGCTGCTGCCAAGACAAACATTCGCTTATCTGTGGCTTGGATGAGTTCCTCTTCTTTCACTGGTTTCACATATGGATCAAACCCATCCACATTTTCATCAACCATTCGCAAGGCCTTCTGGAAGGCTTCTTCGAATTTTCTTCCGATTGCCATTACCTCGCCAACACTCTTCATGGAACTACCAATATTCTTGCTGACTCGGGTGAACTTAGCCAGATCCCACCTGGGAATCTTTACAACACAGTAGTCCAGACTGGGCTCGAAGCACGCTGTGGTGACCCCGGTGACGGTGTTCCTGATATCTGGCAGGTGTATTCCAAGGGACAGCTTAGCTGCCACATATGCCAGTGGATATCCTGTGGCCTTACTGGCCAGGGCGGAGCTGCGGGACAGCCGGGCGTTGACTTCAATTATATAATACTCCTCTGAGTAGGGATTGAGGGCATACTGAATGTTGCACTCGCCCACAACACCGAAATGCCTTATGACCTTTAGAGCTGTTGTGCGCAGCATGTTGTATTCCCTGTTGTTCAGTGTTTGCGAAGGGGCAACGACGATACTTTCGCCGGTGTGAATCCCCAGTGGATCGAGATTTTCCATATTGCACACAGTAATACAATTGTCAAAAGCATCCCTTACTACTTCATACTCCACTTCTTTCCAACCCTTCAGCGATTTATCAATGATCAGCTGATTGGAATGCGCAAGAGCTTGTTGTGCCAAAATAATTAGCTCGTCCTGGTTGTTGGCGAATCCGGACCCAAGTCCTCCGAGAGAGAAGGCCGCGCGAGCCATCACGGGGTAGCCCAACCTAGTGGCGGCCTGGAGAGCCTCTTGAACCGAGTAAACTGCCTCAGACGGTGCAACCTTCTCTCCGATCTCTGCAATGCGATCAGCAAATATCTTCCTGTCTTCGGTTTCAATGATGGACTGGATAGGAGTGCCCAATATTTTCACATTGTACTTTTCAAAAATGCCTGCCTTTTGAAGTTCTACACCGCAATTGAGGCCTGTTTGACCTCCGAAAGTTAAGAGGATTCCGCTCGGTCGTTCGGCTTTTATTACCTGCTCAACGTACTCACACTGCAGCGGCAAGAAATACACCTTGTCAGCCAAACCCTTGGACGTTTGTACAGTTGCAATATTTGGGTTTATAAGAATCGTCTGTATTTTTTCTTCTTTCAGCGCTTTAATTGCCTGCGATCCAGAATAATCAAATTCACCTGCTTGACCAATGGAAAGTCCCCCGGAACCCAAAATTAGTACTTTTCGGGGTCGTTTCGCGGGCAGTAAATCTTCTTTGGGAATGTAATGCAATTTCTCTAGTATGAGAGATTTAATGGAGCCCAATTGTTTCGAAGTTTGGTGTTTCTTAATAGCGTCCAGGAAAACATCGAAAAGCAATTCCAAGTCCTCCGGTCCAGCGGTGTGTTCCGGATGAAACTGAACCGAAAAGTATGGTTTAGTTGAGTGTACAATCCCCTCATTAGTTCCGTCGTTGGCGTTCGTGAACAGTGGATCCCAATCCTTTGGCAAACTGTTGGTATTAACAGCGAACCCGTGATTTTGAGAAGTCATGAAACAACGGGCGGTGCCATTAAGAATACAAGGGAGATTATGACCCCGATTTCCATACTTCATTTTATACGTGTTGCATCCTATGGCAGTCGCCAACAGCTGATGTCCCAAGCATATACCAAAGATTGGTTTATCTGATCGTTTCATGAACTCTTGTATTTGCTGGACCGTCTGCGAGCATATTGCAGGATCACCTGGTCCATTGCTAATGAACAGTCCATCACACTCATCTGGATTTAGTTTATGATTCCATGGGACTAAGTCGACACGAGCCCCTCTTGACAAGAAGCAACGAATCTGATTGAGTTTCAAGCCGCAATCGATGGCGCAGATGCGTGGGAAGCCATTGGGATTGAATATTTGAGCAGTCTTAATAGAGCATTCAGCCACCAAGTTGCGCGTATTCGGATCTGACAGCAAGTGGTCTGAGTATGGTCCTGGAAAACTGTGCACTATACGACCAAGGATGGAGCCATTCTCTCGAATTAATTTCGTCAAGGCTCGGGTATCGATGTCACTAATGCCAGGAACGCCCTGCTCCTCCATCCACCTGGACAATGTTCGAGTCTCCCGCCAATGGGATGGATAATGGCAGATTTCCCCGACAACAAGACCCGCGATTGTTATGCCGTCTGTCCACTCAAAATGTTTCAGTAGTTTATTCTCGTCGTACTCCTCCGACGGAATCCCATAGTTGCCTATCAATGGATAGGTCAAGACAAGTATTTGAGCCCGATAGGAGCGATCTGTCATTGACTCCGGATATCCAACCATTCCGGTTTGAAAAACAATTTCGCCATCAGTGTCCTTTTTAGATCCGAACGACTTGCCTGGCATAATCGTTCCGCCTTCGAGAACAAGATAACAATCCTCTTCGGACATCTTAACTTTCGGTATCTATAAATGCTGCGTTGTTGTTCACGAAACAAGGATTTGAATTATCTGAAATTCAAATAAAGCACATATTCAACAAATCTTTTTTAAGATCTTTTTTTTTAAATAAAATAAAGCAACGACTAGAATTTGTATGCATGTACGTTAACGAACTTCCACTGTTTATCAAGTTTCCATGAATGAGACGTCTGTGTTAAAAATGATGTCTAACTGTTAATTAAAAATTTTATTAGCTGGTTATAAAATTAGTAAAGAAAATTGAAATGACGTTAAGTTCCCTCAAGAACATGATAAGGAAATGAAGACATCTATAAAAAAAGGAAAATTAAAAACAACTGCGGAAATTTGCAAAAATGAAAAAAGCTTATCAGAGATCATAAATTTAATAATTAACAAATAATGGGACTCAGTTGCTAAATTATCAGGAAGAAATAGAAATAGAAACGGATATGTTTGAAGAGCTCAGTTTATTCAAAATGAAAATCCCTCTGCTTGGAGGTTCTGGGTCGAAGAAAAGTCGTCGGTTACAGATCAACGTCATATTCAAATTTTAAATTTCTCTTTGATTGCAAAACATTTTCTTCAATTTATCGCACTATTTTTTGACAAATTTCAACCAAACTTATCTGGTTAAATAAAATGCTTCCGAAATTAATTGCGCATTTTCGCATAGCCTAGCTCTCAACAACTTTCAAATTGTGTGGCCACGTCTTGATGTACACTCCCGGCAGATACAAATCGATTTTATGCGACGCACACCTTCTTTGGCAATTAATCAGAACTGATAAAACAAAAGGAGTTTGTCGGTCGCTAGTAGTCTCAGTTAACCCTTTACCTATCGACCCACTATCACGACGGTCTCGTGTTTACGTTTGATCAGACAGCTGACATTAACGAGGCCCACGTGTACCGGCATTTCCGTGAGAAACCACCAACACACACACACATTAAGCCTGGAAAACGGGTTAACCTAGCCCGGACCTGTTCACTGTTTTATTCACTCCCGCAGACTTTGCGGCAGCCATCTTTTTCTGATAACAAAATACTAGACACTTGTTGAGTTATGAGTACCTTCAATGGTATCACTTTGGATTGGAAATGGTTAGCAAACTTACCGACAAGTAAATGAGGTTAATTCGATCTCTTGCAAGATTATACAACTAATTGCCAAGTTGATCCAGCAGCGTCAAGTTATACGTATATTTGTCCAGTTCACTCACTGGAACTGATGTAAATACTGGTAAAGAACGTAGATGCAATATGAAAATTATGTTAAAAACACGTGGGAGTTTCGATTTTGCACAACTTAACCGTAAATAACCCACACTCAGTCAGTCGGACGGTAAACGACTGAGCAGCAGAAGTGCTCGCTCTTTGTTAAATACGTTTCCAAAATTCCAATTTCCAGTTCCCTTCCCGCCACCACTTTAGAGAGATAGACGTTAGGGGCCATGATACAAGGAACATATGTTAGGGGCGAGGCCTTGTGGCTGGAGAAACAGTGGAATATGATACAGCAGTTTGCAGAAACCGCCTGGGGAAGTTGTATTGAGTATTGACTGTCCAGTGTCCACTACAGAATTTGCATGTCTTTCAATATTGCTGAATTGCTCTCAAATTTTGTTTGCAGGGAAGCTTTCCTGCAAATTCTCTCCACTCTCCAGTATTCCAGAAATCAAGTCATTCATATTGGACACGGTGAGCTTATATTTTAAGCAAAAAGTACGTATAACATGTTGTGCTGCCCCTTTTGCCACCCTTTGCAAATTTATTGGAATCCTTTTCAATTTGGGGACTTGGCACTGGCAGCCTTACGTATACAGGCCAGTAATTTTCAGAAATGGTTAAGGTAAATTAGAATTGTAGCAAACTTAAATTGCATTGAATTCTTCCACAAAAGCAATCACTGCAATCAAATTACTCAAAAAAAAGGGTTAAATATTGGTTATTTGAATTATTAATTAAAGACATCATTTTCATACCCTTGAATATATTTAAATTCCAAATCTGTTTCTAATTCAGTAAATTTGGGAACCAGTCTTAATAATTTTTATTTGGCATTCACAAAGCATTTGCAAATCTTTCTGATCAAAGCGTGCATTGAAATTGCAGAGTATAAATTGAAAATTTTTGCTGGTGGAAGCCGTATTATCGAACAGTCAAATTAACAGTGAACACTTTTTTAAAAAAAAATTTAAAGAAAAATTTTATTAACTGCAAATTATACTTTATTACTTAAATTAGTAGCAAAAACAGTAGCAATGTCAGAGTCCGAATTTATTCGTGAAATCACTAAAATCGTAAGTACTGAACTATGATTTTCAATAAACTTGCATGCATTTACGAATGTTATACCAACACAAAATAGGTGGAGGAAAACCGAGATCCAGACGATCCTGAGTATCTCAAAATAAAAGCTGATTTGAGAGAAATACGTGAATTTACGAGAACGGCGAGGGACAAGTGCGAAAGGTTAATGCAAGAACAGAAACAAATGGACGCGGTCTTGGAAAGTAATAGGGCCTCCCATAAGGCCGTCTTGGATTATGTTGCTTTTGTAATAAATGAACGAAAGAGGGAAAGAGAGTCAACTGAGGAGGAATTATCTTGTTAGAAAGATTTGAAACAAACTTATATTACTGGCATTTATATTCAAAATTATATTACTTGGAAATTTCATTTTTAATAATAATCATGTAAAAACTCGATATGAATGTTTGTTTGTTTTTCAAAGTGTGGTCGGTTTTTCTTATTTCAGTACTTAGTGCAATGATTCAAAGCTATTACTTCTCAAGCAAAGTGGAAAAGGAAACGATCTAGCTAAATAGATAGGAATTCTACACGACATAACACATAACATAATAATATAGATTAGATCTACGAGCGACTTTACCACCATTTAAAATCATGGTGTTTATTATGTAACTTAATTAAATTAAAAAACGCTTCCGAAAGCAACTTAAATTTATAATTAAACTTTTCGAAATATGTAGCAGAAATGTAGGGAAAAGCAAAATGCAAAACTGAACAGAGATCGTTTTTTAATAATACAAAATAACTATACTTAAGGTGTTAAAATTCTTGTAAGTTATTTTTCATAGGCTTGCCAAGAGTTGGATATTTCAGAAAAATTTGTTGCCGATAAGAGCAGCTCTTGCAGACTTTTGACTAAATTCCTATGGCAAAATAATCTTTTTCAACATTACTAAAATATTACGTGCAACCAGAACCACCTGTTGGAAAGTTTTCCTCCACTTTAATGCATTATAAAATTATGATATTGTTTCTGGCTTGATACAGCAATAGCTACTGCAGTAGAGAATACGCCTAGTAGGCAAATAGTGTGGAGCACAAATGCGACAAAAGAACGGAATGTATTTCAAAATGAAAATGTTTTTAGTAGTTCAATCGATCATCCTTGAATGATTGATTAGTTGTTTCGAGTACAAAATAATTAATTAACGTTAATGAAGTATTATGAAAATATGTCGAAATATTTTGATATTTCCTGTCTTTTACACAATTTCTAAACAAACATTTCTTCTGTGTTAAAATTGTGCTGTTTTAGATATAGGATATTGCATAATTGGCCTAAACCAATTGTTGTTCCGTACTGTAGTTACTACTAAAAATTTATAAATGAACAAAACTTCTGGCTTATTTATTTTAAATCGTTACAATGTTTATTTAAAAACAAATATGGTTAGATTACAATTTAATTTCGAATAGAATACGTAGACGATAAAAATGAACTCTCTGTCTGCACATTTGTTTCCTTAAGATTGTTTTCCAAAGGAGTCGAAAACGACTCCACAGGTATTTTTTTTGAAAAATTAAACCCTATATTCTTAATTTATTAGCTTAAAAATACAACCTATTTTTTGTTATACATAAATAAGAAATATATCAGTAAAGTCATTAGGATGTTGATGCAAGAAATTAATACGAAAATTACACATAAATAAATAAATAGTAGTCAATGTTTCGCCAATTACTAGGAGTACTCGTAAGTATTTCCTGTATAATATACAGGTGCATATTATATAATATATACTGGTATAGAATCAATAATTTTTTTATTTTCTTAAAGGTTTCTTAGAGAACTTGGCATTTTTTATTGTACTTTATGTACCACAGTGCTAAAACAACTTCTTGAAAATGCGTATTTTTAACACTGCCTGACTGCACGAGCCCTCTAAAATAACCCTTTTCGTTCTGTTAAGAGTAATTTGAGAGATAATTGAGAAATGTCCCACAAGTACACATAAAAAACGATAAAATTTGGCTAATTTGAGTAATTTGAGACCTATTTGAATAAATAACCGTGATACCCTCCCCTATAATTCCGAAGGATCTTGGAATCATATTGAGTATAACCAATGTGGACCCGAGGCGTCATCCCCCCCCCCCCTTTTTTTAATTTTCGGATTGCCCCATGGTGGAATCCTACTTCAACCAGTACCCACGTCACTGTGTTTAGTATGAGGATGGAAGGAGGGAGTGGAGCGTGCAAAGGTTTTGCTCAAAATATTTAGGAATTATGTAAAACCGAAGTAAATCAAATGAAAATTAAAGAAAATCAATCTAATAGGAC
The DNA here is from genome assembly GCA_963082835.1 of Leptogaster cylindrica. Classification (NCBI taxonomy): domain Eukaryota; kingdom Metazoa; phylum Arthropoda; class Insecta; order Diptera; family Asilidae; genus Leptogaster; species Leptogaster cylindrica. Next base: position 3,507,129 of record OY720108.1, on the reverse strand, counting down.
CTAATAAATAAATAAATACAAGGTATAAAATTGGTATGGTATTGGTTTGGTATGGTTGAAAATCTGCTGTCTGCCAATATGCAGGCAGGGACTGGCACCGCAGTTTGACGACGCTGAACAAAAAAGGGAAATAAATCGTGAAATTAATGGAAAAAAGAATACTAATTATTATTCCAATTAAAACTACCGGAAACTGAGCGTCAGTTGTAAAATTGTGATAATTTCCTGTCCGCAGCTATATTCTCGTATAAAAAAAGTATTGTCATTTAACTAATTTATGTAATTGTGTTGTTCAGAGAGTCATATTTCTACCAAAAATTTGAGTAATTTTGGTTGCTTTCACTACCTTCATTTGTTTGAGATAATGGCTATATCAAGATATTCTGGGTGGTATTTGGACCGGATGGCAATTTCTGGCGTATTTAAACTTAATATAGGAAAAACAATTCTCGGACGTACTCCATAGTCAAAGATATATTTGACAACAACATAAGCATCCCGAGCACTGCAGGTTTGATGTTTCAAAAAGAAATGCCGTGATAACGTTAACATATTTTTCACACTCAGATAACCTTTCTTGTGATGAGCCAATTAAAAAAAAATACAAAGTATTGATAAGGAAAGGATCATCTGCCAACCAGTGCCTGTACATAATTGCCAAAAGATTTTGTCCATGTATGTTCGAGGACACAAATATCTACCCTGAAACTCGTACTTTTTTATAACGAGCTTCTCTGTTCGGCAAAATATTTGAAACAGCGGGACGTGTTGGTGGGTCATAATAAAACGCCCACGCCGTCCCCGGCTTCATCCCTTCGTCCATAACGAAGATCACGCGCGACGGGAAACGGCAAAAAACCACGGTACTGCATACTCGTCTTACTGCTCGAAAAGTATATTATAGCTTTATTGGGATAAATTTTTTTAAAGAAATTGTACCCCTTGTGGGAATAATCACGAACACAACTGCCAGGAAACACCCGGCTAAGTCGCATTGTGTGTGTGTGTGTGTGTGTGAGGGGGGGGGAGGCGTAGTGTTGTCTGAAACGCCATCCCGCATAACGAAAATCTCGCGCGCCAGGAAACGAATAAAAATAAGTGGAAGTGGAAAATACAAAATACTCCTTTACACACCAGTCATGAGAGTGTGCGTAATTAATATCGCGTACCTCATAATTATGGTATAATTTAAAACAAAGGTTGCATTAACATCCCAAGTTGTCATCCCTCTTTTTGTTCTCAAAAACTAATGGAATAGTGAATGAATACATGCTCAAAATCAACGTTCGGTTTTAAAAATTTCGACAGCGCCGTAGTTGATCGCATTACTTATGAGTAATTCTAATAATTAACGCATATCACTTACGTATCTCATCCCAGACAAGCACAGACAGAGACTTAAATATAAATTATCTTAATACTAATTTTGGATGTCTAAAAAACAACAATTTCCGATTGGATGCTAAAAAGTCTGCGCATTTCGACAGATTCCACATCCCAAGGCAAATTCTTCTCCAGTTGGAGGATGTACGATGTGAAGGGGACAGTCTTCGCCAAGTAGTTGTTTTGCTTTTGGTCCTGCAGGACATTGAGGAAGTTTATTCTTTGGTATATTGGTTAATCGTTGGAAATCATCATGACATGTATCACAGAAATGTGTCGTTCCAAAACAAAAGAAAACTGCCACTGAGCAGCAGTAACGACATTTGTATTCAAGAAAATCAGTGCCATGTTTAGGGCACATTTGCGCTCTTGCAACGTCACTACACGCCCCACATACAAGTTCTTCAGGATCGAAATTGTCCCCAGCTTCAGCATCACAACGAGCTTCGCCGCCATAATATGCCTGGATTAATAAAAACGATTTTTATTTTTAACATATTAAGATGTTGATTTTATGACTTACTTTCTGACACTTGAAACACACATAATATGCATAACGATCCATGGCGAGTGTTGTGAGATCTTTATTATCTGCTGATTTCACTATTCCTTCGTATTTCAACCTACAAATCGGCACCAATGTCAGTGATTTTTATTTTTATTTTTTAATTCGAATTTGTACCTCATTAACGATTTTCGTTTTACGTCTTGTTTAAGGGCATTGATTGGTTCCAAAATATTAGCCAAGAGAATGTGTTGGATATCGGCCTAAAATATATTTTGAACATTTAAGAAGTACGCTCATGTTGGCATGAGAACACAAAACTAATTTTAATTTAAGTTCATACATCGCCCTTATATCATTTTAACACTTGTTTCTATTTTGTGAAATATTTTTTTCGATAATTCAAGAAAAAATTTCCCAATAAATGTATATTTTCAAATTATATACCTTGCAAATCGGACATAAAGAAAATCCGAATGTAATCCTTGGACCAGTCCAGCGTTTCTCCAACACCATTTTACAGCAATGAAAGTGAAACACGTGACCACATTCCAACTGAATGGAAGGCGCACATGACAGAGCTTCAACAAAACAAATCATGCACATATCATCTGCATCCTGGGTAAGTTTTGGTTCCTTTGTATGTTCGGCAGCTTCATTTTCTCGGGCATGGCACATATGCTGTAAACATGGCAAGCATTTCTGTTCATTTGCCACTCCGCCACAAGGATGAGTACAGGATTTTATTTTAGCACACGAATTTGCTGCATGTTCTTGACACTGTGTGTCTGCACATACATTGCCAATTTCTAAAAGTCCTGAATTTCCGGTGACCCCACAAAACCGGCATCTGCCAACAGTTTCTTGGGGGCCAGAAATTATTGTGTTGCTTCCATCCCTAAATTCAACCATTCCCTTAAGCGTTCTCGAATCAGCTAAGGCTAATAACCAAAAGAGTTTCGTTCTTCCACAACTTTCATGAAGTTCCACTCTAATCGCCTCCTCTTCCTCTTTGCATACCTATTTGAGAAGGTGAATACATGAACTGTAAAAAAAATCTTTTGAAAATAAACTTACAGTTCGGCGATGGTTGCGCGTTTTTCTGCTTAAGTGAAGAAATCGATCACAGTCACCGCATAAAGATCCGCAAATTTCACACTGTATAATAGCAGGAGTTTCTCCATCATCATGATTCACACAAAGTGGCCGAGAGTCAGAGACTTTAGACCATTGGCCAGATGACAGTTTTTCAACATGCTCTTTATCCAAAACACATAAGCTGGCTAATGCTAACCAGAGTGTTGCACTTTTAATGCAATTTTCCGGAATTCGAAATATTTCGTCCAGTCTTGTTAAATTTAAGATTGACTCAGCGATTGCTGCCTTCGTAACTAATGACCACTTTTCACTTAGTTTTCCCTGCAATGTAAGCAAATGTAATTTATCGGTTGCGCCAATTTTGAAAGTGGACCTACACTGGCCATATCCTTTATCAGTCCAATTATACTTTCTGCTTGTTTTACGCAAATGATACCCTTTAAAAACCATCTCTGATTTAAATTTTTCGTAGAATTATTCTTAGTTTTTTTTCGAACCAAATCAAAATCGTTCAATTCTCTCGCCGAGGTTGTGTCAAAAACAAATGGCGATCTGGAATTGTCAGCACAATTAATGGTTTCGAGATGGGCGAACTTTTTTCCTGGTTTCAGGAGATGAACCGAAAAATCAATACAGTTACATAAACGAACAAAGGACGGAGTTTTATCAGCATTTGCTTTCGTTGTTGTCTTAATCTTAACTTGCAATTGAAGGGATTTTGCTATAACCGCCAGAAAAATGTCCAAAATTCCCAATCGATTCATATCAAAATCACCAGCACTTTGATTGACAATATTAAAATCAGTAGGAGGCATCTTTTGTACTCCCAAGAGTTCACCCAAATTCTCTGGCGATATTTCTGGTAGTATTCGACGAAGTAATGCTGTAACCTTTAAAATATACATGGAATTAATGAACGTACGAAGGAGATTGATATAAGTTTATATGGTACCTGTCTTTGTACACGATCACTTCCAGTGTGAAGTAAACTCAGCAAATCCTTCAAGAGACCATGCTGATGTGATAAGTAGGATCTTCCAACAGCACTCCCAGATAATGCCAACACCTAGTAATTAACAGGAAAATTATTCTAAAGTTAGAAAAATCAAATCTTCTCAATTACCATGCTCAACATTTCAAAGCAGTAGGTGTCGGGTGCTCTGAATCGCTCGCTACTTGAGTCGCTCTTCTGATCGTTAGTAGACTGAGCATCTTTGAAACAAGCTGTTGCATTTGCTATTTCCCATTCTTCCTTTGCTCTTTGAGCTTCCTTCTTGATTGCGTGCACGATATGTACGATCACTTGCTTCTGCAGGTGACTGAGTTTACTTCTGCTGAATAAGATTCCCACCATGTGCTCTCGAAGATCTAGTGAATCGGCAAGGAGCGAATTAACGCTAGACTCAAGTGCAGAATTATGTGTGATGTAGTTGATATTTTCGTTTATTAAATTATCAGTATTAGAAATCAGCTTTCCGAAAACCTGAGCAGTAATTAAGCGAAATACTCGTAATGTTTCAGTTTCGCAGATCCTTTGTTGCAAATGTAACGCGTTAGTTACACGCAAGTTGGACTTTCCAAAAATTACTATATCGTCCATTCCACTCGGTAATCCTAGCAGCTTTATTTGTCTCACACGAAGAGTGTTTTCCGGACCTCGAAACTCCAGACGGAAATGAGTATATGAATCATCTAAAAAAAAAAACAATTAAAATGTATTCAACTCAAAATGCGGGAAATATTTTGCCTGATATTTTAGCAGATATCCACGTGCAAGCTTTTGAGTCTACATCAACCGTTTTTATCAAATTAGTGTCCCCTAATGATTGACCAGCAAAAAATACCACGTTTAGAACTTTATTCTATAAAAAAAAAATTTATAAGTTTATTCAGTTTGTCAATAAGTTTTTACTGATATATCAACAAAGAAATACAAAAGATAATTATTCCATAACTCACCTGAATATCACGGCTGTTGTCGATATGAACAAATACAGCCTTGCATACGTAATTGAGCTTATTCATCGAAATTTCAATTATCTTGCACTTATTCCGGTCCTCTTCGTCACTTTCCCAAAATGTCTCAGTTGAATTGTCTGTCAGAGAATCAGCCATTGCTGGTCGTGATGACACAGTTATCTATTATAAAATAAAATATTAGAAACAATTGCAATTGTTCTTATTTTCATAACACTACTTCAAACATTCCATTCAAATCCATGTAATTAAAAAGCTTAGCTCCAGGAGTGTTAATCTGAGCTCCAAAATTATGATCCAATACGTGGGAGTTGGAGTCTCCCATTGCCATGGACGATATCAGCATAGCTTCATTTTGCTCATCGGATTTTGATAAAATTTTGGAAATATTGCCAAAAACGTGGGAGCTAAGAGGTGAAGAAATATCATAATAGTAACCAATAATAGAAATGCAATTTTTTTTAAATACCTGTGCAGAAATTGATGATCAGCTTGACGGAATTTAATTCCAAAGCATTGTATAGCAATTCTTTGAAGGGAAGATCCCGCGGGAAGTAGAAGAGTTAAATCAGCAACAGACTGAAGAAAAAGATGCAAGCTTTGTGTTAAAATCTCCGATATTCGACCGCTCATTTGGGTAGAGGATACGGGATGCTCCAGAGCCGGTTCCTAAGAAAATAAAATACATAACTAATATTTCACCAATGGACTGATCAAAATGAAACTCCATTATATGTATATTCTACACACTCTAATTTTAAGAAGAAAATGCTCCTAAATAATTAGGAAAATGTATAAAATAGGATGCATTTTTGTATGTTCCCTATTATAGACTCCTAAATCGCTCAACTGAATTCCATAAAATTTTAGGTATAGTGTAGCATAGTCTTGGAATGGATCATGTGAAGTTTGGTGATGATCGAAGAAATTAATATAACAAGCAATTTTTGGAAATCTCATAAAGGAATAGAATACATTGAGAGGACTGATTCATCAACGTCCTGCCTAAACTCTTGAACCTAGAAAGCTCAAATTTTCCACAGACGTTCCGTTTATGATGTAGAAGAGGAATAAGGCAGGATTTTTCGAAATTTCAGCCTTAAGGGGGTAAAATAGGGGAAGAACATTTTTATTTCGCCTTTTGGTTAGAAATAAAGAAACACGTGTACTAGAATGTTTGAAAATTTCACCTCCAAAGGGGGGAAATAGGGGATGAAAGGCTTTAATAACTTCTGGGAATTTTAATTTAGAGCGACCATTCTTGACTTTTAGATAAAGCACAATGAGAACTAGCACCACTATCCTAATTCAACCCCCCAGAACCACCCTTAACTGAAAAAAAAACTAACAAGCTATTATTGTAACGCGACCTACGGGAAACGGTTCTATGTAATATACCTATGTCGCGTTTCGGGCTATTTTTTTTCAGTCAAGGGTAGCGTTCTGCAAAATATACAGACAGTGTGCCCTTATACAAGAAAACAGGGAATAATAACAAACGGTCCGATAAAACTTGCTGTATTCTCGTGAATTAGAGTCAACGGAATTGAGTATCAAATGCCTGCAAAGTTGCGTAAATTGTGATTATCATTTGCAACTTGCCCGCACGGCAGATATTTCAGTTACTTGCTCGCTCGATGCCGACCAACTTTTCAAAGGGATTTTTCCATTTATTATAATACCGTAGAAAAAGCAGCGGGCGACTAAACAGTCAACTTTGGACAAGGTTTTGAGACCTTCATATAGTGGCGGATATCCTAAGCCAACTTAGATGTAAGATAAAATTTTTATTATATGCAATGTAATGTTTAAACTTGAGAACTTTATTTCCATTGACATTAGAATTCCTGTTTATTTATTTATTTATTTACGCTTAATACAAGCAATTTAAGACTAAGACTACACAAATATCACACAAGAACCTACACTATACTATAACTAAAAATACTACTAACTGAACAAATACAATTAACAGCAACAGATTATGGGGAGGAGGGGGAGGTAGTATAAATTAGGCGGGATTGAAAATCAAATTCCTTAAGAAATCCCTGCTACAATGGAAATCAAAGGACGGGAGGGAATTGGCCATTCGAAGCATCCTAGTGAGGGGCTCGTTGAGGCCATAGTTGGTACGGTGGTTGATGGGACGGAAGAGAGAAACTGATCGGAGACTACGGGGATTAGTGTTAAGAGAAACCGATTGCAGCAGAGACTGGCAATCGATGCAACCGGAAAGAAGTTGGTGTAAGAACAGGATATCAGCTGCGTCACGCCTAAGGTGAAGTGGATGCAAGCCAATAAGACGGAGCCGGTGCTCATAAGGGGGAAGGGACAAAGGGTCGGACCAAGGGAGGTTACGAAGGGCAAAGCGAAGGAACCTACGTTGAACAGACTCGATTCTGTTAACATGAGTCGATTGATAAGGAGACCAGACCGGAGAGGCGTACTCAAGGATGGGTCGCACGAAGGAAACGAAGAGGGCTTTAGATAAATAGGGATCGGAGAATTCTCGAGACCAGCGTTTAACAAAGCCTAATGTGGCATTAGCTCTACCAATAATATTATCAATGTGGGACCGAAAGTTCAACTCACGGTCGCACAGCACGCCCAAGTCGCGAAGCGAGGTAACCGACGGGATTCGATGTCCTGATAGCGTGTAGGGTCTAAGAGGAAGAGGGAGGCGTTTGCGAGAGTAGGTGATGGACTGGCATTTGGACACATTGAGGTCGAGAAAATTCTTATTACACCAAGTGCAGAAGCTGTCTAGGTCAGCTTGGAGGAAGACAGAATCGGATGGGGAGGAGATTCTCTTAAAGATCTTCATGTCATCGGCGTATATAGATACACTCGAGTGGGCCAATACATGCTCGACATCATTGATTGCTAGAATGAAGATCAGAGGACCAAGGTGGCTACCCTGGGGGACACCAGAAGGAGAGCGAAATTCTGATGATACGACTGTGCCAAAAAGGACCATATATACCCTTTCCTCAAGATAAGATTTCACCCATGAAAGGAAAAAAGGGGGAAAACCAAGGGTGTAGAGCTTAAACAGAATAACCTGGTGAGAAATTCTATCAAAGGCTTTACTAAAATCCGTAGCCACAACATCAACTTCATCGCCATCTTCCAAGGCGCCTAAAGTTTTAGACACAAAGTCAATGAGATTAGTAGAAGTAGATCTACCTTTCAGAAAACCATGTTGGGCAGGAGAGAACAGTGATTTACAATGAAAAAAGATCAAATCATAGAGGATTTTTTCGAAGAGTTTGGGAATACAGGACAGCTTAGCAATCGGGCGATAATTTGCCACATCAGACTTGCAGCCCTTTTTATGAATAGGAATGATGAAGGAAGCTTTCCAAAGGAGGGGAAACACGCCTTGGGAAATAGATTGTTGAAAAAGAAAGGTCAGTGGTTCGATTAAATGAGGAGCGCATCTCTTGAGAACCACAGCGGGGATGCCATCAGGACCAGGGTTAAAATCCTCGTCAAGAGAAGCAATTGCGGTGGCAACGATCGCAGGGTCGATGCGGATAGAAGAAAGAGAGGTCTGAGGACAAGTGCGTAAAAACTTAAAATAGTCACAGTCGATTACGGAGGACGACTCACAAAACGACTGGCTAAAATGATTGGCAAATAAATTTGCGATAGTGGCCGGATCGTTAGAAGAAGAACTACCTAGCTTGAGGAGGGAAGGGTAACCGTTAGATTTTCTTTTCGAGTTAACGAATTGAAAGAAACGTTTAGGATCGGTGATAATTTCAGACTTCATTTTATTGATATAGTTATTGTACAAAAGGCGGCTGCGTTCCGAAAAACAGTTAAAAACCGATATGAACCTAGCATAATCCTCATCCGATCTGGAAAGGAGATATGACTTCCAAAGCTTATTCCTCTTATTACGAAGATACCGAAGCTCACGGTCATACCACGAAGGCGAGGAGGTGGAGGGTTTACGAGGTCGAAAGGGGAAGGACTGAGAGATGCAATTCGAAACAACATCCGTGAAAAAGGCGAGGGCTTCATCGACCGGAAGGTTGGGGTCATCAGAAGTGTTAGCGATTGGCGAGTTGGAAAGTAGGAGATTAAGTTTATTAAAATCACCAGCTCGGAAATTGAAAGTGAAAGAGGGCTCGATGGCCGGACAATCAAAAATATTATCAAGAGAAAAAGTTAGAAGGAGAGGAGGGTGATATGGGTCGAGCGTGGAGAGTAGATGCCTACACTCGCTGACGACAGAGTTAATGGGATCGGACGTAAAGATAAGATCTAATTGTCTACCAAGGCAATTGTTGACACCACTGACTTGGTAGAGGTTTGAATCAGAGAGACTGTCTAAAAATGATGAATCTTTAGCGGAAAGAACGCTGCAGGGGGTAAAGTAGGATTCATCATCGACATAAATCCACATAAATAATTACTTTTATAAATAGCTAAAGAACTTTTAGTTAGAATCAAGGCTTCTATCTAATACAAAAATATACTTCAATTCTAATATTCAAACACGTTAAGGATACCTGACACAATCTCCAAGCAAAATCACATCTACACCAAGGTGCAATGAATTTGTTTTTGCTAATTATTTTATTGATGCAGTTTCTAATTATAATATACCGAACTTAAACAATAAATAAAAATCTTACCGAATCATCGATCTTAGATATTTCATCTTGGGTTGACGAACTGAGGGAGGAAACAAACCACCACATCAAATCGTGCAGGCACACGGCCTGCGTTACAGAACGAATCAACCAATTCAGGGCTTGCAGTGAATAAATTCGACACGTTGCAATTCTCAGACTTCTTTTCATGGTATATCGAAGCTTCTCCAAGTCATGTTGTTGTGTTATAAAAGCCATTGTTGGCCTGGAAAGTAAAGTATTTGCATTCATTTCGGCATCTACTTTGCTTGGTGCTTCTTCTTTAGGCGGACTAGTAGCAGACATGTTGTTCTCGCCATATCGTCCGAAATTATCGTTCGGGAATATTAAATCTGATTTCATATCACCAGCATCACATCGCAGTTCTTCCTTTTTCTGCTTCTCTTCCGATGTTACATGAAGTTTTACAGGTGGAACAATATGTGAAGTGCTCAACACTGTCTCTGGCACTAATTTTCGCAGGTTTTCAGAAGGATAGCATAATAACAACGAGCCTTCTAAAATAAATAAAACGAAAAGTATACTTACATTAATTTTCAATATCAGTTTTTTTTTTTGCTATTTTTACTCACCGCCGTCACTAATTGAAGTATTACGCCTTCGCAATACAACTTTTGGTTGTTGTTGATCATCAATGTTTTGTGCAAAAGGTTTTCCCATAAAACCCTGCTGAGCAGTCCATCCTTGACCCATGGAGAAACTTCGGTGAAACCGCGATAGAGCATTTGTTCCATGAGAAATTGAGTCTGTCATCACATCCGCGTTATTGGGATCACAGGAATCGAAAGACATCTCCGACAAAGGCTAAATAGATTATTTTTATATATGATTGGCAACTGAATCAACCACACTTGATATTACCCTTTCAAAACAATTCTCAGCGGAATTCAAGCCAAAAATTTCATATGGTAAATCGTCATTCATTGATGCTCCCAACGATTCCAAACAGGAAAACGATTCCGGTGCTGGCCACATTAATTCGGGTGAATTACATCCTGGGAAGTTTGAGTTTTTCCGGTAGGGGGTTGATGAAACTACAAATATGCAGAATTAACACATTTTAATTTATGAAACTCTACTAGAAATACTTACATCCCCCAAATTTTCCAGTCATTTTCAATCCGATTCGACTGTTTCGATTTGAGTTAGGAATAGAATCTCCACGACTTGTGCTTGGCTTGTTGAGGTCAGTGAACATGTTAAGTTGATCCTCAATAACAACCGGCATTTGTTGTGGTGATCTTTTTTGATTTGTTAAGAGACTTGATGAACTTGAGGATAATTCAAGTAAGAAAATTGCATTTTCTTTCATTGTACTATAAATTTCCGCATTAGCAACCAAAGTTGCGGTTTTTACACCAAATAAATTAACCTCTGTAGGCGAGTTTGGAGTGATGGAATGATTAATATTGTTCACATTTCTATGCAGAGCAATATATCTATGAAAATATGTTGTAAGAACAAGGATCCGACTGTAAGTGACTTTATACAAACTTGTCTCTGCAAGAGTCGCACATTAGAAACCAACTTGATGCACCTTTGCCGCCCTCTCCACAATTTCCTGCCCATCCTTCACAAAAACTGCCTACTGAATTATATCCTTTTCCTAGAAGAACCAAAAGAATTTTCGTAAACAAAAAATCGTTTGCAACTCCAACTGAAAGTTGTTTATTTTAAATTATTGTGAAAATTATAAAATTCATATTACAAAAAAAACAAAAGAATACTTTGAACGTACAAATAACGCTTAATTACCTTTAGCTGACTTTCCACAACCTGGATGAACTATGCGCATATGGTATGTAACAGGTATAGGCAAGAATATTTCACAAAGTTCACACCAGGATCCATCATCTGTAATAAAAATATTGTTTCCCGAAACTGGAAATTTTTTCATATTTCTTTTATTTAAAACGTGAAAAATTAAGACAAATTAAAAAGTTTGCGAAATTGTAAAAAAAAGCGATGTGGATAACACTAATAACGTATAATAACAATCAAATAAATTTGACATTGGGTGCAAGATTTATGGAATCCCTAAATCCATAATAATGTTTTTTAAAAGCTTACCCTTCTTCTTTTTTCTTTGTTTCTTCTGATCTTTTTCTGTTATATCTAATTTCTCCTTCAAATTAAGCAAATGTCGCGGGGACGATCTAAAGGCAAGTGATAAAAATAATGCTCATTGTGTATTTAAATAAGTTCATACATTTTTTGCTGGTCCAGGGAATTCGATTGTACAATTTGAATACAATTACTGCATAATTGCTCCCAAAGATACACTAAGCACCGCAAAGCAGGCGGCAGAACCGCCACTACTTCAGCCAATGATTGCAATTTATGTTTATCTGGATGATCCTGCCCATTCTGAATGAAAACAGAATAAATTATTGTGTGAACGTATATATGAAATTGATTGATTTACATCTCCTACGTTTTTCCGGTATCTTCTGCTAATACTTGAATTTCCTGATTTTGTAAGTGTCTCAAGAGTTGAAGGTCGAATGTTTAAATAATTTCCCGCATTAGCAACTTCAACTGAGTGCCGTTGTTGAGCTCTTTGTTCCCTGAAAAAAGTTATTCTTCTAAATAAATTTTAAAATAAACGATAAATAATTTAAAATGACATTGTGCGTAGAAGAAAAAATAATGCAGAAAAATAGCTTTCTTCAAGCTAAAAGGAAGAAAACTCACCTAGACAAATGTATTTTATTATCACTTGTATCACGTCGCGTGACTACCAAGGCACCTTCTTTTGGAAGGGATGGATGGAACTTTAAGAACGACGCACAAGCCATAGCATCATGTACAATTCCTTCATGCCAAAGAAACGCGGCAAATATTGCTCTCAAGCTCTCGGCTAGTGATGGAGGCATTGCACGTTTCGGTGGACCAGTTCTCTTAACATTTTCATCATTAATTTTTGCAGTTAAAAATGGACCCGTTCCCGGCCAAACAGGTGGACTGGAAGAGTGTTCTGTGCTGGCACTGGAGGTTGTCTGATCGCAGATATTTGTGCCCGGATTCGCACTTGATTCCATTTTTAATTCTGGTAAATGATCAGTATTTTTATCTTTATCCAGATTAATATTTGCGGGTGACACGGCACGTTTGCTTCGCAACTTTCGAGGACTATGTTTTGGTGAATTGATTGCCATATTGGCTGCTGCTAGAGAAAAGCCACTAAGTCGGACTGTGGTTGGAGCAGTATCCAGTTGAAATGCTTGTCCGTCGCAGGTTTTGGGGGATCCAGATAAATACTACAATGATTGAATTTGAAAATGACTTGACAATGGTAAAAACTGAACATCATACCTCCTTAATACTCGTCTGACTGGGTGATTGACTGATATCCTTAGTTAAAGAACTGATCAATGCTGAAGAATCAGACATCTCCACGGACTTTGAGCAACTGCTATGTACCGATTGCCCTTCTCCGCATTTCACTAAAATTAAGGTTATATATTAATCTAAAACAATATTACATTGTGTTTTAAAAGATAACTCACTACTCGGTATAAACACAGGACTCGAAATTTGGTGAAGCTGGGCATAAGCTGCATTGTTTCCATTACTTTTTGCGTCATGCGCTCCGATTGCCTTAACCAGCTCCCTAACAGACACGGAAGCTGTTTCCGAAGCATCACTATCAACAACAAGCCTCAATTATTTGTTTCAGAGGTGATAGCATCATTGGCGATCATTTACCTTCGTTTCTTGAGTTGATCCTTGCCCTCTAAACTATCGCCTTTGAACCATTTTTGCAAAGCTTGAAGTTTACTTGCTCCTCCTCCAACGACTCCAGCAATTGCTGATCCTATATTTGACTGGTTTGATCCATGTAATGAATTGGATGTCTCCTGGGACATGAATTGTCTTTGGGGATCATCAGATGATCCCGATGAGTGGACGTCAAACATTTGATTTAAATCAGAATCCACGCTTCTTTTGCGGTCCACACTGTTCTCGTCTGATTTACTAGAAACGGATTGCTTATCGTCGAAAAGTTTTGAGCTCGTCGAAGTGAATATGAATGGATTTGTATTCGATTGCAATCCATCGGATGACAATGGTGGTGTAAACTTGATTGATTGCCCATATTATACACATTCGATATTTTATTTAAATATTAACTTACTCTTGCAGTTGAAAAATCAAAACCCTTCTTTCCAGGAGAACCTGACTTGACTCTCGGCGGAGTTTCTGTGGTTTGCATCAGTTCCATATTTTCCAAAAGACTACTACAAGAATATCTTCCTAAAAACTATCAATAACATTGACTAAAAATTTATTACGATTTTTGTTTTGTCTTTGATGGGACCGTCTTGATGGAATGTTGTTCAACAATTGGATGCAGAAGGGTTTTGCCCAAATGTTGATTGTATTGCAAGCACCATGCTTCAGTTGGATACCATCCTGTCGTGCAATGTTGTCGTATAGATTCTGTCGATAGTCGAACCCATACCCCGTCATCATTTTCAATCTAATATCAAAAGATTTTAGTATTATAAAGTTCACCATAACACTCTGTATTTTACTTCATCAATGAAGGATATAACACCGTTCATGCGCACGATTCCGACTTGTTCAGACTGCAGAGTTGGATGCGAACGAATTCTCAAGCCAGCCGAATTTTTAGTCACAAATTTACGGAGTTTATTTGGAGGCTGAGATTTTCGAACGGTAGTTTTTTGTGGGGGTGGTGGAATACCGCCTTCCTTCACTTCAACGCGATAAATTTCTTCCAAAGGGATGCCATCAATAGACACTGTCAAGCAATAGCTCCCAACGGAATTTGGCGTCCAAGCAACTGTGAAAGTTCCGTCCTCCATGTCTTGAGCGTATAACGTCTCTGTTATTCTCATCTGTACAGGACTGCAGAATCGAAGCTCCTCAAACGAATAGTGACTATATGCCTACAACATTTTTGCTGATTAATTTTTTATCTCTAACATAAATAATAATAAATACGCTAAAAAAATTTTTATTTCCTGAGTTCTTCTTGTAATAATTACCTTCATAAATGTGATTGCTTTGAAGCACATTTTCTCTTTAATAGTTGGTTCGTAGCTGATTCGTGGTGGCTGTGCAACACCACCAAGAGAATTAGAGTCTGAACAGGATATTCGACGAATCTTTTTTCCTGCATTCATTACCGCACCTGCTGGTATAGCCTTAATTTCAACCTTTAACTCAGGAACAATGACTGAATCACCATACTGATCGCGGATAGTAACTACAAGCTGAGTTGGCCATCCATATCGAACTGATTCCGAAATTGGATTGAGTTCGCATCTGAAAAAAAAAATTATTTGTTAGATTTATATACAAATTGATCTTCAAAATTCTCTACTAACTTATTCGGGTCTAGGCGAGGTTCTGGCTGGAGCCACGCTGCCAACCGGGCTCCGGACGACCCGGGTGCACCACTTATAAAATCTTTTAAAAATTGTCGTTCATTGGATTGTGACCTGAAAAAAATATGAAATACATTAATGTGTATCGAGGTAAATTCCTGTTGATCATTTAATTGCCAATTACAACTTGTGCTGACAAAAATAATTCTTTAAAATATTAAGTGTTAAGAATAATACAAAATAAAGCTTAACCTGAAATACTCAAAATTTGTACATTAAATTATAAATTATTTAATTCTTTTATGTGTATAAAAAAGGCTTAAACATACATTCATAATTACATGTCCTGAATTTCGCCGAACCGTGTTTAAACATAGCTCTAGAGAACACCCGTCACCATATGTTAGGGTCTATGAACAACACTTATAGGATTGTAAAAAAAAACCATTCTATTGTGGTGATTCTGTGTTTATTCTCGACACAGAAATCTTCAGTTTAAGCGCAGGAAATTGGAAATAATACAGACCCCGCCGCACCGTTTCAAGTGTTCTTCCATTTGTGTTTAGTCTTAATGGCAACTCACTCAAAAACATCATAATGAGCAGGATAAGTTGAGTGATATTTTGCCTAGAATTTGTTGTTTAATTACCTAATTTTGAATCACTTGTTGAAGGATTTTTTACAGACATGATTATTATACATAACAATTTACACAATGTTTCAAAATAAATAAAATAATTTTTAGACATAGTTGCATGATATGTTTTTATAGTTGTTTTCGTTACATTGAGATTTTTACAAATATTAGTTTTTCGACATCAATCGTCACAATCTAGTGTGAGGATGAATAAAACTACAACAACAAGTGGTTAATGGTCATTGGTCAATGTGAATCTCGGCCATTGTGATTTCATATTTATGTTTTTCGTTAAGTGGTTAATGGTCAACTACGCTGAGTATATTTCACTTTCGTGTCTCCATTATACGGGCTCACTGAAGCGATTCGGCTTTCAAGTTCATAAATTCAATTCTCGCATGCACTTGACTCGAACTAAATCAGAGCTCCAGCGATCGGTGCAAGTAGACACTTGGACAGAAACAGACACGGACCACTTGCTGGATTTTTATGAATTTATTCACTTTTAAGTGTGTTAAATATTTTAGATAAATTATTATTAGGAGTACCACATAACGTGTGGGAAATTTATATTTTAATCAATATGCGCGGTCGTTATTATTTATTTTATTTTAATGACAACTAAATTATTATTACGGTCAACTATTGAATTCAATATTCCAATGTACCAGTAAAATGTTCTCCATTTTCATTAAAAACTTAATAAAATTCAATCTCCTACTAAAATCAAGGACTATGGCTGCTATACTGTTTGCGACAAGGACCGATATTTAGGACGGAAGTTCATTGTAGAGAATAGTACCTATCAAACTAAATTCAGTGTATAGTTTTAACTAGCGATTTCCTTTCTAATTCTATTTTGCATGTCAACCCAGAGTACTGTAGAACAATTGCTATAAACACCAGGTGAAGTACGGAATTTCATTTAGAAGCGCAGGTGTGAAATGTTTTAAAACTGCTCCTCGAATGATGTTTTCTTTTGAAATTAAACCGCGATGAAATGAAGCATGGGATGAACCACGAAGTGCTTAGGCAATAAAAGGTTGGTGTGACTAAAATGTTATGGCGTCTGTTACTAAGACGGACATGACTCCAATAATTGCACAAACAGTCTTTCAATGCGTATCAAAAAATTATCCAATAAATGAGAACTGGAAAGGTGCCACAAAGGATTTTCGGAGGAAACGAACGAGTGGAAAACAAACGACGCGAATTTTGAATTTTAATGCTGTGAAAAATGGATTTTATTGTTCTGCGCCGTTTTTAGCGGATTCGGCAGAACATTAGAATAAGATGGTTCGAATTAGATATCCTGAGAATGAATTTCAGTCAAAATGTACCAAATCTATGGCAAATGTCTATGCTTGACGAATTTCTTCCAACCTAATTGGAAATTATCCACTGCATTACAATTTTAGTTCATTACCCAATTTCAAATACCTTTCGATGTCCTACGATGAGCTCAATGATTCGCCCTGCATCCGTAAAAATATATAGAAACAGGACTTTGATTGCTGATTGGATCTTCTTTGAAATTCATCTTACAATTTGAACGTAGAATGCTTGTGCCAAATCAAAACATTCCAGCTCAATACGTCCTGGAGTTCTTGTGCTAAAAGAGAAACAGACAGACATACATACACTCATATAACATATACCACTACTTCTTCTTCATAACATTGCTATCTTCGGATTAACGTCCGCTTTTCAGGAGACAAATTCATCGTGAGGAACCATATTAAACAATAGCTACTAAATCCGCGGAATATAATTTATAACCACTGCAGCGCGCTGGTGTAAAATATTTTGAAACTGCTCTCCAAATGACGTTGATTGCCAATCAAACCGCCATGAAATGAAGCATGAGATGGACCACGAAGAGCTGAGGTCATGAAAGGTTGGTGTGACTAACATTAAGACGTCTACTCACTGCTGTTGCAACGGACGTGTCTTCAAAAATTGCACGAAAGCCATTAAGAGCATATTAAAAAATTATAGAATAAAATAAGAGTTCAAAAGATGCCACAAAGAACTTTCGCAGGTAAGGAGCGAGTAGAAAACGAAAGACGAAATTTTTACTGCTGGGAAAAATGAACTTCAAATTGTAGTGCGGTGTTTTCAGCAAATCTCAAAGAACATTAAATTGGGGTAGTTTAAATTAGACATTTTAAGCGTGAATTTTAGTTAAATCGAATTCCCCATAACTCAAACGGCTAACGCACTAAAACTATCCCAACGTCCAACTGTCCATATTTCCATCTATATTAATGTATATTGTAATTATCCAATGTAACTTCAGGGCAATTTTAGTTCCTTAGCAAAATTCCAGAACCATGGATTTGGATAAGTTGAATGACTTCTCCTATGTCCTTAAGGTTAAATATAATATGATAGAAGCTATGCTTCATGCTTCAAGCTATGTTGATTTTGTGAACAGCTTGGCTAATAAAAATGTTGCTTGACTAAAATGTTGACGTTCGCTGCTAAAACGTACATTCCTTCCAAAATTGTGGAAACAACCAACACTCATTAAAAATATTTATTAAAAAACTTGTAAAATGCATAAGAACTGAAAAGGTACCATAAAAGATTTTAGCAGATGACGAACGAGTAGAAAACATAATTCTAAATTACTGCTGCAAAGGACGCATTCAATAGTGACTTGGCTGTTTTCGGCAAACTTTAAAGAACAATACCCTTTGCATCCCAAACAATACAGGATCTTTTTTAATTAGAACATATAGACCATGACGCTGATCGTAAAATTCGAATACCTTCTTTTGTCTGGGTAGTAGAAACTAGAACTACCATAAGGAATGCACAAAGGGTTTGAACTGATGTGGTTTAAATGAGATAGCATGAGTGGGAATTTTAGCTAAATTAAATTTCCTCGTTTTTTATGCAAGGTTCAATTTCAGGGGTCAACTTCATTATCACAAAATTTACCTTTTCAAAAAATTTCTTCATTAAAAATTTAGCATTACCACCCAAATATAATATTTTTGGTATAATCTGTTTTTACATTCTTACCAAGTAGCGGCGCAACAACATGATGAAGATGATGATAGATGAAAGTCGTATAATACTTTTGAGCGAACATTTACAACACCAAGAAATAATGATGACAGAAAAGAAAAATGCATAATTATATTGTGAGTAGGAACCGTTTCATGGTTGTCCGTTTGTCTGTTGTCTGTACAGAGGATAACTCGGAAACGCTTGTAGTTGGAGGATTCAAATATGGTACAATTATTATAACAACTTCGATAAAATTTTAAGATCAAGTTTGAAGATGATCACAATCGGGCAATTTCTTCTTAGTGTTGCCATAGAGAGCTGAATTATTTTTATACAAAAATGCTTACATATTAACTATCTTTCGTTAAATATTGTTTTAAACACCTACATATTACAATTGATTATTTGCACAGAACTTTTTTACACGATTTTGAAATTTTACAGATACAAGGGAACTTGTTTTTTTATGCCTTTTTAGTAACTTAAAACAAATTACTTTTTTTACGATGGGAAAACTTTTTGTGCACGGTTTTTTACACGACTTCTTAACAAATGTTGCTTCTGAGTTGAAACTGTGCCGTTCTCCGTTCTATGTACATCTAAGGTATTTCATAATTGGCCTAAACCAATTATACTTTCACTACTAGTTGATTGTTTGGAAATCCTATTTTAGCTGCACAGAGTTAGAATTTCTTCCCGTATGATCGTACACTACAACTAAATACATATGTTTGTATAATACTTTGGTTTAGGCTATCAAATTTGAAAAGGTTTTCCTTCTTGAAGCGATCCTCTACTTGGCCGAACTATTTTTACATATATTTTACATGACTTGCTATATTCTGAGGTCAATCTGATTAATTTAATTTGAATTTATCATGTTTGAGATGTTACTTTGCAACTTAAGGTACATTCGAGTAAAAAGTGAGATTCTACACCAAATATGTAGTTAGAAGTTTAGAATTTTTAGCAGCATGTGCTTACAGTTTGATATCAATTTTAGTACAACAAAATAAAGGGCTCGTAAACAATACGTTAATCTGTGCATTGACCCTTCTATTCAGAGATCACTTTCCTAATTTCTGCACAATGAAAAACGAAGATCACCATGATCTTTGTCTTTCAAGTGGCGAAGAAGTCACCCTAGTCAAGTTCACATTGTCCCTAATGCCGGGAGATGATAATAATTTTATTAGCAAAGCTAGTGCACCAGCCAAGAGAACGATTGGCTAGCAGATCCATTGCAGCGACGGAGAGCAAGAGAAGCCAACATATGCACCACATAAGCACACTCGGCCACGATCGCCGGAGATTGCAGCAGAGGAACACATGTGTGGAAGTGGTCTACGGAGTCTGGTCTATCAAGAATTAACACGATCGAGGAAAGCCATCAGCATACAAGTAGACGTTGAATCGCTCATCCGGAAAAGAGTCGGACGGAGTTACGGATTGAGTCTCGGCCGCAGCAGTTCTCGAGAAGGTGCGATTCGTGCGTGACGCGATCAGTTTATTGTTTCACTCTG
Source organism: Leptogaster cylindrica (assembly GCA_963082835.1). Taxonomy (NCBI): domain Eukaryota; kingdom Metazoa; phylum Arthropoda; class Insecta; order Diptera; family Asilidae; genus Leptogaster; species Leptogaster cylindrica. The sequence continues at coordinate 3,486,967 of OY720108.1, read as the reverse complement.
GAACTGGAATTTCCTTCTTCCTGTTACCCAAAAGTTAAGAGGTTCCCTGAATACAAAGCATTTGGGTTGTTTTTTATAAAAGAATGAAAACCAGGAACATTTTACTCAGTCAACTTAAAACAATTGTTCAGGAACATTGTCTGGGAAGATTTTCTGCAAAATAAAAATCACTATTAATGCAAGATAACATTCGGAATATGTAATACAGAGTGCAAGGAACAAGGAAATTAGTGCAGTGATTGAGTGCATCAAGAGGTCAAATTGTGAAACAAGAGGAGCTCATTGTAAGAGGTTCTAGCCGTCAACAATGGAACCTTAGAACCAAATGTGCTCCACTTTCCTTAATCTATGAGTTTTTATTATTTGATTTACGAACTTATGCCTAGCAACCTGAAGCCAGTGTGTTGTAGTTAAGTGAACGGGTTAGATGTTATTGACTATTCGAAGGGAGGGTGGTAAACTATATTTTGAATGAACTATAGTTACCCAGTGTGTTGTTATATTCTTGTGATAAGGCGAACCAAACTCAACGACAAAGGTAGACACAATACTGAAGTTTTGCTTGAATTTTCTCATAACTTTCAACAGAAGTCAGATAAAATTAGAAATTGGAATCTGAATTCAAAACAATGAAGTTGTGACCATCTAAAAATATTTATATTACTTTATCTACAATAAAATATTGTTTGAGTATACAAACGCTGATACCGCTCTCAAAAACTTTGTTATAAAAGATATGTTATCTAGAAAGTGAAAAGCACAGAGTACGACAGACGAAACATTCAGAATTTGAATATTTTGGAAGAAAGCATCCAAACTGTTTGATCAATTTCAAGATTTAATATAATAGCCCCTAATAAAATTAATTGTTGCTATGTCTGAATTTAATAACTTAGAAACTGACACAATTATAAAATATTGTTTAGAGGATGTTTTCACATATACTATTGTATGATGTTTTTTAGGAACAGTTGTATTCCAAAAAGTTCGATTTTCTATTTAAACTTGAATTCTGATGATATAAGCCCAATTTATAAAATGTAATTTAAAGGATTTATATTCCCTTCCCTTCTTTTTTTCAAACAACATTGTAAATACGTATACTATACATACTACCGTTACATGTGACAACAGAACAATTTGTAAACATTCTTATTCTACATTTAAATTTTAAAATCATAAAAGTCCGATAGGGCTATTTGCACAGCACGCCGGGAACAAATTCTGCAGGAACTTTTCGGATGCTGCATTCGCAATTCGCCTTCAAGACTTGTGAAAATGCTTGCCATGCAATTAAAACAGTTTGTTGGGCATTAACAACTGCCCTAGATACCTTAAGTATATTTATTTGTCGTAGGTGTTCGTACATTTCGTCTGAAGAGCGATCGAACAAAATCGTGACCTCCGCCCACAAGACGCTGTAACGATTGCAATTAATTCGAATAATTAAAATTCAATGACCAATCATAATTGGTATTACACTAAAAAGAATTTCCGGTGGTGTTTCATACTCAGGCGATTAACCACCAGAACGACATTTATTCGATAGTGTTATCCATTGATTAGGTAATTATCATTCGATTAAAATTCTCTTCTTTTTTTATTTCAGACGTGTTCAACAGTTCAGTGTATCCACATTTCGATATCGACCGGTCGAGATGAATCAGCGGAGATACTCGGGGATCGGCGTGACGGTGAAATGTAAAACAAATACATTATTCTAAGGTACTTTGCCTAAAGGTGATCAAAATTTTGAGAAAACCGCCCGCGAAGATGACAATTTAGCTCGGCGCTGTGCGAATGTTGATGAGATAGATCTCTTATGTGCATTGTGGCTGCCCCCTGGCCGCTGTTCCTGCAAAAGCGTCGACGGCAATGGAAGTGATCGCGACTGCGCTAGAACAATATTAAATATAGTAAGATCTGTAGGAAATCACCAATAGTGGATTAGTGAGCATTAACAGATATTTCGATTATTCTGTCTGGATCACCGTGGGATGCTGAGCAACGTGAAAGAATAAAACTCGCATTTAAAGCCATGAAAAAACGAAGGAAAATTTTCTTTAAAGTGATTCAGTGAATTTCGTCGCAAGTTGAAATAAATTCATTTTAATAACGTGCATCGATTAAATGTACTTCCTACAATTCGAGAATGAGAATCAACCGTGTAATTTGTTGAATTGCTGCTGTTATTTGATATTGTAAACGAATTTACATCCCTCGCGGTGATTTAGTTTGTGTTCTTTGGCGATATGGCGTCGGAAAGTGTTGTTTTACTTTTTGTTGTGTTATCTATCGCTGGGATGTCTGATCCCAGCACAAGTGCCGTGGATAAATATGTGTCACATTTGAGGGATTACTCATTGCAGGATGTCAGCACTAATAATGGTATTAATAGCACGTCTACTTCCAATCCATTGCACCCGAATTCGGCTGAAGAATGGTTCTATCTTTATGTCCAAAACAAACGAATTAAGCGTACCAAGAGAGAGAACTTATGCGATTCCCTCTGCGAGTGCCAAAAGGATGCATACAAAAGGTTTATGCAAGTTTTCTGCGAATTAAACGAAAAAGGGGTAAGACATTTTTATTGTTTTCATTAAGTTGTCCTCTTTAATGAGTTTTTTTTTATGCTATTCTGCGTTATTAATCATTTGACAAAAAAAAAAAAACCAGAATGACAATCTGAAGAATTTGATTTCATTAAAGTGAAATTAAAATTGAAGAAAATAATTTGTAAGAATCTCAATTAATGAATTTTATGTTTAAATAACCGGGCAAACAAAAAAATTACTTTGTTTATAATTCAAAATAATTTTTACGTTGCCACTTAGTAGAATATTTTAATAAAAATATCGTGGATAAAGCTTCCTTTCAAACTGTAAAGAAGCAACAGAGAGAGAGTAAAACAACGGATGTGATTTTATAAATACTTCACCGACGCATTTTTTGACTTTGAATTCTTCTTTTTGAGAGGATCTTCAACTCGACGCAATTGTGAGAGAGACTAGGAAATGGAGAAAGTTTCCCAATCGTCTTCCTCTGCATTCAGAAGCGATTCAATGTGTTCGTGAAAGAAACAAATTGTATTTTTGGATGAAATCGATATTTGAGTTACCAAAGATATGTAAATCTTTCCATATTTGACGGAAATAAACGTTTGATGGAATGTATGAATGAAAAAATGTTCAGGGATGTTATGAAGTCTGGAACGGCATCCGATCCTCAAATCCTCCAGATCCGTGTATTCCCGCAAGAATACGATGGCTGCAATTTCGTTTTGTTTGTAAAACTTAGAGACGAAAATATCTGGAAACTGTGCATAACTTCTGTTGTTCATTTTGGAGAATCTTGAATTCGAGAATTTTTCGAATTTAGTCGATTTTTTGATATTATGCAAATAGCTGCAAGATTTTTGTTGCGACGGTCAGTTTGTTCTCGTAAACAAATTTGTTTTTTTAGCTACCACAGCTGGTCAAACAAGTTTGAAGTAAATAACATCAATTTTATAATTTTCTTTGCTTGTACAAAATCGATAATCAAATCACAAAGAATGTAATATGGGTTTTACTAATTTCTTAAATATGGATCAAATATTTTCAATATTCCTTACAAAAGTCTTATAGAATCGTTTCAACCGTTTGTCTGTCATAGATACGATTTTTTCCGGGACTATTTTAGATATTATTTACAAATTTGGCACAAAAATGTGGCAAAAAAACTAGATTTGTATTTGGGGGATGATTGGGTTCGAGTTGTAAAATGTAAAGTAAGCAACAGGAAAATGGTTCTTGAGGTCATCGTGCCAAATTCAAATTCATCACAAAAATAAGAAATTGGATTTTGAATTTTCTTCAACAATATTTTCAAAACAAAAACCAAAACTTCTTGCCATATTTTATAGAAATACTATTGCAGTAAAAATATAGTTTCCAATTAAAAATCAGAGGATTGAAAAAAACATGTTTGTGCTGTCGATAACGGTCTATGCATTTGTCTGGTATAACACTAGTTTATGCTCAAATAGAGTATTATGATGTTAACGATCACAAAATAGAAAGAATTATTAAAAAGGTTCAATAGCTACGAATTATTGTAAGCATTTAGAAATGAACAATTGTTTTGTCAATGTACCTAAATGGTTTAAAAAAACATGCTATAACAATTACTTTAATACGATTTGCACTTGGCCAATTTGTTACTTATTGATTTGAAGATGTTTTAGTGCTTGAAGATCATTAATTACTATTCATCATATTATGTATTACAATATTCAAGAAAGCTTACTTGTATTATATCAAATCAAAATTTTTGCACTATATGAAAAAAATGTGCATAGACTATGCAGAAATACCAGAAAGTTCTTCAGGCACCGAGTTATGTACGCACGTACTACAATAATTCGGAATACGCTCAATCTGATAAAAAAAAAGCAACCTTTTCGTCCTTACGTGAAAGTACGTGATGTGACAATAGATGACTTCTGCTACACCGAAACATTTTCGGCACGTTTTCTCACGGTCAGATAAGAAATGCTCCAAAATCTCTAGAAACTCCCACTCAAAATAACTCATTCAAACCATGTGTTCTTCAAAATTTACTGAAAAACAGACAAATAAATTGCGTCCATCTTTTGCAGTGCAGTAAAATTTTCGGCTTTTGTTTTCTACTCGTTCCTTACCTGCGAAAATCCTTTGTGGCAACTTTTGAGCTCTTATTTATTGTATAATTTTTTAATATGCTCTTAATGGCTATTTGAGCAATTTTTGGAGGCATTTACGTTGCAGCAGCAGACATCTTAATGTTAGTCACACCCACCTTTCATTACCTCAGCCCTTCGTGGTTCACCTCATGCTTCACTTGATGGCGATTTGATTGATGAAAAAAATGTTTCATTTGGAGAGCAGTTTCAAAACATTTTTATTTTTTCATTTCCGCGGATTTAGTAGCTATTATTTAATCCGGAAAAATGGTTGTTGATGCAAAAAGTTTGGAAGCCATATCTATACTTTATATGTAGATTCCATTAAATTGAATCCGAGGTTAGCAACGTTGTGACGAAGTTGTGGTATATGTATGTGATATGTTTGCGTGTCTGTATATTTCTCTATTAGTACAAGAACTAAAGGACATGTTGAGCTTGAATATTTGAATTTGGAACAAGCATTCTACGTTCAATTTTTAAGATGAACTTCAAAGAAGATTCAATTAGAGACCTTATTATAGTTATCATTGAGCGCATCGTAGGACATTGAATGGTATTTGAAATTGGGTAATGAACTAAAATTGTAATGCAGTGGATAATTTCCAATTAGGTTGGAAGAAATTCGTCAAGCATAGACATTTGCCATAGATTTGGTACATTTTGACTGAAATTCACGATCAGGATATCTAATTCGAACCATCTTATTCTAATGTTCTGCCGAATCCGCTAAAAACGGCGCAGAACACTAAAATCCATTTTTCACAGCATTAAAATTCAAAATTCGCGTCGTTTGTTTTCCACTCGTTCGTTTCCTCCGAAAATCCTTTGTGGCACCTTTCCAGTTCTCATTTATTGGATAATTTTTTGATACGCACTGAAAGACTATTTGTGCAATTATTGGAGGCACGTCCGTGTCAGCAGCAGACGCCATAACATTTTAGTCACACCAACCTTTTATTACCGTCGCTGTACGTGTACTATTTCATGGTACATTTACACTCGGTTTGATCGGAAATCAACGGCACGCACCAAAACAGATGAAAAACAGATGAAAAGAATATTGTTGTGCCGCCACCAAAAATAAATATCATTCCATTACAATGAACATGTTTTTCAGGGTAGGTGAGCGAATGTCATCTATTAATTTATCGGTAACGATCCCCTTAAGAAATCTTATAGAAGATCAAAACCATTATGAAGATTGCAGCAAGTAATTGAATTGTGTTATGAAACCATTCCAAACGCCTTAGAACAAAATCATGCACGTGGTTCTACTGATCCTTTTGTGCAGTGTGACTCGGTTTATTAATGTCATACAGTTGCCGGATGCAGGCATTAGCAAACACAGACCCGAACTACTACCACACAAACCCCGGAAAAGACATTGGTTGCGGTCAAACGCAATTCGTGAGTTCAATCCAACATCGGCACATAAATTAATCACGCACTGTAGGTCCACCAATTAACGTTAATTGAGTTAAAGTTTAATGTACTCACAAAAGACCGCAAACGGCTGCAACAGGAATAAAAGACAATTTGCAAGATTCGAGGCGAAAATAATTTTCTTATTTCGTCCGTATAAGAATTGCAGTGGTTCGCTTATTATTTGTTTTTAAATAAAAGTAATCGTGGGCACAAGTGAACAAAAGTGAACACAGCAATCTAAGCAGCCGGCAGAATTTGGTGGTGGACTTCCTCGGAGGGGTCTGAGTATATTGGGGACATTTTTGGAGTTCTGAGAATATAATATGCGTCGAGAATAACTGATTACAATAAATTTATAAGTGACGACGTTGTCAAGGTCCTAGCTCCGAAGTCCGAGTTTACCGATGCCGGTTGAATACAAATTGAAGGCGCATTTCACATTTGCCTCTAGGATATACTCTTTCGTTGACGGTTATTCAGCGCACATGGCATGATCTGCATGTGATATTAAGCACTTTAACCCTTTCGCGACGAGCATCCTTTTACACAGCGTGCAGCCGTTAACGGAGGTATTTGTGTACCGCCTACAAAATTTTCTCTAGTGATCACTTTAAAATTTTAATTTTAAATGGAATGCAAAACGTTTTAAACTATTTCATACAATCAACAATAACAATAATAAACAATGTGTAATTTTTATCCACAAGTCCACCATTACGAAAGTTTCCATTTGACTTCATGTGCGAGATGCAAACGACAAAATTTGTTTTTGTTAATTAGTATATTTGTTAGTGCAATTAACGCACCGCAAGCAAATAACATTTGATCTACATCTGAAAAGCTTTTAGCAATTTTACACCATTGCGGTTGCAAAATAGTAAGACGTTGACTGTTGTGCATTACGAGACTTTTGAGCTCATTTTGCTTCTAAATGAGAAAACAAGTTTTTATAAAATTTTTAGAGAAGCCAAAGCAGTTCAACCCTTTCCACGATTCGAAACTGGTTGAGCTGTGTGAACCACAAGAAATTCCTGCTGAACATGTTTTAATTAGCGTTGTGGTGGGCTTTGATTGTGGACGTATCTATTAAGCTGTTGATAATTACCGAACAATTATCCAAGTTGGTAATTACAAGTATTTCCTGAGATACGTTTACTATCACTTCAAATCCTGAACAAGAAAATAAACAAGTGAGAAGGGATTCATTTAGTTTTTTAACAGATGTTTTGGACACACATAAATCATAACACATTTGCCCCCAGATTTAATTCAGATGTTCAATTATTCATTTCGAAAATTTGTCATCGAACAGCAAATGCACTTTACACTCATTTTTGATAACAATTCATTGTGGGAAGAATGCACCGACTGTACATCTAAAATCGTGCATTTTGCGGCGTAAATGCAGTCGGCTTTGTTCATGATTCGTTTATCTTTTTCGAAAAACAAAACAGACTCAATTCGCGCCCATAATCAGAAAACAAAATAAATGTTGACCAGAAGGTCAGGAGATTCCAAGTGACTCATGGTGACCAATCCTTAAGAAATGCTTCCTTGTTATCGGGCACTGGAAATGAAAGTCGTCGTGATAAAGAGATTGCGAAGAGGATGTTGCTGCGATTTGTTTATTTTGAATTAAGTGGACAACATGTGTTGAAGTTGTATTTGCAATAAAAACATTTAAAGTTGGAACGCAATGTTTTACAGTAAAAATACAAAGTTTCAATTCAACATTTTTTATGGTATCTTTGATTACGAAAAGGATCAATGAGATCATTTTACTGAAGAAAGAAGTTGTATAAAATATAGTTGAATGTGTAACAAATTGTATTTTCGAAAATCTTAATATGTATATAAAAGGAAACTTCCTGGCTGATTACCTCATCAGCGCCCAAACGAAACCCTTGGACTTAGAAAGCTGACAAGGATTAAGCCCGGATTTGTAGAAATTCCACCCATGAAAATCCACCATTTCTGAAGTAAAAAAATTCATAAAAATTGGTATTTGGCCTTTTGGTTAGGAATGAAGAAATACGTGTACCAGAATTTTTGAAAATTTCACCCACAAAGGGCAAAAGCGAAAAACAGGGCACGAAAGGCTATCCTTTCACATCTATGATATAACAAATCTACAAAATAATTTTGTAGTCCACGCAAGCGGAGCCGCAGGCACTACTAGTCTATAATAATCATAATAAAAATGTGTAAACATAATAAACATAATTCAATCAATAATACTCACTGATGGAATATTTTTCGTTATTGCAGGCTGAGCAAACTTTTGGAGAGCAATACGAAATTCCCGGCATGGCTACTTCATTGATAGTGATGTTAGCCCCACGATCGATTCTGCGAATCGAAGAAGGCTTCTTCTTCAATAATCGCGTGGGCAGATTGTACATAGAAGGATCCCCCAACAATGGTGAACAGCTCGAAATAGGAACAAGTGCGTTCAAAGGAAACAGCAAAACTCCGTATCCTAATATCGAAATTGCAAACATTTATTCTGTTATTATACGAGAGAAAGCGTTTCGAGGTAAGCTAAACATTTTTTTTAAATTTCAAAAAATTATAAAAAAATTTTTTATAATTTCAGGTCAATTTAAATTGACAATTAAGAATTGTAATGATGTTATAATTTTCTCCAATGCATTTTATAACACCACATTTGATGGAGAATTTCATAATATTTTAGACTTAAGGATGCAGAAGCAATCATTTATTTCGTCCACGGCCAAGGTATTGAACATTTTCAAAAAAACTAAAATTTCACTGAAAACTAAAATGAATTATTTTATTGTAGGTTGAAATAACTTCATCAAATATAGACACTTTGTACAGATTTGACGCCTTAATAAGGGAAATTCGATTTTATAACTGTACCATTGGTATTGTGAGTTCTGGAACATTCGATGTCCTTAACATTAATTCAATTGTCTTTCATCATTGCAAAATTGCTGTATTCAAGAGTAGAGCCATCACAGAAAAGGTTTCTAAAAATACAGTGCAAAATTGTGATTGTTATAACTAAATATTTCATATTTCCAGCTTCTAAGTTCACATTTAGCAATCACTGAAGCTGTGATTGGAACTATTGAGAGTGAAGCAATTGCTGGAAGTGGAATTACGGAGGTTATTATATCAAGAAATGAGTACGTTTTTTTACTAAATGCAATTATTTAGTTTCACTAATAATTTTTTAAATTATACTAGTTGCATAACAGTCTTAGTAACAATTCCTTTTGAAACTATAAATTAATGCTAACAAACGTTTTCCACTCGTCTCGCACAGAATCGACACGATCCGGGAGAATGCAATTTTCGTGACCTCCGTAAAAGTCACTATAACACACAATCGCATCAAACACCTTGGGAACGAGTGGTTTCGAGTTAAGGATTGGTCCAATGTAACAATATCGGATAATATTTTTGGAGACTTCGGATCATTTACTCTTGACAGATCTGTAAAACATGTCAACTGTTCATTTGCCAAAAACCTAATAACAAATCCAAAGCCAAAGAGCCTCAATATTTCAAATCCAAACTGTCATTTTCGAGAGGTGTCCTTCTACAAGCGATGCTCCTGCAACACAACCTGGCTGGAGGAGTTGTCTTCAATGGACCTCAGGTCGGAGAGTTACTGCACTGTGGATGACAGACTCAAGTTCTGCTTTAACACGACCGTATTCAATGTCCTCAAGTACAAAAACGAAGTTTGCGATTATTCGAAAACAAAACTTAATTGTTTAAAATCCGTAAAACTGAAAAAAGTTGTCGGAGAATTTATGCGGCCAGATGAGCTCGAAAGTTACACAAAACAAATGAAGCTCGTTTACATTCTAGTTGGAATCGCCATTTTAACAGTTATTGTGACAATTGTATTTGTCCTAGCAATAAGATTAATCAGAAGAAAAAATGTGACGGGATCAGTTTCAAATACTTCTGGCTCATCTGTAAATGGAACAACATTGAAGGACCTGAAGACATTTTCGATTGATGATCGTCGAATAATTAACCAAACATTGACAACAATGAAACAAAAATATTCGCCAGATATTTTTGAGCAGGTCTACAACAATACAAAAAAATTGCTACGGGGAAATATCACTGAAATGGAAAGGGTTCAAACTATTGGTGAAATTGTACAAATATTAGGCGAATGCCAAAATCCTGGAGATGATTTTGTCGCTTTCACGGATATTTTTTATCGGCATTTAGCGCCAACTGGAGTAACAACTTGTGATCCTGTTTATGCGGAACCAAATTTACCGGAAAATGACATTCATCAGGATAATACGCGGCCAATTGAGACCACAACGACCATGGATCATATTTATGCAGAACCGTTTAGTGTACAGCAACCGCTCCTTACAAACGAGTACGCTTCCCCCGCAGACAGAAATGATCTCCTGGACTTGTATTCAGAGCCAGTGACGAATGAGAAAGGTAACTGGAATATTTGTTTTATATATGAATAATACCCTGGACAGACAAGAGCACTTAATCGAGTTAATGAAGTCGCGTAAGCAAGTCGGGTTTGTCGTCTGCCACCGAACTGAAGTTGTTGGCATATCTCTTGGCGTGACATGGGTTCACGACAGCAAGCGATCAGTTTATTTTCTTGTCAGAAAGCAAAGACAAAGAAAATGTGTTTATGTGTCTAATCGAGTTTTAGCAAGTAGATTTGTAAGTCGAGTTCATATAGGAAATTTAGATAGACTACGTCATTATGATGTCATTAACTCGAAGTGCTCTCGTCTCGTCTGCCGTTTTGAAATTAATTGATTTGCAGGTGTTAAATTCCGAAAAGGAGTTTTCTTTTTATACCTAACAATTGGCCATAATGACAAATCAAATCTTCCACTAATTCTAACGATCAACAACATCGTGTGTCACTTAAATTTAAGCATAATATCACTAAATTTCTTCTTTTTTCCAGATCAGAACATCATTCCGCCATATGCAGTAATAAAAACTAAAGAACATCCTCCGGAGAATGCACCATCAGAGCAGGCATCCACGTCTAAGAATCTTCCTGACGTCCTGAACGAGTCTAAACCTTTGACTAATGTCCAGAGAATAGCACAAACTTTTGCAAATAATCCAAATTTTTCCATTACAAAATCTCCACTGACAAAACGGAAAATACCGAAATATTCAGTTCCGAACAGGAAACGAGTGGACAATTCACCGGATAATGAAAATCTTGGTGCGGCTGGAAAAAGCGGTCATAGTTCAACTGATACGATATCCGATCATTCCGGTGGAAGTGACGTCACAATTAAAGTAGACGATATCATCGAATATGCAGATGCATAATGTGGGAAAATTTGAACGTGAATCATCCATAGGAAAGAGAGTGATTAACGAAATTTTCTAGTTTATTACAAAGACTGGTTTAATTAGGAAATCGATTGATTCTACTAAAAATAAACGTTTAACTGGCTTGTGATTTTACTTAGGCTTATTTTTTACTGTATGATAAACGACAAAGTCCTATGTATAGTTTTGTATGAATTATTGTAATGGTTGTGAGTGTGTTCGAGCGCATTCGATTCATTAAGCTTCTAGAAACTAAATAAAGTTTTCTTTTCATCAAAATTGATGTTTACTTTCCTAAAATCAATTTCAACACATTGTTCAATTTTTAGAAACTTCTTTTTGCTTTCGAAATGAAAAACCTAAAATTATTGTGATATCATTAAAATGTTGTTTTGTTTATTTTCGGGCAGATTTACTTTTTCGTACTGTAAAATATTGAAGGATTCGTGCATTTGAGGAATCAGCAAATTATTTTTTTACTTTGTGTAATAATGTAATGTAAATTTAGTAAGAAATAATGTGTATCAATGATAAATAATAAAATAAAATAATAAAAGAATAATAAATAAAAAAAGAAATATCAACTTTCAAAATTAATGAATTGTTTTACTCATTAATTAACTAAATAATGTTTGCATTGAAACAGTTTTATTTTGATAATTAAATTAAATTAAAATAATGTGCAATTTTTAATCTGATTCAAAATTTTTATTTAACTTTCCGCAGAAGATATTTTCGTTTTTAAACCCTTTGTTCCAAAGTAATGCCGCATTCAATAACTAAAGCGTTATTGAAGTTCTACTAAACTTAATACATACAGTCTTTTGTGCATTTTACGAGATTCTTCCTCAGCGTTTTCACAAATCCAATCATTTACGGATTTAAAGCCAAACAAACGATCATTTTGGTGTATCAGTTAACAGATCTCATTGAAGTGATCTGTTTCATTGGAACATTGCAATTACATACATAAATATTACATAAATAAATGAGAGAATCGTACACTTTTATTATTTAGGAACTTGTAGGTACAGTCATTGGTTTTAAGCGACCGCATAATCATGATAATAATAATACCTATATATTATATGTTTTCATTCTGTACAGTTCGAACACGTTCATGTTATGTGCCCTTCTCTTCAGGTGTGGAATCGTTATTTTGTCGTCGTAATTTTTACAATAGTTTAGTAATCTTGGGTTAAAAGAAAATCTCCTATATAAAAAACTGCATACTTTCAGGCGAAAAAGCATGCTTATTCACTTCGAAAACCCTCGAAAAATTCAATTCGAGGATTCGAGAATGGTTCGCAGTTCCCATTGTCGTGGGAAACCAGAACGAAAAAACGAAAAGGCGGAAAAAAGAAACTAATAACATTAAAATTATTATAAGCTTTATATCTCATGATTAGAATATTAGTATAATGTCTTAAGATATTCGGTACTAAATTTTTGTAAATATATGAATAAAACTTAAAAATCAACTACTAGTATTTGAAGTGTCCAAAGCTGAATGGCAAGTCAACAAATAACTGTTTTAAATAGCAAACTTAAATACAATCATTTACTAAATGTAAGTAGATAATTTGCTTTTAATAAAATACAAGTGATTGCTCACTAGTGAATACCAGAACTATTAAAAAGGCGTTAGATCTATGTATACAAAGCGTTGCATCTTCAATGAACTAACTTTTTCCATCTATATATATATTATGCACGTTGAAATTATCCACTTTCACTTGTGTAATTCTGGTTTCTTCCAATTTCCAAGACCTTGAGTTTAGATGAGTTGAATGACTCTCCTATGTCCTTTTATTTAAAATATTGTAGAAGTTTTGTCCTTCTTTTGCTTTTCGAACAAACTGAGTGAGAGTAAGTGAACCATGGAATGGTACACGAACGCTGAACGTCTTCGCCTTAAGTAATAAACATTTGATGTAACTAAAATTTTATGATGCCAGTTGCTAAAGCGGACGTCTCCAAAAGTTACAGAAAGTCATTAAAAGCACTTTGAGAAACCTTACGACGGAAGTGGAAAACAAAAGACACAAATTTTACGACTACAAAGGATACAGCAAACTATGACTTCGCTACTTTTCGGCACATTTTAATGAACAATAAAATCCTGTACACCCTAAAAAAATGGCTTTAGCAATCAACTCTACATCACTTTTCTTAGATTTCTGAGTCATGGAATAGAAGCAAAAACAGTTTTGCAGATCGTTAATGAAAACTAAATGATGAAGTGTAATACTGACACTGGACGTGGGACGGTGGGAATAGACCACTTTCGACCTAAAACGTTTGAAATTAAGAGATTTAAAGTAGACAGACAGTAGACATATTTCCCAATTGAAATGGTGAATAGGACGTTAAGTTAGGACAATTCATATCCGCCTAGATCGGAATTTCGCTTATTTAGTAAATTTATCATTCCTTGGTTCTATACATGAGTTTGAAAATTCTTCCTGTATCTTAAAATCTCAATGTTTCATCTAAAAGCTTCCATTCCAGCATTTCTCATTTCGTCTCCTAGTATTTTGTGATGTTTATTAGCTTAGTTTGGGAATCACGGGTGTAAAATATTTTGAAATTATTTCAAACGACGTTGATTTCCAATCGACGAGATTAATGAAGCGTGGAATGGAACACGTACAGCTCGGGTAATAAAGTTTGTGTGACTAAAGTTTTATGACGTTCGCTGCTAAGACGAACAGCTTCTCCAGAATTGCACAAACAGTCATTAGCCAGCATATTATAAAATTCTCCAATATGAGAATCCAAAAGATGCAACAAAATATTTTCTGACGAATGAGTGGAAAACAAAGGACGAAAATTTTACTACTGTAAAATATGCTGTGACTCCTTTTTTCGAGGAATTTTAAATAACATGAAAATTAGATGATTTTAGCTATATATTTGGAGTGTAATTCTCCGTAAAATTGAATTTACTTGAACACTTTGTAGACGAGTAGTTGCAGCGATGCACCACGGTACAAAAATTTTGATAAAAACGTGCATATTAGGAAAAATCTTTTAGTCGAAAATAGAGCTAGTTAGTTACTATACATTCCAAATTTAAATATGTTCATTCATTTTTTTCCAATTTTCATCACGGCAAACAAAATAAAATTTTAAATTTTAAAAAATTATTTATTCTCCGCATTTGAAAAAAAATTGGTCAGATTGAATTTTGTTCTTCAGGAAATTTATTGTCGTTCCAATGCAACCAGATGTCGTCGAACGGTTTTCCTTATCATCTATTTTTAATATTTTAGCAATAAAGAATATCGACAGACTATTTTGTTTGAATTGATTAGTGTAATGTTCGATCAAAATAAGAACCAATCGGACATTGACTACCAGCTGATTACTTTTGGGATGGTTTCTACGCGCAATCGAATGCAATCCAACCCATTGATTGAGTGAATCTATTCAACACGAACCATAGTAACAGCCCAAGGAGTATATCAGGGAAGTGTTTATAATCAATGAGCGAAACTGGTTTTTCGAATTTCTAAAATGTGAAAAAATTGAAATATAAAATGCTCAACTTTATTTTCAACTGAAATAAATTAAAATAATATTTGCAAAACGATCGTGTATGTATTTTTGAATGGCAACAAATTATGATCATGATCTAACTTTAGAAAAGGAGAAATGTCACAATACACATATATACTGCTCAAATAACAAAATACATACAATTGGAAAAACATAGTTGATTACAGCAATATCTGGCAATTATTGTAATTGGGCAGATTATCCGCAATGTTGTAGATTAAATAAGTAGTTAATTAAATTAAAAATAGACAGACGAATATCCTTCAAACCGTTTCTTTTCATTTTCCAATAATGTATAAATAGTACATTGCTCTTTATCCCCACTCTTTCATCTTTCCAAGCATTGCAAAAACTAGCTACAAACTTTCTGGATTTACCATATGTTCGTTATACGATCACGGTCACAATGTTTCCGCCGTGTTACAGAAATCCGTATTATAGGAGGTTCAACTGTATTTAATTTTTTAAAATAAGGTATAAAACGAATTCTTTTCAAAAGTCTTCAAAAATATGACCGAGAACTAGAAAAGGTCAAAGCATACCAAATTTTTTGGTCGTCCACTTAATGAAAGCTAACAAACTTAGCAGAAGGAGGAAGCTTTTGGAAATGTTCATAGAGAAAAAACTATGTAAAACAAATAAACTTGCGCAACAAGAATTTCAAGTGGCATGGTTAAAGAGTGTGTAAAAACGAAATGACTATGTTTACTGAAAGTGTACAACGATTCTTCAATCGTGACGTTTAAAAATTATCGCTGATTCCTAAAATCTCAATTTAAATATCATACAACTATTCCTTTCAGTTTTGAAGATTTAAAATCTTCAATGCACGTTTGAATTCTTTTAGCGACAACAAATTCACAAAATGTCACGATACAATATTTGCAAAAGATGTTTCTCAAGCGCAACTCTTGCAATTTGCTTAGCAGCAAAATCCCATTAGAAGCACACAATCGATCAGTTGCAGAATCGTATGCATTATCTATAGAAGGCGATGCCAATTACTCTATGCCCGTGATTTATTCATTAGTTTTTCACGATGCAATTACAATCAGCGGAAAAAAGATGTTCATTTGAATTCCAAGTGCGATCACATCAAAGTTCAAGCTTGTCAAACAAATGAAATGCATCCAATGATCAACTGCAGCCGATTTCCCCTCCGAATCCCCAGCCAATAATAATTTAGCAGCTGATTTGACTAATTTTTTTATTTTGTTGGTTGTTTCTATCGCCAGCATCTAAACTTGAAAACCCCGCCGCATGACGTAAGGTTTGCAAAACAAAGTTGCTGAGGACCCCGAATGGATGTTTGGAGCCGATTTACTTTCGGTGTTTTAGTCCACGATAAGAATGGATCCGGGTCGGGTCATTTGCAACTGATCGCGCGATCTCGAAACAGTTCACACGGTGCGATTCTCGAGAATAGTTTAGTTTGCCGGCACGCGAGAGAAAATGCAAAGAATGTGACAAAATAAAAACAATTCACAGTGTTTGTTTTGACTGAGGCAGTCGTGAAGGCTACTCACAATTGTTTAACAATTATTTGTGTTTGTGTTTATGTAATTATTCCCAGAGAACTTGAATTTTTGCTAAACTCCATCTATGTCGATTACATGATCAATATTTTTAGAAATTTCCCACTGATTTATTGTGAAGCAAAATACGGAAAGTCAATCCAATTATCTCAGAAAATTAGCGTTATTAGGTTGAATAAATAATACGCACGTGAAAAATTCAAACATTTGTTTACTTCAAAAAGTTTGGATTCGTTTCGAAACCCTCGCTGATTTGTAGTTACTTCAATTGATGATCCCTTCTTAATAGTGTTGTGCAAAGATTTTGTCGTCTGATGTGCGCCAGTACCGCATATAAGTGAAGTAAAAAAAACAAAAACATTTTTGACTAATGAAATTTCAACACGTTAAATGCTAACTGTTTGTCTGCTGTTTAGTTATTGATAAGACGCCTCCTTGAGTTGATAGTGAACAGTGTTGCGATTGCCAGTGTAAGTACCAACGCTTTGCAGCGCAATTGAAAGTAATTTGCATTTATGTTAATATCGGATTCGAATTAAAGCGTTTGAAACAGCAATGATATCAAGATATTATCCCGCTTAAATGTACGAGTACACTGCACCCGTTACGGTATGGTTTTTTATTGGTAGGTAATGTTCAGATGAAATTAGTAATTTTTCAAGTTGGAAGTGCGTTGAACAAATGAAAAAACGTGTTTAAACTTTGAAACATAACTACAACGAAACAATAAGTGCAAGATAAGTTGCAGCCATTCATGCAACATAGAGGAACATTTTTCTTATCAAATTAAAGAGATTATTAGTTTGTCATAATTCAGGTGTCTTTTGAGTACAGAACAAGTGTGATTTTGGTCTGCAGGAGAAGTGACTTAGTAGTTTAAAGAAGCACTTCTGAATCATGGTTTTGTCATATACAATATTACAACAATTAAATTTTAATTGATAACTGCACACCTGAAATCCTGTATTACAATAATGGGATGCAGTAACAATGAATAGTATGATAAATTCAAGTCTACTATATATATTTCCAAACAGTCAAAATTATTTCATTGAAAGTGAAACATGAATTGTTGAAGACTGCCCCAACTCTGTTTATCTTTATGATTCACACGTTTGCAGAAAATATACCTTAAGTTTCCATATACACTCGTGTTAACTTATCTAATCGCAATTCAAAACCGATAAAGATAATGACATAATGCCATTTTGAAGTTAGTGTTAACTCTAAATTACCATCTGCTTTCAGTTTTCCATTTTAAGTGGCGAATCGGTTGATTACCTGAATCGGGTACATACTCAATGATGTAAAATTTTAAACATACCGTGTTGCCCTAAAATCATAAATCAACGCAAAATGATAACTAAACTGCTGTGGGTGTTGTTTTTGATAAATATAGCAGAGTCTCAACATGTTGATTGGAACCGGACAACAGTTCGCCGAGAAGAAAGGAATCTAACCTGCATTCCTCATCGCACTCAATTAACTTGCGATTGCAAGAGCAGCGAGGAGGTAAGCAAAATCTAATGTAATTATGCCTAAGTAATCCCATGAACAACTGAACAAGTATTTGGTAAAATGATCTGTGTTGAAATATTTGTTCATTAAATTGTGTACTAAGCAAC
This sequence comes from Leptogaster cylindrica, assembly GCA_963082835.1. NCBI lineage: Eukaryota > Metazoa > Arthropoda > Insecta > Diptera > Asilidae > Leptogaster > Leptogaster cylindrica. Next base: position 3,468,794 of record OY720108.1, on the reverse strand, counting down.
AAAAAAACTGCCCAGTTGACGAGTATTTACGTCTTAAAAAAGCATAAGCAGTACTTTTGCCATGCAGATATGTATCATCAGCATATCGCAATCAAATATTTATGCAACTACTATATAGCAACGATATCCATTCCTTGTGAGCAATGTGCAATTCAATCAGACGAAATCGATGGTGATATCGATGTTGAATATATGACTCTACAAATCTACACAGAACTCGTGAATTTCTATTTACCCTGAAAAACATTTTGGTTGATAACGATTTGAAAATATTGTGCTCCATTTTATACGATTAATCATCCAATTGAATACAGGAATACAATTAATTATCAATAATAATAATCAGTCGTCCGTTGTTAATTGTTTTATTTACTGTTCCAACTTTTGTGCAAGAAATACTTCCGACCCCGTTACTTAATAACCTACTATACTGTTTGTTTCTATAGTTTACAATCCTTTTCGGGTCTTTGGTACTGGGTGTGCTTAAGGTAAATCAGGACACTGAAAATGCCAATAGAAAATCATCGCTTCCGATGCACTACAGAATAGAATATAATCTTGTTGTAATTTAGTTCAAAATTTTCTAATTTTTTTTCAGAAGCTGACAATTTATCCATTCTATGGACAAATATACCAAATATCGATTTCAAACTGCAAATATCTCACAATTAAACGAGACTTCATCACTTACACACAAGGCCTGGGACGTTTGAGTTTCGAAAACGTTAAACACTTAGTACTCGAGGAATATGCGCTTTCATTTCAAAAATTCAGCAGTAATACACCACTCAAAATAGAATTTAATAATGTAAGCATTTTTCAGTTTACATTAGTTCAGCATTTTTACGAAATTTCAAATATCTCCATAGTGTGAGCTAGATAAGATTCATTCACATGCGATTACCGGCAATATTGTTGAGATAGTCTTCAACTCGGTGAAGATCGAAGCAATCCAACCCTTTGCATTTACGTCCTTCAAAGAAGAGGGATCTCTTTTCAAGTTCAACAATGTAGAGATTGGTACAATTGAAACTCAGGTAGGTTTAATTAATAATTAAAGACACTTTTGAAGAAAGTTACATTGTAAAATTACCAAAATTGGCACAATGCAAAACTTTAATATTTGCAAAAAGTTGTCTTAACGTTATAATTTTGCATATATGTTTGTTTTGAATTTGTCTATTGACCCTGTAATAACACGCTTATTCTACCACTGTAGACTCCACAGCTGCGTTCCAAGGTCATTAGAATGTCTAACCTAATTTTTATGTGTATTTGTTGTATTGAATTCCTGCATAGTATCAAAATAGTAATTATTTGCAGGCATTTAAAAAATTCAACGCAGATGTTATAGAGTTTAACAATTGTAACATTACGGAAAATATACCATCAAAGGCTTTCTACGATCTCGAAGTCGCCAGTCGTTTTAAAATCCATAATTCCAGTATGAAAGAAATTCATTCCAAAGCATTTTTCTTGTCAGGTAAATAAATGCAATTTTTGATTTTGGTTGTTTATGGTAAAATTTTCCTATATTAATATTCAATAGAAGTTGGTAAACTAATATTTACTTCAAATAAAATTGAAAGACTTGACGGAGAATGGATTGCGGCTTATGTTATGCAAGATGTTCTTATTCAATTCAATCATTTTAGAATCGAACATCCGTTTGCATTTAGAAGTAAGAATATTTGCGTTTTTTTTAATTTAACAGCATACATTTAAAAATTTCTCCTTTTCAGCAATATTTGTTCACAAAGAATATACAGCTAGTGAGAAAGTAGAACTACGATTTACAGACAACACAATTTACCAAGAAGATAATATAAAAACTCTAAGATTCGATAATAAATTTCAATTAACTATAAAAAATTTAATTTGGGAAAATCAAATTGATTGTAATACTGTGAAAAAAATTACAATGGATCCATTTTTTGCTCACTATGCTCATGCTATTTACTTTTCAACTGATGAAAAAAATACATACAAGAGATTATCACAAATGTTAGAAATCGATTGTGCGGAATCATCAAACTTTATTTATATTTTGGCAGGATCTTTATCTCTTATACTACTACTTTTATTCATTGCCATACTAATTGTTTATATTTGCTTAAAGCAGAAGAAACGAAAACTTGATGTTGTGATGCCGGAAGCACGAACTTACAGAGAGACGCAAATAGTATTACAAATTGAAAATGCTGGCTTACTAAAGACTGATCTCTAGCCACGTGCTTATCATGTACCAAATATATTAATAAAGTGTATGTGTTTTGTGGCGCCTGTCAAAATGTATTAAACTAGTTAGTAATTAGCGTAAGAGTCTCATCTAATTCGCAATTTTGTATTATCAGAATTGCGATCATTTATGTTCCTTTTTTTGTGTGCCTCAGACTTAAGTTTTCAAATATAATTTTCAAATAAATTCAATAAAATCTAATGTCAAATTTTATTTTAACAGCACTAAGTATTTGTTATGAATGTTATGAAACCTTCGGTGCCTGTAAATAGGCAGGCAGAGATTGGCACCTGGAGACTGATCCATATAGCCGCCAGATGTCAGCCCCGCCAAAGCAGCTGTTGCCAGGAAGCGCCCGGCTAATGTGCTTCCCCCTGGATAGCAGGGGACGCGCACGAGCTTGTACGGCTAGCATTACAGTAGGTGTGGGGGGTTTGCCCAAAAACGTTCGCGCCGATCAAGTCCTTGACCCGCAAAACAAAGGACTCGTGCTAGTGGGATACGAAAAAAAAAATCGCAGCAGGGTGATGAAAACAATTTAGGGGGGAAATATGCCCGGACTTACCTGCGCTGAGTGGGGACTGAGGTGGAATTGTCCCCTAAATCTTCCCCTAAATATCAGTCTAAACCAGGCCTTAACTTAAGAAAAAAAGTGCTACTCACCCCACAGGTAAAAATGATTCCAGTGCTTGATTAACAGTGAGGACGGAGTCAGAAATTGATAGCCCTTTAGATAACAACACATGATGAGTAGCTAACGTTTCTTCAACACCAGTCAGATCATCAATATTTTTGTCATCTAAAAATTTATTATAAAATAGCAACTTAACAAAGTGAACAACTAAAGCATCTTCCTACCTGGAAGATTAAGATCCTTCTTCATTAAATTGGCACTACACATTCCACCTAAATAAGCCAACTCAAATTCCAATCGAATTAAGCATGAATTAATCAAATTAATCTATAAGTAAAGATAATGTGAAATATTTTGTCGACAGTCAATCTAAGCCATATTTTACCGATATAGGATTGTCGTATCCGACCACCAAACATTTGAAACCAAACTTATTAGCTTGTGGGTCTTGAGCATAAAGTGAGGCAGTCTCCAAAGATAGTTCCAGCCTGTTTCCAGGTAGCACGAGAGCACTTTGAGCCCAATTTGATGGTCTATTTGCAACAATTAAATTTCATATTCGTATTTTTACAGCGATGGAAAAATCACTCACGTATTGTACTTTTTAATTATAATCATCTCATTGTCCAAGTCCTTGTTCTCGTTGTAGCCATCTTTATCATCAGGCACTTTACTGTAGCAATTGCTAATTATGCTGACATTCTTGCAGCTACTTCTGCTGGAGCACATATTATTCTCAAGGATATCTGAATAGTCGTTGGTAGCAGTGCATGGGACAGAAATAGACGGTTTTGTAGGGATTGAGATCAGTAGATAGTCCTCCAGTTGAGCTGTGCCGCTTTGCTGATCGAATTCCACAGTGAGCCATTGAACGCAAGGAGGAAACTCAACCCTAAGAAAAATGTGTATTAATTCTATAAACACTGGTTTTGTTGGAAAACAAAAAAAAAATGAACTGCTAATGGATTGAAAAATTTACATTACGAAATTATACAATGAAGTAACTTTATTTAAACGCAATCACCTATAAGTATTTATGGAAGCACTGCGATAGGGATGCTCACTTTCCACCACGCAGTAATGGTTGCTGGTAGTGCACATGCTAACTGCATTACGCTCAACTTCTTCCGCTTTCTTCTTGTTAACCTCCATCAGTTCCCTGTTGTCTTGATTATCGTCTTTTTGTGGGTAAGCATATTCCTTGGAAGCATATAATTGATTTAAAGCCGCTACATGCGGAAGAATTTCCTTAATCAATCCCAATATTTGCACAGAACTCTAAGTATAAAAAAAAAACCAAATTACTTTCAGTATTCAACGACGCAATACAACGAAAGCCCTACTTTTGGGTCACTGCAAGCTAAAGTGCCAATATGAGCGTAGACCAGAGGCAATAACGTGTGAAACATGTTCGATGAATCAATGTTAAACAACTCCAAAAGTTGAACAATTGTAAATTGAGTGCTTTCCTCAGAATCACTTTTCGGAATTTCCTTTAAATACCCATGAATGTCGTGGTTATCCGTGCGATCATTGCCATTAAACTTTGCACTTCTCCCATTTTTGTAATTCTTATCATTAACTTCCGTCTCTTCAATTAGATCCTTTGGATGGATTTCTGTTGCACCAATTTCAATCTCTAAATCAAAAGGATTCGTAGATCTCTTGTCAAACTTTAAAGTTTCAATGATTCCTTTAGAAAATGATTCAATTCTCTTTGTAATATCTCTGGCAGTTGACAAACTCGCGTCCTGAGTAACAGGATTACGGGAGATATTAGCCCAAGTAATATCCAGATGTTCTTCAATTGGTGTTATATTGTGCTCAGAGTCAATTGTTTGTGTGTGGTTCGATGAATTAGGGCTCTTATCACTCGGGGAAAGAGAAGCTGCTAAAGCATTTCTGGCCAGAATTAATAACTCACTGCATTTTTTAGTAATATCCGTTGCTATCTATAATTAAAATTCATTGATCTACAAACTATACAAATTAAGTAGTCAATAAGCACCTGTAAGGCAGTATCACGAGCAGTGATTTCACTTGTATATGTAGCAGCATGTCCTTCATTTTTAACTGGTGTACTGCATTGGAAAAATAGCGTTCAACAAATATTCATTATTAAAGCTAAATTTTCAGTGCCTACCTATAATATAGAATGCATGGAATTTGACCTCTGGTGGGTGTGGTTCCATTAAAACTTAAATCGCATGGATGAAAAGAGAATGTGGTTCCGCATGGTCCACGAATCGAAGCCAATCCAGAATCCCCTGAACAAGTTCTGGCGCCTTGAGAGCATAGTCTGAGTGCATATCTGCAATTCTCCTAAAATAAAATATTTAGTAAGTCGTAAAAATTGTAATTGAATTTACTACTTTTATATGCACAGGCCTATCAAATTTGATCTCGGCCATATCATTCTGAACCACATCCTGATCGTAAGAACCAGAAAATGATTCCAAGGTTTCCCACTTATGCTGAGATTGCGGATCAACCGTGTTGTCGTAAAGGAGTTCCAATTGATAATCGTAGCTTCCAGATCCAGAGTACACCATAGCGCCTGCTATGGCTATACCTGATCTATCTACCGAAAAAGCGATAGCATCTGGACCGAAATTTCCAGTGTTCCATGTTCGACTAACATCAGTTCGAGCAAATCTGCTTCCCGTCGAATGTAAACTTCTTGGTGGCATAAATGTTGTGTCAAACTGTAATTAGTAAACATTAAAATAACATTAAAACTAATCGAAATGACGTACATCACCAACTGATGTCTGGTACACAATCTCTGCAAGTACTCGTGCAAGAAGATGACAACAATTATCAATTAAACCTTGGTTTATGTCTTTTCCATAGCGTGGTTCATTGAAAGTTGTACTGCGGTTGTAGATATTCTCGATTCGTACTTTAATCGGATTTGAAATGATGTCCAAGAGGCGCACAAGAACATCTTTAAAAGTCCACGAATTACTCAAGAAATCAATTTTTTCCTGCTGTGTTCGATACATCATTTGTTCAACAAGTATTGGATACTGATGATTTTCCGTGCTGGAAAGCATTGGTAAGCCCGAATTGTCACTTGGACTTATTATAGACTGACGTTCGTTGCCTGGAGTTAACAAGGAGAATGTTGCACGAAGCTTTATAGATGGATTGCACAAACCAGCTAGAATAGCACTTAACAGACGAGAATACAAAACACCCTAAAGGCCACAAGAAAATTATCTATTAATACATCAACGAGAGAAAAAAAAAATACCTTGTCCATTTGCGACAAAAGATCACACAAGCAATTCCATTTCAAAGAGGAAGTAGGATAGAAAGCATCAAAGCATGCTACAAAACTTGTGTGACACTCATTGAGAATATCCAATACCATTTCATATCCTAAAAAATTTATCATACGTTATGAGAGATCCTTGAAAATATTCAAGATCATTTCGTACCATCATCGCTGTTGATGTCCTTAAAAACATCATCACACAAAATTTGTATAAGGAGAGCTCGAACATTTCCAATGCATTCAGCTAATTGAATGTTCTCCATGTTGGCCTTTCGGGTGGCGGGCGTTGGCAATTCATTGGATCCAATGAACAGCTTTGGAGCAATTGGAATAGATTTGCTGATATTGTCTACAAATACAAGTGAAAATCATCCTTTATAATTATATATTCAATTCCATCTTTGCTTACTTACACGTTTGAGAATTTTGATCGGACACTTTTTTCGAAATGTTTTTATTCAACTTTTGTGGATAAATCTCGTTTGTATATTTTCTTAAAAGGCGTAAACATGATTTATTTACATAAACTAAATGCTGCAATGAGCACTTTATTTGTAAATGTTTTGTTTTGTCCCTTTGTTCTTTTAAATACGCCTTAAACGTTTCCCATGACCAATTCAGTAAAGATACTAAACTTTCAAAACATTCCTTGGTAACAGTATTAGCAAAAGATTTTGAAATTTTTTGCACAGGATCAATATCAACTGGAGCAGAGGGTTGTTTTGTTTCCTGCGTAATCAATCTGTATATTATCGATGGTATTTGGCCAGAATTAACGTCTGTTCCGTTGTTAGCTTTCTTTGATGATTTAAAATTAAATACAATTTGATCTTCTGTTGTCACACTGCTTTGTCCTGAAGAACCACAGTCAGAGGATGGACCAGCGATTCTAGCCCACACCAAATACCATCGTGCTGCACTGGCCGTTATCGGTTTCGGTAGCATTATATGATATTTACTGCGCGCTGGACATTCATATGGTATCTCTTTCGTTTCTGAAATCAATACACCATCCTTTTCATATCCACCGCCGTCTGCACCAAGATCAAACAGTTTCAATTTACACGAGTACTCTCCTCGTCCTCCAAACATTCCGAATCCACCTTGAACATGAATAATTTAAAATGCAATTTCAGATAAAAACTTCAGCACAAAGCTATACTTACAAATCATCACATCAGTATCTGCCATAAATCGAATAGCCTCAACACTATGACCGGAGTAGCCCCAACCTCCTCCAAAATTTTCAAATCGGTTCACGATTTGGTATTCGTTTGATTGGGCTTCTTTAGTTAAGTTTGTTTGCTGTGGCACAATCTGCTCGAAACAAATCGGTCTAAAAGGATAATGTATCACAAACCAATTAAAAATTCTATTTCCCACAATATACATAGCACTCTGGGCAGATGTTAAGATATCTAAGCATGCCAAAAGATTTAAAGATGCCTGCAGTCGTGAGATGTAAGAGTCTACTTTCTGTGACAATGAAAGCTCTGGCGATAAAACCGCTCTGTAGTTTGAAGACTCCTGTTTAAAATTAAAAGACATTAGAAATTACGATTTGAATAAAGTGAAGATGTCATTACTGGAATATCTTCTGGAATTTCACTGGCTACAACATTATAGCACATCATATCTTTCGCGCCGCCATCGAAAACCCACAGGACATTAAAATGTGGATCCAAAGCGAAAGCAATTTGCGGCATGATTTTTTCGCCAGGTGACTTCAATTCTTGCTTCCTCCTTTTTCGTTGATCGATGAGCATATTTTGGTTCTCTTGCATGTCGAATATTTGATTGCGTGCTTCATGAATACTTCGTGACATTTGATCTTGATTTGGCATTAAAACATTTGGATCAATATTTTGATTGATTTCTGGCAAGACATTTGCATTGCTCTGGATTAATTTAACGAAATTCACTTGGTTGCGAAAATGAGCTGCACAACTTCCATCGCGACGACTGATTGTTAGCGCATGGAATGACAACGGAATGGTCGGGATCAACACTGGAATATATTGAACAAACATTTAGCAAAGGCAATGAATCTTCATTATATAGATATGTAATACTAACATATTATTTTCTTATCAGCCACGAGGTTAACTTTCGGTAGAATTTGAGTTGTTATTAAAGATTCGTCTATTTTAATGAAAGTTTGATCTCCCCCGGCTCCAATCCAAGTGGCTTTTTTGCCAAAACTCGAACCCAGTCCACTGAAATATTAAAACACTAAAGTCATGCTTATCTATATAGTACAAATTTTGTTTTACAAAACTGCGCCTGGTGTGCAATTCCACAAGAATTTTTGTCTTTGGGCAATTATATTGGACCCACTCAAATCTTTAGAAAGTCCATCGTCTTTTGAGGATTCGTCATTCATTGAATTTTTGTGGAAGTCTGTCGGCAGCCTCCCTAGTTGGCCTTTCTAAAAACGAATCCCTAGTATTAATTACTGTTTCGCTTCCATTGCTTGATGTACCTGGTAATTGCCAAATGTGAACACCATTCCCTTGTAAGTCAGCAGTACTGTATGATTGCTTCCAGCCGCTACTTGACTAATGATGCCCTGAACTTTTACCTGTACCGGCCCCATTACCGCTTGCAAATCACCTGTACCCAGCTGACCGTATTGGTTGCTACCAAATGTAAACACTTCCCCGGCTAAAGTCAAGACCACTGTGTGATGCAACCCGCATGCTATTTGCACAACTGGGCTATTCGATGGTAGAATAACTCTTTGCGGTGGTAAAGGTGCAACACGTGGAGTATCCCGTTCAGCATCTGAGGGGGGATTATTTTCTTCAAGCACTTTTTTATCTTTTTTACGAAGAATCAAACTCTTTGAACGATGACGATTTAATAAAGTCAACTGTTTAGTTTCCTTAAGATCTGAAATAAGAATTGTAAAACACAGATGCATACTTTCATAGAATAATTTTACCACTGTTTTCATTTTCTTGCATTGAAATGCAGGCGGAACAAGCCCCACACTTGGAACAGCCGGCATCACCATGTCCACAAGGACAGAGACTGCAAAAGAAAATACATACAATTTATTTTTTTAATAACTATGAAATGAAAAAGTAAAAACTTACGCCCCCGCTGAACGCTCTTCCATTGGGACATTTAAAGATGATACACAGGAAATGTTGTATCCAGTGCATTCCTTACAAACTGAGCACACCTTAAATATTATAATGAAATTAATGAAAATATAAATGGAAAATAATTGGCTTACTCGGCACTGTCCTTGCACCAAGCTATGATCATCAAAATCGCAAAGATTTGAGAAATCAAATTTATGTTTCTTTCCATCCAATTTCTGATCGAAACCTTCTGGCAGATTGTTCTCTTTCTCTTTATTGAAAACTCTACCACATTGTCCTTTATTATTAAGCCCAAACGTAAACAGTTGTCCTTTTGAATTCAGAGAAACACAATGCGCCTTTCCTAATGCAACTTTTGTTATGTGCTGATCAAGAAGATCTGTAACGAAGCCTAAAGAATCGCAATGAGCTGTGTCTTTTCCAAACATTATCAATTTTCCGGTTTTTGTAACAAATGCTGAGGTTCCATTATTGCATGCAACATGAACTACAATATGACCATCTATTTTCGACATTTTTTTCGGTTTAACAGCTTTCGGTTGACGACGATTTTTTGAACTGTCGCCGTCTTCGCCGCGACGAGCAGTTCCTGTCCGAATATAATGTTGTGAGAAATGAATATCTTGAAACGCAATTATCAATATTACCTGCAAAATACACAGTACCATCATCGTTTACCAACAATGCATGAACTCCATCATGTCCAACGGCAATTTGAACTATATTTGAGACTTTGGAAATAATAAGTTCAGTCATCTTCATTGTGGGAGTCCTTCCAATTGATTTGAGACCTAAGGACGCTGATTTGCCGTAATAGTAAACTTTACCGTTCGAAGCTCTCACAATTCCAAATTCTTTTCCGCAAGCGATTCCTTGGATTTCGATATCATTTGGGAGTTTCGGCTCGAACATGTTGTAAGACGACTGAATCTAGATTTTGGAGGAGAGTTATGGAAAATTTGATTGGGTCTCTTTGACTTATCATACTTTCTGAATTTGATTTTGATTCAAAACTTCGTCCTCAAAAGCGGCATATCCTAGTGTGCGAAATTTTTTTCTTGCTAGTTTCAATGGCAGCTCAAAAGCTGTCGAGCCACTGCTGCAAATTTGTTTAACAACCAAAGAATCCTGAGGAAACTAAACTAGTTAAAAATTCCCAAATTGTTTTACGAGTAAAACTTACATCTCGATTGGTGCATATTGCGTTTATAGAATCTTCGTCGGAGAATAGAACAAAATTTTCGCCTTCTCTTAATGCAGGCACATTAACTTGGGTTGAGCTCACTATTGAAAGAGTCTCCGTGTTCACAATCAGGAACGATTCGTTAGCTCGTTTCGACAGCCGTTTGTAATAAAGTTTACCCTGATTGATATGTTACATTTCATTACATATAAACGACACATGTAATTATCATCACAAATTTACCCCACAAAATCCAAGCCATCCATTTTTATCCTTGCTGAAATCACTGTTCATAGTGTAAATGTGACCCTTGTAAGTCCCATTAAATCCACTTCCAACTTTGTACAGACAAGTCCCAACCAGGAGGTACAAGAATTTTCCATCGGATGCCATGCACGGTTGAATTGAGAAATTTGTATACGATCCCAAGACAGTCTTCAATGAAAATTGATCGATAAGTGAATTCTTGGGAACACCATGAGTGTGAAATTCGGGCTTTGATGGTTTATTGAGCGCAGCAGAAATCACAGTTCGTTGCAAAAATGAAAGAACAAGCGGCAACTGTAACCGTTTAGATGTTGAGTGAATTGCAAAACGATTTTACCAATAAGACTACCTGAATCACTTGAGACGACAGCAGTTTGGGAGACATGAGAAGGGCTGCAATAGCTTTTAAAATTTTTCCAGTATCACCTCGAGCTACACATAAATTTAATAGAGCTGAACAAGAAATTGCGGACCAATTGCCACCCGTATTCGGTTTCTCAGTTGAAATTGGTCCATGCAAAGTGGCTAAATCTAAGAGTAGATCATATAGCGGATTGATGAGATCCTCCGGTTCATTTTTGAAACTCTCTGGCTGTTGACCTGCACGGATCATATAATTTAAAAATGTTTGAAAAACAATTTAACGTGCTCACCTTGTACAACATCAAGCAGCGCCTTCAATGCTTTCGTACACAAGTTTGGTTGGATATTTCTAGCATCGGAAATCAGTTCAAAAAGGCTCCTCAATCCAGCTCCAACGATTTGCGGAACTTTCACAATTGTCTCCTTTTCAGAGATTTCTTCTGTTTCCGACTCCACATCGCTAGTTTGCTCCTCGCGACTTTTTTTCTCACTTGAATGGCAGGCGCATTTTACCAAATTGTTTATTTTGCAAGTTCCAGCGCAAATAAAACAGCATGTTGAACTAATTTTTTTGGCAGTTTTCTCTTGAAAAAGGGCATATTTTGTATCCGCTTCTAACACCGCCGATCGTATCGCAGAGTATACCGCGAATTTCGAGGCATTCGGTTCCAATTCGATCTGTGCAAAGGAGAATCTTGGATACAATTGATCGTTCTGAACATTCTCAACTTGTTTATCATCTTTTTTTCTTTTTTGCTTGGGCCGTCTGTTACTAGAAGCTTTCCTAAAATAAAATAAAATTCCAGTAAATGCATTTACATAGATTATTCACATCAGTAAAACTTAACGAATACCTTCGACTGGAATTTTATTAACGAGAGCAAACAAACATTGTGAAGCGTTTGTAATGACGTACCGTGGCAGAGAAACGCGGAAGAGTTGTCGTCATTGATATTAATAAACAAAGGATGAATGCTGAGTTTTATATCAGCTTATTTACATGGAATTCCATTTTTCTATTCAACACAATCTGTCGATTAATTCCATTGAAAATAATCCAGCGATTGTGATGCAACACAAAGGAGTTTTGCGAAGGTCAAGAACCCACAGTAAATATAAACAGAAACACGTGGATTGCAGTAGAATCAGCTGGTGGAATGCATTCTGGGTGCATAGCACGCTCGTGAAAATCAAAAAGAGAAAAATCCAGATTTCTGTATGTAAATAAGGTGAAAAGAAACTCCATCGACAACGCAGCTGGCCTGACAACCAAATATCAGCTGGACACACAGGTGATAATGGTATTCGACAATGTGATGAAGATTATCTCCCCGCACTAGTTTACAAAATTAGAAATGATTTCATCCGGGACAGAAGATATGTAAACAGATGTACTGATGATAATATTTAGTTCGTTTATACGGATCCGATCATTTGGGGAACATTTAACCATTCACTTATGCTTGCAATTTAATAAAATGCACTTCATAGTCTAAATTAAACTTTTGCTCTAATTTCACTAAAAACACAAACAAATATAGCACAAACCTATTATCAGAACTGTTTGTATACAGCTCATGGAAATTTTCTCCGTATTTTAGGGGCTCTATAAGTCCCATTTCGCAGGAGGTCTGTATTGATTTCTCCCAAATCTCTTCGAATCGGCACCGGCGGAGCTGGTAATACACCCCTTTTGCAAGAACGTTGCAATTCAGTGGAAGAATCTAATTTTTATCAATTAACTACTTTCTTTTCACTATTTTTATTACACAATGATTTGCTTGAGACTTAACAAATCCATTATTCTCAAATTATGAGAAACTTTTTCGGACACAACTCACATCACAACTCGATCGATACAAATTCCGGCCGATACTACGATGAGAAGCCATTTTCGATTGCTTCTTGGAATTTATATAAAACTTGTGTTACGAAAAGAAATGCCAAAGTCCGATTATGAAAACAATTTTCATGGTTATCGTTCCAAAATTTTTCAAGAGTTATTATCAATAAAGACGCTTTATTCACCATGAAAGATAATCTAGTATACTTTTTAAACTCCCGCTTTTTTGTTTACCTCTATTACATTACACTCATTCAGCATATGAAAAGTACTGGAATGCTGAATGCAGCGAAATGCGAAACAAATAAACTAAACAATTCTTTTCATTTGGAATTGCAATTTGCAGAACATAATATGCATTAATCAGAAATATAATTAATAATATTTCAGTTATACTATCACAACTAAATACTTATAAAGATATCTCACGGAATGCCGCTGTGGGATTTGCGTAGTCGTAACCTAATTTATGGTTATGTTATGAATGCAAAATGGGTCAATTGGGTTCAGGAAATTAATATGAACAAGAAATATGCAAGGAATAATTTTAAACAGAAATTATATAACAATCATCCAACCGGATGGTTTGTTCTTTACATTAAACATCGAGACAGGTGCGATAGCATCTGCTGAAATAGAAGATACTTCTGCCGCTTTCTTAAGCATTATTAGAATAAGTAGGGATAAGAAAGGTTGGCCGTTTGTTCATAAATCTTGGTCAAATATTCTTGTTCAGACATCCGCACAGTAATTGAAAATGTTTAGCGTAACGTGCATAGCCCCAGTGAATATGGCCACCATTAAATATTGTAAGTGCAAAATAATACATTTTCTAGGTAATTTTCAATTTGAATATTTTATTGTGCAGGGGGCAAACGAGATGAGGACCTTATTCTGCCCGTTAATGGTTCACTTAGTGTAACCGTCAGCACTGATCAAGTAAGTTAATAAAATTGTTTTCCAAAACATCTTTACTAGATATTCCCACTTATCGCATTCACTCGATAATTGGTTTTCCTGTCAATTATTTCTTCAAGCATTCATTACCCACTTTCCCCGTTCTTTTGTTTGCTCATGCACGCTCTATTTTAGATGTGCTCTAAAACTACTGCAGCCGCAAGTGATACTTTCAAAAAGAATCAAATGTGGCTAAATGGGGAGCAAGTCGAATTCGATGAAAACCCAAGAGTAAAGCGATGTCTAATGGAAAGTAAGTATATGTATGTCCCAATGTACTTCTTATTTCGTTTTTTTCCTCACACATAGTAAGACGACTTGCAGCCAAGAAATCCCCAAAATTTCCCCTCGACTGGAAACTTCACGTGTGCTCTATAAATAACTTCCCAACGGCGGCCGGTTTGGCTTCCAGCGCCGCAGGGTACGCTTGCTTAGGTAAGTTATAAAAAAACCTATTATTTAAATGATTCTGTACATTTGGTTTTTGTGTCTTATCAGTTTGATCAAGGGGCCAAATTTATTTTTTGTGGCTCATCAGATCGATCTTGAGGCCAACCAGTTCTGAATAGGTCAGAGGCTGAAAAGTTAAAAAACGGATATTTGACGTAATTTCAATTTTAACGTAGTCACATAAAATGGAAAGTTTTCTTTCTATAATTCCAGCTTATACATTGGCTTGCTTATATGGAGTGGAAGACGAGGACATAGCAACAATTGCTCGTCAGGGAAGTGGATCGGCTTGCAGAAGCATTTACGGAGGATTTGTTGAATGGATAAAAGGAGAATCTGAAGATGGCTCTGACTCTACAGCTGTTCAAGTGCAGCCTGCCTCACACTGGCCGGAGATGCATATCCTGATTCTGGTTGTAAACGATGTCCGCAAGAAAACTAGCTCCACCAATGGCATGCGATGCAGTGTACAAACTTCCGAACTTTTGAAGTATCGTGCAGAAGTTTGCGTGCCAAAACGAACAGCAGCAATTAAAGAGGTTCCGCTGAGACGCTCCTGTAACTAGTTACTGGAATAATGAACAGTGTTTTTCTGCAGGCTATTAAGCGAAAGGATTTCGAAAAATTTGCAGAAATCACAATGAAGGACAGCAATCAATTCCACGCGATCTGCCTCGACAGTTATCCTCCAGTCGTGTATATGAACGACACTTCTCAAGCAATAGTCCAGTTTGTCCACAAATTCAATGCAGCAGCTGGTAGTAACAGAGCGGCGTACACCTTCGACGCTGGACCGAATGCGTGCATATTTTTGGAAGAAAAATTCGTTCCTTTCTTTATAGATGGCTTAAACAAGGTCATGCCCAATGATGCTCCCAGTGTAGAATACATTAGAGGAATTCCCATTTCCACTGCAAACATTCAATCTGTTGTAAGTTTATGATTTGTTAATATTCTTGCAGTTTTTCTTCATGACTTCCATTTGCAGTTCGCCGGATTCGAGAATGGATTAAAGCCGGTGGGTCGCAACTTATTGAAGTACATCATTCACACAAAGATTGGAGACGGACCGAAGAAATTAGGCCGTAACGAATCATTGCTCAATGAAGCTGGTCTTCCAAACTGATCAATGTTATGCTGCTGGTGGTGCTGAAGTGACTATAATCTGGGGAAGGAACCACTCAAATGGGAATAGGGTAAATTCAATGGTGAATATATTTGAATAAATTTTTTTTTACTTTTATTTAATTTTCTATGGTTTTTTCTCGATTTGTAATCCTTCTGGCGATGTTCCGACCAAAGTAAAAGACCAATTGACTGTTTTCTTTTACCATTGTTCATGTGAATTATTTCTACCGAAGCGTTCAAGGTTTTTGTTTCAAATTAGACGGGATTCGCTTCTGCTGAGAATATACAACAATATACAATTTTGGTTTCGAAAAATTTTATTTTTTCATTATGCAATTAACATGACTGATTCTAAGATGTTGGAAACTTTGAATTTATTATTGAGATGACTCTTTCGCTGTAAAAGAAAGAAGAGAATTGATTAATATCTGGAATTTGGAAGTGGATTAAGATATTATTTATATCTTATTCAACATTAATGTTGCGCAAGGCTTTTGATTAGGTTTACGGGTTCTCGTAGGTAGCAGGTACAAAGGAAGAGCACTCGTATCAAGCAAGTTAATAGAATTTCTAATGCGGCGAGCACTCAGGGTATATATTTAAATTGTTATTGTTCGAAAACCAAAATCAAACATTAAACAGAAGATTTGTTAAGAATTTTTTCGAGGAAAATAAACCTTCAATCACACTAAAAACTTCGACTTTGGTTTAACTTACAAGTAACTTAAACGTCTACTTTTCATCTGAAAATGCAGTTGAACCATAGAGTAATCTTGTGTAAAAAGCAACTCATGAGAGAAACTTACGTGCAGGCTTTCCGTTCGTCCATGGGGTGAACCTCACATGAGTATCATCCCTCTTGACAGCGTCGGCTCTTAAATCTGCTTTAAGTGCTCGTCGCACAATACGTGCGGCTATGTTGGAGTAATTGATGTAACTGCAACACAATTAATAGTTTCATGCTTATTCATTTTTTAAACCTTTTATATGAATTTTCTATTTGCAATATTAAAGTACTTCGAACTCAAATTACGTAATCAATATTGTAAATAAAAACTTGAAATACATCCTAGTTTTTGCAAACTTACGTTAAGCCAGCAGCTCTCCACGCAGAAGTCATGTTGTATTTCAGGAAATTTGTAGTTAGTTTAATTTAATTTTATAAATCGACTTCTCGTGTTTTGCTCCAAGACTTCAAAAGCTCTATCACTCCCGAATGTCAAAAAGTCATTCTCCAAATCCTCTCATATCATAACTCAAATACAGGACAGCCAACATTCACGAATTCCAGTGTCAGTGGCTAATTTATGGGATATTTATTTCCTTTTTTCCCAAGAAAAAACAATATTCAGAAATCTTAGAAAACTAAAGTTCGTCATTAATATTTTAAATAATATAAAAATCTTATTTAGAAACTTAGAAAATATCCTAGGAATATGAGGTTAGAAAAATAACAACCAACTGACAGTTTCTAGTGACAGATCAATGTTTTGTTCAAATATATTGAAATTTAAATCTGCATAATATCATTTAAAATTACACAAAAATGCCGATTTCAAAACTGTTTCGTATCAAATTACCTTATTTCCGATGGAATGTTCTAAGTCAAACGAGTTGTCATCATATTTTACCAAAAATAAAAATCGGTGAATACCGTTCAAAATATCACATTTCTACAAGGCTTAAAGCCAAAATGTTCGTTGATAAAGAAAATCAATATGCACATGAAATTATGGGAAAATCATCGTTGTACAAAATGTTTACAGAAGCAAAAATAATACATGCAGATAATTTAGAAAATCAAGTAGAAGAAATTCTTAATCGGGAGAGCCGGCGCAATGTGAACGAAACATTTGAAAATTTTAAAAGAGTCACATCAATTTGCAAAATTTGTAACTTCTGTATAACAGACGAAAAGTTCGATAAGTTTGTAAATGAGTTTACAAGCGTATGCCATGAATTCACAGATGAGCAACTGATTGAAAGTCTTAAATATCTGCTTCTATTGCCGGAAACTCCAAGTGTGAGATCGAGAAACTTTGTAGAATTGTGGATGGCAATAGATTCTGCTTGCGTAAAACGTGTTGAAAAATGGAGCATTGACGAACTGCTGCTAGTTTCTGATCATTGGTACGTGACCAGTCTTGGGAGAAATTGTGAATTTATTTGGGAGGCTCTGAGGAAAATTGGCAGAAAAGCAAAGAAGCTAACACCTCAGCAGCTGGTGCACACCATGTTCCTGTGCAATATTACACGAAAATCACTGTTCGACATGATTGACTTGGAAATGCGTTTTGCTGATTGCATCGATGGGCTATCAATAAAGGAAATTGGAGTAGTAGCCATGGGATTTTTTAAAACGAAAACACGTTTCCTAGACCCGAAATTGGTTGAGGTTGTTTACAGGCGTCTAATGCCGGAATGCAACACTGTCGAGGATATTACGCTTGTGAATCTTCTCAAAATTCTGCGGTACTCGTCAAAGATACAGCACGAGGAATCGATGCGTAAGCTTTTGGACAAATTATGTCCGGAAATTGAAAGATTGTCACTCACCAGCTGTTTGCACATAGCTCTACTTGGCTGCGATATTTCTCTGTGCCACGATCAAATACTGGAGCTCATAATTAACAAATTTAATAAAAACATAAAACAGTCTCGATTGAAGGATATGGAGAGGATCAGCCACGTAATGTCCTTGCTAAGCGTTCGAACAGTCAATGGCGGAGAAAAAGAACTGTGTCAAAACATTTTGTTGGAAATTAAGGACAGGGTTGAGGAAATCGTCCGCTACCCGCGTTGCTTCCCCACATGCTTACATTTCTTAACATTATGCGGATTCTACGATGCCGAATTGATAAGTACCGTGCTGGACCAGAATTTTATCAAACATGCATATGGAAGAAATATGCTTTTGGGCAAGGAAATATTCTGTTTAGATTCTTTTGCTCAAATAAACCTCAAAGGACAGTATTCAGGAAACTTACTGCAGGATCGCCAAAGGCGCACAATGGGAAAATGTCTGTCTAAGTATATACCCGAAAGAAACTCCCCATATCGCCTAAACGCGACGGACAGGGTATTGCTTGAAATTAAGGAAACATGTGAAAACTTGTACCGCAAAAGCGTACTTAAGCATGTTCTTCCACACTTCGAAAGAGCAGACGTTCTGCTAATCTACAACAAGACTGAACAGAAACCACTCTCTGTGTCAAGTAATTGTCCTCCAGACTACAGTGGTTCGATATTAAAAAGGAGTGATTTATTGGATGAAGACCGGCCTGAAGTAAACACTGTCGTTCTCGTCGCGGCTGGATGGAATCACTTCGTTAGAAATACCGAAAGATTGACTGGACTTGTTGAAATAAAACTGAAGCAACTGGAGTTGTTGGGACACAACCCCGTAGTGGTGAGTAGAAGCAATTAATCTCTGCATTTTTACTGTAAACTAAATAACCACAGATTCCTTGGTTTGTCTGGAGAGAAATGGAGACAGAAAGGGATCGACAAGACTACATAAAGCGAAGACTTTCGCCGTACACGTAACATTTATGTACATTTTTATATTAAAATAAATTACATTTTGTTTACTATCCAAAATAAATTACATTTTCAATTCAATAAAATTTCAATTAAATTATGGACAGAACTTATCCAACCATTTCTTCGAGTATTCATATACAACAAAAAGTGCTGCCGTTGCTGGAATGGTTCTGAGTACTGTAGGAAGTAAACCATTGTACAGGGCCAGAAATCCTTCCTTTCGTGCGATTTCTAGTAACACTGATATCATGCCTCGGTTGATTTTGTTAACTTGAATTCTGCTCTTGCATACGTCCGCTGGGAAAATGATTGTCCATAATGCAATCCCTCCAGCAGCGCCGGCAACCATCGTCTTAAATGGACCAATATCGTCCTTTGATTGATCTGGCCTTTGAAATAGATTTCCAATATTATAGAAACACATTTTCAGTTGAATAAAGTAAAGTACCGTCTTAAAAATTCCCTGGCTCCTTCGTATCCTCCAAAGAAAAAGAAGTATCCAGGCATTTCGCGGGTAAATGTGGATGTAAGACCACGAAAGAAACCTGGAATTCCTTTAAAACCATTTCGTTAAATTTTACCAGAAGATTTTAATTATTTTCAATATTAAAATTCGCAATTGCATTCTCTTTTCAACTAATACAAAATTTGAACATTTTGCAAATACTATTTCAATACAATTGAAATTCAACAAAGTGGTAAAAACAATTTACGCAATTTCAATGCTTTTGTCTAAAAAAAAAAAATTATTGCGTTTCATGAGCTCAAGATTGACGTCAAGTTCCTTTGCAACAACTGCGTGGAGAAAATATATATTTTAGTATTGTAATAAGCGTTTTATCAATTTCTAAAGTCGTTAATCAGTAGCAATGCGACAAACATTCTTGAGATATGATTCTCTGCGTGGGTCTGGGGATCAGACATAGGACATTAACCTGCGCTGGGATCTATGTTTCGTTTTCTTACGTTTATGAAGGTGACTATAGTTTCTAGACACCGTTTTTGAATATAATTTTAATATAATTATAAAAATCATATTGTACGGAAGTGAAATTAAAAAGTAAAATTCAATTCAACGAAAAAGAAGGTTGGAGAAGGCGATACTGAAGCGCCTAGAAAAGAAATCAAACATAAAAGGTCCTGTCCAACGCATGGAGTTGGAAAAAAATTTAAGGGCTAGAAAGCGGAGAGCTGCTGTGATTAAAAAACAGCATAAAAACGAAAACAATAAAAATACAATACGTTTAAAATATGTTTATGCTTTATATTTAAGAAAATAGTGTCAGCATAGTGTTGATGCCTTATAATTTTATAAAGTATGTGGCGCATAGAAATGATGACGAAGTATCCTTTCGTTGGCTCTATAGTAAGATAGGATAAACAGTTTTAAATGCGCTTGAAGCAATCCTATTAGATGATGTATGCGCCAAATGTTCTATAAGACCTCAACACTATGCTGACATCATTCTCTTTAATATATTATTAAAATATGCTTTATAAAGCATATTTTTAAAAAATATTTTTTATTATTTAATTTACCTTCAGTCCTGTAAATTGCCCTCGTCAACTGTAACGGCGTTATTGTCCTGGAAGAGGAGGTTTGTCCTGTCTGAAAAACTCCCAGTAAAATTTGTTTGTTACTCGAAACAGAATTTACCTCTCTCAGCGCTTGAAGCTGGCATTTAACCAATTCTGTTGGGCACAGGGCGAATGTGGAAAAGAACGCTGCCAAGAATCCTGCACAGGCACTATCAAATACTGTTAATTCGGTGTTTTTCTTTTGTTGAATATATCCTACAAATTTCTGGCAGCCACCGTAAGCTGCGAAGAGGACTGAATTTTCAGCAACATTTGCAGCAATTGCTGGCCCAGTTCCGGCATATAGTCCCCGAATGATTCCATCTCTCTTGTACGTTTTCACCAGACAGTTTACCATTCCTTTATATAAATTAGGAAATGTCTGAAGTTTAACTTTCACCGTGTCCAACGGTTGCGATACGTAAACTAAAGCTATACCACCTGCAAAAATCAGTTACAAACAATACAAAGTAATTTAATAACATGTCCAAATATTGCAATTTCGTCTCACCTAAAGATCCACTTGTGAAATCAATCACACCTGTGCGAATATTATTAGTATTTGATTCACGCATTTTTCCTATTCTTCCTGGTCTTCAAAAATTATTCGAAACTAAACGCAATGGACAAGCACTAAAACACAACTGATAACATCAAATGATACTTTACATCCAACTTCCTGATAAGCTATCTCTGCTAGTTCTTGATAATTCGGACAGATCGTATATTTTACTCTGCTTGCATTGCCACTACTAGGAGCTGCTGCTAATCGCAAAAAATCCGGAAAAACGGCTCTTATCATCGCATGTTTACTGCTTAGTGCTTAGACGTAGACCCCTCATGGCTTGCTTACCGGCTATCAGCATTTTGACGTTTAGACAGTCCCTCGTGATGGAACAAATTTTTTGTTGTTGTGATTTTTTTAAATGATTCCTTTTCTGAATAATACATATAATTATTATTTCAGAACGATAGAGCAAAGAACTTATGGTTGATGAAGAGAATATCGTAAGAAATCAAAAAGATATTTAGTAAATATTTGCCTTTCTAGTGTCTGTACTGTTCGCGAAGCGCACTGCTGCCAACTTCAGCGCTGTTTTCATAAATAATTAAACGAATCAACGACCGACCGTCAAATCAATGTAGCATGTAAATTGTAATTTATTCTTAATAACGGCATTTTTATTTTATAATATTGACACATGTTAATAACAAATATTTGGAAGAAAAATTACGCCATTTTATAAAATATTTATAAAATACAATAACTGTCAAATTAATTTTAATCATGGTTTAAATTGTGGAAATGATTGTGCATTAATTTTGTGAAGATAAAATTGTGCATTAAATAAATATGAAGGTAAATATAATAGAAATTCTGAAACAAGAGGTTGTACATTAAATTATTGTTCTTTTTTTAAATTACTTTGTGATGTTTACTTGACTTTTATTATTTTAGTAGTTTTGGCAGATATTCATATCAAGAACTGCGAATATTAGGAATTCAAGGTAGACATTGAATGTCCATTATCCAATTATCCATTGAAATTTCTTCCGTCTTTGCTTCTAATGCCTGAAGGCCAATTTTGGATCAACCTTCAAGTCATTCACTTCACATTTACTTAACACGTAAAAAACTATAACGTATGTTAAAAAATACTCCAATAAGACCAATAAACAAATTTTAATAGCAAGCTGAGTGTTAATTAATTATTAAACACGTGTTTGAGAAACTGCAAAATGATTCTTAATGGCTCTTCCTGTCTGCAGGTTTTCTTCGCTTTTCTTTTATAAATTATTGTTCTTTCACATCTTATTTTTCATGTATTTCAGGTTCTTTTGTATGTGGATAACGTTAATCTAGGAAACACTACATCTTCAGAATCAATGGAAGGATGGTTCAGATTGTTTCCTGTATGAAAGTCTTCCCTTTGGACATGGTAGATGGTAGAACTCATTGGCATAGCACTGAGGAGGAATATGCTAGGTCGTTTCCGATTCATGAAACGGTCCAGCTGGGGCTCTTGATCTACCTACAGCATTTGAACATTGGTTCTCACCTCACACGGATGGTACCGCATAAAATATGTTCCAGTGATCCAGCTGGAATCCATCAAAATTCTGGTGACTGCAGTTTTCGGCACATTCCTTCTCACTCTTCGCGTAAATCGAGGTTCGTATAAACGACCGATAACTGTACTCAATATTCTTGTACTTTCCAATGCATTTCAGAATTAATATTTCTTTTAAGTTCAAAGGTTGAGCTTTCGTTCTTACAATTTAAGCGATGCATTTGTAAACAAACTACATAGTTGCTTTTATGTATATTAACCGTTTAATGTACCGCTATATTAGAAAACATTTTCATACATTTGCATTTGAACAGTGATTGTTGACTCGAATGCACTTAAATGTAAATGCTCAAGAATCAACCCTTAAACCATCGAAAAATTTGGAGGCCACAGATCTTGAATAAGTGAAGGAAATGTTCGTCTTGAACATCATTTCAGGGAGACAGAAAAAAGTTAATTACTGAAATTCTTAGTCAAAGGTCAAAATGGTTCAGGAAATGACCAAGAGTTTTTAAATGGTTTTATTTTATATGAATATTGACTGGACACTTCCCCTTTCTACCGAACAAAGTCCACTCAACTATTCTCATGCAATTGGATTGATTCGTTTTGGTCCCCCGAAAACTACTAGAACCGTCTATGGGGCACCGACTAGTAGGAACACACTAGGCTACCTTGTCTCCAAGTTGACTTTAATTCAATATCCTAGGAAGGGTATCATTCAAAAACTAAAAATTCATTGTCACCAAAATGTTGGTACGTTTCACGTACTGTGCATTTGGAGTAATTCACAACTAGTATTAGTTTGTTCAGGAAATTACGTTACAATTGGTCACCGCCTGATCCCGCTGACCTAATGCAAATCGGAAAAGAGCTCGCATGGGAACTGATTAGCATAGCCGCAGTAATGGATGCGAAGATTTATACATATCCATTAGTTAGAGTTCGGATTCGTCCCAGTTAACTCCTTTTCCAGCGCCAATTCACTGTGAGGATATAAAGTTGTCCACATCTTCTAGTAACTTTCAGTTCAACTCTATTCGGCGAGGTTTAACATTCGAGCGCGTCCACAATCCAAAATCAGTTGGTTTTTTGTGTGTGAACTGTTGTTGCTCCGTACAGTGGATCGGGAAACTGTCTACTTGTTAGTTTCATTGGTCTTGTGACGTACATTCTGCCCGAAATCCGAGAGGTGGGTTTAATGCCTTACAGTTGTAAGCATAAATATATGTGCAAAGTGTGCGGAAAATCTGGAAAATTTTGCTGCTTCATAAACACACACCATACAAAAAAAGGAACTGGAAGTGCAGAAAAATCGAAGATAGAATTTTTAGGTGAACATTTGGAATTCCAGTTCTGTTCTTTTCCAAAGTTTTCCCATTTAGTCTAGTTTTTTTTTTAAACAAAAATATATAACTGAAACTGGATTACTTGCTCAAACTATGAAAAGTATGTTAAACTGGCGTCGTTTAGTGAGAACAGAAAGGAATACTCTTAAAAAGCTAATGTGTAAAATGTACCTGAGGATGTGAACAATTTAGTTTCAGAACATTTACTGAAAGAATGCAGGAAAATTGTACATAATTTTATGGAATATTTAAAATACTGTAGATTACTTGGAACACAACTAACTGTTGCCGTTGAACGGTTTTTGCGAACAAAAAATTATCATAATAGCTGTTTGCAATTCATCTCACGAGGGCTCATCAGAAGCCACCAGCAGTTCAGAAAGTATCCCTCTTAAAAAACTTTGAACTTGCGGAAATAACTTACGACAACAATTAGTGAAACTTAACAACTGTTTTTAAAAGTAAAACATTTCAATTCCATTTAGTTTAGCTTGTGCAAAAAGTAAAACCTTCCGAAAGAATGTGTTGATTCGGATCTCATAACAATGATGACTCTGCATTCTTCATCATCATTGATGAGCAACGCTAACAAAATTTTCGCATGCTTTTTTTTCTCTATTTCAAATCTTGGAAAGATCGCAGTAATATGAAACAATTAAATGAATGTTTATCCTTTTTTACAGATTTGTAATCTTGTTAATCCTCGGCATGGCTGAAATAGCAAACTTCTTCAAGGAACGAGACATATTTATAACAGGAGGCTCAGGTATCATGCAGATCAACAAGAACTTTGCAATTTGCTTTTCAATTATTCTAATTATTTGATTTATCTAAAATTTCATTTTTAGGTTTTATAGGGAAAGTTTTAATTGAAAAACTTTTGAGATCATGTGCCGAATTGAACAAAATCTACATTTTGATGAGATCTAAAAAAGATAGGTCTGCAGAGGATCGCTTAGAGGATATTATTAGTTTGCCACTGTTTGATCTGTTGAGAAAAAACAATCCAGATGCACTTAAAAAAATTGCAATCATTGAAGGGGACGTTTCGATGTTACGGTTGGGCATCAGTGATAAAGATGTCGAGATACTCTCGAATGTTTCAGTCATATTTCATGCAGCCGCTAGTGTGAGGTATTGTAATGTGATTTTAGGTTTTCGAAACATCTATATTGTATTGTTTTGTAGGTTTGATGATCCTCTCAAGGAAGCCATTTTAAAGAACACGAGAGGAACAGTTGAAATGTGCAAATTGGCAGAAAAGCTTCCTAATTTGAAAGTCATGCTCCATGTTTCTACAGTATATTGCTATCCAGATCGACAAGTTATTGAAGAGAAAGTGAGTTGCTTTCTTATTATCCTGATCTTTTTGCCTTATATTTTAATACATACTGCATTCGTTTAAAATTTCTATTATTATAAATAGCTCTATGATCCATACGCTGATTGGAAAGTGACTGTTAAAATGGCAGAGAAATATGATACGGAGACTTTGAATATATTGTACGCAAAGTAAGTCCTGCCTCTTTGTAACACTCCATCAAAACACTTGCTCCTTTTCAAACATTTACACGTATTCTTTTTCTTCTAAACTCTTCCACCAGATACAGTTCCTTCCAACCCAACACGTACACATTCACAAAGAACCTAGCGGAGCACGTTGTAAAGGATTTTAAGGACCGAATCCCTTTGATTTTGTTTCGCCCATCAATAGGTAAAATAATTCTGATCACTTTCAATCACCACAATGATTTTTGAATAAATATTGATTTTTTTTTAGTAATATCTTCGCTGTCCGAGCCGATTCCAGGTTGGCTTGACAACTTTAATGGACCTGTAGGCATTTTCGTAGCCAGTGGAATAGGTTTGTATTTTCAAGTTGACTTTTATTTAAACATTTATATATACGTTATATGCTGCGATAATTAGTATTGATTTGTTTTAATGCATTCTGAAATGTCGTCACTAGATTACTTTCAAATTTTATCGAAGAATTGTATTTTTAGAAGTTCATTGCCCTCAATCTCATGCTTAAATTTCGTTAGTAACTTTTGCTTTAGTTTCTACAATTGGAAAACTGTGAATTTCATAGACTTGACCGAATTGTTCGCATAATGGATTCTTTAATTGTTTCGTTGTTAAGGTATATTAAGGACAATGCATGCTGATCCTGACATCGTTTCGGACTATATGCCGGTTGATGTGGCAGTTAAAGGAATGATTTTAGCTGCCTATAAACGAGGAACTCAAACTGATAGGTACACAAATATCGTATTTAATAAACCGAAATAACTGTAAATTATAAACTTATTATTCCTATTTAGCAATGATGTCCTTCCAGTCTTAAACTGTTCATCTTCAGCCACTAGAGCAGTTTCTACCGGACACGTTATTGAAATGGCGAAACAACTCATTTGGGAAAATCCATTAGAAAAAATGCTGTGGGTGCCTGGTGGTGATATAACTAAATGCGAAATGTACAACTTGCTTCGGGTATGGTGTTAAAATACTAACGGACAATTACTAAAACTTCACACTTTACAGTTTCTTGTCTCTCATGTTTTCGTGGCAATGATTCTGGATACGATATTTCGGCTATTAAAAATGAAAGCATTGTATGACTGAAGATGTTTTAAAGTAATTTAATGCTTCAATGATAAATCTTTTATAGCCTTTTGAAGCTTCAAAGACGTATTTATTGTGCCAATGGAGCTTTGCACTACTTCATCACAAAGAATTGGACTTTTACAAATGATAACTTTGTGGCACTGGATGCTTTAGTGCCCAAGAGTGAATTGTGAGTATAAATAGTGTTACAGAAATTTTACAACTATATAGATATTATTATTAAGTAATATATTTTGAATGTTTTGCAGTGATGCTTTCGCGTTCCTCCATCTTAAAGACCTTGATATCAGACAATACTTTAGCAATGCACTAGTAGGAGCGAAAAAGTACCTGCTGAAGGAATCAGGCAACCAAGAGGAATGGTCCAAAAAGAAGCTGTACATCTTGAATGCTATCGACAAGACATTAAAGTTCATCTTTTTGGCGTTTGCAATTAAATTTATTTTCAAACTGAATTATATGGCGCTATTTTCTGCACTCATACCTTGATTTGAGGGCAGGAGTTTTTTTTTTTTTCTTCAAGTGTACAAACTACGAACGAAATATTTGTATAACATAATATTAGCAATTTTGTACAAGTAAATAAGTAAATGGAAAAATATTTAAAAACTTTAAGGTATTTTTTTCTTACAACAATTTACAAATAGTTCAATTTACATAATGCCTAAGCATTGCAAAATTATTCAGTGTTATTTATGTAGGAGATGTATTGTAGACACTGTTAAGAAGTAATTTTGCAAAGTTAATTTTCTAACAGTCCAAAACTTATTACCAATTATTTCTCTTAAACAGCAGATTTAATAAAATAATTTCATAACGAAACTAATGTGGAACTGGATGAAAATTGCTGTGTGGCATTAAATTAATTGTTGAAACAAAATATTGAATCCACTTATCAAATTAAGGAAAATAACTAAAATAGTTTTCCCCACCACTTCAGCGGAGTGAATCCGAATATCCATGCGAATATACCATTCTATTGGAGTATGGAATGTTGGACTTCCTTCCTCTTCAGCAATTTTAGTATATGAATGGACAAGTTTGAAGTTCACGAGAAGGCCCATTTATATCAATTCGCATAGATCCGTATTTGCAGTTCAGTATTAGATACCTTTGAAAACCGAATTCCAACTTAATAAAATATTTGCTAACATTTACTAGTGCCTTCCAAATATCTGCAAATAACTGACCGGAATGTTTGAAGAACCTTGTACTTATTTGAGCATTTATTGAGATTGGAAACATGCATCAAAAGTGCGTCGCTAATAGAGCCATCCATGAACGTCTTCAAGTTTACAATTACTTATAATTTCAATTAACCCTAGATTACTAAACTATTGTAAAAACTACGACGACTAAATAACGATTCCACTCCTGAAGAGAAGGGCACATAACATGAACATGTGTTCGAACTGTGCAGAATGAATATATAATATTATTATTATCATGAGTATGTGGTCTCTTAAAACCATATGACTCTACCTACAAGTTCATAAATCATAAAAGTTTATGATTCTCTCATTTATTTATGTGATATTTCTATATCGTAATTTTTACGAATGTTTAGTAACAACGGCCTGTGAGATAGTTTAGTAATCTAGGATTAAAAAAAAAAAATTTGTACAAAAAAGTTTTAATTACGTTTTTAACACTATTTTTTCGCCATATTGCGTCCTGGGGAAGGTCTTGAAACTACCCCCGCCGCGCACAATTCCACCAAGTACGGTGATTTGTCGCAAGGGTTATTCAGCTATTAAAATGCGTAGGAACTTGTGACGTCCTACCTCCTGTCCGTTGACGATTTTCAATTGTTCTGTTAGCATTTTAGTCCTGTCAATCGACAATTGCAAATTATTTCTCAGGTGTGTTTTAAAGTGATCGTTAATATGCAGTCTCACAACACACCAAGAGTTTCATATTTTTACGACAGTAAGTATTGTTTTCTAATAATTAATTTTATATCGGCCGGTTAATTGTTGAAATAAAAGTGGTGCAAGTTCACGAAATATCTGCATATAACACCGGAATGTTTCAGGCTCTTTTTCTGCAATGCTTATGGAGGCATTTATTCTGATCGGAAAGATGCACCGAAAGTGCGTCGCTAATAGAGCCATCCTATGAACATCCCTCCAAAATTTCTAATAATTTGAAGCAAAAAAAAAAAAAAAATATGTGATTTTATTCATTCGTTGTAACTTCTATCCCACTATCAGTAATGTATAATACTGGAAGAAAGTTGGTTTCCCGAAAAAAGATGTTCATTCGTTGCACATTGTGGATGTGCTGACTTCAATCTAGATTCTAGGGCAATTTGATCAAACATTCCCAGAAAACATCTAAGGGGAATAACTGGCTTCTCGCGGTATACGGAATACGGAGATTGCTGTCAAAAAACAGAAATAGAAATCATTACTTGTCTCTTTCCCTCACGTCAATGTTGGGTAAACCTTGTTCCAAGTTACTATTGAAATGCCTATGCAATTGTGAAGTCATACCTTCTATCCAATCACGATTTTCAATTGTTTCTTTTAGCATTTTAGCCCTGACAATCGATAATCGCAAATTATTTGTCAGGTGTGTTTTAAAGTGATCGTGAATATGCAGTCCCACAACCAAAAATATGTTTCATATTTTTACGACAGTAAGTATTTTCTCTAGTCGCTGCTGCCGCCATTTTGCGTCGTGGGGAAGGTATTGGCCTTGGTATTGGAAGGTATTGGCGCACTATTCCACCAAGTACGGTGATTTGTCGCAGGGTTACTCAGCTATTAAAATGCGTAGGAAATTGTGGCGTCATACCTTTCGGTTCACGGTTTTCAATAGTTTCTTATTCAATTGTTTTAATCCTGAAAATTGAACATAGTTGTCAAAATTCAAGAGTGCTTTAATATCAACTAAAACTAATACAGTAATACATAATTTTAATGCAGTCCCAGTGCAAAAAAAGAGTTTCCTATTCATACAACCGTAAGTAATTTACCCATTTATTATAATAATTAATATTATATTACGTGGCTAAAATCTTCAAGATCAATTTCGTGTTTGGGGCGGGCGTTTTTCATGTTTGCATTATATTATACATTTTGTATATGTATCGCATTAAAAGTTTGAACAATGCATTATTTTCCGTTTTAGGTGATGTCGGTGAATATTCGTATGGGATAGATCACCCGATGAAGCCGAAGCGAATCTCCATGACGCATGAGTTAATCGAGGAATACGATTTATTAGAAAAAATGCAGGTCTTTGTATGAACTTTATTCGGAATCTTTGAAAAAACAATCTCATAAAACTTTTGTTAATTTCAGTTACCAGCGCCAATCAACTTCGAAGATATGACGAAGTTTCACTCGGACGAATATATTAGGTTCCTTAAATCTGTCAGTCCAGACATAGCAGAGGACAATGAAAATTTACAACTGTACAATATAGGCGCAGATTGCCCTATCTTTCCTGGGCTGTACGATTTTTGCGAAATCTCCGTCGGAGGAACCTTGGGGGGTGCAATAAATTTGAACATGCAAACAGACGACATATGCATAAACTGGGCCGGTGGCTTACATCATGCCAAGAAATCACTAGCCTCTGGATTCTGCTACGTGAATGACATTGTTCTCGGAATTCTGGAGCTCCTGAAACACCATAAGCGTGTTCTCTACATCGACATTGATGTGCACCATGGAGATGGTGTCGCAGAAGCGTTTCAGAAAACTGATAGAGTTTTGACGGTTAGTTTTCACAAGTACGGATACTTCTTCCCTGACTCCGGTTCAATCGAAGAAATCGGGAATGGCAAAGGACAGTATTACGACGTAAATGTTCCTCTTCTTTCTGGAATGAATGACATCGCATACGAATCAATGTTTGTGCCGATCATATCGACGGCTATGAAGAATTACCGGCCATCCGCTGTGGTTTTACAATGTGGTGCAGATGTTTTAACGAGAGATCCCATTGGTTGTTTTAACTTAACCGTTAAAGGACACGGAAAATGTGTGGAATTCGTTAAGAATTACAATTTGCCTTTGCTGATGCTTGGTGGTGGTGGCTACAATGTCCCTAATGTAGTACGATGCTGGACATACGCCACATCCCTGGCTCTGGGAGTTGAACTCTGTAACAGTATGCCGATTAGCATACCCCATAATGGTTACGTTGCCAACCACGAGCTTCATATCAAGGCCAATAAGCAGATCAACCGTAATTCAAAGAAGGATTTAGAAACCCTTAAAATTAGGTAACTTTCTTGCATGAGTATATGTAAATAATCTAGTTCTAAATATATTAATTCCCACAATCCCTAAAAGCGTCTTGGAGAATCTGCGTATGCTTCCTCATGCTCCTGGGGTACAAGTGCAAGCAATCCCAGAAGATGCTGTAAATTATGAGTCCGAGGACGAGGACAAGGTCGACAAGGATGAAAGATTACCGCAAAGTGTTAAAGACAAACGAATCGTTCCCGATAATGAGTTCTACGATTCAGAGGATACCAAGGCGGTACCCAAAAGACGAAGGGGCAATAGGTTAACAGGTGAGTACCATTTTCTAAACTGTAGGTAGTCTAGAAATGATATATAAAAAAAATTACATTTGTAGGGGTAATGACAGCCCCAAAGCCGGAACCCAAAAGACGGAGCAGTAGGCGACGTCGCTGAAAAGACGACAATCATAAAAGCACTATGTTTTTGTTATTATGTTTCTATTGCCATAATTTACATGTTTTTATGACATTTTTAATTACTACAGTTTATTATAGTTTATAGAAAATACTGTCTAAATGTACATGCACTATATATTTGCATGTTTTTGTTATTATGTTTTTATTGTCAGAATCTACATTTGTTTTTATGACATATTTCATTACTATAGTTTATTACAGTTTATAGAAAATACTGCCTAAATAATATTAATTTTATGTTTTCGTTACTGTTTTGCAAATATTCTAATTGTGAAAGAAATGAAGAAAATAATCTCAATGTATGAATTTATGAGTAAATGGTCAAATATATTGTTATGTAACTATAATCTTCAAATCTTGCATTTTAATGATTATTATACAACAATTTTTGCACAGATAACGCGCATGGCTACTTTACAATACATGGGAAGGCATATACTGTGGTATGGTTGTTTATCATATGACTTTTCAGATAGTGTGAACTCGCCTTTAGTTGATATGATTGGTGTCATAAAAATGCTCTGCTTGTGGGGGCCAAAAGGTTATCTGTTGTAATTTCTTTCCTCGTAATCAGAGATTTATGTCAAATTCATGGAGCAAGAATTCTTCTAACGTGCTGTGTGTTCATTACGCTCTCTTCATTAATAGAAAATCAGGTAAAAATATCATGAATTTTTGTAGAATAATTCTTTGACAGCAGTCAAAATGTCATATACGTAGAATGAACAGTCGCCGGGCCCTCTATACGTTGGTTAAAAAAGTGAACTATGGTGTGTGCACTCACTCCAGCAAGTTCTTCATCGGACCATCCAGTTTAGCCGCAATTATCTCCAAACTTCCAGCAGCCCACTTGTCAACTTCAACACATTTTAGGAAAGAAAACGTGAGTAATAATAGAATTAACTAATAAACGTTAAGTTTCAAAGTCCGGTGCTGTATATTAGATGGGAGCGCGCGCAAGTAACTGATAATTCCATGTTGTTAATTAACTTAACTCTAAACTACGCATGTGCACTTGTTGGCGTTTGAATTTGCAATCCTTGTAGACCTTATGGTAATCAAACTCCTTAAAAGACGATGATTTCAATAAGTATTGAATCAATTAACCAGCAAAACGTTTGCACTTCATTAAAATCTTAAGAAACACCAGACTTTTCCCAAAGCTGACTTACAAATTGCAATAATTAAAAGAACCATTGTTGCACAAACAAACAAGTAAGTTTTCTAAAAAGCTTTGAAATCGTTAAATGCGTATTTCAAAAAAGTTATAACACTAATACAGGAAAAGCATATTCTAGAAAAAAATAGTCGAATGTTGATCAAAATATTATGCTCTAAGATTAACGAAAACAACACAATTCGAAAGACATCTCTCGTTTTCCTGAGGAATCAATAGAAAAACATTAGGACGCTAATTCCGATCTCGAAGTGTAAACAAATGGCGTTCGATCATCTATCCTTGGCAATAAACGTTTCTGATAAGAAATTGACGCAGTTTTCAATTTCAAATATAATTTCTTCGTCAACGGCGAACTGAAAATCGTCCCGGTAACAAACTGTTTGTTAATATTATTGATAAGACTAGGAGATGATGATGGGGTTGTTATCTCTGAAATACCGAGATTGACCCCATATGGTCTCGGAGGCGATAACATCCGAGCCTCATAATCCAAGACTCCAGAAGATCATCATTCCAGAAAGTACTGCTCAGTTGCCTGAGCTCTGTAATTTAGTGAATATCACTATCATCTGTGAAACTTAAATTCTGATCAGTAATTAGCTTAAGTGCATTGAAAATGGCTAGCAAAGTAATGAGGATCAATTATTATTTCTGTGCAGTATTTAATCAAGACATTTATTTTTAGCGAATGTCTGGAAACGCAAAAATTCTGCACTCCACTTTGGAGGAGTTGGATCCCCAACTTGCAGATCTTATCCACAAGGAAAAAGTGAGACAGACAAGAGGTTTAGAAATGATCGCTAGTGAGAACTTCACATCGTTGGCTGTTCTTGACTGTTTGAGCTCCTGTCTGCACAACAAGTACTCTGAAGGACTTCCTGGGCAGAGGTAAGTTAATCAATCCGAATGATTGCTCTTGTTAACTAATAGACTTGCTTTTTAGGTATTACGGAGGCAATCAATTCATCGATGAAATAGAATTGCTTGCTCAGAGACGTGCACTGGAAGTGTACAAGCTGAATCCAGAAGAGTGGGGTTGCAATGTACAACCGTATTCAGGATCTCCTGCGAATTTCGCCGTTTACACAGGACTGTGTGAGCCGCACAGTCGCATTATGGGGCTGGATCTTCCCGACGGCGGTCACTTGACTCATGGCTTCATGACACCAACCAAGAAGATTTCCGCAACTTCAATATTTTTTGAGAGTATGCCCTATAAGGTCGATCCAGTGACTGGTCTTATTGACTACGACCAGCTGGAGGCGAACGCGAAGCTGTTCAAACCTCGTGTAATCATAGCCGGAGTATCTTGCTACTCCCGATGCCTTGACTACGCTCGCTTCAGAAAGATCGCCAATGACAATGGGGCCTATCTGTTCGCGGACATGGCGCACATATCGGGACTCGTAGCAGCTGGAATCATTCCAAGCCCCTTCGAATATGCCGATGTGGTTAGCACCACTACCCACAAGACATTGCGAGGCCCGCGTGCGGGTGTTATCTTCTTCAGGAAGGGCGTCCGTTCAGTTAAACCAAACGGCGATAAAATCATGTATGACATCGAGAATCGCATCAATCAGGCCGTCTTTCCGGGCTTGCAGGGAGGGCCTCATAACAATGCCATCGCAGCCATCGCGACAGCAATGTTACAGGCCAAGACTCCAGAGTTCATTGACTATCAGAAACAAGTGGTGAAGAATGCTCAAAGACTTTGCAATGGACTCATGCAGAAGGGATATTCTATAGCGACTGGTGGAACTGATGTTCATTTAGTTCTAGTCGATTTGAGGCCAGCTGGAATCAGTGGCGCTAAGGCTGAGTACATATTAGAAGAGGTCTCGATCGCATGCAACAAAAACACAGTCCCCGGCGATAAGTCCGCCCTAAATCCGTCTGGTATTCGTTTAGGAACTCCAGCACTCACAACTAGGGGATTGGTGGAGGAGGACATTGATCAAGTTGTTGAATACATACATCGTGCTTTGACCCTTTCGCAAGAGATTTCCAAGTTGTCTGGACCGAAATTAGTCGACTTCAAGAATATTATTCACAACAATCCAACCGTGGTTGGAAAAGTAAAGGCCTTGCGCGATGAAATAGAGTCGTTCGGCGGGAAGTTCCCACTTCCAGGACGAAAATCTTTGTAAAGTGATCAATTCTATAAAACCGCTTATAAGAAATAAAATCTCAAATTCCTACTCGCATTAATAAAACTATTTTTTTCTAAATTTGTGTTTCAATTAAATCCTAAAATCTTGCCTGGAAAGTAGCCACAAGTCAACCCATTTAATGTACCACATTTATACGAAATCCTTTGCAATTTCAGGACTTCACTAGGACGAACATTTCAATAACATCCGAAGGGTAATCAAAATATATGTTTTAGAAAAAACAATTTCGTATAGCCGCTTTATTAATTAGTAGTAAAATAATAAAAACCATGAGTGATGATACAATTTTCGTAATATGAACTAGGAAAAAATAATGATTATTAATTAACTCATGATTTTTCGTACTATGTAAAAAATAAAGGACAATGATTTTCTGACTTTCTTTAACATGATAGCAACTTTTTAAAATTGTCTGCTGAGAAATTATGCGGCTTTCCTTGGCTTAGCTTGTGTGCCTTCACGGAATCCATTGCGGAAACGGCGCCTCACAATTTTGAGATGACGCATGCGACCAGTTCCAGTGGTCTTCCTCCTTTTGGCTTTAATGGACCAATTATCTGAAATATGGAATATTGTTTTAAAATTTCTGGTCATTTCAAGTTATTCAATTTGTACGAATTTAATCTGGCAAGATCCTCACTAGATAATGCACTTCAAGAAGCCATTCGAGATAATTTTTCTGTGTGCTTGGGACGCATGCAACGGAAATGCAAACTCCTCAAAATCACAGAATTGGAACTACTTTGCACTGCAGCGAGTTGCACAACTGGCAAGAGGAGGGGAGCAGGGAATTGATGTTCGATTAGGTGTGTGTTCGTTACATTGTCAAGTAATCGCAAATTCGGGCTGATAACAAAGGAATCGATGGTGAACGCGAGGAAGCGAATTGCAGCACTACACACTCGTTAGGAACAAATCTTTCCGCTGATGTAGTAAAAGTACGGGAACAGATTTATTATGAATCCGACACACTACAAATGCAATCGCATCTAGTAGTACTGCATGTGATGACGTCACATTTGATTAAGGTTCTGGAGCACCCCGGAATCAACTAACTTCACAGTTCATATTTACACTAATTCCACTTGTCAAGTTTCGGCAGTTCATTAGCGAAAACCAAAACTCCTATAAGAATGCACATTAAGTGATTTAAGATTCAATTTGCACAACGAGAGTGGCCGCTTCATGAGCACATTTTGCTCCGAACTGGGTTCTAAGGATTGTATACACAGTGAACTAACACTTCCACTCAAAAAAGCGTGGTCTACTTCCTCCAAAAATTTTAAAGTTCCAGACAGCGGAAAAATTGGTAAAAGTGCGATTAAGGGACCAGACCTAATGTTCTAAAAGGAACTAAAGTTTCTTCAAATCATTTCAGTAATAATCCTCCAAGACTAAATGGACTTATCTGGGGATCAAGGGAGTTGCTGTGTGCAGTGCTTACAGTGCTAACAAAATACAATTTCTTCGCGAATTGATACTTACATGATCTCAATTTTGCTGCAGGATATCCGCATTGTGCACAAGTTGATTTCTGGATGTGGTAAGATGATCGTCCACATCGTCGACACAAAGTGTGCGTCTTATTATGACGTTTACCAAAACTCGATGTACCTTTGGTCTGAAAATGGTTAAATAATCCATCACAAATGTTGTTTTTTTACAGAAATACTATTCTTAACAAAATATCAATAACTTTCACTGAACATTGGAAACTAAAAATTATTGAAACAAACTCCGATGTCTCACAATTAAATGAATTTAAAATGAGAAATCCGACACCTACCATCTTTACTGGCGAGCTTAGGTAAAAAGAAAAGGATGGTTTATCAACTTCTCCGGTCTAGCTGTCTAAATTTTATTTTCATTTTTCAGGTTGGTGTCATTGTATATACTTGATGTACAAAAGTTGGTATTACAAAATAAAATTGTTCGGAATTATGGTAGAAATATTTAGTAATCACGAAACCATAAGTTTTTAAAAAAATCCTATGTAAGGGAATTGGCAGGTAATCAATTAATTGTAAGCAACTTTTGATCTACAAACTCCTGCTGTTTCACGCATATGAGTAGCCGCTGAATAATTTCCTTTGCTGCTTGCCATAACAACGTTTTTTTTATAGCACTGGTCGAACTGTCAATTTCATAGCGCACGTGTTTACAAATATTGTTTGTGAATTTTAATAGGAAATATGCCCGCGTTTGCTAAAGAAGACAATTTGCTTTTATACAAAGGAAGCAATTTTCTAAAACAGAGATTGCTACTATCGACGTTAAGTGGAAAACCAGTGAAAATAATTGAAATACGTAGTGGAGACGTGAATCCTGGACTAGCAGAATATGAAATCAGCTTAATCCGACTGTTTGACAGAATAACAAATGGCTCGGTAATTGAATTAAACGAAACGGGAACTAGAGTGTATTATAAACCAGGCTTACTTCTGGGTGGCACATTCCATCACAATTGTTGTTCTGCACGTGGAATTGGTTTGGACAAGAATATTTTTCAGTGTTTTTATCAATAACTATTTTCCGTTGCAGGATACTACTTAGATGTATTAATAGCATTAGGTCCCTTCTGTAAGACTCAGCTAAATGTAACACTAAATGGAGTTACCAATAGTGAGGAAAGCCCGTCTGTAGATCATTTTAAGTGGGCAGCAATCCCTGTTTTAAAGAAATTTTTAGTTGATGATGAAGGACTGGAACTGAAAATAGTTAGAAGAGGTTTAATGCCTTTAGGAGGCGGGGAAGTGGTTTTCAAATGTCCCGTTCGACAGAAGTTAAGATCAGTTCAA
The DNA here is from genome assembly GCA_963082835.1 of Leptogaster cylindrica. Classification (NCBI taxonomy): domain Eukaryota; kingdom Metazoa; phylum Arthropoda; class Insecta; order Diptera; family Asilidae; genus Leptogaster; species Leptogaster cylindrica. The sequence goes on along the minus strand of OY720108.1, from coordinate 3,431,343 downwards.
TGTTCTCAGTATGGAATGGTAAAACGAGTTCGCGGCACTGCTTATTTTTCTAAAGTATCTCCGTCACTGGCTAACAGGACTGGTATGTATGTTTATTCCTAACACAACATTTTGCTTTCGTCCACAGCAAATTTAGATAGAGGAATATCGCTTGATATAAATTTTATTTTTGCAGTGGAATCTGCTAAGGGATGCCTCTTAAAATACCTTCCTGACATCTACATTTATACGGATCAGAACGAAGGCAAAAAATCTGGGAATAGCCCCGGTTTCGGTATAAATTTGTGTGCAGAAACAACGGAAGGAGTGTTCTATTTTGCAGAAAGTACATCCAAAGTTAAGAAAGAGGTAAGTGCACTAAAATTAATTATAAATCATTACCTGACGATGGTTTCTGTTTATATTTCCAGCAAAAGGAACCCGTTTTAGCAGAGGATCTGGGAAAAGAAGCAGCTCTGAAACTACTAGATGAAATTTATCGTGGAGGATGCGTGGACTCCACTTTCCAATGGATGATAGTTCTTTTCATGGCATTAGGACAAAAGAATGTCACCAAATTTCTGATTGGTAATGTTACGTTCGACATTTATTTATTACATTTAATATTATTTCTTGCTTAATCAGGTCCTTTATCCCAGTATACAATTCACTTCCTGCAACATTTGAGGGATTTCTTAGCAATTGTTTTTAAATTTGAAAATCTTCAAAATGACGAAGATTATACATCACCGGGTGCTCCAAAAGTTCTACTAACGTGTGTCGGAATCGGTTATACAAATATTAATAAAGCAGTCATTTAGAGATATTTTTGTGTTTTTTAAAACCCAAATAACATCTGAAATTAGATCAACAAAAAGAGGCTTGTTCCTGCAACTGGATGCAATCATCATTTTGTAAAGGTAAACCGAAAATTTTTGAAGAATTATCAAAAACATTGTTTTTACGTTATTTAAATGTCGACATTACATTAGCCTTGCTTTCTGAAAAATTTGTTTAGAATCAATATGGTTATTTTTCCAGTCACTTACTACGAAATATTCGATCGGTTGGGGAACTACACATGTTCTGTACGACACATTTAACTTTTATTGAGTATTTTAAGTATACATTGAGGGACAATTATTTACACATATGTCAAGCTTTCCATTTTTTCAATTACTATTCTAAGTCTCTTCTAAAAATAACTCTGACAATCTCATCTATGTACAATAAAAGCTAACGGGGTTAGGCTAAATGTGCTCATTACTTAAGCTTAGAACAATTGCGCATGTGTGAATTAAAAACAATTCTTCATTAAACAAGCTTTCCATCCACGTACTTCATACAAAAAACTGATGCATATAGTTTTTTAGACAAAGTTAACAGTATTTTGTACATTATTTTTAGAGTTTTCTGTTTGAGAAAACTTTCCCTAGCTGGCTTTTTTTTTCTGCTGCATTCCATACAAGCGAAAAATTATCCTTTCGTGGCTTCCTCGATGTACAAATTCCCTCGCAGAGGAGCTCTAATTGCTTCTTTATCAGCTGAAAAATATAAAAATATTAGTCATTAGTGAATATGCACGTGAAAGGAACAAAATAGATAAGAATTAGAAAAGGTGATAAGATGAATAAGAAATTATCATAGTTCCAAAAATTTGTGAATTCTCAGTGAATATGTCTCAGTCAACAACGTTATTTTGCTATTGTTTACGTTAATTGTTGATAGTAATTTTATTCTTGACTAATATTAGGATAACTGCGCAGATTGATAAAACGTTTACCATTGAATCGAAAAGAAAATTTAAGGGGGTATACACATACAGTCAGAAGACTGAAAAAACCGGGTTTTTGATGATTTGTTTAACAAAAACGGAGCGGGTTTTTTAAAACAAATATATACAATTGAAGAAGTAATATGTTCATATAGTGTTGGAAAATTTTTTTGTATCGAAATTTGAATATAGTAGAGTACAGTAGCCAGTCTTCGCAGGTGCCTTTTCGAAACCGTGTTTTGCGGTGAACAATATAACGGGAAGCCTAATAATCGGTAATAGAAAAATCAAACAGAGTTCATTAGTACATCATAATAGCTCGAGATTAATCATTCAGTTTTGAAAAATATTGATTTATAAAAAAATGGCGACTTTTCAAAGTAACTTTTTTGATTTTTATCCATCGATTAAACACGAGATATTGATATCTTAAATAAGTACATCAAATTGCTGTGCAATAGGTAGTGTAGTTTTTGAGATATCTTGGTCACCGACTTTGAAAATGTCATTTCGAGAAAAACACGTTTGATGTTTTAAAAGCCCCGTCAAGCAGTCGTAGGCGCCTGTTCAAAACGGCCTTATAACTCGGCCAATTTGACTCGAATGAATTTGAAATTTTTAGAGAATATTCTTGACATAATACATTATCAGAAAAATATATTTTTCAAAAATCGATTCTTTTGATTTTGCTGACTGTATATACCCAATTAAATTTAAATGAAAATTTATCTTCAATTATAAATATTTTCTTTTTATGGTCGAGCGATGCCATTTACGTGCACTGTGCAGTGCGCTAAAGACTTTCCTGTCGTTGAACGCGCAGTTAATTGCCTGAAATATTTTCTGCTGCACAATATCGTAATATTTGGCTTCATATAGCAGTGCGATTGTTTGCATATTTAACGAAACTGTTGTCTTCATTGGATGCATACTTACACGTACGTGCCCGTAGTATATATTAGAAAGTTGAAATTGGAATGGATGGAAAATTCCAGGCGAAAACATAGTTTAAATTAAAAATAAATGAACGCTACAAACAATGAAATAAAATCAGAAGAATCGTTGGCATTGAATTATTTTGAATACTTTCCCAATGCAATCATGATTAGCTTACTATTTTGAAATAATTAAACTCTTACTAACACTTACCTAGAAGCTGTTCTAAGTATACACAGTGAATCTCAACTGGACGGGCATTTTGATCTTTGATCGGATTCTCAATTAGAAAACTTCCGTTTTCAATATTTTGAACTTCGGCCAATCTCGCCATTAGCTTTGCTGACAACTCTTCAACATCTGCAAGAAATAAAATTTTATTGAATCGCCATATCGACTGCTGGAAACAGGAAAGGAAAAATGCTATTAATTTCAACAATGGTGAATGGAGTCACTGAAGAAAAAACTGGAAAATGGTATGATGTAGAAAGACATACATTCGATTCCTTGAAATGTTTCTATAATTAAAATTTGTTTATATTTAGTCAGTTCACCATAAGCACTGTCCTGCTGATAATCCCAATGGAGATCATTATTTACTGATTCTCAAGACTTAATAAATTTTTTTTTCTTATACTGCATCCAACAAACAAAATGAAGTATGTATTTATTTTAGGCAAGGGTAGCTAAGGGGTGAAATTCAGCTAAAATGTGTACTCACAATAACGAATTTGTTTAGATTACCGAGAATATACTACAAACCAAGTATTCATTGTTTATTTAAACAATGATTTTGGTACCGTGATTTCTGACCATGTTCAACATCTAAAATGTCTGTTGAAATGCTTCCGCGAACTTCCAACCGTGATAAAATTCCTCCCATGAGAATTACTCCCGTAATCATTTTGAACTCATCGCGGCAGGTGATCTCCGAAAATATCATTTAATATACGCAAAAAAAAAACGTGTGCAAGATGAACTTACTATACTCATTTCTTTAAAGGACATGTGAGCATGTTTACAACACACAAAATTTTGTGTTCATTCGATTTTTGTTTTTATAAAAATGCATCTCATCTCATGCTTAATTTCCTCTCACGAATTATTTGAAAATCAAAAATATGTATTTTGAAATCGTATTTTACCACACATCCTTGCACTTGAGCAGTGGATGTGGCACAAATAAAGTACAAACTTCCTGTCGAATAATATTCCACTTCCAAACGAACATAACAAAAAAATGTGAGCGTGCCTGATCTAAAAACGAAGATTCCGAAACAAATGCGCGGAACAAAAATAGTCTGCACCATATTTGTATCTAAAGTGGAACCGGAAGACGAATTTAATGTGGATGTGTCCGCACAGAAGACATTCTGAAAGTTTGAGTTCCGCTTGCAGCATGGAATGTCTCGTGAGCCTCATCAGCTAATAAACAAGTACAAGTCCATATGAAGTTAGCAATTTTATTTAATTGCACTTGCAGCGTCGTAAATATAGACATTATCCCTCGGCGGAGACAGATGTTCCGTCCTGCCGTTTTCACCTCGGGAACAGTTGGGATTGCGGCGTGCGGTGGAAAGAGATCCTCGCACATGGACCCAAGACGAAATTCAAAATGTCAGCGATTTTTTTCGATAAGTTTTGATATTGATACCATTTTTTTATGACCGCAAATAATTGAACTCAAAATCACTACAAATATTTGCGATGAATGCACCGAACTGAAATTTTTTTGAAGAGGATCCTCCATTTTCTAACGTAACGGTTCCAGTTTGTAGAACGTAAAATTGGAATTTTGATTGAAATGTGTTCTATATTTGTTGTGTTCTGATTCAGATTGTAAAATATTTTTACTGTGCGTCAAAAATTGCAAAATTCATTCAAATTTAAAGCAATATTTTTAAAAATAAAATTCTGCTGATGATAGTAGAGTAGGACACTCCTTGAACTGTAAGGCCGCCAGCAACTGTTGGCATTGTTCACATTGCATTTAAAATTTGTATTCCCCATAAAATTTTTCAAAGTCTTCAACTTGCCATATTTATGTATGATTTTTGGAACCATGTCGTTTAATTAAAATTTTCTTCACGCAATTATAAGCAATACCTCAAACTGAGTTCAGTGTAGTTCTCGAGTCCTCATTAATATGCAACAGATGCTCGAAGCCTTTCAAGGAAAGCCACACCGTAGTAGGACAAAACATTTGCTGAATTTTTTTGTTTTCTTTTCGGCAACTATTTCAGCAGGAATATTTTTGTGTAAGAGAGAAATTTATTTATTATCAAATGCCGATCTCTTTGGTTTCGTTTTACCCTTTGATTTGTATGTATTTTATTGATGTGGTTTCAAAATATATTTTGGTTTTTGTCATTATTGAAAAAGAAAACTTAAAGGAAACTTTTACCTTGATTCATTTGTAAAAAATTCTTTTTTTTTGCAGATCCTTAATCTATATGTAGGTATAATTGATTTGTAAAAGGATTTTTGGAAATTCTGTGCTTTAAACGTGTTTAATTTCGGCAGGGTCAGGGTGATCTACACATTGCAAAATTTCAAACTCGTTTTTATCGAAAACAGTTTTTTGAAAATGGCTCTCACTTTCCTGATCTTGTAGTAGACCTATCGACTTGAAAATTAGTTCAGATACTTGGAAAATATTATGACGATACAGAATGACGGACAAGTTTTTCGTTAAGTTAAATTTTGCATTTTTTATTAATGTTTTTATAAGACAACAATACGGAAAATACGATTTTTTTTGAAATCACCGCCATTTCTTTAATTTCACAGTAAAGAAAAAAATCTTACGTCATACTCCGGGCAAGGGGATTCTAATTAATAAATAATAAATTTAATTGTTATTTCAAGGCAACTGGGAGCTCCGACGGTCGCCATTTCCGACTTTTTATTGAAAAAAAAAATTAATACTTAATAATAATAATTTGTTGAGATATTGAGAAGAAATTGGTTAATATAAGATTATAAGGTTTACCTCTGTCGAGTCTTCGTTTCATTCGTCTCCATTGTCTTATGTGTTGAATTGATATATAAGCAGCGGTTAGGAAAAACAGAAGACATGCCATTATAGCTAGAATCAAGGATGTCGTTTGCCAGCTCCAGTTATCAGATTCGGTTTCGATTGAGTCGACACTCTCCTTTCGTCTCTATAAAAGAAATTATCCTTTTTCATCATTCCTCTGGATATTTTTATTATTTTTCTATTGCAAAATGATTTTTATATTTTGGATTTTTCATTACATAATGCCAAAAGGTATCAACCAAATTAAAGTAAACTGTGCCAAGTTGTTTTAGTATTAAACAATTGCCAGTGTTTTTCGTATTTCTATTTGGTAAAGTTAAAAGTTCTCACCTCCTTCCAATTAGGTTCGGTCATTGTCAAAAGCATCCAGTCGAGCTTGAGGTCGTGTATAGTGCCGCACACGGTGTCCTGATGCAATTGACAGGGTCTGAGTACTATGAGCTGATCCTCGCATAGCGTGCATGGAATACATTTATCCTGGACTGGATTCCACCAGCTATTTGTATGGCAAGGCGATCCTAAGCAAAAGGAACTTATCGTCAAGATTACTACTGCAAGATGGGCAGCTGTCGTTTGTCGCTGTAATATCGTCGGCCGCGGTGACATGATCTGGAAAATAAGCAACAAAATAACAATAACATACAATATGAATAATAAGAATCGAAGCAATATACTGTGTGAATGCAAATCAGGAGGAAGAAAATAAGAAATTTTTAAATCTAGGAAGTGAAATCTTCCCACGTACCCCGTGACTTCATAGTGCTGACGATATCGTCAGTTGATTAGAGAGTTCAAGACGACCCCGCCAACCACCGTCGAGCCGTAATTATTTCCGATTGAATAGATTTATTATGAATGAACCGACACAGACAGGTGGTTGCTTGTAATTTTAATTAAACGGTTCTTCCTGTTTATTTCTCCACTAGCACGCTAGATACATTCAAGTCTGATACAACCAGATCGACCGCGGCTCAATTTCGAAGCCATCGATTAATTATTAACTGTGCACCAAACGGAAATGCAATGGCTCCGAAATCACATAAGCGAGCTCTGATTGGCTCACGACGACAGACTTTGTTAGTAAGGGAATCGGAAGGTGTTAGGAAACTTTAAATGTAAACAACGGTTTCTCTGACGAGTATAATTATATTATAATAATTACAATATTATATTTAATTCATGATGTTGCTTGGAAAACAAAAACCCCAAAAAAAGGACATGTGCATGCAGAACTTAAATCTGAAATTCGCTAATTTAAAAAATGCATGTTTTAAGGGAAAACTTTTGTACATTAAAAACAATTTATCGACAAACATTTCAAAGTAGAGTTCTACATCAACGGAACTTTACACACGCTATTTTTAGTATACTTTGAAATCTCTTATGGATAATTCACTTGGCTAAAAACAATTTCAAGAAACAATATCCATAAAAAGTTTCTGGACGAATACAAAAATTCCTTATAGAAGTACAGAAACGAAAAATATTTCTTCTTAAATGAAATGTTTTTAAAGCTTGAACAACCTAAATCTTCTGAAAACAATAAAACTATTTTTACAACGAAAATGCTTGTTATTTGTTTTAGCATATTAAACCGTAATTTTGAAAATTAACCCTTACACGGATTTCGAATTTGTAACAGCATAATATAAATAGCTTTGCAACCGAACATTAAAGGGGGGATCCCCATCTCAAGGAACTGAAATATGCAGGCATATTCCTGCAATGGATTTTATGGACTCTAAAAACATCTTTGCGCTAAAAGCGAAAAGACGACCATAAGGAAAATCTGGTTGACTTATCGAAAGTGCATCTTTCATTTTTCTGGATATTTTCAAAACTGAGCATTAGAATTTTCAAAACAATGATGGGAAGTATTTTATGACTGCTCAGTGCTCACAGGTGAAGAGTTTTAATATTTGATTTTGCTTTTTAAGTTAGATTACTATTCCAAAAGTGTTTATTATGAAGTGGTTGCCAATAGACAATAATTCTGAAAAGAAGTATTTCGAAATCGTGCTCAATTAAGCATCCGAAAACAAATTTGCGAACTTAAATAAAAAATGATTGATGGTAGTTTTCCAGTGTTTCCGTTAATAATTTTCCTATACAACAATCACTTGAATATTGCGAAAACTTGCCAAAAGTTTTATTGAGAAAATCACTGATCTCCTTGAGAATCAACAAAAACGCAATAATATAATTTTAAAAATAGATTTGTTTTGTGCAGAACCAGCTTGTGTCGATGATGAATACGTTTCGAAACAGCAAATCGAACAACCACGATATTTGAGCAACTGAGAAAAGCTATTATTGGTGAAACAAGAAAAAAATAAAAATTATGGGAAATTTTTAAAAAATCCTACGTAATGTGGCTAGACGTGTAGGATATCACATCTTAGACCATATCCTCCAGTCATTCCATCTGAAACCTCAACGTATATACGAACCTTCTGTTTGGTGTGTTTGGACGTCATTTTGTTGCAGAGACAGAAGTCTTACCGATCATTTATGTATCTTTATCTCTATCCGTGGGCGTTGGAAAGGTGAAGATGTGCATTCAAAACACATGGAATTTTAAAAATAGAATTTCAATCAACCCGCATCGATCGCTGAATTCGACTATAGAACTTCACTGACGTAGCATTTGATACATTCGGCGTACAGATCGCGGAACCGGAAGACGAACTGATCGATCAATTTGTCGCAGTTATGGGGACAGACGCAATTTAAAATTGTCCAGTGATAGAGCCGCGTAGAAACTCTTTAATGTGCCGATCGATTGAGTCAGGCCTGTAGGACACTTGGCATGTTAATTGGCGGCCTAGTATGTTTTAATCGGAAGTAGGTTGTGCGGAGGTCTTAGACCATTTTGAACTTGACCCGTTGGATCTTATTGCGCACAGATCAAACAGTGTTCGGAATACAAACAAGGATGCTAATCAGATGTCAATAATAGAATCCCATTTTTTTAGCATCTAACAAATAAACATAATATCTAAGGGACAGCACTAAGAAATAAACAACTTTTCAGTATTATCACATAACATTAACATGTAGCACAAATCTACACCGATACAACTACTGCGGCTAATTGTACTCTATTAGCGGCAATGGAAGAGGCCATAAAACACTTTTTAAAGACGCTGTATAGAAACAATCCTGTTTATTATTTGCAGCATTAGAGCATAGCATAAACAAGGGCACAGCAGACCACTAAAAGCAAAACACAATTAGCAAACACACCCGTTTGTTCTTTCGCTGGCGTTTGTGTCACGCTGCTGAGATTTTTCTGGACGATTGATCACTTGCGGCGCGCATCACCAGCCAACCAACTTTGCCGTCTTGACTTGCACCCAAACTGATCGTGCGTCGTCTTCGTGCTCGATCGCTTGCTTGGGAAGGAGTCTCTCTAGCCGCAAGCTCTAGGCGCAGCGATTTTTGTTGGCGCGAGGGCCGCGATCGGAGCGAACGATTCCTCAGTTGAGGGAAAAGCAATTGAAGAAGACGACAAGAGTCGGGGAAGATACTTCGTGTTCCTCCAGTAAATTGAAGATCGGGCTGTGAACCCAACCGCCCTCTCGTATCCCCCGGCCGAGTGAATCTTGCCGTTTGCTATCTCTTGAGCTGCGCGGATGAACGATGACACGCAAAGAAAAAAAAACATTTGTGTCCATAACTGAAGCGCGTACCTGATTCCATCAAGATCGCGGCATTCCTCGACATTATGTTTCTGCTGATGTCCAATACAAATAATCCGATTGTATCTAAATTTCGAGGGTCTTACTCCTTTCATGTACTAACGAACTCATTAGCATGCTTTCATGTAATCGTTTGGGCACCCTTGCAGATGAGACGTGAAATTTATAGAAGTCCTTTATTGACACAGCGTTGAGATCTTCTCAAGTTGGGTCTTATAGAAATTTTTAATTAAATTTGTACATTAATAATTATTTATTTTTCCGTAATAACATTTAGTGTGCCCATAAAGGATTCATGAATATTAATAACATATAGTATATTATAACTCCTGTTACACTAACACAATCAAATCAATGCACTAATGAATGAATTTTTTGAAATAATGATTCTCTTAAAATTAATTGTCTCCATATTTGCGTAAATGTAAAATGTTCATAACAAATAGCTATATTTTCCACACAGAATAGATTCTGTTCTATTAAATATAAATATAAGTTCTTAAAAAATTAAATCTGATTTTCATTGCCACGATTTTGATTTTGAGTTGATATCCTCGACTTCCTTGGAGAATCTTTCGAGATAGACGAATTGTAATGCAGTGGACATTTATTTATTTGAATTAAATTCAATAAAAAATAATTCAAGCATTTCAAATCGATCAATAGCATAGTAATAACGAAACTAGGAGTGATTAACTGCAAATCTTTCGTTTATCAACGTGGGTAGGCATATCAATTCCAATCACTTGTAATCACCTCAACAACCATTCAAGTGTCCAGAAATAGAAACGTATTGTACTGAATACTAATAACAATAAAAAATGTCTTAGGAATAAATTAATCCCGCACTTTAGATATTCGCTAGCAAGGCTTAGTTCAAGGGACCCTCATAAGACTAACTTCCAGAAACACTTAAGCGCCGCTTACCCATATCTACTCCGGAATCACGTTTGACATCGAACCCTGAAGCCAACTATAAATACAATTTTCGGATTGGTTGCAACTCAGTTCTAATTTGTTTCGATCTACATCCAGTGTAAAATACTTGAAAATGTTTCGTTTTGTTTTATCCTTTGTTGTTGTGGCAGCAGCTTTTGCCATTCCAGCGAATGAACCTGAAGGAATCAGCGTAAGTTTCGAGGTCGTCGATGATATTTCAGCATTTGATCTTACCGACAAAATCGTTCGTCCGTTGCAATTGGAGGTTCACCCAACTGGAACTATTCGGTACACTTTAGGCAACCGACAAGGCGGTAAGGATCATTTTGAATTTCTTTGTGGATGATCCAGGATTTGATGGGGATAAAAAATAGGTGACAGACTTGTGGCGCAAGGTGGTGATGGACGTCAATGGTCGTCTCCACAAAACGTTCAACTAAAATTGAGATACCCTGCTGCGGGATCGGCTGCTGTTGTAACTTATGTTGAGGTTGTTGTTGATCAGAGCTCCAATGAAGGACGTGGCTACGTCATTGAGGGCGGCATTGGTCAAAGGGCTATTGGAATCGTCATTGAAGCACAAAATACTGTTCACATCAATTATCAAGCAGCGATTTATGGCATTTAAATATTATGTTCATTTAAACGAAATAAATTTGTAGCATTAATTTAGAATTTTTTGATTATCGGTAAATATTAATCTTTCCTTTTTTAAACGTATTTGCTTTTTTACATGCTTTTTTAATAACTTAACACTTTAAAAGAAATTCCTCTTTCTACGATGGAAAAACTGTTTTTGCATGATTTCTAAACAAACGTTTCTTCTGTGTTCTACATCTAGGGTATTTTGTAATTGGCCTATGCCAGTTATACTTTCCGTACTTGTTTTTATTTAAATATGTTTGCTAAATTGATACCTACATATATTAATTTAGAAAAGGAAAAAGCACGCAATTATATTTTTAAAAATGCGTAACGAAACGAAGTTTTCCATTTCTATCACTCGCTTTCGTCATTTGGAGCTTTCTTAACGAATGTGTTTGGAATCAAAATGGGGTTTGGGACATGGATAAACTTTTACCAAAGCTCTACAGATGGTGAATTCAAAAAAATTTTCAAATTCTCAATTACAGGAAGGAATTGAACTGAAGAAGTCTCATGGTCAGAGAGGCAAATTTCCCTCCTTGAAAATTAGTTGTTATCGGAAAAAAGATAGTATTAGCATGAAAAATTGTTTCTTTGAAGAATCAGGATCACAAAAACGACATTTGGGGAGGGCGAAGGACAGGTTGCAACGTCTATTTATCCACTACAAGCAGCAATCAAATTTGTGTGTGAAAACAATGTAACAAAGTAGCAAATGGCAAACAATTTTGGTAATTAAATAACATTTTTATTGTATATTCTATTAGACCCATAAAAGGAGGGCGAAGAATGCTTTGGAAAACTAACCTTTTGATAATTTTAAACGGGCAAACATGTGACAAATGGCAAACAATTTTGTTAATCAAATAATGTTAACATTTTTACTGGTTTTATGTTATTCTATAAATTGCTAAATAAATTACAATATTATAATACAGATTATAATTACTATTAAATATTACTATTATAACTACTATTATAATTACTATTAGATTACTATAATTGAGGGGCTCAGAAACGAAGGGTTTAATTAAAAAAATGTAAATATCGAGATATTTTAGTTTAAAGTATTTTTACTATTAAAAAAATACAATACTTTCAAATCTGTAAATTTTAAATTTCAGATTGTTTACTATTGTTCAGATTATCGTTTGAGATTAAATTTAAAACTTTTGAAAATTTAGTTGCTCCAAAAATAAAAGTTGCAAAATACAATAATCTAAATGCAACTTTTACCATATGTAGCGCCTATTCATCACGATTTTTATAAGTTTTTGAATCTAACACAAGACAGAAATGGTGGAAACGAAGAGGATATTTACGGTGACATCATCGAAACAGATACTGATAGTGAATAATATTTTATTTTATTAAAATCCTATTTTTGTTTTATTAAAACATTGTATTCCATTTTTTTACAAAGGGTATCTATTATTTATTGCAAGCTTTTTATTATTTATTCAAAGAAAAAATTTTGCGTGGTTTTTTGTAAAATTTATTACAAGACTCCTGCAACCTTGGCAGAGCTGTAGTTTGTTGTTAAAAAATATAATGCAAAATAATATTTATGTGTCTAGTTTTCATTTCTGCAATTAACTCGATTTTGAAAAAAAAAACTACTTGAACCCCTTGGCTTCTGAACCCTTTAATTATTACATAAATTGACAAAATTTAGTAAAACGAGAGTGGGGAAATGCCTTTACGCACTCAGGTGAGCCCGAAAGCTCACCCGACCGATGTGCCGAAGAAGGCCTACTGGCTAAAACCCCACTCTTTTCGCCCAGCACCACCCCAGAAGTCATACAATTTTTTTCCCAGTTTCCTGTTTTGCAATATAGTCTTCAATTTTTTAAGTTCAAATATCTATAAATACAGCTTCCTCTTGCAATGTCCACAATATTTTTTTTTATATTTTTTATATTTTTATGTAAACTCAACCATTGTCAATTTTTAAAATTTGAAATGCAAATTAAATTTTTTGATTTTTATAGTTGGTAGTTTTTCAATGACGTTCTTTACATATCTCAAAACATTCCTGGGAGAACACTACCCCCAACAACAGATGCCAACTTGCAAATGCTTTGGTATGATCCGTTTCATTTTCAAGTTCTCCGTTATGGTTCCTACAACGTCCAGGATTTCGCATGTGAAGTATGTGCTCTACAATTGCTGCCAAGGCCACAGCAATCGAAACTGGACATTTTGCTGTTATTCTTTGTTCAGGAGTCTGTGAACGGGAGAATATAGATATCTTCGCTTGCTTTTGGAAATTCTTGCTATTTTTTCTGCAAAGAAAACGAAAAGAAAATCACAAATTAATTTTATATTTGCCTCTCTGTTATATGACCATAATAATTATAATAATAATAATAATAATAATAATCCCTGGGAGTACGGGGTATAAGAATAGACTCCAGGTAGTCCTGTCTGTCGTAAAAGGACATCCAAAACTGCTGAACGTGAAAAATTCGACATCGTTTAACATGGATAACGGAGATGAGATGATGACGATAAAAATAATAACATCAATAGTAAGAAAATTCCTACAACAATAAATACCATGTGACCTGTTTACGACTCGTCACATTATCTAGGTTTGAATCCGCTACAAGTGAGAAAACAAGAAATAATAATAATATTAAGTTTATTTAGGTTAGATGTTGCAATTTTTACAAACCTTTAAGTAGCAAGAAAGAACTGGTACAAACAATGCAGAGTCTAATCGTTGTTAGAGAAAACAGAAAGAATGACAAAAGGAAATGGGTACGAAAAATATGTACTATGAACCCCGGATTTTAACCACCAATGACTGGAAAGTAAATTCGTTTACTCAATTTCCTCGCGTAAGTCAAAAATGTTAACAATTATATGGTGGTAATTATCCGCAGTTCACTTTATTTGTGTATCTATCAAAGTGCGTTGTTTCTATTATCTTCCTATTAGCCCTAACAAGCTGTTTTAATTGCTAAATCTTAAAATAGATATGTATGTATGAATACGAATACATGTACTGATTTATGCAAAATGTGAAAAATTCGATATTGTAAAATTTTGTAAAAGCGATGTAAACAAATGAAAATCAAAAATCTGATATATGTATAAATTTGATTCTAAAAACACATTAGCCGTAGTTGGTTGAACATTTCTCCATTTACCGTTACTTCAAGTTATTTATTTAATGTTTTAAATTATTAATCGTCGAAATCTTCAGTTGTTCACTTTAAAGCGCATATGACCTTAAAGTGGAAAATTGTAAAGTGTTACTGGAAAGCGAAATGCCTTATTTCGGCAGTACTGAGCCGAAAGGGTGCATAGCATCTTATAAAGCTTTTCCATACTGTGGTTGCCTTGCTGTGTGGCCTTGCGCGCAGGTCCTTCCACTGCGTGCAGTAGAAGTGTGTGTTGTAGGTCGTGCTAGATTTCCCCGAAGAGGCTGAAGGGTGAGCAGTACTATATTCGGTTCGGTATAAATCAGTACCCCATTGGGAAACTTATAAAACAGGCAATCCTGCCGCAATTTCTTCCAGTTTCGTATTGTTAGGGAATAGAAATTTATAGTGGTGAAAAGTTTTATAAAATACTTAAACGGACTAATATTTCACTGCAGTTGCGTTTTTTTGTAGAACTCTATTCTTTTTTTTCTTCAATGACTTAAAAATTTTGTGCATGTCATCTGCAATGTAATTGCACTTGTCTCTGTGTTGCCGCGACAGGTGCAATTTTCAATTTAGCTTAGTACCAGCTTAATGGCAACTTGCATTGCAAATTGAAATATATAGAATAATTCTAGTAGACTATATAATATTCAATTAGACGTTTCCAAATAGTGTAAAAGTGCATTAGATAGAGACGAGATGGTAACTTGGTGCTATATTTTGGCTAGTGTATTGGGGGTGATTGTGGCTCTCTATGGAATGCTAGAGATTCATTATTTTTTGCGGATGTGCCTTTGTGTCCTGCTTGCGCGATGCATTAAAAAGAAATCACACATCCTGGATACTACAACAGTTACAGGTACAAGTTCTGGAGTACACTTCAATACCATATTCAATGCAGAGAAAATAAATAAATAAGAGAAAAGAAAGAAAAAAACATCATTCTGTCGGCTTTCACGGGCACGTTCGAGGTCAAGGTCTTTCTTATAATATATTTCCCAGTTTAGGTCAGGTGTTGGCAAGTGTTTAACTGTGCTACAATCCCCTTTCCCTTTGCGGCAACGATTCCTCTTGAACCCACATAATTCCTAAGGCTTCTTTAATTAGTTCTGGGGTATTTCTTGTGATTCAATCTATTAAGCCCCATTTTAAGTTATCGAAAGAGTGTCTGGGTGCAGAAGTTTTATTACACAGTTTTCAAGAAGCTACTTAATTGTGTAAATATTGTAGTTAGGGAAATTAGCAGGAAGAATCAATATAGCATTAAAACAAGGGCTTCAATTAACTTAATGTAGATATTCCTGATTGGGGCCGGGGGCGATAGATTTCATATAATTAATTATTAAAAGTTACTCATAGGAACATAAATCATTTTGAAGAATGTTTTTTTTTTATTAAAGATCAATGGAATACTAAACCAACATTACAAATCTTTTGATATCTAGTATGTAATTAATCAAATCGATAATAAAAAAATAGTCGAAAACAAATTTCCTTTTACAGTG
Organism: Leptogaster cylindrica; assembly: GCA_963082835.1. NCBI lineage: Eukaryota > Metazoa > Arthropoda > Insecta > Diptera > Asilidae > Leptogaster > Leptogaster cylindrica. Next base: position 3,415,669 of record OY720108.1, on the reverse strand, counting down.
TATAGCATTTTGTATTACGAAACAACCCTGAATCTAAATTACTAACAATAAAAAAGATTTTGTACTTCTCTGAAACCAATGCTAACTACTCTAAATGTTTATTCCATAGGAATATGTTTAACTACAGACATTGATACTTTACTATACCACATGAACAATGCAAGATACCTCCGGGAATTGGACTTTGCCCGAGTGGATTTTTACGAACGTACAAAACTCTATAGAACGATTGTATCAAAAGGAGGTGGTGTGGTCCAAGGAGCAGCTACAATTCGCTATCGACGGTTCATTAAGCCATTTACTGCATTTCAAATAACGTCTAAAGTAAGTACTGAATACAATTGTATAATAATGTTTGTCCACTTACTTTGGTTTATTTAGATTATCTACTGGGATAGTCAATCACTCTTTATGGAACATCGTTTTATCTGCCCCAAGAATGGCTTTATTCATTGCATTGCAATTTGTCGCCAAAGAATAATTGATTGTTCAGCAGAGGAAGTTATGAATACCCTATTGAGTTTACCGAATTGTGCCTCGAATTCTGCATCAAGTGGTTCCCCGGGACTGGAATTAATGGAAAATGGGGATTTGAATCAAAAATTGAAGCCAGAAATGCCCTTAGATGTGGCCAAATGGATAGAGTATAATGATATTTCAAGCAAAAATTTGCGAAGCGGATGCTGACAAAACTATAACTTGAGCGAGTCCGTATCTCTTATATAATAGATCTTTGTACTTCCGGTATGTCGGAATAAGTCGATATTCTTATGCCGTGACTATGTGGTCTGTGTCTGTGATTCTGTTGATGGCTCATCGGGCCATACCTACATCTGCCCTTGTATTTTTTAATTTTGTCCATGATGAAGGACTAAAATGAATGTTTTTTTTACTATACTATAAAATTGTATAAAAAGATAAAATTGTATTTGTGAAAGGATAGTATCTGTTGAGAGTATTTTACATCAATGAAATCAATTGAAATGAACTTATGAGGAATGTATTCAAAAGCCTACAACTGGATATTAAAAAAACACTTATTTAAGTGTGAGTTTCTTTTACTTTATTTTATTTGAATTCAATTTAAAGACCTGAGGAGAGAGTCATGTGCTGCTGAAAAAATTGCCATACTGATATTTCTGCCTGTTTTAGGACTTACAGCAGAAAATTCAGACTTTCAAGATAACTACACATATTCTCTGACCATTGCCGTACCTACTATAGGGCAAAATGTAGCAGTATCACAAGGAGTAAGAATTCAGCATGCTCTTGGCCAAACCTCAAACATCGTCCTTATAAAAAAAAAAAAGTTCTGACATAATAGTTTCCCCGGCTTTCTTAGCCTGCAAGCTACATCACTGATTGACGATTGCTGACGTTTCAACAATAAATAAGATTAACAATTTATAAATATTCAACTTTGAATATGGAGAGATTTTATGCATAAAATTTAAAATATTATATATATTTTCATCGTCATGTCTGATGGGATATGTTAAAAAAAATTCATACATATTATATTCGCGGAGGAAAAAATTCTGTGTAGCGTTTTATAAGTATTTTCTGATGCTTCTACATAATCGAAATAAATTTCAAATAATTGTTCGTCAAACAACTTCGATATACTTTCGAAGTGATCGTGTACAACGATCATACTTTCCATTCATTCGGGGATCGCATATCTATTTACCATGCGAGTATATTTACTTCTACGGAAAAATCCTGCTGTGACGTAACACATTGAATATTACAAAAAACCGATCGTGAAATCAGTCACCATTTAGATCAGCAGAACCCGCTTTGACCGGTATTGGCCTTTGAACCCACGTTTTGCTGACTTCGAGAAAGTTGACTTGTGGCCACTGTTGTTTTTAATGTTTTTGTATTTATTTCTTTCTGTATTTCGGGACTATCATCGCAAAGCCCAAAATTTACAGGTGAAAGCTTTAGAGTTTTCTTATTTCTCACCTGTATATACACTTCGTCGAATATCTGCGGCTATTTTGCAGCCATACAGTCTTCATTCCGTTGAGACATCACTTCGGTTGCACAACTCGACGCTCTCGTTATCGCGGTTATTTTTACATAGTGTAAGTCACTCCCAACAAGTACAAAGTGTTCGCGAAGAGTAACATGAGTAGTGCTGCAATTGCTGCTGTCTGAAATTGAAATTTATTTGGTTCTTATCAGTTGGTACAGTTCACGGTGAGTAGATAAAGCTATTAACTATTATAAATTAAAACATTTTTATTTTGATGTAATGTGATAACAATTTTCGGAATTCAGTTCGTGTAATCGCCACAGATTGGTTATGTAGTCAAGTTAGCGATAATTGTTGGCCGCTGAGTCTGTGATCTGTGCGCAAATCAACTTAACTACTTTACAGAGAGAATTTTTGCTTTCACACTTTCAGACATTGAACAGTGTAAGCGGAATTTTCTCAGCGGTGATATTGAGAATAAAACGCATACAAAATTAATTAGACACTGCTTGAGAAAATACGCCCACAAAATACCCAGTTTTATGATAATTGTGTATATCTGACAAAAACGTAGCTTTAATATAAATATGAATATTGAATGAGATGAGAAAATCAACGGAAATAATTTCACTTTTATTCATAGATGTGGACAGTCAATGCTGCCACCGCGGCCATTTTTTCATTGGCAGATATTTCTACTTTCTAGTAACCATTTTTAATGAACCTATTTATTTACGTTATTACTTATGAATTCCTGACTACCAGCTGCATTTGAAAAATTCCTGCACACTTTATGTTCTCAATCAGCATTAAATTAAAATTCTGCAAAAAATAACTACAGTAAATGAACAACATTTGAAATGGCTTTGTTCAAAACTCAGTATGTGTAAATAATTAAACATTTGTTTTTTTGTACATAAGTTAACCTTTCATACAATTTATACTCCAACTTCGAATAATGTTATTTTTTCACTCTCAATTAACTCATTTTAATTACTGTGCAGTAGAAAGGAATTCGTTGTTTCTAAAGACAAACTGAGTTATTCCATTTTTTTTTTGGATGCCATCAACTTTTGACCTAAAAGCGGAAATAATCCTTTAATTTTAACATAATTTGTAGAGCTATAAAATTAGTCAAATAATTTTTTCAGCTACAAAATAAATGCAAATTCTTATAAAAGGTTCTAGGGGAATGATTTTGACCTGAACTTTATGTACAATTGTGAAATGTACATAAAGTAGACTATTTGCAATTGAAAGCAAGCGTTACGATTTATGGCATAAATATTGACGAAAATGCGTTGAAAGTTTAAAGTTCAAACAATGGTTTTTTCACAGTTAACATTTTTGCGTAGTTGTATCGTAAATTTTCATTTGATTGTGCCAGAAGCTTTTACTTTAGACTTTGTACAAATATCCCAGAACAATTCTGAATACAGATCACTTTATACAATAAGTTGTCGATTATGTAATGTTCATTGTTATTATTACTTTCCACAAATGAAATCTTACTATTATTATTTTTCAGATAACACATAGAAACGATGGCTTGTTTCGTGTTTTGGTTGCTTATTTTATATATAATTTGGGACGTTAATTACTTCATTCGATGCGTATTTACTGTGTTCGCAGCTCGTTTGTTCCAAAAGAAGAAGAAGGTTACAGATACAACAACAATTTATGGTAATTATTAAAATTATTATATTCTGTAAAATACTTCTAAACAATATTTAAAACATTATTTTCAGGTTTATGCACATCTCAGGATGTGGACATTTTCATACGTCACATGAACAATGCTCGTTATTTAAGAGAATTGGATTTCGCAAGATTCAACTATTATGCCCTTACGGGAATATATGAGGAAATTAGGAACAATAAGGGTGGAGCTGTGCAGGGTGCCTCCAGTGTTCGGTATAGACGCACAATTCCAATTTTCCATCCATATAAAATTCAAACTCGATTGATTTGGTGGGACGAGAAGGCTATTTATTTGGAGCAACAGTTTATAACTTTATCCGATGGTTTTGTACGCGCAGTGGCCATGTCGAAGCAGAACATTACAAATTGCAATGTGTTAGATGTTATGAAGAAATTCCCTGAAGTGCAAAGTCGTCCTGAAATGCCACAGGAATTGAAACTGTGGCTGGATGCTATTGAAATATCCAGTCAAAAATTGCGAAAAGACAAATAGACACTGTTCGAAGGATTTTTTTTAAATTTTATATGTCTATTGTATTTGCATACTATTATATTTTATTAAGGAGGGTTATACATATATGTATTTTAAATAACGCAATTTTTTACATATCTAATAGTTTTTCATTTCTAAAACATAAGAAAAATCGATAATACAGTGAAATCGATAGAATAAAAAAAATTTAAACCACTATTTTTTATAGGTATAAACTTTCATTGATTACAAGGAAACAAAAGAAATAAAAGAATACAAAACATTGCGTAGTTTTTTACAAGAAGCACTGTAAAAATCTTTGTATAATGACTCGAAATACTTACTAACAAATATTGGATTAGATAAATTTTTTTGTATACATATTTGCATTGTGATTGTTACTTTGTAACGATATATCTTATTCAAATCAAAAGAACTGTTTTTGTATGGAACTTACCTAACAAATAAAAACATTCCTATATTACAACTGATTTTTTAGTTTTATTCTGAGAATATTTTACACTCCCCTTGAAATAAATTTTGAAATTTTTTATTTATTTATTTAATTAAAAGTCGCTTTAGACTTGCTGGGGTTATTAGCGACCACTATTGTTGTAATGGTCCTGTACAAACCAATATTCTTAAGGAACCTTGCAGTATTTGGGTTCGTTTAGCATGATGTGCAATGCTTCTGGAAGATTTGCTTTGTTCCTTTCTAGATTGAGATGGTTGCATTCAAGTAGGATGTGTTTGATAGTGGCCCTCATGCCGCACCGAGAGCAAGCATTGGGATTTGCCCATTTGCAGATGGTGTGAAGAGTAGAAAGCAGTTTTTTTGAAAAATGAATGTATTATAAGAGATTTTTAACTTGAACCACTCGACATTAATTTTCGAACTTGTTCCGAATAGTGAGTTCGGTAATCCGTCACTACCAATCCCGATAAAGGGCCATATTTGCGAGATCCATACTGTGTTTTTGCCATATTTTTTAAATAAATTGTTAAGTAATTAATATGAAATTTGTCTGAACATTTACAACGTGGTTCAGCCAATAAAACCATGGCCATCTTTCACCGCTGTCTTGCAATTGTTTACATTGATTTTAAAAATAAACACTACTTGGCCAACACTTTCGCTCTGTGGACGCCTCCTGGCGGCATAAATCTACCAATTCAATAAAACCGGAAACGCGTTCCCCTACTCATTGAATGCGTTAACGAGATGCCGTTGAAAGCTTAAAGGTCACAAGATGGCGTGACCAGCACTGATCAGTGATACCGTTGCACGGAGTCCAACTGTAGAACAGCTCATTAGCGACTCCAGTATAATTCTTTCCATCGACAAATCTCCGCTCCCCAAAAGTGTTTTAACCGTTTTGTTAAAGAAATGGACAAGTAAGTAGCGTTGTTCGGTTGCCGCTGGTAGATGTGAGTACTCCACATCGCTTGGAGATGCTCCACCGATAGTGGGACACCATAAATCGAGCGGGAAAACTATCTGAACGATGCGCAATGTGTACCTCTCGCTTGGTTGTCAGAACGGAATCCATCAGATTCTGTGGTGACCCATCTTTGAAGCCGAGTAGCGAGTAGTGTAATTCGAACGTGGTGCGACTAACGTGACATACACCCGCACCGTCCGACCAAATGGTAATTCTAGGCTCTAGCTTCAATTCAGATTGCAGGGCTGGCGAGGTGGACGCGCGCGCGAGAATAACGAAACAAATTGGTTGCAGTAAAGCTTTAGTTCGCGCAGAATTAGCGGCCTCCCCGTTGGTGTCAAGTCAGCGTTTGTTGATCGCTCGATACCACATTCAGTCTAATCGAGAATCCGCCACCCTCGGCAGGCTCCGCAACCCAAAGCGATACATACATAAAATATATTATTCTTAACCCGCGACCCATTGTGGATTTTCTGCAACTTGTTGCATTCTAAAGAAAAAGGTTCTAAAGTGAACATCAACTCGATGTGATAGAATCTGAAATTCCATAGGTATTAAGTGGCGACAGTGTAAGATTGCATTGTTTATCTTTATTAAAGTGCGCAATGGTGATTTAAGGCAGTTCTAAAAATAAAGTGCGCATGCAGTGTTTAGTTCGGCGGCTAAAAGTTGATTGGAGAAAAACACTGAGGCAAACGCAACGACATCCGTGAAGGCAGCCAAATTGGATAGAATCTGTACAACAAGGAGCCACGAATTAACGGTAAGATGAGACAATTAATTCATATTATCATGTTGTGTTCGATGGTTCAGGAGTGTTATGATAATGAATTGATCATTGCCACTGTCGTGCACAATCAGTTAACTTGACCCGCATGCAAATCAAAGGTAAATTCATTTCGGAGAGGTCTTCTATTCACGGGGCCTGTTGCATGCCACGAAATCAACGATACTCGCCGTCGCTGTCGTCGGCAGATGCGTTGTCAATACGGGCGCCAGAGATGACCCCAATTTTACTGTTGGTCTCAACAGTTTTATGTAAATATATATATAACAATGTCTCAGCAAAATGGTGAGGCAAAAATTAATATCACACAACAGGAAATATTAATTGTAATGCGGCTCACCACCGTTGATCGCTCAACGTTAGTATGTTGCAAACATCGACGCTGACGCGACCGGCAATTCACGCCAAGTTAAATTTGTAAGACATCATTTTCTGACATAACAACCGAACTGCAATTCTCTGCACACTGTTTCCTCAATGCAAAATATGGGACGACATTTCTGAACTAAATCCGTTCGTCTCCTTTGCGATCCATTTGAAACGGCTGAGAATAATTATGAAAGTTTTTGTACCTACATAGTTGCCATCTCCACTTGAGAAAAGCCATTGCAACAGCAGAAACCAATTGATGTGTTCGTTGTGAAAATCCGAAATTATTCAAGGTAATAACTGCCTAAAAAGCATTGCTCCATTTAACAACAGTGGAATCTCGGGTCAGGGCTCCTCAGTGGTAACTGCTGAACCCTTTGCCTGGCTTCCAAAGCAGTTTCATATTCAAAATCGATGGTCTATGTTGACCATCCGTTATGATTTCATCTGTGCATTCTGTTAAAGGTGAGTTTGCATTTTGAAATCATAAGTGACCGATCAATTGGAACGATTATCCTCCCTTCAATAACTGTCCTTTCTGTTCCTATTACAAATTCTGGAATAGCTTACATAGAAATCATAAATCATGGGCAAGGCATTCAGGTTTCGTTTTCCGGAGTTTTCGGTTTATGAATCGATGAAGGTCAAATTCAAGTTGATCCAGCAAAATATTCCTGTTTGTTGAGTCGATACGAGATTACGTGAAATTTAATCCGGCTTGAATCTGATAACAAGACTTCGACGAACTTTGATTAGCGAAAGAACGTTTGTGGAAATTACAGTGGCTTGATGTGAGCTTGAGTCTCTTCATAAGATAGCTTGTTGTTTATTTTATTTATAAATCTTTTTTAAATCGATTCATTTGTCGAAGAGGAAACTTTGATTTTGTAGACCTCTCGAAAGGGTTCATTAACACTTGCATTGTCTCATTCAGCATTTTCCTTCGCTAACGAAAATTATTATAAATTTGTGTTAAATTTTGTTGTTAGTTTCGAATATAACACATACATATATTGTATAAGTATGATAAAAACAGTCAATTTGTGAAACAAAATCATCAAACTTCCTCGAAAGAGTGATTTAAAAACAACAGAATTTCACATATATAATTTTACCGATATTTTTCGTTATCCTGAATGAAAAACACTATTTCTTTACTCTCCTCAAATATTCACAAAAATTATAATATTTATGCACTATATTTCTCGAAAAAAACAGAGATAATTGAAATAAATCATAAAACAACCAAACGTTAAAAATATTCGTAATAGGTCAAAGTGTCCTTGCCAAACCCTTTCGGTTCACTAAATTCTTATTGGATGCACAGCAGCGTGTCACTGCTCTCGATCTTCTGAGGAATTCCTTCCCCAGAACTCAGTACCAAACTATCAACCCCAATGAGCAAATGCATTTGGGTATTGTGTCCTGTCGAGCAAGGTTTTTTGGCTGCGGCAGTGCCAACAAATTTTTGGCATTTGCAACCAATCGCGAGTTCATTGTATTCCGCGCCTAAATAATTGCTCGACTGCACAATTCCGTTTTCCCACAACTCTCGATCTCGCCTCGATTTTATGAATCAGGGTCTCTTGATGCACGCAAATTTCCTTCCATTTCTATTTGCAGTAAAATTTGAAAAATTTCTTTCTTTCAAATTGAAATTTGGAGTGAGTGGACCAATTTTAATGCATCGACATGAATAGGAGCGATTGGAAGTGGCCAAGATTCAAATACAGCCGGAAGTACAGCGTAGGGGAGTCAACTGCACCGATTAAAAAATTTTTGATTTGTAATGGTCGCTTAGAACAGTGTTTCGTCATTTTCAGCAATGATTTCGTGACGAAAGTGTATAATATTCAGATTTTGGACTGATTTGCTGTTTTCATTTTTCCAGGGAAAGAAAACATTTTATTGATGCTACAAAAATTGCTGTAAACAAAGAGTAGTTATCCAAAAAAATTACCGCAGTTCATTTTGTGAAAAACCGTTATTTCATGTCTTTTAAAAAATTTACTCCGCAATTCCCAACAAAGTGAAAAGAATATTTTTTTTTAAATTAAATAAAAAAACATGGCAATAAAGTTTCTTTTAAGAAAAAAAAAACACATTTCACAAGAAAGTTCAAACACTTTACAACTTTCTTTTGTTAGTTCTTCCAAATAGTTAAGCAAAGTCTTGCAAAATTGTTTGAACAAACTATGTTTCGTTTTGAACAAGTTGAGATAATGAAGTCCATCAATTTGCGTTTAGTTTACAATTCCTTATACAATTAAATGCAGTGAATTTTGCAGTTTGCCTGCATTCAGCAGAAATAAATTTTCACGGTTAGGTAATTGGAAATGAGCAAATAAACAAAACTTCGAACTCCATTAATAAAGCAATAAATAATAATGAACGACTAACTATTCACAAAGAACCCTTTGGCGCATGACTCTCTTCTTTCCCCGACTCCTTCTGGCTGAAGGGAAAAATGCGATGTGTCTTCAGCCAAATTGGATAAAGTCAGTTAATTTTCATCCTTGTTACTTTGAATTGTTGCAACAATTCGCAAGTGCAACTAATGAGTTGCGGTTGGTGATAAGTGAGCGGCGCTTAGTCAAGTCCAAACTGGAACAACGCATCGAAAGGAATTCATTTTAATTGGACAAACACTTTACCATTTAGCAATTGTTTTTGTTGAATCACTGGATAAATGAGAACATGGGAAGTTGAAAAATTTTCCTGTTTCAGTAAATCAAGCCACACTTCACGGGATACCGAAGTTTTGAATCAACAAATTTTCCGGATGGCAGCTAAAAATAGAATGAAGAACACAATTCTGAATTCACTAAAAAACCACCCCGGAAAATTGCAATGATTCGACAGTGAAAATGCGAAATGACAGGAAATCAACGACACATTTCAACTGATGAAAATTTAATATGCTTCGATTTTCGACGGAAACTGAATAAAAAGTTGACCGACATTACAATTGATTCATAGAAACACGAATTTAATTGCTTTTTCGATTGGAATTCGAAACGAATCACGATATCTTCGGATTATTTCAACTGATTGCAGAACGTGAATGTGATAGATATGCATCTTAGAAAGTATGGTCTCAGTACGAACTGGAATGGGATTCTTTAACGGAGGGAATGGGTTGAAAATAAATTACATGCTAATCACAGTGTGTCCAATTAACAATTTCGCAAGTGCATTTTTAATCTACGAACACCATCCAAAATTCTATACTTATTGGATTTATTCAGTTTTACTGATCATTTACTTTTAGCAATATTTTTTTTTAAAAAAAAAGTGGTGTCATCAGGGGAATGCTTGAAACGGGCTCTCCTAGAAAAGTGAACCCCGAAATGATCCAATTCTTCTCAATTAACCATGTGGATTGCCTGGTTAATTAGAGAATGGATGCTGATTGAGCAGATGTTCTGCACCACAATAACACAGAAGTTCATTCTATACAACAGAAGCGAGTGAATTTCTGGAACTGAATTGAGTGAAATCACAATTAATCACAGCATGAAAATGATGCCATAAATGCCGACAGCATTCTCAAATGAATCAAGAAATGTTGACCTTCTTTCTAAAAATTATTTTTCCTTGCAGCATCCCACATTATTTTACTAATTTTATTTAATTCTGTTTTTTTCTTTGTTCTTTCTCTCTCTTTTTTTCCAATTGAGCAAAATGCAATTCGAGGTTGAAGTGCTTGATTGAATGTAAAAAAAAGAATTATATTTTGCTTTTGGTATTATTATCCCGGAAGTTGTTTAACGAGGCCCAATCAAACGTGCTTAAATCCGCCAGGAACTGGTGAATTACTTTCATTATTATATCACAACACCCACTGCTGCATGGCCCAATTGATTTGTTGTCCAGTGATAAATTTTATTACTTTGCGGGTGGGTTGCAGTTGCACAGATTCTATGATTGCTCGCTAAGTGGAATGCAGGCGAAATATAATTTTATAGTGATATAAACTGTGCACGTGCAATTCATGTATTCATCTACGTACGCTTCCGTAGTGAATGTAGCCTTTCCGTGCGAACGACGCTGATCCAATTTATGGGAGATTATCAAATGCAAATGAACATTGTCAACTGACAGCGATCTGTTGGCTTAGCAGTTGGGGATGACACCAATTGAGTTTAGTTAGACCTCTGTCCTAGCCCTTCACCCTTTCATTTGAGCGAGTCATTGAAAATAAACACATAACTTAATGCATTAAACGTATAGTTAAAATGGTTCACTTCAGTGGTTTAAGCGGATCATATTCTAAATGCGTAACCCTTTTATTATTGAGATTATTAATAATGTATTATTAAAATTAGCTTCAAGATTAATGTCACACGAATAGAATAATGAATATGAAGGACGAAGAAGGATTTCGTAGACTAATTCGTAGGGTTATTATCCTGGAAGAAGTGAGTTCAGGTATGTTGGTTAAAGGCTTCATTTGGACAAGTTCGCGAAATTATATTGTTAATTGAGACCGTAAAAATGAACAGGAGGCGATATCCCGATCGCTTTCTGTTGTCATGAATAATCCACTTTTCGTCGCACTTAACAATACTTCTTAAGAAGGGAGCAACTAACAACAAATTCAACCCTACACTTGTATTACAACATTAAAGTTCAACTGCAAGGGTTAATCGAGAGAGATCAGCTACAATCAGCGTGCAAAGAACGGCATGACATTATAAAAGTCCTTTTTATCAGAAAAGAACTTCAGAACAGTTACAATGCTAAACGTAAAAGCAAATAAATAAATAAGAGTAGCTTATTGAGAAGTTTTCTAACTTTGAGGGCAACAACAAAAACTCTAACTTTCAAACATCAGCTTTATCGATTCATATTACTCGGCATAATACAAACGGAAAATCATTAAATAAATTACTTAAAAAAGTTCTGCATTCAGATCTTTTTCTTTGAATTCTTTGAAGATAAAAAAATATATAAACTGCTCACTCTTAAATTCAGCAATTTCTACATATAGAAAGAAGTCTTTAACTGAAAAATATTATACACAATCATTTCATCAGGTCAATTGAGCAGCCTTGACTTTACCCATTATGCTTTGTTAGGACGAACTTTTCTATGTACCAATTTGTTAATAATAAGGAATATTTTCATCAAATATTGTTGTTCTGTTAAACAATTTCACACTTCTGGTTTGTATTAAATAAATTCAGTTGGACAAATGCTTTTCGTTCGCCCGGTTGTGAGTACTCAATATTCATCTATTGCCATTTTGCATTGTTCTTCTTCATATTTTCATTCATTTGATTTTTGAATCTAAATGTTTCTAAAATATTAATTTTAATTTTTAATTTTTTTTTTTTTGCAGAAAACATGGGTAAAACCGGATATACCTGTATTAGAAGAACATTTTGTTGGATCAACATCATTTTGTGGGTAAGCATCGATGATTTGTTGCTTTCAATCCTTTTTTTAGCTTAGCAGATTCTTTTGATTCATGCAAAAACGAAAAGAAGAAATATTTCTGCTTAAATGTTGTTCAATTTGTTCACTCAAGCGTTCAATTTGTGACCATGGTTTACTTTTGAACAGCCGAAAGTCCAGTAAAAGTACAAAAACATAAAACAAGCATTCAATCACCAGGGGAAGAAGCCACAAATTTCTTCAAAACTCCGTCAAGTGAAAATAAATATTGCTGCATTTGATTAATTTCTTGTGTGGAGAATGTATTCATAAAAATCTCGAAAGTGATTATAAAATCCGTCAACATTTCGATGTCAAGTCCTGAAGCCGCATGAAGTCTCACAGCAATTCTGGAAAGTCCCAATTTAGCTTCACGGGGATGAAGCCTCTGCACGAGGTGCATTCAGCAATAGGTGTGCACAAGTGGCGATTACCTCGGAATTGGGGCCACGCGAGTCTTTCACACTTTGTGCTTTCTTTAGAATTACTTGAGCATTGTGTTTAGATGGCTAGGCCCCCCTGAACTAGATTTTGATCGAATGCTAAACATCCAAAAAACTGTCGAGCACAACAAATGTCTATTTTCGGTAGTGTTTTCGATTCGTTCACATTTTTATTTTGTCTTCCATCGACAAAATCTCATGTGGAATTTCACTGTTGTGCATTCTAGTGAAACAACACTCTCTAAAAATGTTGTCAAACTTTCTTGTAAGTAGGCAGTTCAAATTTAATATGTTCAACTTCTCAGTTTTGTTTTTATAAAATACCAATATAGTAATTACTAATTGCCGTGTATCTCTTGGCTGTAACGCTAAGCGATCCATAATAACCTTAAAAATATTTACATACCTGATAATAATTTGTATGCCTTCAATCTTTCATTTCAAAACAGCAACAATTAATTAACAATACATGTTTAAACGTATTTTTTACGGTGTATCACAATTCACAAGTGACGGGTCGGTATTTGAAAAAATAGTAACATATTCAACAGTAAATCTGATGTTTACAAGCGCTCAACTGATATTTTTAAAATGACAGCTATCAAAATAGAATTAGCGGGTTCGGTTATTTGATTTGACAGGTTTGAGGATTTGATGATGGAAATGAAGCTATTGTAATTATTATGGTGATTTTTTTTGTTAACGGTTTCATGAAAACACAAAGATAACATCACGTGCACTGTACATTAGAATCAATTAAATAGAATAAACACTAGAATAAATAGTATATAAACACTCATATCCAAAAGTGAAAGAAAACAATATTGACTAAGCTGACTCTTCGCTTAGTTTCTTGAATGTGAAAATCAATGAAAGGGAAAGAAAACTTGACAGCGTGCGGCATCGAAGATATAGGATACTCATAGGATAGGCTCCGAATTCCATAGCCATCTGCGAAGAGGTGCAATGCGAGTACCTATGTGAAAACTCAAGATCCCTCAATGAGCACGCTCAATCCTCCTCAAGTTAAGGAGCACGCTGGGATGGAAAATGGAAATATTAAAAGCAGCAACGGTTCCGGTGAATTTCCGGTTCCGTCTGACAATAATTACATAATATTATACAAGTCTGTTGGAAAATGAAAGAAGGTGAAGATTATTTGCCCAAGGAAGCTATTTTAGAAGAAAATCGCAAAAGCCTGCGTTGAGCGGGCTCAATTTATTTAATATGAATGTTTTTATATTATATATATAAGAATATTTCAGGGTAGAGTGAAAAAATGTGCACTAAAGGAGTCTAGAATTGTAGCGACCGTCAAACACTTTTGGAATTAATAAAACAGAGGGATGCGTTCGCCAGTTTAGTGATGTACTCAAAATGATCATCAATACCCAATTTTTGACTCATCCCTAGTTATTTACAATTTTATTTTTCATAAACTATGAAATGCTCAGGAAAATCTAGATCAACTTTACGCACTGGAAATATGTTGTTTACTGAAAGTATATGAATGGGAAATCTAATCTGTCGTCTAAGTAATCTTGAATGCCATGGTCTGTCGAAAGTTGATTTGTTTTGCTCGTCCATTATTTAGAGTCATCCACCCATCTAGATGTGACGACGTCCAAGAAGCCCATCTCGTGTCAGCTTCTGACTGAAAAAACAAATAAAAGAAAACATCGTAGCTGAAAGATCAGATTTCAACTGACCAATGGACACCAGTGCTGTACCAACGAACTAAACACGAGCCTTTGTTACTAACGACTCTGCGGTCTTGTTCAACTTCGTGTGATGGTAAACGTAAAGGCATCTCAATGAACATTCGTTGACGGTGGCGTACTCGATTGCGAAGGAGTATCAAGTGGTGTTTCACACAAAAAAGTGGCAAACACACTTCAACCAACGGTTTTTAGCAATCCCTTTGTTTTTCTTCCCAACATCCCAAGTTGACATTGATGAAGAAATTCGGTTTTCAAAAAAAAAAAAAAAAAAAAAAAACTAGATTAATTGGGTTGACTTGAATTCGGCAGGAATGTCTCTGTTTGAATTGGATTATGAAACGAAGCCATTGTATGCTCGATCGTATATGCACGAAACTAGAGAGTTTCACTTGAACGCTGTCTTTGGGTGGCACTTTCTAGATCTAGAACCACGACGGTGAAGTGATCGTGGAAAGTACCTGCCCAGTTGTAATTACATATTGTTGTTCGACATGGAAATGGACTCGCTAAATCGTCACTATTGCTAACCAATCTAAGCTTAGTACGAGTGAAATATGGATTTTTTTCTCATGTATTTGTCTTGAATTGCAGATCTGTGGATGCGGCTTTCTTGGAGCGGGACTTTGGTTGCGGTTGGCCTACCAAGGGTATGCGACTCTGCTGCCCGATCATGCCGGCCTGAGTGCCGATTCACTCTTCATCGCATCTGGGGTCTTGAGTTTTGTAGTGTCATTCTTTGGATGCTGTGGAGCGTGGCTACAGTCACGATGTCTTTTGATAACGGTACAAATTCATTGAGATACATATATTTTTTATTTTCATGTTCTTTCATCTTATTGTTTTTTTTTTTTTTTCATTTTCAATCTCTTAGTGTAAACTGATCCCCATTTGCCGCCTTCCTCTAACTTGCCTTGTTTTTCTTTCAGTACTTCATTCTGATCGTGCTATTGTTCTTGAGTGAGTTTCTTATAGGCAGCATCGCATTCCTGTTTCGCGGTGGTCTTGGTCGAACGTTAGCTAATGAGCTACGTTATGGCATTGAAAAGCACTATAATTATACAGATCGGGGTGCCTTAGCAGCACCCTCGGTGGCAGCCATCTGGGATAATTTACAACAGTCGGTTAGTTAAATTATTGTTTTGCTAAAAATGAATTTATTTTTTTATTTGTTCGCTTCATTTGATTATTTTTGCAATGATTACTTAGAATCGTTTATATTTAGCTGGAATGCTGCGGTGTTACATCATACGAAGATTGGTATGACATTGATGCATGGGATGGACAACGATGGGTGCCAGAATCTTGCTGCAGACCACTGTTTGAGCAAAGAGCAATTCTTACCGAAGGTTCAGGGGATGACATCAAAATTGATTGCGGAAAGTAAGTATTCAAATTTCGGCCAGATCACTTATAACTATTTCATGTTGAAATTGTTCTCGTTACAAATAATATATATTTTTAAATATTTGTTCATTCATACTTTTATTAAAATATTCCTAAAAAATAAAACTTTACTTTAAATAAAAATGATTTTCTACTTACATAAAATATTTTTCCTCAGATCAGAAAACCCGTCACTCTGGTGGGATAGGGGATGTGCGCATGCTCTACAAACTTGGTTTGCTCAACGTCTGCACGTCGTTGGAACGATTGGTCTTGTCATTGCATTTTTGCAGCTATTCGGTTTAATAACATCGATGCTACTATTTTGCACTGTAGCACACAAACGAGAATCACACACGTACAAATCTTATTCCCCGTCGATCGATCCAGCAACACGGACGAGTAGTTGGGAGGACTAATATCAATCTGCCAAATTGATTAATATGTTTTTATATAATAACAATTTCCTTTAAGACAATTTATTTAATGACAAATTTTGACAATGCAAATTTAACGATTCATGAGTATAAAATACTCTTAAAATTTTATTTTATTTTTTGTAATTCTGCATGTAATTTGAATCTCAAAAGTCTAAGTTTGTTGTTAATGGAAATTGTAAAACAATGCATAAAAATGCGCAGTATGTTTTATTCAAATATTATTCTTGATCATTCTTCCGTTTATATACAAACTACTGGAATGCATGCGCAGTATACACATCACTATTTTGTCTCGAATATTTAACTAAAACGGGCTCCAATTGCGAATGAAATCGTAGTACCAATCACGTGACTATAGTATTAAAAAAAAACGTCACGATAATAGTGTTAAGTAGACGTATAGAAATTCTAAGATAATAAACGAATCTGTTTTTATGTATTTTATGCATGAAAAATGTGCCAAATAAAATAGACATTTTCGCATAACGAATTTAGATTTATAGTTTTAGAGACGTTTAGTTTCATTGTTGCCTTCAATTTGTTGTGCATTGTTAAGAAACATCTCAAAAGATTATTTCGATGTGCAGCTATGATATAAGTATTTTGTAAATAGTACTTGTATTTACTATACTATTTAAATAAAGAAAACTTCAAAGTTATAAGCTCTGTGCACTCTTTATTAGTGAAAATGTTACTGTTGTGACGTCACGATCTTAAATTTGAAGCTTGTACGACTGGATTCTAGTTTTGTAAGATGCCCTATACGTACAGGTTTCCCTGTAGGCTACAGCCTTCAGGCTGTCTGGGGGTTTACCCCAACGGAACAAGCGCTCATACACCGACCTCGAGGTTTTTCCATATGCTTATGGGTTTTACAGTTGGTTTAGTCCAAAACCACAAGGACAACCTTTCAAATTACAAGTTTGAAATTTACAGATCGTGACGTTATAGAGCTGTCAAAAATTCATATGTACCTATACCATAATATATGTTCCTTGTGTCATAGTTACTTGACACATCGCTATTGATATCTCAATTTGGATTTCTATGATTGCCATTGCTGAGGAAGTGAGTTTTATTCATTATAATTAATAATTCATAATTGTAAATATATTAGAAATGTCACATCAAACGAAAACACGAGAATTACAAACTGGAATTGAACTAGTTCCTTATAATGAGGACGCATTACGGCACAATGCTGCAGCTATTCAATATTGCAGAACATCTGTCGCCGCCATTTCTGGATGCACTGCAGGGATAATTGGTCTAACAGGAATCGATGGTTTCGTTTTTTATATAATCGCAGTTTATATGTTCTGGAGACTCGTCCTAAAAAAAGTCGGAAAAAATTGGAAAAAGTATTTCATAAGTCGAAGAAGTCTCCTCACCGATCGATTTATGGGAGGTGTGTGCACTTATGTTCTATTCTGGACATTTTTTTATGGAATGGTTCATGTATATTAAACAGTATATGTATATTCTACATGTATATTATTATTAAACAGTTTCATGTATATTATATTTAACAGCATTCAAGTATATTAAAAAGTTTTAAACAGAGAAATGTGAGGTTTGCGAATTGAATTTTAAAATATAGAAAATGCATTTAAGGACACTTAATTTCGTTTTACGTAATAATGTTTATTCATAAAAAACAACAAGTTTAAGTTCATAAGCGCTATACAAAAATGAATATTATTTACAATTGGCAACACTTTTATTTTCAAAACTTACAAATATTTTGACCTATTTTGCCAATCCAACGAGTCTTCCACCAATTACATCCAGTTGCTGTGTTATTCGAGATGAAATTGCTCTCGCCACTTCTTCTGGTTTCTGTTAAGAAAATATAATTTCAGATTAATCAAACTTTGGTATAACCCAAAAGAGTTCATAATTCCAATAAGAAAACTCACATCAAATATTCTATTAATCACTTGCGCAAATGCTTCGTAGGTGTTCACAAGTGCGCGACTAATGCCAGACGTTTGGCTTCCGTCGTTTCCAAATTTTTCATCATCTGTTATTGAATCTATAACTGGAGTGACCTGAAACTAATTGATTAAACAATTCGGCAAGACGAAGTAAGTAACGATGGCTTACATTCAACAATGATGCAGATTTCTTTTGTTTTTCCTCATATGTGCTCAAAATGCGCGAAGGCAGCCCTTCGGACTCCAGTTTTGCACTTTCTCGTATCTTTTCCGATGGAGTTAGAATGTTGGACTAAAATAAATAAATTTGCATCATTACAGTTTTATAGTTTTATGCTAAAGAAATAAGCATTAGATAATATCTTTGTTTTCTCCTTACAGCGTCCTTAAAACATTTTCGCTGGTAGAATACTCAGAAATATTAATTAGAAACAATTCCTTCTTTAAAGATTAGTCAGCAATACTCTTGACCTACCTTCAACTCCACAGCAGAGCTTGCGATGCCCACAACTTGGTTTAGGACAGAATTGGTCGAACCTTCGAGACTGTTCTGTGTCGGAGCTGCGCGAACTGCGGTTAGAGCACAGTAGACAACAAATACGGCAACATGGATAATTGAAAAATGCATTTTCGCACTATTTATCAGCAAAACCAACCACTCACGAATTCAAAGCGAAACTGAATGGTGCAATAATTTTGTTTGCGTTGAGTGCCCACTTTGCTCATTCACCCCACTTTGCCTTCCACGACCAGATGACCTGGATGGATCAACAAATCCATGGGTGATCACTGAACTTTGCTTCATTGCGTTCTTTACTTATCAATAAACTAATATTCTGTATAAATCAGGATTGATGCAGAGTGCAAGAAGATTGGGCGATGAATAACAGAGATTTCCAACTGTTCGCGCATGCCTTCGTTACTCAACCACTTTCACTTTACCAAGTTACAAAACATGTGGCCTTAACACTGTATGCTTTCCCAAACTCATCCATGTTATCAATAAAAGTGAATTTTCAACAGAATCAACTCAAAAGTGGCGAAAGGGAGAAATGGATCAGCAATTAACAATCTGTAATTTACATTTATGAAATTTAATAAAATCTATAATCAAATATAAACATCCCGCTAAAATCAATAAAATCAATGCCTATGTATATTTAACGCACTCACCGAAGTCTTCAATCATTCAATCCATCGGAGTTGTTGTGGTTCAAGGTGAACGTTGGTTCTTGGTCAACTGGTATGAAATTTTCTAAAAAGAACTCGATGGCGCGCCAGTTGACCGAGAATTAACGAAAATCTGGTTCATTTGTACAAATTATGAATAAATTAAAATTGCAATTTCGATTGGCACAACCTAATACCTATTCAATTTTTATTCACCATTTTGAAAATTCTGAATAATATGTTATATGAATACATGGTTATGATTATTATATGATTATGAAATGTTTGTAAACATTTATGTTTTGTCGAATATCCCCGACTTACGATGGAGTAACCGATAACTTTGGTTGTATGTGTATACAAACTCCGAAAAGGGCTAAACAATCATAAACTATAGTTAAATCGAATCCTTTTCGTTTGTTTATGATTGTTTAGCCATTTCGACGTTTGTTTAGACCTACAACCAAAGTTATAGGACCAAAGGTGGGTGTGTATGGAATTCCTATATAACTTTGGTTGTAGGTGTATACAAACTCCGAAAAGGGCTAAACAATCATAAACTATAGTTAAATCGAATCCTTTTCGTTTGTTTATGATTGTTTAGCCATTTCGACGTTTGTTTAGACCTACAACCAAAGTTATAGGACCAAAGGTGGGTGTGTATGGAATTCCTATATAACTTTGGTTGTAGGTGTATACAAACTCCGAAAAGGGCTAAACAATCATAAACTATAGTTAAATCGAATCCTTTTCGTTTGTTTATGATTGTTTAGCCATTTCGACGTTTGTTTAGACCTACAACCAAAGTTATAGGACCAAAGGTGGGTGTGTATGGAATTCCTATATAACTTTGGTTGTAGGTGTATACAAACTCCGAAAAGGGCTAAACAATCATAAACTATAGTTAAATCGAATCCTTTTCGTTTGTTTATGATTGCTTAGCCATTTCGACGTTTGTTTAGACCTAGAACCAAAGTTATAGGACCAAAGGTGGGTGTGTATGGAATTCCTATATAACTTTGGTTATAGGTGTATACAAACTCCGAAAAGGGCTAAACAATCATAAACTATAGTTAAATCGAATCCTTTTCGTTTGTTTATGATTGCTTAGCCATTTCGACGTTTGTTTAGACCTACAACCAAAGTTATAGGACCAAAGGTGGGTGTGTATGGAATTCCTATATAACTTTGGTTGTAGGTGTATACAAACGTCGGAAACGGCTAAACAATCATAAACTATAGTTAAATCGAATCCTTTTCGTTTGTTTATGATTGCTTAGCCATTTCGACGTTTGTTTAGACCTAGAACCAAAGTTATAGGACCAAAGGTGGGTGTGTATGGAATTCCTATATAACTTTGGTTGTAGGTGTATACAAACGTCGGAAACGGCTAAACAATCATAAACTATAGTTAAATCGAATCCTTTTCGTTTGTTTATGATTGCTTAGCCATTTCGACGTTTGTTTAGACCTAGAACCAAAGTTATAGGACCAAAGGTGGGTGTGTATGGAATTCCTATATAACTTTGGTTGTAGGTGTATACAAACTCCGAAAAGGGCTAAACAATCATAAACTATAGTTAAATCGAATCCTTTTCATTTGTTTATGATTGCTTAGCCATTTCGACGTTTGTTTAGACCTACAACCAAAGTTATAGGACCAAAGGTGGGTGTGTATGGAATTCCTATATAACTTTGGTTGTAGGTGTATAAAAACTCCGAAAAGGGCTAAACAATCATAAACTATAGTTAAATCGAATCCTTTTCGTTTGTTTATGATTGCTTAGCCATTTCGACGTTTGTTTAGACCTACAACCAAAGTTATAGGACCAAAGGTGGGTGTGTATGGAATTCCTATATAACTTTGGTTGTAGGTGTATAAAAACTCCGAAAAGGGCTAAACAATCATAAACTATAGTTAAATCGAATCCTTTTCGTTTGTTTATGATTGTTTAGCCATTTCGACGTTTGTTTAGACCTACAACCAAAGTTATAGGACCAAAGGTGGGTGTGTATGGAATTCCTATATAACTTTGGTTGTAGTTGTATAAAAACTCCGAAAAGGGCTAAACAATCATAAACTATAGTTAAATCGAATCCTTTTCGTTTGTTTATGATTTTTTAGCCATTTCGACGTTTGTTTAGACCTACAACCAAAGTTATAGGACCAAAGGTGGGTGTGTATGGAATTCCTATATAACTTTGGTTATAGGTGTATACAAACTCCGAAAAGGGCTAAACAATCATAAACTATAGTTAAATCGAATCCTTTTCGTTTGTTTATGATTGTTTAGCCATTTCGACGTTTGTTTAGACCTACAACCAAAGTTATAGGACCAAAGGTGGGTGTGTATGGAATTCCTATATAACTTTGGTTGTAGGTGTATACAAACTCCGAAAAGGGCTAAACAATCATAAACTATAGTTAAATCGAATCCTTTTCGTTTGTTTATGATTGTTTAGCCATTTCGACGTTTGTTTAGACCTACAACCAAAGTTATAGGACCAAAGGTGGGTGTGTATGGAATTCCTATATAACTTTGGTTATAGGTGTATACAAACTCCGAAAAGGGCTAAACAATCATAAACTATAGTTAAATCGAATCCTTTTCGTTTGTTTATGATTGTTTAGCCATTTCGACGTTTGTTTAGACCTACAACCAAAGTTATAGGACCAAAGGAGGGTGTGTATGGAATTCCTATATAACTTTGGTTGTAGGTGTATACAAACTCCGAAAAGGGCTAAACAATCATAAACTATAGTTAAATCGAATCCTTTTCGTTTGTTTATGATTGTTTAGCCATTTCGACGTTTGTTTAGACCTACAACCAAAGTTATAGGACCAAAGGTGGGTGTGTATGGAATTCCTATATAACTTTGGTTGTAGGTGTATACAAACTCCGAAAAGGGCTAAACAATCATAAACTATAGTTAAATCGAATCCTTTTCGTTTGTTTATGATTGTTTAGCCATTTCGACGTTTGTTTAGACCTACAACCAAAGTTATAGGACCAAAGGTGGGTGTGTATGGAATTCCTATATAACTTTGGTTGTAGGTGTATACAAACGTCGGAAACGGCTAAACAATCATAAACTATAGTTAAATCGAATCCTTTTCGTTTGTTTATGATTGTTTAGCCATTTCGACGTTTGTTTAGACCTACAACCAAAGTTATAGGACCAAAGGTGGGTGTGTATGGAATTCCTATATAACTTTGGTTGTAGGTGTATACAAACTCCGAAAAGGGCTAAACAATCATAAACTATAGTTAAATCGAATCCTTTTCGTTTGTTTATGATTGTTTAGCCATTTCGACGTTTGTTTAGACCTACAACCAAAGTTATAGGACCAAAGGTGGGTGTGTATGGAATTCCTATATAACTTTGGTTGTAGGTGTATACAAACTCCGAAAAGGGCTAAACAATCATAAACTATAGTTAAATCGAATCCTTTTCGTTTGTTTATGATTGTTTAGCCATTTCGACGTTTGTTTAGACCTACAACCAAAGTTATAGGACCAAAGGTGGGTGTGTATGGAATTCCTATATAACTTTGGTTGTAGGTGTATACAAACTCCGAAAAGGGCTAAACAATCATAAACTATAGTTAAATCGAATCCTTTTCGTTTGTTTATGATTGTTTAGCCATTTCGACGTTTGTTTAGACCTACAACCAAAGTTATAGGACCAAAGGTGGGTGTGTATGGAATTCCTATATAACTTTGGTTGTAGGTGTATACAAACTCCGAAAAGGGCTAAACAATCATAAACTATAGTTAAATCGAATCCTTTTCGTTTGTTTATGATTGTTTAGCCATTTCGACGTTTGTTTAGACCTACAACCAAAGTTATAGGACCAAAGGTGGGTGTGTATGGAATTCCTATATAACTTTGGTTGTAGGTGTATACAAACTCCGAAAAGGGCTAAACAATCATAAACTATAGTTAAATCGAATCCTTTTCGTTTGTTTATGATTGTTTAGCCATTTCGACGTTTGTTTAGACCTACAACCAAAGTTATAGGACCAAAGGTGGGTGTGTATGGAATTCCTATATAACTTTGGTTGTAGGTGTATACAAACTCCGAAAAGGGCTAAACAATCATAAACTATAGTTAAATCGAATCCTTTTCGTTTGTTTATGATTGTTTAGCCATTTCGACGTTTGTTTAGACCTACAACCAAAGTTATAGGACCAAAGGTGGGTGTGTATGGAATTCCTATATAACTTTGGTTGTAGGTGTATACAAACTCCGAAAAGGGCTAAACAATCATAAACTATAGTTAAATCGAATCCTTTTCGTTTGTTTATGATTGTTTAGCCATTTCGACGTTTGTTTAGACCTACAACCAAAGTTATAGGACCAAAGGTGGGTGTGTATGGAATTCCTATAACTTTGGTTGTAGGTGAAATTGCGAAACGTTGGAAATGTCTAAACAATCATAAACTATAGTTAAATCGAATCATTTTCGGCCGTGTGTGATATCAAATTAAAGGTCTTGCTGAGTACTATTAAATAAAGCCGTCGCGGACAACTGGTCCGCTGGACTGCTGGTCCGGAATATTTTCCTGTTAAAACTACCTAATTGACTAGACTAAAATGAATTTTTGAGAAAATTTGAATATTACAAGTTCCATGGGTTCCACACTGTGGATATGCGTAATATGATCGCATAATTAAAATTAAAAGTTGAAAAATAAATTTGTGTTGAAAATGAAATAAAAATAGCATAGATTTATAAAAAAAAAAGGGAAGTCTTATTATGTTCCTACTAAGTGTAGTAACTTAAGTAGCCCTTCGAATCAATTTTGTTGGTTTTTTCGCAGGAGGCGTTGTTTAATAACAATAATAATAATTAATTAAAGTGTTTAAATAGCTGAATACCTCAGGAAAAAAAAAGTAGCGTAGATTTAAGTAAAAGTAGTAGAACAGTTTTATGGGGAATTAATTACAGATTTACAGCGGCTCATATGCTACGTTTCCATGCGGGGTTCAACTCGAGTTGAACTCGAGTTAGTGGTCATGGAAACGCAAGTTTCGTTAAATCCAAGTTAACTCCACGAAAAAGGTCGGGTTGAGTTGAGTTCTAACACCAAATGCCAACTATCAACTCAACTCCTCAAGTACATGGAAACACTTCAGGTTAAGCGGCCGTTTTATTAACTCAACGATAACTTAACTCCAACTCAACCATGCACATGGAAACGTAGTAATATATATAGTTAAATAAGTTTTTACAATTGGTCCTATATCAAGACATTATTAAATTGACTCACCAATCATACAAAACTTTTGGTATCCATATATCAAATTATTCATTGAACATTAACCAATCCATTGTGAGAATTAATTTTTTTCAATATTAAATTATTGATTGATTTATTTCAATAAATTATTTAATAATATTATAACATATTACGACATTATGCTGTTTAAATTGAATACTCAGTTTGAAGAGTATTTATTGTTAATATTTAAAATATTTTTATTATATTCTCGATTAGATTTTAATTTATTTTTAATATGTATTCATAAAAATTGACCACTAGAGGCGCTTCTCAAATTCCAAGAGCTGAATATCAAGACGCAGAATCAGTACAAACTTCACTCTAGAAAAGAGTGCTCGGCGAAGTACTAAAAGTAAGTTGCAAATTGGTGTGTGAGGACGCAAGTTTATACTTTCGCAATACAGTGAGGTTTTTAGTGGTGGATTGAAGAAAATTACAGTAAATTGAACAAAATTTTTATTTTCATTTTGAGAAATAGAGGTAAGTACTCAATGTGTCTAATAAATTGATAAATCGGAAAAGTAGAATCGAGTCGCTTTTGTCCTTGTTTGACAAGGAAATTTTTCTAGAACATAAAAGAAAAACAAAGAACTCCCGAGAAATCTTTTCGAGTAATACAAAAGACTAACTCCTTGACGTTTACTAAAATAGCCTTCGGTTTGTTGCATAGACGTGAGAATTTTGATGAGTAAAATTATTTTTTTTTTCTGATATCTCAACTGCGACATAGCGTTTTTCGACACTGAAAATTTGACTGCAGTTCATCGAGCAGGCCATGAATTAACAAAGTTGCGATTTGTGTTTTTTTTTAGGTTGTCAATTGTTTTGTGTAACGCACTCTGTTGTCGAAAATTTTGGATAACTGAAGTGTGAGTTTACTCGTTCATGACATCTGTATAGTGGACAACAATGATTGATTTTGAGGATTCGGGTCCTGCAGAAGATGCTGGCGAGACAATTTTGAAAACTTGGAGATCAAAATTTGCAGCTGGTGATTTGCAATCACCAGATATAGTGAAATTCCTCCAAACTTCGGCTCCTAATTTCCTTGAACTTAAAACAACATCAGAGACAGGTGAGTATGACAAAGAAAGCGCAATTTTTGCAGCGATTGTGACTAATTACCGCGCCACTCACTATTTATAGGGGCTCTTTCGTCACAACGACCAGTGAATTCCTTTGCATGGATCAGATGCTTCTGCATCTGTATCACGCGAAGTTTTTCATTTCTCTTGTTTATCATTTCGATTACTTCGTTTTCAATTCATAACATATATATGTATGTGCATACATTTACTTCTTAAACTTTCATCTTTTCACACACCCTTTTCCATGAATGTGAAAACACCTTTTAATTTCCACGTGGGTTAATAATCGTTGGTTCTAAAAGCATATCCTAAGGATTTGCTAATTCACTTAATTCAGTATAAAATTCGTTCAATAGAAAAATTTGTAGTATTCTTAATTTCCAATTTGATAACTTTGTCAGGAATCACTTTTGTCCAAGTCCAACTCAAAATATAAAGAAGAATTTGCTTATCCTAGCAGACTTATACCTCCTTTGCATTTGTTGCTACCTGAATTCAAATTGCTTAATTTTGAACAATTATTCTTTACAATCTTACTACAAATTCAACAAAATATTTTGTATGAAATGAATTAATCGCAACTGGTGACGATTGAAAATTAAAATTTTGATTTTGTTTTGCATAAGATAACTTATTGCAAGACCAAATTTTTGTACTGTATGGAAATATTGAGCCCCTGGGGTGAATCATAACAACCGTCATTCCGCAATCGCTATTTCAATTGCTGCTGATCATTTTTGTCTTATTTCAAATTTCAATTTAATTTAACACATTTGTACAAAGAAACCTAGGAAATGATAACTATTGTTAGTTTATAAGATCGGTTTTGCTAAAACGTAAAGTCGTCATTGCCAAAGAATCAAATGAATTATTTGTTTTATGTTTTGACTAGGTTTCTGAGCAGATAAAAATTTCAAGTGGTCTGCTTTCAGTGGCATTCGATATATCAAATTGCCTTTGAGACCCTCAATTAGCAAACATAAACATCCGCCGATGGTCGGAGTTGGAGCAATCGATAAGCAAACAATTTCGTGGAAAATTTTAAATCCAGTTGCAATTTGGAATTCTGCAATCCATGTTGATCAGTGAGCAAATGTGATTCATGTTTTAGTTGTTTTGATTCAACCGTTTTCCAGTTGTTCATAATTATATTTTTTGTTTATGAGAATACTGTTTATTTCGTTTTTTTTTTTTTTTTATTGAACAAGTGATTATTATAAAAATGTTTATGTTACGAACTACGATTGCATTTCGATTGGTCACAATAACTGTTTAATTATTTCCTTCTCTTTAGTCTCTAAGAATCATTTCGATTTTCCGAACGACATTATTCTGAGATTACAATCTTAGAAAATTGATGGTCTTTGTTTTTTTGTTACAGTACGATGTTCGTTCAATGAGTCTGGCGCAAAAGCGGCCATAATCGATATTTTGGAAGAGTTCATTCTCGGCGATAATCCGCAGAATGTCCTTGAAAAGTTATCACTGGAAGGAAATGCTCCCGCTGTGTGCGGTAGAGTTTTCAAAATTGGTGAACCGACATACAGTTGCAGGGAATGCGGTCTAGATGGTACATGTGTACTATGCGTAAGTTGCTTCAAGTTATCGGCTCATCGGTATCACAAATATAAGATGTCCACATCCAGTGGAGGGGGATGCTGTGATTGTGGAGACACAGAAGCTTGGAAGAAGGATCAGTACTGTGAGGAACATATTGTGAGATATTTAATTTTTACAATTATTATTTATTTTATTATTACTTGATTAATTTTCAGAGAGGAAAAGAAATAAAGAAGGATAGTTCCATCATAACTGATCGCATGAAGGAAAGATGTAACATAGCATTTAATGCGCTTCTGTCGTATTGCGTCAAATTTCTAGAGATGGAATCATACGCCAGCTTTGAATGCTTGGATAATGAATGTGATGACATGTACTACTGTACAATTTTATACAATGATGAGAGTCACACTTTTGAACAAGTAAATGAAAATATTTTTATACATTAACATTGTTTGATGAGTCTTTTACAGGTTATACACACTTTAATTAAAATCGTCAAATGCAGTCAGAAGGATGCAATGGAAATCGTAACAAGTATCGACAGGGAAGGCAGAGCCGTGGTAAAATGTGACGTATTTGAAAATTGCGCAAAGCTCAAGGAGGCCATAGAAAATCAGCCTTCACAATACGCATCGGCGACACGGTCATCTCCTCTTAAGGTTTCCCTTCTACACAGAAAAGCAGTTTCATGCCAACAGTTTGCTCTACAACTTCTTTCTTGGTAAATTTCCTATAATTTTATGTTATCAAAAATGAAATTCACAATATATTTTCTTCTAGGTTCCAAGAATTTCTTACCCGACATGTAATATTCCGTGAAATATTCGCAACTGTTGCAACTGACCCAGAGAAACGAAGCTACAACATTGGTCACATCCTCGAGTATGATGTTAAACTTTGGAAAACAGCTAGAAGCTGCTGGCATAGATTGCTCTTGTCTGGCATGTTAATGGAATACGAAAACAAAAAA
Source organism: Leptogaster cylindrica (assembly GCA_963082835.1). Lineage (NCBI taxonomy): Eukaryota > Metazoa > Arthropoda > Insecta > Diptera > Asilidae > Leptogaster > Leptogaster cylindrica. The sequence goes on along the minus strand of OY720108.1, from coordinate 3,387,473 downwards.
ATGCTGGCAATTGAATTTTCCAAGCACTATGCAACCATCATTCAAGATTTCATTCGGGATGACCATGAGCATTCCATATCGATTGTATCGCTGAGCGTCCAATTGTTCACAGTTCCAACGATTGCATATCACTTGATGGCCAATGAGGGAATTTTCAATAAGCTAATGCACACATTCTACTATGAAACAATCAAGAAATATGTCCAGAATGAGACTTTGCATTTTGCCAAAAATATGATTAATTTGAACATTTTCAAACGATCATCTTTCATATTGTTTGATGTGAAATATATCTTGAATTTTAAGCCAGATACGTGGACTCCTGGATTGCGTGAAGGATTCCTTGATGGTGTTAAAGTACTGCTGAAGATGCTGAGTTCAATGCAGGGCATGGATGCCGTTTTTCGCCAAACTGGACAACACATGGACTATGAACCGGAATGGGAGTCTGCTTTTAATTTGCACATCAAGTTGGCTAGCGTTATATCGCTTGTTCTCGAATGGGCCAGCACCGATCGTGAAGCAATAATGAAAGTTTATCAAATGACCATGAGAAGTTTGGTGGAAAACAATTTCCTTGTTGGCACAACCCAAGTATCGGAACAGAAATATGCTGGTCATATTGCTCAATGCATTATGAATGACGTCTCCACAAAATTGGTATCAATTCATTTGCCGCTTTCTCGATTTTACGCTGGACTGTATCTTAATTTGGAGAAGTTTAATCTCAACTACGATTACTTCGGTAGTCCAGGAAAGAGAAATCCCGAAGAAATAATTGAACCTGTGCTTTGCACTCAAGCAATGATTGCCCAAGTGCATGCAGGAATGTGGCGCCGCAATGGATATTCCCTCCTCCATCAGCTCTATTTCTATCGCAATGTAAGATGTCGCACTGAAATGTTGGACAGAGATATTCAACTGCTTCAGATTGGAGCCGCCCTGATCGAGAGCAATCGATTCCTGATTCATATTTTGAACAAATTCCATTTGTTGGAATGGGCTCAACCGAATTTTGAGCCAACCAGTCAAAGTAGTTCCGATGATGACTTTGTTCGGATGTTAAATATGATTGATGAGTATTTGGAACTCTTGATTGTGATTATCGGGGAGAGATATGTTCCAGGAATTAGCGATGTTACTGCAGATGATCGCATCACAAAAGAAATTGTTCAGCAGCTATGCATCAAGAATTTCTCACATTCGGAATTGTCGCGGGCCCTTCCCGATGATGACAACGTACACAACTTGGAAGATATTATTGATGCAATTGCAACATTCAAAATACCATCACAATCAGATAGTAAGGGTGTATATGAACTGAAGGAAGAGTACTACGAATGGTACAACATGTACTATTACCATTACACGAAGGAGGACAAATCCAAATCTGAAGAGTTTCAACGATCACGTCGCAAAGCTAAGAAACAACTTGTCTGCTGCCCGCCACCGAAATTACCAAAACTGGCAAGTGGATTCGTGTAAGTGGACATTTTATTCATGTAAACGATGCAAAGTTAAATTATTTCTTAATTTTATCAACTAGATCTATTGCTAATTTGCTGCAATGCGATGTGATGCTTAATATAATGGTGGTAGTACTTACTCGAGCCTTAGACTTGACCGCAAAAAGTTTTTCCGAAAGTCATTTACAAAAGGTTCAACATTTCTCTAACATTAAGAATATTATTGATATTAATGTGGTTTTATTTACTGCAGGTTCTACATTTGATTGGATACGGCTTACAGGAAGAGCAGTCCGGTCATTATCCTTTCCTGACATTCTACCGTCGTGCAATGGATTTCAATATCCTCAATTATCTAGAACAGTTATCACACAATCCAAGGGTAATTGGTTTTGTTTTATCCTATTCATTTTATGTTTAAACTAAGCAAAATTTGAAAATGGTTTTTAATTATACTTTATAAATTTTAGGTTGAAGCTCATCGTGATTTTATCATCTGGACCATAAAGAAATTCAAGGAATTACAGCCAAAGGAAAGCAACGCTGAAGCTATGGATAGTGATCCAATTAATGAACCTATGACTGCAGCTGAAGCTGAAAAAAAGGAAAAACTAGAGCGAGCAAAATTGGCAGCTGAAAGACGAGCTCAGATAATGGCAGAAATTGCAATACAGCAGAAAAGTTTCATAAATTCAAATGCTGAACTATTTGCGAATACAAACACATCATCAACATCCAACGAGAACATGGATTGGCAAGAAACAGAGCCAGAACCAGAACTTGAGGCTGAAGCTCCCGACCAGAGTAAGCCCATCGCTTGTTTGGGTCTTGACAGGCAATTGCCACAAATTGCGGAGTTTAGAGTCAAATGCATCCTCTGCTTTGAACCGTGTAAGAATACCGTTGATGGACACTGTTTAGTGAGTCCGGCATTTGTGCAAAAATCTAAAGTTTTGCTTGCTCCGTCTCAAGAATTCAATTGGTTTCCGCATACCAGCACATGCGGTCATGTTATACATGCGCACTGCTGGAAGCGCTATTACGAGACTGAAATTCTCAAGGAAAATCGTCGACCAAATCGAAATCGTTCTCCAAACAGTTTCGTGGCTGAGAAAAAGGAGTTTTTGTGCCCATATTGCAGATGCTTTAGCAATTGTGTTCTTCCATTAACTCCGCCATTATCGCAAATATCACCGCCATCAATAATTAAAAGTGGCCAACGAATACTACAATTCGATATTTGGTTATTGATAATGCGCAAATACTTGGACGAATTGTATGTCATCGAGAAGACTAATGTCTATTCAAATAATAGTGCAGAATATCAACCAAAATTTCCAGATATAAATGGAATTTCACTAGCACATCTAAATGAAAATGAATTCGAACTAATCAGTCCACCATTGGATGATGTCAAAGTGCAAGAAGACTGGTTAACTTTTGCTGAGGCATACATGTCCATTCTCCAGATAATATCACCATATCCACACTCTGCTCAAGTCGCTGAGCCATATTTAGTTTTATGGAATACATGCGCTTACACAATTCAGTCACTGGAGATGTATTTGCGGGCGGTTGATAAACCCCTAAAGAATGAGCTATCAGCTCGTCACACGAGCTGCTTAACTGGGTTGGTTCGATTTTGCGGACTACGTGGATCAGCTGTGGAAACAGCTGTTGCCGATAAATTGATGATTCACCTTCGAGGAGTGCTGGAAACCGTACTGAAACAAAGGGGCCCATCAATTGTTGAGTGGGATATCTTTAACATGATGACCTCGATGATTTTCCTAACACCGGCTGTGATGTATGCTCACGATGATGCACACGTTGTACCTAGTGGCAATCTGTTGGAATACTACTTCCTGCAACTGATGTTCTGTGCGAATATTGCAAAAGCAATGGTTTTATACCATTCAGATGATGCTGCTGTAATTAAACTTGAGAAGAGGAAGCCTTCCGAGCATTTCGATAAAAACTTCGGTAATATGAGGATTCTGTATGACCGGTACAACATACAGTCGCGAAGTGGTAAACGAACATTAGACCTTGGAGTAAGGGGCATGAGGAAACTGATGGTCTTCATCAAGAATGAAAGTATGACATTCTTGCGGAACTGCTGCCTGCTATTCCACTTCATGACCGATGTGAATTTTCCAGAGGAGTTCAACGAATCGAGCGGCGCTACATTTGAAAATATGTGCAAATATTTGGGATTGCACCCCGAAATCGAGTACTACTTTGATTTCAAAGGACAACATTCTCCTCTTATCGAGCACTTCTCATCGCATCCTGACATTCTCTACTACGATCACGCAACCTTCTCAAAACGAAATGGACAGCAGTTCGAAATTATTCCATGTGTCACATCGGTTCGGGAGCTGGTTAAGTTACCTGAAGACTACAGTGACTTGATCAACAGTGTGTCGGATTACACTTGCCCAAACAACGACAGAGAGGAGTCCAAAAATCCAACAATGTGCTTAATTTGCGGAATGGTTGTCTGCGGCCAATCCTACTGCTGCCAACCACAATTGGGTAGTGTCCATATTGGTGCCACAACATTTCACGCTCATATGTGTGGTGCAGGAATTGGCCTGTTTTTGCGCATCCGTGACTGCCAAATACTATGCCTTGGCCAATACAAGGGATGCTTCCTTCCACCACCGTACTTGGACAAATATGGTGAGACTGATCAGGGCTTACGCCGCGGCAATCCTTTACGTCTATGCCCGGAACGGTATCGTAAGTTGCATCTGATGTGGTTGGGTCATGGATTACATGAAGAAATCGCACGTTTGAACGAAAATGCAAATACTGTGATAGCGACCCAATGGCAGCACATGTAGAAAAACTTGCACATTTCTAATTGAATTAAAGTCTTTATAAGCAACTTTTAACAAAAATTTTCATCGAAATTGTTTATTTTGGCATTACTTTAGAATTTTCTGATGAATAACTCATTTATCTGCAATACAATTTCACATAGTATATTAAATTTTAAATTTGTATTCATTACATATTTATTCGTTACGTAATTGATTTCTTTAATTTTGTAAATGTATTATTCATCTATGCTCTCCATAAATTTCGGAATTATAAACATTAAAAGTGTTTGCAATCAAAACGCGTACTACGGTACTGTAATTGTATGATATAATTTGATGTAATATAGAACATATTGTAAACGAGCTAGATCAAATAAATTTACTAATTATCTAGTTAAATGTTATGTTTTATTTCAGCTACCTTGCAATATAATTTGGATTTGATCGCATTTATCATTCTTGAAAGTTCAATTATTCATAAATGGAAAGATTTGGGTTTGAAGTTCTATAGATACAGGGTGTCTCGAAACTCAACGTCAAACCGAAAACGAGTGGTAGGCTAGGTGGTAACAGTTATCAGAAAAATAAAAAATAAAATCTTAGTCATGTAGTTTTCGAGTTATAAGTATTCAAAAAAAAAAAAAAATTGATAAAATTGGCACCCTGTGATGATCTTTCAAGTACTGTGACTACAAACCTTTACTTTTTTAATTTTTTCTTTTTTTTTATGTTATCCTGAATAACTCTTCTACAAGTTACAGTGTAAAATTAAAACACAACTGCATCAATTTTAAAGAAAATATCACTCTTTTGCACAACTATGTCCTCAAAATTATTACATCGCCCAACTTTAACTGACTGTACTGAAAAAAAAGCACTACGCTACTTTGGCAAATTACGTTAAAAGTTGGCGCATTTAGTCCTGATTCCAAAATGGTATGACACTTGATAGATTATTTCATAAATAAGGGCTTAAAAATTTTTCTTTCTAAAAAAATCCCATTTCAAGGAAATTATTTTTGCCTTGTCAAAAGGCTTTCTCTAAGTCCGTAACTTTAATGTACAAGTGAGAGTGAGACAGATAGTGACGCTATTTTCTTAAGAATAGATTATTGGCTACTGTAAACTTATTAAAAAGAAAACGAAAGGGTTATAGTAATAGTTTTTTATTATAATTTCTTTAATAAGTCGGTACTAAAGCAAATGTTATTGTAACTTTCGAAATTTTATTTTGTTGAAGAAATTATTTTATTTAATATCTGCAAAAGGACTTACCACTTAAAAAAAGAAATAGGAAAAGTAGGAGAAGTTTGTTTGATAGATCAAATATTTCCACTTCGTTTTACAATTTGGAAATAAAAACAATGCATCGAAATTCATCAAAATATATAATTAAACGGTTAAAATTATTGTCTAATCTAATAATATTATTTGAAATTATACATGTGCAATATTATATCAATTCAGTTCAACATTTATCATTGTTTTTTGTTGAAGCATCGAAAGTGTTTTTGCTGAATGCGGTGCACTGCAAATAAAATTTTTAGTTAACAAAATAATTGCATAATGTACCCCAGTGGGTGATTAAGGCTGGGGGTTCTACACGTCGAAATCCCACAAGGAAGAAACAAAGGACCCGCCTCAGATTAAAGGTGTCGGGTCGGGCCTAATACTAGAAGCTGCCCTGGCGATGAACGGGTTTAATCCACCACTCCAATGATGTACGAAACTCCTATAAATTAATATAAATGAAGAAGAATTAATGTAATTTATATTAGATAAATAAGTTGTTTGTAACGGCAATATAAAACGCACGATCACGGATGCATGAAATTTGTAATGTAATGGGAAATTTCAGGTATTATAACTTAACACAATTTTAGGAATCCCCAAAATTTTTCCTGTTTCATACTTTTGAGTTTACAAATTGAATTTGTTTTTTACATGCGTTTTCAATAATTTAAAACGAATTTTTCATTTTGCCATAGGAAAATTGATTTTGCACGGTTTTTTGCATGATTTCTTAATAAACGTTGCTTCTGTGTTAGAACTGTTCCGTTTTTCATTTATTGTATTTCATAATTGGCCTAAAATGGTCTGAAATGATTATATTTTTATGAAGAATTGTTCAGTTGTTATTAATTGAAAAATATTTGCAATAGACAGTAAAATATATGAGAGCCAGTTTTACTGTTTTACACAAATCATTATTAATAAGAAAACAAGAACTTTTAGTGAGTTTAAATAATTTCTCATATGAATTGCCGAGGGAAATGCTTTCAGTAACATTTGAAAAGTGCGGCTAAAAATTACGCATTTGAAAATACGTGTACGTAGTGACGTCACGGCAGCTGTCAAAAAAATCTTTGGCATACCTTATGTTCTTTGTATCATGCCACAAACCCAATTTTCTCCGTTAAGCCAAGTGAAGGAAAAGTTTTTCTCCTTGGTTTACCTGATGAACATCATCCAAGACTTCGTCACGTGCAGAACTCATTTCATACCTGAATTGATTATTGGAAATTGAGCAGCATCTGTTGGCGCGAGGATGCCTTCGAGCCACTATGATCTTTTGCTCTAGTTTGCTATGCTTAAGTAATTTGATCTTCACGACTTATCTTTAGATTACAGACATACGGTAGACATTTTCAGACAAACTCATTAATTGTGGCTGCTCGCCAACTGTTCAGCATCTCATATTCCGCGGCTTGTGTCGTTGGTTGTGGCTGTTCAATGATATGAACCAATGACCTAATGGTTATCAACACTACCTATAGAAATCGAAGTTTCCATTTTGTCAGTTCCGCACGTAGATTTCTCATTTCTTGTGTACATATCTTGTCTACCTTCATCAGACATGCATCTTGTTTTTTATTTATTTAGTTTTATTTTCGTTGAAGTTATAAGAATTGTTGGTATGGACCTTTTTCATGTTGCGTGCGGCTGCGCAACTATTTTGTTTTTTTTTTTGAGGAAAACAATCAAAATTGTTTCTCCAGACTTTCTGCCCAATTCAGTTTAAACTTTAATTGTGGAAAAATGCCAATTTGTTTCACTTTCTCATTTATGTCATACCATTATACCAAAGATTTCATTAGGGATTTATTGGAAAGATCTACGAACGTAAAATTGCAGAAAATTTCCGACGCATGTCCATTCCTTGTGTGATACCAGAGTGAAAATTATTTAAGGATGCCCCTGTCAAACTCTGATCTCATTATTCTTAAGCCATGGAATCTCTTTTATTTAGCTCCATTAACGTTCCACGAATATCACGAATTTTTCTTCGTGGACTGAAATCACTGCCGAAGCCCCACAGCTGCAAGGTCATTGCAATTTTGCATTCTCGTGAAATTTTTCTTAGACTTCTTCACAATGTAACTGGTTCACATATTTAATTGTCATTGTTAATCCGCTAAAGATAATTAACATGCGGGAAGCGCTCCAGTTCCCTTTTAATTACTTCTAGGGTATTGTCAACGGTTGCTCTGACTCCTCCTCAGTTTTCCAATTTTCTCCTTAACATTTCTCACAAACGAGAGATCCCAAAGATTTTGGAAAACCTACTTTTAGAATGCAGTTCATCAGTAAGGAAATTTGTGAGTCTTCAGATAAGAAAATTTAAAAAGAAAAATACTACGATGAATGATCATTGCAATTCCATGCAGCGAAAATTCAAAATTTCGTGTTCATGTAGATTTAATTTTTGACAATGATATCAATTAAAATATGGACCGTTTATTTTGAAAGTGGTGTAAGTCCACTTTTTAAAAAAATTGAGAAAACATAATTTACTTGTAATTTAGTGTAAACTTTTTATTTATAAACAATTCAGAATTACTATATTAAAAAATCCATATTCTTTGATAAATTTAAAATTCGTCAATAAATTGAATTGCGTAACGATTGATTATGAAAGTGGTGTAAGTCCGCTTTCAGGAGTAAAACTAAGAATTTTACCAGCAAAAGCATAATGTAATGGGCATAGTTGGAATGGGAAGCATTACACTAATACCTTTGGGCTTTGTATAAAGATGTTCGACCCATTACATATAAAACATATAAGGATATGATGCGGCCTCCTGTGCATCACGAATATTTCAAAAAACTTCCACATAATGATCGTAAATGATATACTGATACTATAATAGCTTAACGAATCCTTTTAATTTTAAGAACAAAAAACAATATTTTATTTTTACTTCATCTATTATTAACTTCGCGAAAACTTGCTTGTTTGTTTATTTGTGGATTTGTGTGTTTGTGCCGTTAAGAAAAACGGTTGGACGGCTAATTAACACACTTGCCGTCATCCAATCGAGCTAAAACATTACAAATAGGCTCGTTGTCGATCAAAATGCATTCTACCGAAGTTTTATTCCGTTATCACAGAAGGAACGAATAAAATCTTTAATAATAATGCAAAAATGACAGCGTTTTGCACTGTGTATAAAAAAATTATCATAAAATCAAAATATGTCCTTATTTTAAATAGTTTTAATTGTGACCATTTTGAAAATACCATACTACCCAATACCCATATACATTTAGATGAATTTTAGTAAGAACCATTGTTTTTTTGATTATCAAAATTAAATGATTTATTACAATTCATTAATTTTGAAAGTGGTGTAAGTCCATTTACGATTCAGAAAGGATATTATTTTAGTTAAATTCAAATTCAAAGTCATGTATGTGATCAAATTACATGTTTCTAAATTCGTTGAAACATTGCCAAACTTAGTACAATTTATCAATATTTTTTAATCGACTAAAATGCAAACCTTTAAATATCTCGAAAGAGAGAAAAATGGACTTACACCACTTTCAAAATAAACGGTCCATATATCACAAATGATCATAGGTTGATTTTATGAATTGGAAATATGTTTGACTTGCAACAGTATTATACGATACCCTTTAGATCAGTGATTTCCAAAGTGATTCCTATATGGACCCCCATGGGGCATGGGGTCTGTGTACCCGCATCCCGCAGAGTGGGGTCATGGGCAATCAAATTCTATTTGGGAGTGCAAGGACAACGATGGAAGTCCGCGAAAATTTTCATATAAAGCAACATAATTATTACGACCCATTTTCATTGTTGTAAAAATTAAAATGAATTGCAATAAATAAATTAGTAGTCAATTTTACGTACTTACAAACATTGTTGATTTTCAACCTCTTCCTATTTATTTTGAAAAAAAGTTATCAAAATTAGAAATTATGTTCTTCTGCGTTTTGAAATCAACGTTTTCCAATCAAGTTGCCTTTGCCTTTGTGTTTTGCAAAAGAAACAAATGAACATTAGTGACATTCAATTCTTTTGCCAGTGAGAAATTTGCACTTTGTAAGCGATTTTAATAGTTTGGAGTTCCTTTTGTGTAAAGCAAAAACAGAATTTTGATTATTGGTAAGTAAAAGCATTTCTTGAAATAAATAAAATAACAAAGACTTATAAAAATAAAATAAAATAGATAAGTAGACTTTTGAAGTTTTGATATATATAAGAAAAAATGGGCACAATACCGATAGCTGCGGCAATTCACTTTATTGATGGTTTCCGAAAGATTTTGGGGCGCTTATTACGGGAAAAACAATGAAAAAATTCTAAACCGTACCTTTTACGAGATATATTTCGTAAAAGATCGGTTCATCCCGGTTCACTCATATAACAAAATCTTTCGCAAACCGGTTGGTAATCACTGTGTCTGTATGTACGCACACCACTGTCAACTCACACAATTTCAATTAATTGATTATTTTACATTTAGCAAACTCCAAATATATAAAAATTTGTATAAAAAATATCAATTAATAATTAATATTGATTATCGTACGGTTAGATCCGTAAAAGGGATAATAACACCAAATGTATGAACATTATGAAATTGATAATTATTAAACTCATTTGACAGTTCTTTGTTTTGATTAGTTCGCGGGAGTTTTCTTACGAAAATTAAGAATTTGTTTGATGAGATTTTCCGTGGAATAATAAAAATCGATTCCTGAAAATAATTTTTAGAAACAAAATTGATTTTTATGATTTAGACCAAAAATCCAATGAGAAATATTAAATAATCTTTACTAATTAATGCTTTTAAATTGTCCAAATTTCTGCAGAAAATGGCGAAAGAAATCCCAATGAATATTGAACCCATCAATGGGGTTGTGCAGCCACCAGTTGTACCGCGGCCAGATCGTCCCGGTCGCAATACAAATCAGTTACAATATCTACTCAGAACGGTTATGAAGGCGGTCTGGAAGCATCGTTATTCGTGGCCGTTCCAACAACCAGTGGACGCAAGGAAATTGAATCTGCCTGATTACCACACAATAATAAAACAACCGATGGATTTGGGAACAATTAAGAAACGTTTAGAGAACAAGTATTACTGGACGTCGAAGGAGTGCATTGAGGACTTCAACACAATGTTCAAGAATTGTTTTTTGTACAATAAATTTGGCGATGATGTCTGGATTATGGGGCAAACCTTAAAAAAAATATTTTCCGCAAAAATGAACGAAATGCCAAAAGAGGAACTCGAACTGCCGAAGCGCGGATGGCCCTATAAAGTAGTGAGGAGCACTATGATTAGAGCCCCATATGGGGTGGCAAAAAACAAGGAGGAGCCTTCCAAAGCCCTGAAGGCATGTAACAAAATTTTAATAGAGATGCTTTCAAAAAAGCATTCTCACTATGCGCAACCGTTTTACACCCCCGTGGATGAAGAACGCCAGGGTCTTCACGATTATTATAAAGTAATTAAAAAGCCAATGGACTTGGGCACGGTAAAACGAAAAATAGACAATGGAGACTACAAATGCGCACCCGAATTCGCTGACGATGTCAGATTAATTTTTACAAACTGCTACAAGTGCAAGTTTGAAGTTGAAAAGGCTAGAAAATTGCATGATCTCTTTGAATCGCGCTACTCCGACATGGTATCGAAGTTGCAAGAAGAAATTCGAAAACGCTCAGCGAAAAGACATCTTTCTGACTCCTCATCATCTAGTTTTAGCTTTAGCAGCTCCAGCGATTCAGGTGATAGCGGTGACGAATATAGACCGCCGAAAACGAATTCAGCAAAGGATTTTTCATCATCTTCTGCCAGCAGTGTGGATGAAGGCGCTGATTTGGCGGCAGTTGCTACAAACAACAAGGATGCTGAAGGTAAGCGCAAGAGAGGACCTAAGCCGGGCCCATCGAAAGTTGATCAAATGAGTAAGAGAGCGAAGCCATCGACGACGACCACAAGAAGCGCTCCAAGAGGCCGGAGAAAGGTGGTACCCAAGTCCACTTCATCGTCATTGTCTTCAACAAAATCAAATAGTAATAAATTTAGTAATGTTCCAATTTATCCCTTATCGAAAAAAACACCATTATTAATTCAACCACCAAGAGCATATTTACCAACTTCGTCCCACCAAAAACAAATGGCGACCTCCAGTGCACGAATACCATCTTCAAGTGCATTGAAAGCCTCTACTGCAACAACTGTCCAAACCGAACTGCAACCAAAGTCGACAAACTCGTTGTTAAAATCATCAAAAAAGTTAGATTCAACTTCTTCCAGACAGATAGATGCCCAGCAGGCATCTGAAACGAATCTAAGTGATAATTCAGGTACCAGGAACGGTGGTCGCGTACGAGCAGTGATAACCTTACAAGAATACAGACTGAGAATGGCTTCCGCAGCAGGTCGTATGGGGCGAAGTGATGGCGCGATCAGCGGTGTTCTGTCCACACAGAACGCGACGCAACCCAATACGGGAATTGAGAAGGAAGAAGAAACATTTCTTGTCACTCCAAAGCCAATCGAGTCTCATCCTCCCCATAAGAAGATGACTATTGACTCCACCATATAATTCCGCACAAGAACAGAAATCAAAAAATGCTAATTCTTAATTTTCGCTGGCATAGACGAATGAAACAGGAGAGAAGACGACAGCAGGCAGGCCAACTACATATTTAATAAAGATGCAGACCGATTTACTGGCAGAGTTTGAAGCGTGCGTCGTTACTTTAATTTAATATGCTTGTCCATATAAAAAGTTTCCTTTGTAATTGAAAAAATAATATATTCTATTAATATAGTATAAACTATTATACGCTTCCTTTGTAATTTAATTATATAAAAATAAAATAAAATAAATTGGTAATATATAAAAATATAAAATAAATAAAGCACCGGTCTTTTATTTATTTGCTGGTAGGCCACCCGGTTACACCCGCGGCGGTGAAAATCATAATATAATAATTAAATATATATCATCAGCTGTGTTTTTTTAATGACCTATATAGATGTTCTCCAATCTCCATACAAACCGGTGATCCAGGTTTCTATCCAGGTCATTATTCAGAAGGGAAATTTCATAAAATTCCCACCGGTGAGAATGTGGACAACTTCAGAGCAATAAACTGTCATTTTTGTGAACTTTGTTGACGTTTTCCATTTTTGACAGCCGCTATAGAGCAGAATTTGTTAAATATTCAAAACAATTCCTATTTGAAACTTACATGTAATTCCATATTTATAACACAAATTATTATCGGAATAATCAAATTATCTTGACACTTCGTAGCCTGACAGCTTGATTGAAATCGGTTCAGTGGTTTCGGAGATACTCTGAAATATGAGTGAGTGGTATTTGACTTTTATATAGGTATATAGATTTATATTTTATATTTTGGCCAAAAGTTACTATTCAAAACATCAAAGTTAAATTTGTAATATTCATGTGGAAATATATATTTTTGTGGTTCATGGTCAGTTTCTTGCTATAATTAGGGCTCCAATGTCTATGGGCATATTCAGTTTGGGTTTGGGCACTAATGTTATAGATGGTGGGTATATTTAATTTACTGCAAATCAAACATAAATTCTGCGAAAAAATTTCGGTCACCTAGAAATTCGAAAAGGTCTTATCAGAACAGCACACCAATTTTGGTATCTGTACGATCCGTGGAATTTACAAAATTGCCATCATGAACACAAAATAATCGAAATGCTAAAAATCGTGCAGGAAGGTGGGGCTCCATTTTGTGCACCGTATCGAATTGGTGCAACGCTGAATGCCCGTGCCCCGTGAACCCTTCACTGTCTCTTTGACGGTAGAAATTTATTTCATCATTGTCTTCCACCTGAATGGACGAAATGCTTCACTTGCTAGTGAACTATATTCAATTACAATCTAAATTTGGTTGATCCGGTACTTTTTGTTCAGTAGTTTCACTGACAAAAACAAATTTTGTGAAACGAATAGGAAAAGATTTGTGGGATCCGGATTTAAGGCAAATGTTTGAGTTTTTACGGTGCATTGATTAAGCAGAGAAAATGCAAGGGATTTAAAGGTGAAGGAGCAAGGAGCTTAAAACAAAAGAGCCTGAAGGAGGGAAATCTCTTGTTTATAATCAATTTACCATATTTGACATTCTTGAAGCTGAAATTCAACTGCATTTATTCAGGTCTAATGGCGGAATTTTTTGCACCATTGGAAAGCTCGAGATCTGCTTTATAGCCTGGACCGACGAGCACACTTAATTGAGTTAATGACGTCAGAATAATGCAGCTCATGTAAGTTTTTCATACGAACTCGACTTACAAATCTACCTGCTGTAACTCGATTAAACTCGATCTACTGCTGTCAGCGCCTAAAGTGATGCATAGTAGTGAATAGTTGTACTAAAAAGTGTCAGTTTGTTGTTTTTCGTGTTTTTGGACGAAATACTACTGTACAGCTTTAATACAAAATCACGTAAGTATAAAAACATTTTCTTTTTCTTTGCTTATTTGCAAGAAAATAAACTAATCGCTGCACTGTCGCGAATATATTTTATGTTTACTTTATGCCAAATGTCAACCGATATGTCAGCAACTAATTCAGTTCGGTGGCAGACGAAAAATCCGACTAGGTTACGCCTGTTAGTAGACTAACTAATTTTTTTTTTTTTGCAAGAAACAAAACAAAATTACTTGAAAAACTAAAATTTTCAGACACAGTTTCAAGGTCTACATAAATCAATGTAAAATGCTTCTCAAAATGTTTTGTATTTTTCAAGAAGTATTATGTTATTTTTTGTTTTGCAATGAAAAACCGTTATATCAACTGCAAGGAAACAACAGGGTTATACATACAGGAAGCATTCAGTGAAGGTATCTTCGATTGCGGACTACGTTTGACTATTTCCCAATGTATGTACATATGCACTTTCACTATACATACTTTCGTCCATTGATGCTGCAAGAAATGCAACCGTTTTTCAAATTCTCTGTGATCTTCTTCCAACGGTACTCATCCTAATTTTAACTACTGTCCAAAAGTATGCCATTTCAACGACCTGACCTGCAGGGCCAACGAATATCTACTGAATGAATGAATGAATGTCCTCGACATTTGATTGGATTTTTAATTATTTGCAAATGAATTTATCAAGTGGTTTTGTTGAGCGGTGCTCGAGAAAGCTGGAATAGGTTATTGTTAATTTTTTATATGTATTTATTAATTAATTATTTTCTTTTATGATTTCTTTACATTTGTGAATTATCTAATAAGAAAAATATTAATTTTTATTCAATATTTGTCGTTGTTGTAGTTGCTTCTGTAAATTTACATTTTTTTGCTATTTTTTTCGTTGGTGAATGACCTTTTAAAATAAAAACAAAAATTCATTTAATTTCACTTTATGCAACATTTTCCATTTTTATATCTTTTGCCCAAGTAACAATTCACCGTAAAACATCTAAAAGCAAAATTTAAAAACTCCAAACTTTTAAAAATATGTAATAAAAAAAAATGCGCCAAATCTGAAGCGCCCTATGAGGCTATGTGACACCGCCCGCCCCCATTAAGCCATTTCTTATCCCGCTTCAATAAATGTTATTTCAGCAGTTGCTAAATCCACTTCGCCCGAGCGCGCAGCACGCTTCCTAAACTCGCGTCGTTTACCGACAGGGCCTACGTCACACTGTCTCTTCTTAGGAGATATTATATTCTTTGGTTTGGACTAGATTGGGGTGAGTGAGTGAGGGGCCGCCGCTGCAGTGAGTATCCGGCAGCGCATGCGCGATGTTTGAGCGTTGTGCCTCAAAAGGGAAGTTGTTCTTCAAGTGCCTCACACAACTCAAGTCGCGGTCGTGAAGTCATAGTCGCAAGGTGCGCGAATGTTAAACGCGCTTGCTGACAGTTTTTGGCAGTTCGGATGTGGAGACATCAACTTCCGGTGCGCGCGATTTTGTGTTTGAATTGTTTCAGTTTGGGTATTTTATTTTATAATTTTCGT
This sequence comes from Leptogaster cylindrica, assembly GCA_963082835.1. Classification (NCBI taxonomy): domain Eukaryota; kingdom Metazoa; phylum Arthropoda; class Insecta; order Diptera; family Asilidae; genus Leptogaster; species Leptogaster cylindrica. The sequence continues at coordinate 3,371,895 of OY720108.1, read as the reverse complement.
TTCTTTTTTGGTTTTTCTTTCAAATAATGTGTTACAAATGATTGGGTGATAATTTATTGTGCACAAGGGTGACACATTTGTTAGCAGAACAGCAACCTGCAGCATAACCGTTGATCTGGAATAGCAAAACGCGGAACGATTTTGTGAGAAATTATTGTTCGAAGTGGTGCAAACCTGGCGAAAATCTTGCATAACACCATTACCTATTAATTTGTAAAGGCTTTGTTATGCGATCTGATAAAGGTACACCACACAGTATATGATTTTGGATATTTCATGTAACGGTAAATTGATAGTTTATTATGATATCGCTTTTTATGTTCACATGCGTAATTTCCTTGTTATTAAATAAGTTCAGGTAATTAGTCCACGGTGGATGGATTCCTGCAAATTGATGCGTTTTATGAAATTAAGGAGTACAAATGCAAATGGAAAGCACATAAAACAAATTATTGAAAATTATAATCGAAAATTTGCATTTCTCCATTATGAAAGAATAATATTATTTTCAAACTAATTTTTTTCCATTTATGAAAAAGTTCTGAATTTGTTTTATTTTTGTTGTAATTTATACCGCAAAGGTTTGTTTTTTTTTTCCAAAGGTTTGTTGAAAAAAACATCTAAATTGGAATATTTAAATTTCATTTGTGTTATCTGCATAACGTTAGAAAAACGTTCCCTTAGTGCTATTATATAAATTCCTTACGGAATAATCTTCGAATCGGTGCAGACGAAGAGGAAATTTCTTTGAATAAAAAGCCGAACGCGGATAATAATTAAAAACAGGACCGAATCGTATTTATTTTGTTTTTATTCAAGAAGCGCAGAGAATAATATATGTTTTTTTTTTCATAAAACTTAATTTACTAAAATTTTTCAATTATTAAATTTAATCACGAGAAATTCAAATTCAAAAATATCATATAACGAATATTTTTACTTTATACACTATAACCTCAAGATTATTCTTTAGGTTTTTTTAAAAAATTAAGTTGGAATTTACTAACCCCAAACGGCAAACGCGACGTTCATATATGTAGGTTGTTTCCCGTAGGTCGGTTGGTTACCTTTTTTCAGTCAAGGTTAGTTTTGGGGGGTTAAATTAGGTTAGAGGTTGGTAGTTCTCGTTGAGATATATCTAATACTGCAAAAACGGTTGTTCTAAGTTAAGACCTCCAGAAGTTGCAAAAGTAGCGATAGCCTTTCATCGCCTATTTTTCCCCTTAGGAGTGGAATTTCAGAGAGTCCTGGTGCACGTGTTTCTTTATTTCTAACAAAAAGCAAAATACCAACTTTTGCAAATTTTTTTCTTTTTCTTCTCTTTTCTTTTTTCTTCTTTTTTTGGCGGATTTTTCTATAAACTTTTATCCCCTTATTTTACCCCCTTAGGAGTTAGGGGTCGAACTTGAAAAAATCCTACCTTATTCCTTGTGCAAAAATTGGGAACCTGTGTGCAAAATTTCAATTTAGTTGTCTTTTTAGTTTTTATACATTAATAGTTCTTTATCAATATCTAAAAAGCATGTTCAGCACTCGTAAAACAATGTAATTACATTTTTATGCAAACAAAATTAAATAATACCGTTCCACGATATGATTTATGCAGCTATCAAAAAATAAAATACCATCTACTGATTATCTAAAGTAAATGCTTTATAACACGCAAAAAGCAAATTAAATGATATGCTCAAAGGTGACTTGAAGTTTTCAGAAGTTGAACGAGGTGAACTGTGCAATTCGATTGAATTTAACCGAAAATATAATTAACAACACTTTGTTTTTGACACAACATTTCCAGTCACCAAATTTAAACATTCGAAGAAAAAATAAACGACTTCAGTTAACAGAGTTGAGAAGCTCAATCGTCTTTTCGTTCACAGCAGGCGAACTTACTTGGGCGGCGGCAGTAGCCTTGTTTTGACCTTTTTTCGGAAGAAAACCTTTTGTGGTTACAGATTATTAATTTTATGGAGCGGGTCCACTGGGAAGAATCCAAAACAAAAACAATGAAATAACACTAAATTGCATATTCGCTGTATCATTTTGCGTCGGAGTTACCTTGCCGAGTAACCGCAGCGTCATGCTGGCAATTGGGCGAGTGCAGCGGGTCCAGTGCCTGGGTCTAGCGGGCGTTCGCGCTGGGGAACGACATTAGCGAATCCAAGGAGCTGGCGAGGCACGTTCACTTGCTCTTATTTATGCAGCCGTGCGAATAGAACGTGACCTCAGGAGCTAAATTTTTATCTTTTTTGACAGCTTTCACATATCTATGCCAGCAGAGTGGAGTGCGATATTTCCTGAAAATTGCGCCGCCGTAATAATAGACCACTGAAGGCTACTTAGCAAGCGAGCTGAGCCGTATGAAGCCGGGTGTGGCGCCCCACCCGGGGCTCTGAGCCAACACCTGCGCCTCATGTTGCCAGCTAAATTGTTGAACGGTCTCCCACAACCTACCCCCCTGGTATCCCCTTGGCCTTTTTAAGGTGCAGTTTTCCCTGGGAACTTTGACTGTGATTACATTGCGATCAAATTTCGATTGCAATTTGATGATTTCTTTGCCAATCGGAAACAATTAATGCATGATCCATTCGGTTATCGTGTGAGGATTGCACTAGGAGAAAGGAATCCATCGGAAAATACCAGGATTGAGGATGGCGCACAGTGGGACGAGTAGTGTAAAAATCGCGAGTTCGCGAGTTTCTTGTACGGTTTTGGGAAGCATATACAATATACGTCTGTTATATAGACTCTTGTGAACCCGTTGATTGATTGAAGTCCTGATGCCAACGACCTCCATTTTGTTCCTATTTTGTTGATTAATCACTTCGAAAATGAACTGAGATCATCAGAATAGAAAAATCAGTGATAAGGATAGCCCAATTTTTTAGGCAAAAGAACATAACTTTAATTTAACGAGTGGGGAGGGAGAGGGAGGGTGGAGGTTTTGGTCAACTAAATTAATTCTAAGGTTTGTTGAATTTACATTTCGTTGAAACTTTGATTAAATGTGTTCTTTGACATTTTGAAAACAAATATTATAATTTTCAAAAAGTTCTATCCTTAGTTTTTTGAAATTGGTAAAAAAGTGTATTTTTTAACACGCGCTAATATCACAAAATATACTTAATAAAGGGGTTCAAAAATGAACAAAATAATTTCAGCTTGAACTTTCTAGGTAAAATAGTTTTTGAGATATAGCAAAATCAAAAATAACGGTCAGTAATTTATCCATTTCATCCATTTCATCCATTTTACGTAACATGAATTTTTTTTTACTTTTCTTTGAATTTTTTTTTAAAAGTGCAAGCTCTTTTCTTTGAAATGAGATATAAATCATTAATATGTTTTTAAAAATTTGCACTTTTCGAGCCCCGCTATTTATTGCATTTATTGCATTGAAGGTAGTGAGTGCATTGGAGGACAATGAAAAAAAAAATAAAAAAAATATAAAAATATGAAAAAAATGAATAATCAATCAATGCAATATCCAAGATACTTTAATGAGAATTTACCTTGAAGAATTTCTTGCATACGAAGATTTCCGCATTTTTTAAATGGTTTTTTTAAATACTCCGGTAAAGCCGATGTGCTCTGGTGATGTCGCCATGCCGCCATACAGGGGAATACCATTATTAATTGCAAAGTCACAGTGTTACGGTCACTTGTGAGATTGCATCGATGGAGGAAATCGATTCACTGATCAATAATAGTCTCCATAAATTAAGCAAGCTGCTTTCCCCGCTTTGTATACTCTGGCACTTGTCCTGTAGTCAACAATCTCACTCATGGCTTTTTTGTTTTGTATGTTTTTTATTATTTATTCCGGAAACTCATAAGCATTCGAAAGGAAGTCATGATTACGTTTGCAATCAGAGTTCTGGTGCGTGGGTGCCAAGAGTTGGTGCGAATTTTATCTGAAAATGCGAATATCACTTTAAAAGTCGTAAATATACTTGAGAAGATTAAATTGAATTAATTAATTAAAAAATAGAGGGTTTGTCCGTAAGTCGCAGGAGGAGATAATTCTTCGCATTTTGTAACTCTAGAATGTTTTTGGCAGAAGTATTTATTAATCACTAATGAACTCACATTTCCATATCACATAAAAAAAAACAATAAACAATAATTACAGAAATTTAATCCATATAATTGTAAATTATTCACGATAACTTGAACGTGAGAAAATTATCACACCCAACTGCAATGTTTAAACGTTCATGAATAAATGAATTCGTGTTCAATAAATGAAGATGGAAATTTAAATGCGCAAATAACTTGAAGCAATTTTGTAATGCAAACCAAACATTAATGATTAGAAACGCTTAGAATTAACCACTTACCCACACATACGTAAACACTTTTCAACATAATATTACGACAAGAATTATTTGAAATTAATTTTAATAAATACAATAATTGTCATTATGATAAAAATTGTGGAATCGAATTTTTGAATTTTTATTATTAATTGTACATTTTATTAATAGAATATCTAAAATATTTATAGATTTTTATTAATATTACTTTCCTTTAATTGAATATTATTACAATACATCCTTAATTTTTTACTTTCAACTCCTTGAAAACTGATTAATGTATTCACGTAACAGATAAAAAAATGTGTACAAAATTAGTAAAAAATTTGTAAAAAATGTATAAAAAATGTGTAAAATACAGAGAAGTTTAATATACGTTTGCAAATATTCTCATTGCATAATATTTATTGGAAAATAATCGCGAGTCTAATTAATGACTCGTCTTTCCTTAGATCTCTTATAAAACAAGAATACCATCGTGAAAAGAATTTTATGACTATTTAATTATGGTATTTTTAATTGTAATGTTTATTGTAATGTTATAAAAGATAATTACAACTAAATACGACTGATCGACCGCATTATCAGAGTAATTCTTTATATAATTGTTTATTTCGACAAACTGCATACGTTGTGGTTTGGTTTTTTTTTGTTTTTGGCAAATTGTAGCCACAGTCGAATTGGCACGTACACGACTGAAAAGTCCCCTTTCAAAATTGTTGCGGGAAAGTCCCTCGTGTTTTGAATACGCAGACGGATGAGAGCCCTTTCTACTGCAGCTGGAAATTGACGGCATTTCTCAAATTCCCCATCCACCTTCACTGTTTGCAGTTAACAAAAAAAAAAAAAAAATGAAATAAAAACGATGATCAAATAGAGCAAACTTAACCAAATGGGAAGTAAAAACCGTTATCGGCAGGCATCAAGTGAATTTAAGCGACTGTCAAGGATACGTGACCAGAATCAGGCGCGATCCGTTGGCAAATTTGAAAGTATAAGACGTGAAGATGTTTTATAATAAAACTATAGTTGCATAGTTTAACGTAATAGGAATTATTTAGCATATTCGAAACATATAAACATTTGTTGTTTACCAATGGTGATGCTATTATCTCATGAATAGAACTCCAAAAGTAAAACTTATTTTTCGATAATTATATTTATTTCTTGTTAAAATTCACTAAATGTAGTGAAAGTCTCTGCATATGAATGAAAGGAGAAATTGTATTGTAAATCTGTGCAACACAACTTCCAGTTATTCGCTTACATTTTTAACAACAATACAAAGTGAACAGAGCAATAAATAAAACGCATGAAACTCCCAGGATTGTTTAAGATTCAGCTTAAGTTCTCGCATCTGATGAACGTATATTTTTGTTGTCAGATAAATAAATGGTTTGTAACAACAAATCTCTTTTTTTATTTATCATTTTTTTCATTTGACATTAAGGTCAAGGTAACAAGAGTAAAACCATACAAATGTTTCGAAGGAAATTTCTTAGATTAGATGCGAATACGTGGAAAGATTTATTATTGCTATGAAAAATACTTTTAGCTGGATATCCCAAACTCAAGGCGATCAAAGAAAATAATATATATGATATGTTATGGTTCGAGAATCGAGATATTGTACAAACATTAAATTTTTGTTTTGCGACAAAATTGACCTTATACGGTACATAACGGGCGCAATTATATTTTGCTTTTTTTTTCTCCGTTTGACATTGCATTGTAAATCACTGTAAAGAATCAAATTCAATATTTAATTGGAGTAGTGATCAAAGTGAGGCCGACTGATAAATGAGAGGCAGAAACCAATTTGCACTGGTAAAAAATTGCAATTGAATTAATTATATTGTTAATTATTTGCTAAGCTTTTCCTTTCATCTAATAGCAATTGGGGAATTCGTAAAAAAATACCTTCTTTTTTTTCTATATAATAAATAATATAATAAATTTGATCACATATGGAATAATTTCCCTTTCATTTCCAGGACCTCTTCTAGTATCTATACGTCAGGATTATCAGACATGAATTAATATTTTCGAATATCACGCAGGAAAGATACCGGGTGAATCCAGGACATTTAATTCCGTTGAACCGGTGAAAATTCTTCAAGAAATATTGTGTTGAATAAAAAAAAAAAAATAATATCTGCTAATTGAATTATTGTTGTTTGTTCCTGAATGTGGTTTCATTGCGAATAACATTTTTTGTTGAATTGTCTGCTTGCATAAGTCACAGGTATGTTTCGAATTCAATGATTTTTGTTAATATTGTTGTTAGTTGCTATCAATTAATATGTATTTCCAAGTGTTTGCTATTTATTAGCCATAACTAAATTATTGTTTAAAACCATCTACCTTTAATAATTTGCGTCTTTTAGTTTACGACATTGAAATCAAACGTTAAGCGACAAAAATTTTTTTTTTTTTTTAAATTTTGCTCAAAGAACACATAAAAGAGTTTTTTTTAAACAAGAAGTTATATAAACCAAATTTGGTAATATGTGGAAATATGAAATTTGGCCCACAATCGATTTTCACTTTAATAAATTTCGTTATTAAAACAAAGAATGTCAGTTACAGATGCAAATAGGTTACTCAAAGTGTTTAAACAATTAGATATTGTCATTTTCATTTTTGAAAGAAAAGGCATTACATTCAAATCACTTGATATTTTTTTTGTCGTCAGGCATTTTCCAAAGAAGTTTTTTGGTACCTATAACAAGAAAATTTTCAGATTGTAATTGGTATGTTTTCAATATCTTGCAATTTGCGTTCCATTCTGTCATCTGTTTTGTGAGATTTTAACACAAGAAGATAAAATATAATCCTTTAAAAACATTATATGTTAATATGAATTATAAACAGTTGATTTTGAACAACAGAATCTTCTGAAAACTGTTGGAATTCCACAGTTTTTGATAACCTTGAGTGCAGTGATTTTCAACTTGCATTAATCATTTGCAAGAACATATTTAATAACGTAAAAATTACAATGTAGCCTGAAAAGTAAGTCGCCACCGTTGTTCACAAGTCTTTTGAATGTGTAATTTACTCGCAGCAATGCATCAGTTGTGAAACGAAATTACTACAATTAGGCTTCTATAGCTGCTTGCAAATCCATTCAAGTGAAGAGTACTGCAATTAGGCAATGCAAGAAAACCCAACAACAAAATACATATAAAGAGGAAAAAGTTTGTCGAGCTTCTGGTAAAGTTGTTATATTAAACGTGAGCAATAACGGAATTATATAATTTTTTTTAACATATGTTTGTGAAGCAATCTGTGAAATGTTATAATTATGTTCTGAATAAGTTTAATAAAACACCTGGCAATTGACGCATGGCTATTTGGAAAAACAACAATTACACTATTTTTTTTGGAATCGAGCACGAAAAAAAAACGCTACAAATTTTTCACACAGGTTTATCATTTCAGAAATAATATTTGTTTCATTTACATATTCGATCGTGATATGAAATTCAAAATTTCATTACCTACTCAAGAATTAATTGAGCTAAAAAAAAATATTCTATGGATCATTGTATATTACGAGTGTCATAGGTAAGCAAGTTTAAATAAGTTTATTAAGTAAGTAAGTAAGTTTATTATTGCAAATAATAAACCGAAAACGAACGTTTTAGATTCAACTAGTATTTAACTAATCAAAAACAAAAATCCTTTGCGTAATGCTGAAACACTCTCTGGACTCGTAGATTGAAATTTTTGCACATACTCCTTTTCACTGGATTCCTTTTTCCACCGAAGGAATTTAAATTTTGTTTTCGTGCTCGATTCCAAAGGTTTATTATTAAAAATTAAAAACTAAAATTATAACCCCTCCCCCCCTGAAATTTTAACAGCCGTCCGCTGACCCCCGTCACTTCAATGGTCCAATCGCGGAATTGTGAGAGAGCAGGAATAAAACATAAAAAATCATATTTCCGAAAGTGTTCCAGGTATACCCATTACCCATGTATATTATATGGTATATAATATGCAATGCTCCTTTGTTATTCAATAAAATATTTTTTTCTGCATGGCTATAATTCAATTAGTTTTTGAGTAATGAATTTTTGAATTGAATATGTAAAAGAAACACAAATTATTTTTGAAATGATAAGCCTTTGTGAAAAACTTGCAGCGTTTTTTAATGCATATTCAGTCAAGTTAATTAATTACACTCTACACATGATAGTTCACAATGCAATATGAAATTGTTCTTATTGTTAGTACGCGATAAACACAGAATCACTTCCATATCTTATTAAAGTAGAAGAGTCATCCAATACCATCCAAATGTTCTTAGTTTAATTAATAAACAATAGTTAAAAAGCAGTTTGTAACACAATTCAAATTACGTAATTGGGAATCACGATTAAGAATATCAACAATACGACAGTATTGTTATTTGGGATACCAATGCGAATGGGATGTGAATGAATTCAATTGATATCGGTGGTTGCTACTATACATACAGTACACAGTTGTAAATCAAAGTTCAATTATTCTGACATTGCTTATGCCATCGCTTCCAGGAATATCAATAAGTTCTGGGCGCATCGCAATATCTCTTTAATTGTTTCACATTGTCCAAGGTCAATCTTCTTATGCACACGACTTGGAACTCCTTGAGGTATTTATTGTTCACTTATTACAGTGATGTAGCCGAAAGTAGTCAAGTTTAATTTGCTCAACGGAGTCGATAATTTCCATTGCATTAATTACATTTGTTTCTGCATACCTTTAAATTATAAAATTATTTAAAACGGAAGTAAGTGTTATGTGCATTGATTCATTATATGATCAAAATTGATTTTCAATGATTTTAGTAATTTCGATCGACATTCAATTAATTTTATGGTATTCAAGGTGGAAATATTCGAATTGGAATTGCATAGTGTAAAAAAATATATTGTTGAATAATATGAATTGCATTTCAAAATAATACAAACTATATCGAGTTAAATAATTTACCTTGAAATAATTCAAATGGTTTCTCATAAAACAAATAACATTTTACAACAATGATCAATTGGTAGGCAAATGTTAAAAAATATCTTATAGTTAAAAAAGTGAATAACAATAGCCATTATTGTATTTGGTATGTTGCCACTGGCCTTCTTTCGAAATTTCTCCAACCGCCTCCGCTTTAAATAAAACACTTAATCAAAAATTACCGTTGACCATGTTTTTTACTCCACCGCTAGCAATAATTCCTCTAAAAAAAAAGCCTACCGTTAAAGGACAAATATATATTTTAAGTTTTTTACTGAAATGTAAAACAGATTAAAAGTGCAAAGTAATGCTGGAATAAACAAATCAGTTGGTACAATGGTGAAATGATTATAGTTGTTGTAAAAAGTGAAAATATAATAATAATAACAATTTATTAATTTTGAATTATGTTTAGTGATCTCAGATATGTGAAATTTCTACTTTAAATTCCGTTCAATCAAAAACTGATGAAAAGAGTGAAAATAGTTCGAGTTGCATGATTGTTGAAATCATATTATTGTTCAATGTTTTTGTATAATTGTTTTCTGGTAAAATCGTCATCCGATAAATCCGTCTAATTATTTTACAATTGCGATTTTTTTCAATTATTGTGTGGTATCAATTACGACTGAACTTACTGCAAGAATTAATCATCAAAACATGATGTTCGGTAAAAAATTGAAATTAAGAGGAAAATTTTGTTTTTATACTAACTGTAAATTATTTGAATTTGTTCATTAGCAGTTCTTGTGCTTCTGCTTTTATATTTAATGGTCACATTTGCGACTTTCGTTCCGAGAAATTTCAGTTCCTGGTGGAAAGAAATATATATTGTTTTTTGATAGTTTTTTTCCACTGTCATTTACCAAATTATGTAATCGGGAATGTACCATTTTGAAGAAATTTAATTATTGTATACGCTTGAAGAATGCTCTCCAAAAAACCCTCCATTACATCTTATTATTTAGGTACTTAATACTGCAGTAAAACACATAATTTGCCTCGTCTTTGAACTCTTGTTACATATTAATTTATTATTTAAAAAATTTTCTTACTTTTAGTTGATTTAAAAACTGTAATTTTCAACAAACTTTGCCAACATTGAAATTATGTTGTTAAATCGGTAATTCGCAAGAGGATCACTTAAGCAAATTTCGTGTGAAGTTTTTTTCATTACAATATTTTTGTTGTTGTGCATTTATTTTTTTCTTCTCAGACCTTGAAAATAATCAACTAGATCTGTGGAAATCAGATCGAAAGGGGAACATGTACATCTAGTGAAATCCTATTATTTTGGCGTGAATTCTTACAACATTTGTTCAATTCAAATTTCCCTCTTGTCGGGTTGGAATCATTTTCTCAGGTACAAAACATGAAATTACCATAAAACCTAATTCATATGTGTGAATTTCATGTTCATGCAACGCGGGGTCTGGTGAAAATTGTTTCATGTACATTGAGTAAAGATCTTCTTGAATGTTTCAATGTGAACATTTTCTCACTTTGAAGTCTTCTCACCCTTATTTTTGTTGAGAAGCATATAATTGCAATTTAATGAGGCGTGTTTTTTTACACACATACACATCTTTTTTTTACTTTCGTATTTTTGTTGCATGTGACATGAATTTTTCTTTTTCATGTAAATATAAAAATATTTTAATAAATAAGTAATCGTCTTCATGTTTTGTGTTCCATAAAAATATTCGATTGTCAAGGACACTTGTGTGTCCTTGGAAAATGTATTGTTACTTTCAATGAACACATTTCTTCCTGAAATAAAAAATACATTTATTTATTCTACATTGATTTAAATGTCGTTTATGACCATTCAACAATTTTAAAAATATCTTGCAACTGATAAAATTCAATGTTACTTGGCATGTTCCTTTTTGTTTTATACCAGAAATACCAACTATCAAGGATTGCTTCAACTTAAGGTGCAATATTTTTGTCAAACTTTATATTCCATATTTTGTTTTGGGAGTAAATTATGATGATTTCAATTATTTGTCGGTTTGAATAATAATAAATTGCGAATAACGGACTTCGATTTTTGAATTCCAATAAGAATCTTTTGAATGTTGTTTGTTGAAAACACTACTGCTTTTGTTGAGTTTTTGTTTTATTTTGTTTATTTACAATTTAAATTAATTTTAAAAAATTTTTGGATGTTGTACCCTTTATGATTGTGAATTGTTTTGTGGCAGTACTCAAGACGAACTCCTGCGGTTTCATATGTAACAAATCCACAAGTTCAACATCATTGTCGATATTTCAGGAATTCAACGTTGAAATTCTTTTAATTCTAACCATAATCGTCGAAACGAAAATATTCAACGTTAACTTATCCGTACTTGGATTAATTCCTGCGAGCCTCTCCTCGTCCCTCTGCTAATTGCAGTTAAGTGCGTTTCGAAGCCGGTTCCATGTGAAACGAAAAGTGTTATGCTACATACATAACAATAATGTGTTAAATTCCGTAAATATCTGCACGTTTAACGTACTTTCATTGAAAACGAGAATATCAGATGATGCCATTTCGCCAAGTTTGTTTGTTTTTTTTTTGTTTTTTTGTGCAAAAAGAAAATATTACGTTTGCACGTCGAGACTCGAGACCATCCAGTTTGTGGCTTTGGGTCGCCCGAAGACATTTGGCCGCAAGAAGATGCGAATTGAAACCAGACACATGTTGGGCAGGTTCCGAACAGGTAAAATAATGAAATATTGAAAGATAACCGGCAAAATACGTGCAATGGAAAAGGTGTGAATTTGTTTTTTGCGTAATGTTGTTTGGGAAGCGACCAGTACTTGACCTATACTGTGAAATGTTGTGCAATCAACACTAACCGCTTTCCATCTTCGCAAATAATGCACTAAATAATTTTTGGTTGAAACCCAACATTATGCTGAGTTTTTCCGATTTAGTGACACAGCCTAATGTTTTTGGCTATTCGTGAACCTGAACATATTATATCCTTTTTGAGACAACACTACGAGGAGTGCGTTCAGTAATCCACTTGAATCGTATTCCCAATGAGGATTTCATTTGAATTTCTATCAATTCGATGCAGATGAACTATTTACACAAATATAATTATTTAATATAATTTGCAAAAGCAATTACTTTCCTATTCCATCTATTCTACTATCGATCGTAAATAAAACTATTTCTGATTACGTTCAGTTGAAATATTTCCATTTACCACCGACTTTAATCTAAACAATCAGCGCAGCGCCCAGTTTTATAGTTCAAGACGTTAAGATGTTGTCAGTTCCTATTAGGAAAAACCGTAAATTGGTAATGGAATGCTATCAGTTTTTAGATCTTGACTGTTGCTTGCTAACAACGTATTAAGAGTACAATTTGAATGAAACAAGCCTTGGTAGCCAGGGCAAGAAAGGTGTACCCGTATGGATTGGGTGTGTCGGGGCTCAGCAACAGTGGCCCAATCTTTTCAGCACTGGTACATGAATTTTTACTTGCATCAAGTAACGAAATGCAATAAACAAAACTAAATCATAGTAATAAAAAAAAAAGATACCTACAAACATTCAATAATAATACGAAAAAAATTCAATTCAAAAACCTAATCGGACGTCAATTTCAAATGTCTTGCTCTCATTAAAATTCTTTAAAATCTCAACGAAAATATGCAACTCTTGTGCAATTTTCGTTTAGTTAAAAAACTAACCAAAAAATCCGTAATATATATCAGATATTAATAGTTTGTGGCAACTGAAAGCAATACAAGAACCTACCGAAGGAACGCCTCAACGTTGTTTATCCATTCAATTCACAAAATAAATAGACCACGCGGGGTCGAACTCTGGTCAGCGAATGTACACAACTTTTGCTGTATAAACCCGTATTGGAAATGTTGCCGCGAGCAAACTTGTGTTGCTCTTAACTCTTAAGTCAAAGTCGCAAGATCAAAATCGAAAAATTTATTGCACAAAAATATATATACAGTAAAAACGATAGGAGGTCATATTTCGGCCACCACTTACCACCTGCTTCTATGCATTTTGTGAAGTTTTTTTTTCAGTAACCTTAATTGGACGCTATTAAGGCACCGCGTAATTACGCTAACTCAATTTCTGGAACCCTTATACTGTGGTCGTGGAACCTTTTGTCGAGACTCGAAAGAAATGAATGTGAAACAAAACGACTAAAAAGATTCCCATTTTTTGTTTTACTTGTTCGGATTTGTTTTGGTAAAAACAAGTACATATAGGAGAATTAGTGATACTATCCTACTGATCTGACGGTGGGCGTTGCAAAGCAGCAGTTTGGCCAAGGTTAATGTATAGCCATTTAGATTTTAATGTTGAATATTGATCCTTAAAAAATTAGTTGCAAAATATTGCAAATAATGTCTTGAGTATTGCTAATGTTTGTTTGAATAATTGCTTGACTCTGCAGTTTTTGTCCTAATGTTTTGTTTCAATGAAAACGATTTGAAAAAATTTTGTAGTTTTTTGAATTGTATATAGAAGAAAATTCCACAACATTTCTAAATTGAATGAACTAATTTGAAATAATAAAATAATGTAGTAGTTTTAATCGAGTATCGAAAGTCTATATAACAATCACATCTAGAAATCATATCTGTCATCTGATTTTGAATGGCTTTTTGAAAAGGTTCACATTTAAATCTCAATTTGGAAGTACATAATATATTTAAAATGATCGTTACAAATGTTTCCATAATTACCAATCAAATGTATAATCACTGAATGAATCAATTTCAATGGTGATCAAATGAATTTGCAAATGTAAAACGTTTGTCATCAAAATCTTTCAAAAATTTATGACAACAATCAATGAAACTTGAAAATACAAACTCCGTGATCCATTGATTGACAACCGCAACGAAACAAATGCGTTCCGTCATCCTGTTAAACGTTTAAAAGTCATTATATTACGTTTTAGGTTGTAATGTTTCTTAACTGTTACGAATTCATCGATCGTTACAAAACACCATCACAAGAAAGTGCAGCACGAGTGAAAAGATTTTTTGAAGGTTGCTGACGGTTTAGGTTTTAGCGGTTTTGTGATTTTGCTTAAAAGAAAAAAAAAGAGAACAGCAACATTAATAGAAAAAAAAAATGTTTTAACAATTCAATAATTTGAGGTTCATTATGGAAACAAATGGGACTTCTTTTATTCAAACGTGGAATTAACAAATAAAGTGGTTGCTTAGAGTTAAGAATTTTATTACACTTTTTTTTTTGGAATGATTACACTTTTTAAATGAGATCTGCTTGCAATTATGTTGCAACTGTGGAATTTGAAGCAGTTTTGCATTCACTTTCGATTAAGTGTGACAGATTCACAAACCACAATTCTCATTAGTATGAACAATCTTCAGTAAACCGTAATTGAATATTGCTAAATAATGTTTTCTTCCTTTTTTACAGGTCATAATGGATAAGTTGAACGAAAAATAGTTGACTTGCGATAATACATTTCTACAACAATCTTCAAGCTCTAGATTTAAACATTTGCCACGACAGTTTTAACAATTCTGTGATAGAGAAACCAAAAGAATGGTAAGTGCTATAAAATTTGTTTAATTGTACAATAAATTATATACTGAATGAAAGGAAAGGCGTAAAATAAAAGAGGATATAAATTGGAAATTATTAAAACTATTAATTATGAAAAAAATCACTAATTTATTGATTGTACAATGAATTAATTGCCTGAACGTTAATTGTGAAAAAAGTATAAAGCAAAATTGCTAGTTCGAAGTTATTTTTTCACTTTTACAAACAAAATTGATATAAACTGAACTAGGATCTACAATATACCAAGAGTAGAACAATTGAAAAATTTCTGATACGTAAATTGTTTTTTTAAATTATTCGAAAGAAATAACACGGAGTATTTGTAATACATATCAACCATAATTTAACATATGCCATCAGAAACATAAACTAACCGCACCGACTTCGAAAACAAATTGAAAATGTCGCCACTATGGCGGCAATTATCGGAACGGTTTAGAACTTTAAAATACAATATAAAACATCAAATTGCAAGACAACAAAGTGGACTAATTGTTGAAACACAAATGACAAAATATTCCCAAGTTGACTTAATTTCAATTTGGAACGATCAAGATAATTTAATTGTAAATCACCTGAGAACAATGACTGTTGAAATGGCGATGAAAAACCGATAAATAATCGGCGTTGTAACAATGCCACCGAGATTAGTAAACATAGGTGTCGTCTTGGGAACGAGTCTAGCGGGGTAGACTTGGTAGAGGCCTAATGAACGAAACGGTAGCATTGAAAAATCACAATTATAGAAGCAATGCAGGTAGATCGAAGTCGTTCTTTGAATTTTTTAAAAAAAATGAAGTTCTGGCAATTAAAAACCGATTTCCGTCTGGGTTTTGTAAAAATTCCCCAACCACCGAACCAACTTCATCATTTGAGAGAACCAAGCAAGAAACGTGTTGATTCCGCATCAAGACCAACATTGGCTTCTAGACTTGCTTTTTTATGTTTATGTTGTATTGTTGGAGCACGTGAACTTCGGCGTCCTCAAGGTCGCCCTGTGAGTGCTGACAGTTGATATTATGAAACTCAAGAAGCACTTTCCATTTACTGGCCGCACAATTCGCGTGGTCCATTGAACTTATCGACAATGCTCTAAATCGGAAATATTTTCGTAAACAAGTGCAGTGTTACGTTTCCTCCCAGTTGGATACCAACACCCCAATTAACCTTGCCAGGACCACCCGAATCCAATCTCTGGCCGAAATCTACCAACCAGAAAATCATATCAAGGGCAAATTCATAAATCACATTGCAACGTATGTGACTAATTAGAAAAGACGAAAAAAATACTTAAATTTACTTATTATGATTTTTTTTTCGATAAGGTCGAATGAAAATTCCACAACAGGGATTGGTGAAGTGAATGCCAGACATGATCGTGGTCTTGCAACAGCTATCAACTACCGCTGTGCCAAGATAATGCCTAATGTTCTTTTTATGTTTCATTGCACTTTGCTTGAGACAAAAACGCAAACATTTCTTAATTGCACCAAGAATGGACTGGAGCAACAATGGTCATGGTTCCACCACCTTTCACACATTCGGCTAGAGGAGTTTAAGACTCTCTAGTGGCATGGATCGAGATTTTATTTCGAGGTTCAAAAATTGCAAAACCCTACTACGATTACCTGCTTTATTCTTGTATTGCAGGTTTTACAACGTCAAACTGGAGCATGTTAGTAACGGAGCGTGGTTTAGAGGACACGGATTGAATTTCCCAAAGCCATACATTTCGCATATATTATATAGTATATCTAGATAAGGCAGGTGGATTGGGGAGAATATTATAAAACCACGAATGCATTTTCACATGAAATTATACTTTATGCTGTGATTTCAGTTATTGATTGGGTAATTGATGATAAAGAAATAAATAAAAATTATAAACCACAATCCAGGGGTTCAAAACATTTTTGGTTTATTTATATCGAGACTTCTGCTCTATTAATTAGCCGCAAAAGACCTCGTATGAACTGGATAAAAAAGAAAATCTGATTCCAATGTGGGTTCAATCTGTAGGAAGATTAATTGCAGTCATATGCTTTGTACAGTCAAGGTTATTGGATCAAAAATACCTAAAAATAATCGCATTTAATTGAAAGCTTAAGAGAATTAAAAACTCACCAAATTGACAGCGAGTGGAAAAAGTAACGGTTGTAGATAAAATTACGAAACTCTGTCTATTAAGAAAAAAAAAAAAAATTGTGGCTATATAAATAGTTCAAAAATTCATTGTTGATATTGAATAACAAATTCTATAGAGTGTCGACGCAGTTACTGTCCACAAAGGAACACCACAATTAGTCATTAATAATTTTCAGATGATGTAATGATCATTATTAAGTAATTCAACCATGTCAAATTTTACATCAATAATAATCTTCTTGTCGGAATTATATTTTTTTTACAAAAACAAAAATTCCAATTATTTTTATCGTGACATTTACGTTCCTCATATAAATGAGATAAAAGGGCTTAAATGCGGTTACAGACAGTCTTTCGATTTTTCCGCCATTTTGCAGTATTTGTTGACGCCAGAAAATACCGGCGATTACAGACGCTGATCGATCGACGTTATGCAGTTACTTGCTGTCGATTTAAGTCGACGATAATACCAAAGAAGTTAATTTATAAGTTTTACAAAATAAAGAGCATTGTTTTTTGCTTTTAAAAAAAGCATTCAACTTTCTCCATTAACTTGTGGCCAGGTAAATTCCCTTTAGTCCAGTTACATCATCACTGCCACCATACTGCAGCTGTAGAAGCAGCTATACATATTACATATAGTAGGTAGAAGTTGAAGATATGTGATTTAACTCACGGCATGCGGCAGCGTGTGGAGATTTATCCAAACTCATGCCATGCAATTTTGTTTATTTTTCCATTATTTTTTGCTTTCTTTCTGCCCTCCTTCGAGTTCGGTTCAGGTTCTCTGGGACGCTGAATCATGGACCACTTCTACAGGTGCATACAAATGCACTTCTCGTTAAATGCAGTTAGCCATTATTAAATCAGACCCGTAAACAAGATTTTGAAAACAGCCAATTAGATCACTGTATGTAAACAACGTAAAGTTATTCGAGGTGAGGCATTGATTCGTGCAGCCGAGTGCGAAACTTTGGCCGAGCGAACTCGTCCAGTGTCTTTGGTGTGGCAGGGCAATTAATCAGGGAACATCGAATTAACTCGAGGCTATTTTGCAATAAAAATTTCGCTAGTGTCCTTCGATCGATTTTCAATCCTTATCAGGTTTCCGTAATCAAATGAATTAGCAAGCTGTGGTGGTGCTCTTGTTTGGGATTTGCCAGCGCTCGTGCTGGGTGCCGTGTACAAGAGTACAAACCGAAGTAAATGAAATAATAAAAATAAAAACAAAACCACAAATAAGAACACTTTTTCGATTTCGACATTTTGGTGCAGGTGGTATTTGGAGTAGCAATCGCAACGATCGCAAGAGTGCATTGTGCCAGGCGTAAGTTGCCTTTCGGTGACATAAATCGCGGCTCCGTGTCGCCCATCTCGCCCTCCTTGATCCCCCGCACCAAAAAGACATCAACGCCCAAGCCAGATCCCCCAAACTGAAAGTTCGACCTGGCGTACAGGAGAAGTGCACCGCCACCACGATTGCTTGCTCCGATTGCAATGCTGCAGCCCGCGAGCGAGCAGTGTATATTGCACTTTATTTGCTGCAATGAAATTCCTGCCGCCAAAAGGTTCACGGTTTGGCGAGGCTGCGACCGATTAAGTCGTCGTTGGGCAATTTCCTTAGGCGCTAATTGAACGCTATAAGTTGCGATATTTTCAGGCTCAGCCAACTCATAAAACCATTTTATTTGGCATAGAGTCCGCGATGCATTTATGGCGGCATTGCACCGACCATTCATCCTCTTTGAAACGCGTGTCATGCATTACCGTCAATCTATCTGGTTGTCCATGATCTGAGTCAAATATGTTTCGTATTTGTTTGAACTTCGAAAAGTCATCCATTCATTTAATTGTTTTTATTAATTTGTTTTTATGACGCATGAAAAATGGAAAATTAATTTTAATAGTTTTGGTTCTTTTGAGGAAAATTAAAGTAAGTCAAAAAAATGAGCATAAAGTTTGAATTGATGACGTAAGCGTAATAGCGACACAGCTTCGGAGGATGGATTAGATAGGTCCCTATTTCTTCCAGGTGGGCTGCAGTCTCTGATCATGCCCATCCTACTCAGGATGATTGCTTAATGAACCAGACACTGACTAAATTTCTAAAACTACGTTCCATTCAATTTTTGTCGATGTCAGGCGTCATTCACTGCATCAGTCACTGATTTATTTGTGACGCGTTGCGATATATGCCGCAATCCTTAACTGCATTGTCAGCTTAAAACAGTATTATACATTGTACATAAATAATACAACGATCACAAATTATGCTACAATTTTATTGTGATTACACAAAAACTCCCTTCAATAGTTTCAAACATTCCGACAATTTTTAACGCCAACTTCGAATTTATCTGCAAACTTCTTATTTTCTCAGAGCGTTGAAAACGGCTGATAAAATAAATGCAGCAATCATACCATGAAAGTAAAATATTCCATGTAATTGTAAATTTTAATTTCAAAACAACTATAAATTCATTGCAATTGCAAAGAGATCTCTTGTCAATAATTTGGTGTTGGAAAATTTAAAAATAAATCTCGTAGGTGGATTTTTGCGCTCTGTAAAACAAGATTATGAATATATGTTAAAAAAAAAACATTTCTACAAATTTATTTTACTTGTTTTCATTTCCAATTTGAAATTCATCTCTGAAGCCCAAGTGCAGCCGCATGACGATCAAAGCAATCTACAACAACCAGTCACTTGCGCATTCACTTCTCCAAATGCATTAAATCATGCATCGGATGCAATTATGCAATTGTTGTCTGCGTTTTGGAATGCGCCTTATATTCTTCTCGGGCAATATCAAAATGAACTTCCTGCTTAATTGTTTGCTTACCGCACCCAAAAAACTATTCATTATAATGATCAATTTAATGCGGTACGAGTAACCTTTATTCATCTGAATATTTGCCGAATGTAATTTTTTATTATTTTATTGTTAATTTTTTTATGAAACTAGGTTACATTTTATATTGCTAAATGTTAATAGATCTTTTAGTGAATGTGCAAAAGTCGATATGGGATTATGTAAAATTCCTTTATAAATTATGTGTTTTTAATTCAAAATGGTAATAATTTCAATGCACAGGAAAATTAAATTCAGTAAATTTTAATGGATAGTAAAATAATTGATGTCATATGGGAAATAGATTTTATGATTGTGTTGCTGTTTTTATTTTCAAATAACTAATTTAACAATGAGTTTTATTTTATTAATTAGACATTAAATTATAAATATTTTTATTTGGAAAAATTCCTCAACATAACATTCGAGTTAATGCTTCGTTGCCATATTTTCTATTTTTTAGCGGTTTTGATATTCAAAAAATGAACTTGAAAGGAAGCTTAAAATAGTTGAAACTAAAAATGAAATATCCTGGATGTAGTACTTACGACAAAAAACAATTAGGTGTATACAATAAATTTCAATAAGTACACTCTAGGATATGGTGGCGAATAGTTCGACACAACCCCTAGTGTTTGCAGCGACATATGCGGTAGCATCGGAAAACTGAGGATTAACTTAACGAACGCCACGCCATGACGCCAGAGGCGGCGCAGAGACGACCTCGTCCTTGTCACTAATTGTTTTCCTCGCAGTTAGACTTCGTCGTGTTATACTGAACTATAATTTACTAAATAATTATAGAGTATAAAGCTGTTTAATATTAAATATCCTATACATATATATTTATTACGATAATGAAAATTTCTGCATGGAAATGATTCCATTTTATATGGCGACACTTGATTTTGATGCATGCAGCTTGATGCTTGATTTTGCTCATCGTCAAACATGATTTTACATTTGGGATGATTAACTCCAAGTGTTGTTATACAAAATTCTTAACCTGTAGCTCAAAATAATGTTGAGTTATCGCCTAAAAAGCAGACAAACAAACAAACGAAGAGTCATCAAAATTAAAAGTGTTTCATTTCACCTTCAAATAATGTAGCAAACTTAATGCACTTACATTATAGCGTATAATAAATAACAACAATCAGGCTTATGACCGTTTTTCCATAGATAATTCTTGGAATTTAAAATTAACTAGATTTATGTGGGTGCTCTACCGAATTTTGATTTGGGGAATGCGAAGTCTAGCAAAAAAATTGTTACATCAAAATTTCACTAGTCTCGCGAAAGTCAGGGGCGCGTCATTGTTATTTGGGCTTAAGACGGACACTGTGGCATGATCTAAGCCGAAAAGCGACAATGGCTCGTAATTTCTATGCGCACAGCCTCAGCAATAAGTCACTTTCCCATGCTCAAGCGTTACGCTCTGGGAGTTCTGAATGTACTTCAGTTAAGTCTGTTCCACGTTGCGCATTAAAAAGGCAACAAAGATATTGTACCCGAAAATGCTGATGCAAACAATTCAATTACTCATGTGAGAAAGAAAACAGTAACAGCATCAAGAACAACAAACCACATTCGAAATTATTTTGCATAATTTCTTAAACAGTATTTTTTTTTTGCGGGGTGGATACTGTTGCAATTTGCAACATTAATATTAGGTGAGAACTGAGAATGGGGCTCGTCACCAGACACACATTATCCAGAAAGGTTGCATGTGTCTCTTGTCAATGCCAAAAGTTGATATAGTTCACACCAACGTTATTTAACAAACAATTGTTTAACTTTATTACCTTGTGAGTAAACATCTCAATTCTCAAAGATGTGGGATGAGGTTTCCTGCTACAAACCAAACAACATAAAAACATTAAGGATGAATAGGTGTAATCAACATTTCTCAATCCTTTTCAAATTGTCTTGTTGCAATATGATTTTTAAGTACATATGTAGTACACGGAGGTGACGCACAATCTCGTACAATTAATCAGTGCGGATGATGCATTCACAATAATTATGGTTCACTTATCTGCATATTTTTTTACGATCATTTGTTATTATCGTGAACTGTATCTGAGTTATTTCCCCGAGCACTCAGCATGATGTTCGTAATGAATAGTCAGTTGAAAATTTTATTTTCAACGTTTTAATTTCCTCAATTGCATAATTACAATTAATGTGTACATTTGAAGAATAAAAAAGGAATTCATCGAAGAACCTGTTAATCAGTTCGATCAGTTTTGATGATCAGGAAATCGAACGAAACATAAAATCGGCTTGTTGAACAATGCAGCCGGATCAAAGTTTCAGAGGCAGAGGAAACAAAATTTCTAGTGAAAAAAAATCTTTGTTTTATAAAATCTGTTGGAAAATCTCTAATTAATAAAAGACAATAATTTGTCCATCAATTTTGAATCCTTAAGGCCACTGTAGGATCTTTAAAAAACCAAAAAAAAAAAACAATTTCTTCGTTAAATGGCGCTTTAATATGTCCAAAATGATATTCCAAAATATTATTTTGAATTCCAACGTAACGCCCTTCGATCCGTTGCAAGCGTCTCCTATGATAACTCTTTATACTGAAAAGTTTAACCATGTTATTCTCAAAATCGCATTTTTCAAACTGGGCGTAAACATAACTCAAAGAAATCGTCGCCAATCGAGTTGAAAATTTTAGTGTAGATTCAAAAATATGGTCTCTAAAGAACTACGGAGAATCTTTTAATTATATTCCATAGTTCTTTCGTTATATATAATTTTTTCATTAAATTTTGAATGTTGTTTTCAATTACTGCCATTCTTGCAAATACAAATATCTATAATATGGAATATATATATTTTTGGTTTTTAATCCTAAGTTGAAAAATTCAGAAGCAACTCTGAGTTGAACACAAAAACGGCGTCATCGGAATTCAATCTAATCCAAAAAAAATTCTTATCAAAGTTTATTAGTTGTATAATAATAGGTAATAAAGATCTGCTTACAGAATTTTTGATTGAGTCCATAATTTTGCTAAAGAAATACCAATTTGTGCCTAATTTCTCGTGTTCTAGAGTGGGCTTACCCCTTTTAAACAAGTTGTCTTCTGACTTTCCGAGCAACAAAGTTCAGTTTTGCATAACATAAACTTTTTCGCATCAGCATCAACTAATAAAATGATATTTCGTGAATGGTTTGATTTGATAAATGATATAAAGTTTATATCAAGATCTGTTAAAACAATTGTTCGTTAAGTATAAACCGCAAATTCCATTCAATTACATCCGTTAAGGATTATAATGGAAGGTTTAATACCATCACTTACAATACACACAATTGTACAACGCAAATTGTAATTTGTCATGGACAATTAAATAACTCAAATGCAAAATAGTGAAACTGTAATTCAATGTTTTAAACGATTTGTTTTGTATTAAATGAAAAATTTCACTTATGACCTGATTTATTTGCAATCAAATCGTCTTTAACCGAAGTCTCAAAAACATCAATTTGAAATCAATTGCAATTGCAAAAGAGAGCGGCCAAATTCGATGGTATTCTTCAAATTGCTCAAATCGGTTTCACTTCGGTGGATTTGCTCTGTTATCAAGACGCAATAAGTTTATTAGCGCAGTTTTGAGTAACCTACCCTGACGGAACGTAATTTGTGAAAGTTCTCACTTCTCGAAGCGCCTCAAAACACTTTAAATGTGGAGCGATGCAAAAACAACAGAAATATACAACGATAACAAAAAAAACCCTAGGAAATTTTCATAATTCGTTCATGAATGAATTTCAGTTTCAATTGCAGTTGTTTGTTTCATTAATGTCCGCCATGATTTAACTCATTTACCCTAATGTTTTGAAAACTATAATAATCTCAACTGAAATTGACGTAATTGAGGCGCCAGGCCGGCAAATTTAATTATGCTAAACTTTTGATTATCTTTCTGAAGAAATCATATTAAAAAACAAAAAGCAAAACTTCATCGACTTCACACAATTTGAAGATTTCCTGAAGTATATATTTTTTTGTTTATAATTTTTGAATTCGACTCGGATGCAATAGCAAATCTGTAATGAAGCCGATTATGCACTTCGCTAAAAACTGAAGATTATGAAAATTGCTTTCACTTCGCTTCAGTTTCATTATAGCAGATTGGTTTTTGAGTTTTTAAAATGATCTTCTGGAAATTCATAACTCTTCAATAATATTATCAACTCAGTAAATGGAAAGACTTATACAAGAGTTATTCGGAACACAAATTGCAACTGCATAATAGATGCATAAAGTATGTTTAATTGCTGAAAACACATAATAAAGTTAAATGCTGTAATTGTTAATGATGCAATTAATTAAATAAATCAAAATAAAAAGTTACCCTACAACAATGAACGAACGAAAAATTCAAATGAAAATTAAAGATGGCGGTTTTTATGAAAATGCAATTCTAAATTGAACTGGAAAATAATTAAGAATTTCTTTCGATATAAAGTTTCGTTGTAAAACGAAGTCGTGCCAATATCTCAAATGTTCCGTGCATGTAATAAATTTACCTAATACGATTTTTTTGTTAACAATAATCTTAAAAACACAAAGACAAAATTGCAACATTATGCAAATGAAAAAAAAAAACTCTTCGGACTTGATTTTAGCGAAATGCCGACAAAACAATCATGAATGATAAAATCAACGTCGACAGGAAGCCGTAAATTATATTAACACTATAACAAAAAAATATATCGATCGAAATGTTTTTCTTTTAAATTTCTTAATATTAACAATTGATTTTATAATCGTTTGGTTTGTTTATGTTTATACAGATAGTTTGTATTTGCTTTTTTTTTTTTTTTTTTTGTAAATAGGTCCTAGCAGATTTAAACGATTTTAACAAAGAATTTTGGCGAATTTGCCAATTTTTATCAAAATTAAATCATATGAACAAACAACAGAGCCATTTACATTACAATAATACCACAAAGGGTTTGATGAAACAGGTGACTGAAGGAAAATACATAATTCATATAAAGCAAATACTAAGCGTAGAATTGCGCTCGAAAATGCTTTTGAATTCAAATATATTCAAAACCGTGCAATATGAACTCCTTTCCATTCAATGAGGTGTTTCAGTTCAAGTTGCACCAACCCCATTTATTAAATGCCGGTTTTCAAGCTTAAATCAACACTAAAAAAATATATTAATAAAATGAAAAATTCTATTTTTAGTTTGAATTATTCAAAATGACAACTAAACAAATTTTGAAAGAGAATAATCACGCCATATCATCACCGATTAATGTTGTTCCTCTTTGTTTACAGATGAAGTCGTTTACCTTGCACTTGATCGTGGTCTTCATTGTCGGGGCCCAGTACCATCAGATTGGAACTTTTTGCTCATCCACAGCGGCGTCGCCGGCGCACGACCGATCGACTTTAAACAGAAGCGTCAGTGCGCAGTCTCAAGGCGCACATCTTCAGCATCAACAGGGAAACAAAACGTGAGTAAAGTTTTTTATTTTTTTCTCTATTTCTTTTTTTTTTTACCATAGAAGATGTCTTCAAAATACTTGACAGTAGTTTTACGGTATTTTCTTAACTTGGTGAATTAAAGTGATCGCGGCAAGTTCCAAGTCGCAAGTCCTCACCTGACGTGATCGTCTCTCACCAGTTTGAGTGCAGCACTTAAGATCACGGTGATATTTTTTACAGATCGCGAATTAAATAGACAGTAGTAAAGACTTACGTAAGAAGCCATTCCCAGCTCCATTGAATCCCAGTAAAACTACTTTTCTGATCTATTATTGCTGCTTAATGGTAAACAATTTACCTCCCGAATTTCTTCCGTAATCGGGTGAATTTGGCAGTATTTTTTAAACTTAATTAAAATGATGCTGAAGAAAATTGATTTTCGTTTTCAATGTTTTTTTAGCCGGATGAAAATTTTCCAGAATAATTATATTATCGTTGAATGAGAGAGAGTACTTCAGATGAACTTCCTTGATTGACTCATTCATTTCTGAGAAGGTTGCAGTAATTATGGAATCAATGACTTGCCATTTCGCCTGCATTAAACTTTGTCACTTGCATGTATTTAAATGCTCTCATCTGTCCAGTATTTAAAAACACTTTTTTCAGATTCACTGCAATTTACGACGTTTTTTCCCGTCAGTTTTTTTTTATAAAAAATTACCTGTCGACAAAGCAGTTAAAATTCATTTTGATGAATCAAGAAATAAAAAAAGTTCGATATTACGAAAAAATGTTCAAAGTTTGAATTGCTCCAGCGAATGTTTAGTACGTATGAAAAATGATTTTACGAAACGTTTCCTCATCTGATAAATTTTACCACAATATTTGATAAAATCTTGCTCCAATTATTTCGTTTTGTTGGTTCCGTAGTTGGTTACTTGCACCAAGATCCTACATCAGTTTGAAATTTCCTCGTTTTTTCTCTTTTTATTTTTTTAGAGCAGTATTGAATACAGTTACTTCATACAATTCCATGTCAGTTGTTTTCACATTTAAGACATGTACTTTATGATTAAAAATTTACATAAAAATATTTTTATAATTTCAGCCCACGGACAATTCAACGTTTGGTGGCGGGTCATCTTCAATATGTTCGTGACCGTAATTTGCAGCATGAGAACGTCACGGATCCCAGTTCCACCAGCAGCAAAAGAAGACCATCAGTGACAACGGCTGTACCACATCCGAAAACTAATAGGACTGTACTGAGAAAAATTAAACCGAAAGTTGATGATTGGGACAGTGATTCTGCATTACTAGAAAGTGATAGCAATTGGGACAATGGAATTTTACGGTCGAGCGCTGGCGCAGGAAAAGAAGTTAATGCTAAAGGGAAAAAGAAGGATGATTCGAAGAAAACTCTGTTCGATCAAGTAAAAGAAGGCAAATATGGTTTAATTGAAAAAGAATTGTTTCAAAATGAACCGAAGAGACCTGGAATTATAAGTTATCTGGGTAATAGGGAAGTTCCTAGTGATACAGCACAAAATTATGGTGGTTTAAATGAAGATGATATTTGGTTGGCTGAGGATCATTTACTAGTTATCAAAGGTGGTAGCTTAAATGACGATGAAAAAGATGAACCTTGGGAGCCAATTGATGACTATCAAGCACCAAATCGACAAATAAAAATTCCATCAAATCCGAAAATTCCACCACCATTTCCTGTCCAATTTGAGGACAACGGGCCAATTCAGTTTATCGGAAATCATAAATTCCCGATCCTCTATCCGTTTGCTAACAAATCGGTATCACTATTCGCCGGAGATGGCTACCTCCCGTCCGAAGCCAACAGTGACAACGAGAAAAATCTTCTTACCAGGCCAGGAGCGTTTAAGAATGTTACGGACAACAACAATGGGTACTTCTACCCCCCTCCCCAATCAATTAACAACGACACGTTTATTAATCCATTTTTAATGTACGGTCCACCGCCAGTTGGACCAACTGGATCTTTCGACAACAACACCGATTACATAGATGAAGATGATCCTTCACTGTACTATCCGCCACCATACAGTTTTGTTTATAAGCCAAACTATACGAGTGCTGTACCACCTGGTCCATTAGTTCCCGGAATCGTATTGCCTCCACCTCCAGATGCTTTCGCTCGCCTCGAAGAGCCTCCAAGGAAGTCTACCCCTAAAGAGATTCCCTTCAAGGAAGTACTTACAAAAATATCCGAGTACACACCGAAAACAATTGTTATTACAACTACAACAACAACTTCAACAACAAAACGACCAACAATTACAAAAGAACATTCAACGAAACCTCCAAAAGAAGTATATTACACAATCACGAGACAACCGAAACCTGATCGAACCCGAATCTATTCACCACCGAAGCATGTCGTTACGAATACCCCACCACCACCGCCGCCACTTCAACAAGATATTGTGAATTTCATATCGAAGGTTGCATCAACTCCTCCGCCATCCTCCCAACATGTAAACTATGTTGCCCAAGTACCATCACAAAGTCCAACTATACCACCGAAACATGTAGATTTCGTTCATAAAGTTAATTATGCGAAACCAAAACCACAGGAAACGATTACATTTGTTCCCCAATTGGCCACACCAACTCCTGAATCACAAGAAATCTTGAATTTCATTCCAAAAGGACCTCTAAATGCTGATACATTATCAAAGGGTAATCCAATTTACTATGAATATTTTGATGCTAGAAAGAATCCAAGTGACGCCACTTATTACAATACATATCGGCCAATGGTTCCACCAACGGTCAAAGGTCAACAGAACATCCAAATAGCAATGATTCAACAAGTTCAACATTCCAGATTGAGTAAGAACTACATACCGCAGAGATCGCCTTATAATTTTGACGACTATGTGTACATAACCCCTAAGCCGGATATTAGACCGAATGGCGTGCCAAAGTCTTATCTTCCGTTGATACCATCGAACAAACCAATCCAGAGCTTTGAGCAAGAAATCGATGCCATTCAAAAAACTTTGGATCATTACAAACATCAGCAACTACCTCAAAATTATATTCCGCGTCCACATAAAGGTAAAGCGGTTTATGAGTATTCATTTGAGGCTAGAAGAGCAAATCGGGACTTTACTCCTCCACCACAGTATGACAGTGAACCATTCAAGCCAATGGTCAAGTACAGTCGACCCATCGATGATGCCAATGGCTTCAAAGCCATAATTTACGCGAAGCCAGATGGACAACAAGATAATTATCATCCAACTTCGACCACACCAAAACCATATGGTCAATCCAGTGGATACGTAACTACAGTGAGGCCAGTGGAGTACTCTACAAATCAACCGGTTAAGGTGCTTCGGATACCGCAGGACCAAAATGGGTACAACCTGCCCCACACGACTTCTAAGCCCTGGGTATCGATAGAGAAGCAAGTTGTTAAGGAAATTAACACACAACTCCCCCGAGCACCTACGCACCGACACCGGAGCTCTAATGGTTATGCCCGATTAGAGAATTCACAAAGGCCACAGTTTGCAGGATACTACTATGAGCCACCTGGCAATAATGGCAACCGCCAAAACGACCGGTATTACCAGCTGGTAAACAAGGAGCCTCTTGCTAGACATCTGAACGCTGTACATCCTGACGTCAACCAATACCAGCACGAGCGGTCACTTCCCATTAGTTTGGAGAACGACACATACGTAAACTATGTTTCCAATCGACCGCCCATTAATCCCGATGCCGAATTCATTCGACCACCATATTTAGGGCAATTCGATCCAAAGAGCCAACCCCAACGGCTACCTCCACCCCGGGGTCAGCCCATATCTCTAAGTCGCGACATTTATGTGAACTACAAGTTACCCCTACCGCCCATCAATCGCGACAGTGAGTTCATTGGAGCTCAGGTGCCAAGCCGAAACGCACCCATCTACCATCGACCACAACAGTACAGAACTG
Organism: Leptogaster cylindrica; assembly: GCA_963082835.1. NCBI lineage: Eukaryota > Metazoa > Arthropoda > Insecta > Diptera > Asilidae > Leptogaster > Leptogaster cylindrica. The sequence continues at coordinate 3,342,564 of OY720108.1, read as the reverse complement.
TTCCAGATCACTCCGGATCCTACTACTTCACACCGCGAGAGGCTAGATATAGGAAAAAGTAAATGTGATCACCTCCTTTACTCAAGTGCTGTAACTATAGAGTTAGTAACTAGCGAAAGTATTGAAACTCTTGTGATTAAAAAAAACGTGAAGTCTCTAGAAAATTTACTCAATCTGTACTTAGACTACCTATCACCATCATACGTGCGTGAGAGGTCGTCCTTAGACCTTAGATGTTCCAGGACAACAGTGAACAGCTTGATCCCGACTGACTTCGCCATTTCTCCGAAGAAGTTCAAATCCAATTCGAACACTCACTTAACACAGTTAACAAACATTCCGGAGAAAAGAATGTGCGATCACTATGACTCGAGTCATGAGTGTAAAATATAAGGGTTAACTGTTTTTCTACCTTCCGTTATGTTATAGTATTCTCTTTTCTTGGCATTCGTAAGGAAGATAGAAAACAGTTTTGAATACCTGAAAAAATGTTGTTGCCTGTCGAGGATGTGATTTCTTAGCGCCTTCTTAAATCATTTGTTCTGAAACTTTTCAATATATTAGTTTAATAGTTTGCAATAATTCGAAATTGCTATATTTATGTTTTTTGTTATGATATTAATATAAAGTAATATGTTCACGTTTTAATGAAGGTCTTAATCCCTTAAATCGCACATCACATTTATTTAGAGTGAAAACATCACTGGATCAAAAAACAGTTAGAACAACTGAGATGAGAAGAACTTCAAGAATTAAAGTCGATATAATTTTAGAAAATGGTTTCTTCCTCATACTTTTGCACTATATCTTAGTTTTTAATTAGAGTCAAAACAATTGTAAAAACCTCGATAGTGTTTAAAGCAAAATTGTGATTGTATATAAACAAACAAAAAAACAAATATGTGGAAAAATATTTTGTCTTCTAAATAAGTGCCTAGGAACAATTATAATCAATTTTGTTCACTGCAATGATAAATAAATTACAATTATTTATAATAATATTTAGTTAATTCTTAAAATGCAACCCAAATTGATATTTAAACTGCATGCGCAAACAAAGGATGAAGAGCACTGCTAAGGACAACTAAATTAATTGCCCCAATGTAGTAGCAAGCAGGTGTTTAGTTACTCATAAATTCTATTGAGAAATACATTACGATATTTAATTAATTATTGTTTGAGTATATTTTGCAAAGCATTATCCGTTCTCCTATCAAACTGACTTGGAGAATAAATCCTGAAAACAATACGGTTTATCCCCATTTACAGCGATTTGGGTGATGCGAATAGGAAGGTAGCAACTTTTACTAAACGTTTGCTAAAATTGCTACCTGTCTTTTCGCTTATTTATTATAAGCACTTGCCGTCTCTACTTGCCCCGTCTATAAGCATAACAGGTAATATTTCTAACTTCTTCGTGCTCCTGGCAGCTATAAATAAATAAACAAATAGTTGTATAAATAAATTGTGTCTTCGGCGTTCAGAATTGAATTGTCCATGAATCTAGTACATAAAATTGTGTCTCGGGTAAATAAATGGAAATTCAATTTGAAAAGAAATTGTCACCGAAAAACAAAGAATATATTATGAGAAAGATGGTCAGGGGAAAAAGAGCAAGTTCATTACTGGTAGAGTTCCGAGTTGGGTCGCCAGGAGCGCTTTTGCACTTATTATGATGACATCATTCGGCAGCTTTGCTTCGCGACTAGTACTGTTTCAGTATCTTTTCAGGTGCTTAATGCTTAAGTTAATTATTCAGCTATTGAAATAATTCTCCTTTGCGTTCCCGTTAAAGAAGGGGAAAACAGTAAGCAGTTCGAATTGATGTAATGAAAGAATAGGGGAGTACGCTTCAACTTCACGATATTGAGAAACCACGGAGATAAATTTCCATTCGCACGTAGTTCTCTCATGTAGTTTACAAAAAAAGTAATATTTTGTTTAATTTCATTTGGAATCTCTGGAATCTAATTATATTATTATTTTATTAATTATATATATTCTCTCAAGTAATTTTCGTTTTACGATCTGATAAAGTGTAAGAATATTAAGTATAATCCGAATCAGATAATTTATAAATAAAAACATACTGTTCAAGAACACTGTTGTCAGTTATACTAAGATATCACAACGTCACCGTGACCGATGTAGTACTAGAGATAGGGGAAATGAAAAAGAATGCCGCAGCGCTGCGGCGGTGCATTTGCGAAACGACATGACGGAGGGATTCCTAGGCCAGATTACGTACTAGTTAGTCCCTAATCTCTCTTTAGCACTCTGTATACAAAATCCACGCTTTGTGTTACATCTTACATTACAAGTCAATTGTCAGTATTCACTGTTCAGATTTACATTTAGTGCTAATATTCTGCTTTCCCGAAAGTACAGAGGTAAGTGAAGTGAATTTTATTACTAATTTCCGCGTTATCAAAAATAATAATTGGAAAAACAAAAATCTTAACATTGATCGTCAAAAGACAAGAATTTTACGGTGAAAGTTTATTAATTCTCTATCGCGTTTGTTTTGGTTTTTCGGGCCAATATGGCTACCATGTCTTCGCACCGAAATTCAGTAATTAATTCCAATTCCATTGTGAGGGTTTCTGCAGTTTTGTTTTGGTATGATCCTACCCCCCCCACGTAAATTGATTGGTATTTTGCGCGCTCAGTTTCCTTTTGTTCTGCAAATTGTGAAAATTCATGTACACAAGTGAAAAATATTGCGTCCAGTTTGTTTGTTGTTTTTTTTTTAATTCATATCTTGTCTTTTTTCTTGGAACTGTAGAGCTTTCACGATTTCAGACTTCAGTTCATAACAGTTTCATGTGTTTTCAGGGTTGGGTTTGTTTTCATAACCGTTTTGTTTTTGCGATTTGGTGAAACCAGATTTTTATTATGAAAAAACATATTTTTTTAAGGAAGCTTTAATCGATTGTGAATAGAAGGCAATGATGCGTAATTTGGTATAGTGAACAGTGTTAAGCACAGCACAGTCTCTGCCGGAGGGAAGTGATGGTCCATTTGTATTTTTTCCCTGAATAAGCTGATTTTGTGTAAGGAGTATTTTTTTTTATTGATTGAAAGATCCAAACCATTTTTAAATGGTCTTCTCTTACTGCTCGCCGGGAATTTTAGGTATTTATACCAAATACTCACTCGCAAATCTAATAGTAGCATAGCACCTGGAAATTATATAAAAAAAGAGCAACTAATTGAGTCTAGCGTTCGAAACTAACCAAAAAAACTACCGGAGTTTATTTTTTTTTAAAAAAAAATTCTAAAATACACTAAATTACTTTGTTGTCAAGAGGAGGTTGCGCGGAAATTTCCTACATCTGCATAACCGAAAGAAACCCTGTGATGTTACTTTCGATTCAGGTGAAATCCGCAAATACCTATTTATATATAAATATTTTCCAAGATGACAAGCTGAGAATATTTTTGGAAATATGTTACCTTAAAACTTCAATCATAATTGGGGGTTTTCTTTGAAATGAAATAATTACTAACTGATAAATTCATGCGAATGTTTTATAATTTTCTTCTTTCTTCTAGAATTAAAACAAAATGGCTCGTACTAAGCAAACAGCACGAAAATCCACTGGTGGTAAAGCTCCACGAAAACAATTGGCAACAAAAGCTGCGCGGAAGAGTGCTCCATCCACTGGTGGTGTAAAGAAGCCCCATCGCTACCGTCCGGGTACAGTGGCCCTTCGGGAAATTCGTCGCTACCAAAAATCGACTGAGTTGCTCATTCGTAAATTGCCGTTTCAGCGGTTGGTCCGTGAAATCGCACAAGATTTCAAGACCGATTTACGGTTTCAATCCGCTGCAATTGGGGCTTTACAGGTAAAATTATCATATACAAAATATTTTGTACTATTGTATTACTAATTATATAATGTATCTACAGGAAGCCAGTGAAGCGTACTTGGTGGGTCTTTTCGAAGATACCAACTTGTGCGCTATCCATGCCAAACGGGTGACCATCATGCCAAAAGACATTCAGTTGGCCCGTCGTATTCGTGGTGAACGCGCTTAAACTGCCAACTTAAAAATTAAAACCTTAGTTTTAAGTTTAATAAGTATTTCATTATTTTGAGCATATTTTCGACATACCAACTGAATCCCCCTTATTTTAATATATACAACAGATATACTGTAAGTGGTACTTTATTTTGTAGTTCGTAAAATTGGGTGTTGTAATAAAAGGAAGTCTCCCGGAGGAGTGTTTCATTTAAGTTGTTTGGAATATGTTCAACGAGTCGTGCTGAACATTTAATTCGGCACCCGGAAAGAAAAATTATTTAGTAACAAAAGAGAAACTGTACAAATCATATACTTACACAGCGGAAGAAATGAAGCAGGCAATTATTCTTGCATTACAAAATATAGAAAATACATTGAACTAACCGTCCCGAAACTGCAAGAAAAATGAAGTTGTAAAGCTGCTGTTAATTGTTCGGACGTCGTTGGACTTACCAAAGTTTGAAGCTTCTAATTTAGTGTGCCGGAAAATTGTTTTTTAATTAATTTTGCTGGGGTTACTGGACGGGGGTAAATGATTCTCGAGATTGGAAACTGTGCTAATCTGGTAGCTCAAAAAATTTTTACTTGTTTTGGTTACGGTTTAGGATTAAGAGGAATTATTAATGTTATTGGTTAGTGAGATAGTTGTTTTGTTAATAAATGCAGTCAAATCAAAGTCGATCAAAATGCGTTTTGAAATAGATCCACCTTACAAACGCATTTCAGTTCTCAGAGCTCACATAACAGAATATTTTTCAGACTTGAAATTGCGTAAGTTCTTTTCTTCCTTGGAAAGTTGCTTCATTACTTCTCGCATTGTTTGTTGATCTGTAATACAATATTCGTTTTTGGACACGGTGCAGAATTAAAAAAAAGACTATAAAGACATTAAAATAATCCGTTGGTAGACTTTAATTCGACATCAAGATTTACATCCATACAGTAAAATATTTAAAATGTTAATATCTACATATATGCCTCTCGTAGAATCAGTTGCGTAAAAAAAAACATTGTTGTACGTTTAATAATAGTGTGTACACTTGTAAAATAGTAGAAAAACATATTTTTGTTTGTAAATATAAATATAGTAAATGTGGCTTTGCATCTATAAACTGAAATTGTCATAGTTCTTCCAACAGGCACATTATTTAGACCTCTCTTCTCCAATCAAAGCATATAGAGCATGTTTGTAGTGGCCAGAAGTATCGCCCTAAGGATTATTGCGCGTTTAAATAGAAATTCTATTAAAATATCAACCAACCTTAATCCAACTTTTTAAACTCTTGCCGTAAATTCTTTCAAATGTCGTTTTTATATCTTGCATATCAATCTAAAAATATAAGAGTATATTTTATGGAATCAATCCAGTGTTTCGGACATCACAAATGTTACCTCGCATCTGGTTATTATAACGCGAATTAGTTGCTGATCATTTGTTCCAATGCCAGCCATGCTTTTGTGCAATCTCTTGGCAAAGAACTCTGCCTTGTCCATTACACATTTATAAATGGCCAGAAGACCTTCCTCGATGTCCCCAGAGAACTCTCTTTTGATAGCCTTCTCTAAAGCATGACCTGTGATGTTTTGGTATTCTTGGAAAATCTACAATAAACAAATAGATAATTTAGAAAAGTATGAACACATAATTAAGTGAGAAATACGAAAACTTACCAATCGTAATTGTTGGAAATTTCTTTGGCACAAAACCATATTAAATGTACTTTCATCAGTACCGAATCGCAATTCACCAGCGTTCAACAGTTCTCGGGCATCCTGTTGAGCTTTTCCCATATCTGTTTGGCCGCTTTCGTCTCTAGCTCCGGCACACAACGACACAAGGAGTCTTTTGAAATTTCCCGATGTTTCCGATACCAAATCACTTTCTAAATCTCGGCCGTAAGCTACAAAATGTAATTTGTTTAAAAACCGTTAGTGAATGTTTTCACAACCATAGTCATACTTGTTCTATAGGCATGTTTAATAGTGTGAATTTCCGCATTGGACAGAGTGCACAACACTTCAATAAGGACATCTTCGTCCGTGCCAAGTCCTGCCATAGCATCATTCAGTTCCCTTACATAAAAATCAACAATCGGGAGTAAGAGACCGACAAGGAGCTTCTGGAAATTGCCGCTCGTTTCCGATATAATATCTTCAATCAGATCCTTTCCAAAGTGCGTTTTGTATTGTCTTTGGATTTCCTAAAATGTTCGGAAAGTTGGATAATGAATAGTCTATTGTGTTTTTTTTATAAATCACTTGTCTTTGAGCATTTGATCGACGGCAGATGATGTTAATTAGAGTATCCTCGTCTGTCCCGAAACCTCGCATGGCCTTTCGCAGTGCATGAGCATCTCCGACTGGATCAAAACTATCCGTTGGCACAACAGTTGGTGTTCCCTGAAATTTTTAAATTTTATTTAATGGAATTCTGCAGAGAATGTCAATAATGTTTATTAACAATTTTACATTTAAATAGATATGAATGTATTAAAACACTAGAGATCTTAGCATTTAAATATTTATCGTTAACACAAAAGAAACATTTTCCTTAACAATTTGTTTGCATAGTGACTCCACGTAACAACCAATAAAGCCTTAGAGGAGGCCAAAACTTTTCAAGATAATAAAATTAATATAAATTATATTAGATGTGTAAAAAAAATGCAATTCTACCTCAACCAAATATGTAAAGATTCTCTTTTATAATATAAGAGTTGATAGAAAAATGTGTGAAAAATTTAGGATCACTCACTACTGAAAGAAATTACTTCAAATTAACACAATCAAATGGCGAAACTTAAAAAAAGGCATTACAAATTTGTTTAATGTAAAACCAAACAAATAAAAATAGTTTCTTGGTTCGGATTTGAACGGTATCGAGGTAAACACCGCCATTACAATACCAGAAAATACTGCTATTTTAATATCGTTATCTTTCATTAGGGTTAAAACAAAAGCATAACAAATAGCGTAACAATAATGAAATTTTAAGCTTTAACAAACCTTTTGCAGTTGTCTACCACTTGGGGCTTGAGCACAGGTACCGATTTGAACAACGTTGTAAGGTCCGCTGTTATGTGGATTTCCTGAGGGATAGGGGGCATGGGAGTAAGGTGAATAGGCCTGGCTGGGCGTATTCGTAGACTTCGGGGGATATGGGCACTGTTGGTACTGATTTCCTGCTGGAGGATAAGGCGAAGACTGGGGAGGATACGCATTCCCGACGGGATACGGTGCTTGAGAGGAGGCAGAGTAAGGTGATTGAGAAGATGGAGGATAGGATGGTTGAGAAGATGGTGGATAGGATGGTTGAGAAGATGGGGGATAGGATGGCTGAGAAGATGGAGGATAGGGTGGTTGAGAAGATACAGGATAAGAAGCTTGAGAAGATGCAGAATAGGATGGTTGGGAAGGAGCATATGATGACGAATATGGGGTTGATGATGGATAAGGAGCTTGAGAATAATTTGGATGCGATGGATAGGGGCTCTGTTGGGGCGGATAGGCTGTTTGATTAGGATCGACCCAACGACCTGCACCAAAAGGTACAATGGGTGCATCTGGCTGAGGTTGTGAATGTGGTGCTTGGGATGGGGGAGGCCATCGTCCCGCACCGAAAGGTTCTGATGGATATGGTGGTCCACCTTGCGGCATTCCCGACCCCTACAAAAATGTTTTTGTTTTTGGTATTTTGAAATAATTGAACTACAATACTTTCACCAATTATACTACAACAACCATTTCGCTTAGTTCATGCGTTGCATGCTATTATTCTGGATGCAAGGGAAAAGAAGCAAGAGATTACAACGTTTTGAGCACAGTCTAAAGTGCACTTGCATTTCAGATATGTTTTCTTTTATTCAGTCACGCCATTTGTACGTTCATAAAACAAGCAAAAGGTTTTCCTAATTTTTTAATTTGCACTAATTATTGAATGTTACTTTAATCCACATAACATTAAACACCAGTGATGAACACAATGCAATGGATGAAGGGATATTTACAACAAAAAGAATTAATAGAAACATAATATTGAGAGCGATGTGCGTGAATGAAATATTTTTAATAATATACAACAAAAGCAAGTATTTAATGTTATTCGAATTTTAACTATTTAATTTGAGTGATCTTTGCCCCGACCTATCGCTTCCCATGAACGTACTTAGGACTGCAGGATACTCAGTATGCAATTTCTAGTTTTTTTATTGATCATATTTTCATTGCAGAGAAAGGCTATTGTAATATTATTGTGTACGAAGTACGCATTAATGTAGGTAACCTCTGTATAACACGATATTCGAGTAACACAATTAACTGTTCTGAAATTTGGATTTTCCTGATAAGCTGCGTTATCAATTAATACATTTGACAACATATTAAATTAAAGCACCTACTTCAAGGTGATGTGCGCAATACACCTTAAGTAGAGTAATTATTTATCACGATAAATTAGTTTTATTTACTTTCTGATATGAAAAAAACAATTACACAAATGAAATTTGTTTGGATGTTTGTGACTTGAGAAGGCCATTAATGATAATATGCTTTCTACTAAATATTTGAATAAAAATTGTAAATAAATAAACAATTGGAACAATTTAAACAAATTCACTTCAATATAATACAAATAAATGGATAATTTTAAGAATCCTTCGATTTTTTATAGCAGGAACAAGAAAACCATGAAAATGATTTACAAAACTAATATTTGCTTTAAATACAGATTTATTTTTCCAGATGGATCTTTTCCTAAATATTTACATAACAATACAGAAAATCATTTTCAAGAATCATATCATACATTATTTTTTTTAACTTAATTTTTTGATTGCATAAATTTATCACGGACTACTGATGGATATATCCGATATTTTTAATGATAAAATTTATAAATAATTCTCCAGTGCAAATTGTGTTTTACTTAAAGGTTACCTAACTTAATGCATGTATATATGTATTTAATCAATGCTCTATAAATATACAAAAATACTTACGTATGGATACATTTTAAGCTCAGAGATTCCTTCTTTAGTTGTTTACGTCCAAAAATTGAATGCTGGAATATATTAAAGAAAAAAATAAATTCGAACTTGGTTTACAGAAAATTAGCGACTATTGTAAAACCTAATTGTCTGAATATAAAATTTCCAATCCTCGCACAAATTCACAATTGATTCTTCGCTGTGATTTCACAAAGTTTCAAGGCAAGCATGAAACGTTTCAATTTTAAGGAAATTTATTCTTAAAACTTGGGCAAAAAAATATATCCTTATCGAACTGCTCCCACACTAAATGTATTTGGTCTACTTTCGAAATTACCAATGCGGAGCTTTGCGAATTTCGTATCCTTGAAAGTGGCTCTTGACTTTTGAAAAGGAACAATTGTACGCAAATCTACATCAGCAACAGGTCACGAGCTGGGCAAGCCCAAAAGGCCAACACGCATGAATTTTTTTGCGGCAATCTGGCAGAATCAGCCGCCAGATTGGCGACAATCCAAAATGTTGCTCATGTTACCGATCCATGCTTCCAAGAATTTAAGCATTATTCAGTGAGATAAATAGAACAGCGACAACTGATGAATAACAATTCGCCAGCTATCGCCCAAAATTGTTCCTGTGCGTAGGGGCACTGCGTTAATGGAAGCCCAAGACCCACGTCACCTTGACCATATGGGAATTCACAGTCGTCATGGAGTTTTGCAGTTATTCGAACGGAAACTTCTTGGAAAATGAATTGACTTTGATACGAAAGTCAAACAATTGCTCGCGGAATGTTTAAATATTTGACAATGGTACTCACATGACTCACCGACCAATTTGAGCTGGAACTACTTGTCCCTTATGGGTAAATTTCACTGACCAAGGGCGGTGTGGAGGAACAAGGAGAAAGGATTTCACGAAATTACTTCAAAATTAGAAAATTTGTATCTACAATTTCCCCGGGTCCCCGGGTATGTACAAAATACCCGCACAAAAGCCGGAGATAAGGTCTACAAAGTACGACACAAAACACCTTCACTTACACAAGAGGTACAAAGCAGACTGTGGAGTGTGGAGCGAAAGCATGCGATGGATTCTCGTGTTGTGCGGGGAGCAGGGAGACAACGTTATTTTTTATTAGACTCAATAGTTGTCTCACTCATGCCCGCTAATTCATTACACAACGTCAATACTACTAACTCCTCACTTCGCTCGGTATTTTTAACATAAAAAGTATGGTGTTTGTTCCACATGACCACATCCACAGTCCGCTACACTGCGAGGAAAAATAACGAAACGTCATGTTTAATAAATTAATATAATTTTTGCTCCAGGTACAAAAAAATTACAAATACGTTAAAATAAATTGCAATTAAAAACAGAACAGCAAAAACAATTTGAAAAAACAGTCAAAGAAATTGGAGAAATAAACGTGTTCAATTCGTTTTCAAAAATTAAAATCAATAAACACCCAATTTTGATGATATTGAAATTAGAAGCTGAACTGATTTATGCCGTTACAATGCAATTAACTACCACTATAAACATTTGTTAAAACAATTAATTTAATGGACAACATACCGTTTAAAGGTCAGCATAAAAGTCCATAAATCAATCAAATGAATAACTAGGCTCACATCTGTTTATTCAACTCGATAACATTATTTTCGGCGTAGACTGTTGATGACAACCAATAAACAATTCAATTGTAATATTATGAATCATTTCAACGTAACACTCAAGTCCTTAATGGAACTTTGAATTTGTTTTATATGAATTCGAAATTGTAATCAAGACACCGAAATCAAATGTCACTAAAGATGAGTAAAAGGGTTCCTGAAATGTTTACAATAAAATAGAAAAAGCATATTTCATTTTTAATAGTACTATATTTTAGTTTAAGGAGTCCTGTAGTACATTTTAAAGTGAGAACAAATATCTGGTAATTGAAATATTTACTTTACTAATCAATTTTCAAATAATTAAATTTGATTGCAGATTAATTTACTAAACTTACTCCCACACTAACTTAAATGTTTTAAAATTTTATTCACAACGAATTTGTTTCAATGAAAAATCTTGGTTTCGCTATTAGTAGATTGATTTTATCCATCGTTTGCTTTATACAATTATTCAATTCATATTCAAGTATACAGTAATAACATTGTTGATTGTAAGTCATATTAAAACAATTATCATTTATATTCCAAAGTATTCTGATAAATAAATAAGATTATATTGTCATTGTAAAAATAAGACTAAATTTATTAACCCATTTGCAACATACCAATTTAAAATGTTATAATAATTAAAAATATTTTTGTTAAATTTAATTTACTTCCATATTTATGAATAAATTACACGAAAATATTCAGTTGATTATAATGGCAAACATAGTTGCGCGAATAAATACGTTAATGATGCAAATAGGTTAATACGTATTGTATAATAATTATCGTTGCACAAAGTGCATACAATTGTTCGTTTTGGAAGTTCTATTGAAATTTTGGAGTCAACGTTTTCTAAATATACCTTTTTTTTTATTAATATTATTATTTATTTTTTTTTTAATTTTTGTAGGAATAATTCATTCTGATTACAACAATATAAAATCGGTTAATCGTTTAGTAGTCGTCTGGACATTTCACATATCTCTTGCACTAATTATATTATTACATCTTTTTTGTACAATTTAGAAACAAATTAAGACTTGAAAGACGAATTAAAACAAATATCACGTAATTTACACTAAAATTTTTAAAAGCCAAAATTTTTTTGAAATTTTAGTTAATGTAGTTAAAAATAAAATCAAATATTCAAATATTTTCTATAACTAATTTTAACAACTTAACAGTAATGAATAAATTCAGTTGAATTAATAAAAATGAATAGTGAAAAAAAAAACGCAGAGGGAGCAGCTGTTGAATAATTATATATAATTGAAATCAATCGAATATTTATACAATTCTTAATCAATAAAAGAAAAAAAAATGTTTAACAATGAACGAACACAACTTATAACAAAGGGAACGTTGTTAATATATCTAAACGAAATGCGACATTTTGTACATTTTAGACAAATTCCAGGCAACAGTGGCTTTTTGCAAATAGCGATTACAATTGTCACAATTAGTTGTATTCAATAAAACAAAATGCTTTTGCAATGTGATACCAAAAACATCCTCGTGTTGGTGGAATTATAAAAACAATGAAAAAATGTTTCACTAAATTCCTACTGAACTATTAAAATGTCTAAAATTTGCTTTTGACAAGCATAAATATGTATAAATAATAAATATAAATGTAATGATTTACGTTTATACTGAACATATCCCAAATATATAACATACACGTAGGATGAAGCCACGGAGAAAGGTGTTTGTGCGCGCAAACGATTAATGGTTTTTTTTAAAATTAACACAATTGTGTAAATTTAATTAATTTATGAATGGGAAAAAAGCTCTGTTCGAGAACAACACTTGTGGCGGGAGAACACTGACTGGGTTCTTTACTTTGGGGGATGAAATAATACGCGCGGGAGCCCGAGGAACCACTCGATAGAGTCAAACTTAATACATCTAGATTCTATGTGTAAAAATCGGTTCAGTAGGAATAGTGTAAACTGAAAACAATTACGCAAATCAGTACTAATCTAATTATCTAATTTATGATATAAGTCTACAAGAAAAGTTAATTTCAAATTGAAATTTATGTATCAAAAAAGAAAATTATAGGAACTCTAAATATTTAAACAAACAGATAAAACAAGTCAAATTAAACGCATTTGGGCGACCAAGTGCAATAGAAGACATTGGAGCGTAACAATGTAACCGCTTTTGCTTTGGAAGTTGAGTTTACATCTTCGTTCTTGGATTTGTGATTTTATATTTGATTTTCATTGCTTTCTTGATATTTTTCAGTTTTATTTATATGTACAATTAAAACAATAAAATAATTGGCCCTTTCCGTTCTAATATTAACTTGAATTGGACAAGATCTGATATACAAGAGACCGCTTGTTAGGTTCTCGTAATGGAAAAAAAAATGTTCAATGGGAAAATATTATTAAGATTATTATTTAAATTTAAGATTCAATTAAACATTTTGGAATATATACAAAATTTACTAATGCCCAGTTTCGCAATGCAAGCTTAAGCTTAAAAATAGATTTTAACTTTTGCCTTAAATATGCCTTGATTTCAAAGTGACAATTTTAGTCTTAAACTTTACTTTAACTTATCCGGTAAAATTTCGTCGCGTAAATTAACACCACTCTAGCATTTTCGGAAAAGTAAAAAAATCCAAAAAATTTGTATTTGGGCTTTTTGTTAGAAATAAAATACATGTGTACCAGAATTTTTGGAAATTTCACACCCAAAGGGTGGAAAATAGGAGATGAAACGCTATCCCTACTTTTTTAACTTCTAGGAGCTTTAACTTACATTTACAGCGATCATTCTTGCACCTTTAGATAAAGCACAATGAGAAATAGCAACACTATCCTGATTCAACCTGCCATAACCACCCTTAACTGTAAACAAACTAACACGCTATTATTGTAACCCGACCTACGAGAAACGGTTCTATGTACTATACCTATGTCGTGTTTGCGGGAAGTTTTTTTGAGTCAAGGGTGGTACTCTGCAAACTGTACAACAGTGTACCCTTACACAAGAAAACAGAATAATTGCAAACGGCCATTTTTAGATGCAACTATAAGAATAAGTAAATACCAAGAATAATAAATTTTAAATAGAAAGCATAGGAACTCCAACGCGGAAAGGCGTAGCAACGCACGCGGGGTGGTCCCGCTAGTTGTTTATAAATTGTTTATTTCATTCGGGGTCGATTTTAGTAATTTAAATATTGGCTAAATAAACTATTTTTCCCTGAAAATGCCTTTTCCTAAGACTTTAAATTAATTAATTAGAGAAATCAAATTGAAAAAAGTCTCAAGTGGGGTGCTATGGGTAAAACCAACTTTTGTGTTTCATTGTGCCCCACTCTCCCCTAAATTATGTGATCTCTAAAGTGGACTTACACCACTTTCAAAATAAACGGTCCATATTATACTGGAACCATCCGTCGAGGAGAAATTGGTCCGGCGATGCGACCCTCTCAACAAGTGCAGTCACTCCACTGCGCCTGCAGCCGCCATTTTTAATTAAATCTTCAAAACAATTTGCATGAACATTCTTGAATAGTGTACAAATAAATTACTTTTTGTTTCAATCCGTTACAGCTAATTTTTCTGTTTTTTTTTATGTAGATTTCGAAGAAAAATCTACCTATTGCAGTCTACCGCATGGCGAAAAAATTTTGGAAATTTTTTATTTTTTCCGATCATGACCCCTGAACACTAAAAATGACCTCCGTTCGCATTTATGTATACAACGCTTCTTAACGCATTTTTAGGGACACGATGACTGTCGCAATTTTGAAGATATTTGAACCAAATTTTATTGTTATTTCTAGGCGTAATAGCTCTGTTCTTTTATGAGCAAAATCACCCCAAGACGGTAGCCGGGGACGGGGATTCAAATTTTTGAAAAATTATAACTCGGCTCCTATAGTTTTGAGAAAAACTTTTTTGTATAAATTAGAGTACTTCCTATGAAGTTTATGGTGACATCAATGATTCAGGGATTGTAAGTGGGGGTGGAAATGCGAAAATTTTATAACCACATCTTGTGGGGTATCGTTGAAAAGCTCTTGATGAGTAGTTTATAAATCAATAACTAGTTTCTCGATTTTGAAAATAATTACTCCAAAAAATGCGATCAAAAACACTTCGAAATCTACCTCAGCCTGTAGGCCTGCCGAAAAGAATTTTTTTTAAACGAAAATCATTACGATTATCATCCGCTAGAGTGGTCTTACCCCTTAAGTTTAATAATAAATTGAATGTCAAACAAAGGTCATTTGTCGACTGAAATTAATTCTTGATTTTGAATTGTATTTAGTGGTATAATTTTTATAAAAATCAATCAAAAATTTTATCATAAACAAATAAAATCTCTTGAAAATGGCAGAATAAAGTTTCTGGCAAATATTTGGCAGTATAGAGTCGACTACAAATTGATTCTTATAACTTAAACCAGGTTGACATAAATATTTAATGTGAAACCCGGCCGAATTGACTTTTAGCTTAAATTGCCTATAGTCGCTTAACTAAACGATAGCTGAAGCTTCCACTGTGAAATTTGGCATGAGTGTTTACTGGATGACTTCTAACAACGTAATGTAAATTTAATTGTCATCCGAAAGCATAATATTATTATATAGTTTATGAAATCACTTTATGTAAGATATAATTTATGTTGGGATTTAAAATTAGCACTCGATGTCCGTTGTTTCCTGTACTCAAATGTACTGCGTACAATAAACATCGAACATCGAACACTGAACGTAGGAACGAAGTTGTAACCTAAACTTAACAATGTGTAAACGATTTTGCGTTATCATTTTGAAAATAAATTATTTGGGCTACTTGAGATGTCCTTAAGCAGCTGTATCGACCTCCTCAACAATATGATTGGGTGATACTTCACTGGGAGATGCCAATGGAGCAATGGTACTTGCAGCTGCTGATGTTGACGAGGAAGTTCCATTTGATGTATTACTTGTTGTACTAACAACTCTAGCACCATATGGTGCACCTTTTAATTTACGCGCTTCACGACGCTGCTTCCGCTGCTGCATGACTAGTCTTAGCTGATCTAATTTACATTTTGTTTTATTGTTTTCAATTTCTATGCTACATTTACTGCAAATATTTTTAGTTGAATTACTAATATCAGCACTGAATGTTCGTGAATTGCAAGTGCATGAATTTCTATTATCGGCTGATGTATCTGATAATGAGGTTTCCAAAATAGATGAACTTGCAGATAGATCATGGCAGCTGCATGAGGATATATGGCTCTCAATTGTTTTGGCGCAGTGATCAATACTTGTTCCCGGTGATGATGATGATGATGAATTTGATGATGCACCAGATGAATTCAAATTTGTGTAATGACCACCACATTCTCCATACACACAGGTACTAGATTTTGAATTGTTAACACATTTACCGCAACTATCTGGAGCAGTTGTTAAAATTTGATGCTTTATAGATGACTGCAAAATAATTAAAAACATTTTTATAAATATTGGAATAAATAATTATAAATTTTAAATAAATACAAACCTGCTTTGTGGTACTTTTCGTTGGTGGCTCAAAACTGATCCTTGCTCCCCGACTGTACTGAGGTGTGGCGCTCAAGAGATCATTCAAAATGTGTATGACCGTTGATATATCACGTTTGGGTCTGCCATGACGGTCTTGCAGTGCGGGATTCAATGTTCCAGAGAATGTACCTGAATAAATACCTTTACCATGATTCTTCATTGATTCTATAACGGCCCCAGAACCACTCTTTCTGGGCGTCTCCTCACTTAAATCAACTTTATTTGTGAACACTTCTTTTGATAATTTTCGTAATGTTTGAGTTAAATTTCTAGATGCTTCGGCAAGAGCTCGAGTATCAGTTGCACTTATGGTTGGTACTTGCTCCTCAAATTCACCTACTGTGTCTGAGGAGCTATTGCTGCTATTATCGGTAGCCACTGCTGTTGCAGCCGCTGCCGTTGATGTAGAAGGAACACTAGATTCGATGTGTGTGCGAATTTTTTCAGAAGCACTTAAACTTTTACGCAATGTACTTGAGGATTGATTATTCCGTTTTGGTCTGCTAATTGGATTATTAGCGGTTTTATGGAGCAATTGCGGATTGGTTATTTTAAGATTTGGGGTGCTTGTTGCAGTCGCCCTCTCAGGAATATCACTACTTACAAAATTTGGAACATCATGCCGTGATTGACATTGATTAACTTCACAATTTTTATTACTATTATCTAATCTCTTACAGAGACATGAAGTTAGTTTGGCAGATATAGGATCTGAGCAGGTTGATGCTCGTTCTGCTGTTGCATTGGTGTTTGTCTCAGGTGTAAAATGATTACTGATGGGAATGTTTTTTAAAGGTGTAGTTTTAATTGGGCTTGATACAAGATTTGATAATGATTTAATTGGTGATTGCTCCAGCAATGAATCATTTGTATATGAATTATTTAGTGTTGTACCACAACAATTAACATTTTTTGCATCCTTATTCGAACAGCTGCTGCTACTTGCTGAAGGTTGAGCAATTGATAAACTCTTTACAATATTATGTAAACTCTCAAAATCATGTTTAGATAAAAATGAATTTAATTCTTCTTGACTTGTTGTATTTGGAGACGTTGAGGTATCCAGAATGGTGGAGCTAGATAATCTTGATGTACTGGTTTCTGTACCAATTGAACTATTATGGCGATTATCTGTATCAATTTCAATCTTTCTAGGTATTGTCTGGGTTTGACTGTTAGTAACATTTGTTGTTGTTGTTGAAGTCGATGTAGATCTATTGCTGCGTTGATTTGATCTTGAACGTGAACTACCATGTGATGGGCTCGATGGATTTACAGTGCTCAATTGTAATTGTATAAGCATCATATGATCACCCAAACGCATACTTAAATTTAGTGGAGTTTTCCCGCTCAGAAAATCGTTCACTTGAGAATCATTCAATGATTCTAATGCCTGCATTACAGTGTTTTCAGGACGTTGAGCCTAAAAAAAAAAAATATATGACAAATAATGTTGGAACCATACAAAATTATAACAAAAAACAACAACAATGTAATCTCCACCATGTGGAAGCAAATGACAAAAAACAATCAAATAATTGGATTAATTAACGATTATATTTAGCAAAATGCATAAACAAATTGTGTACTCAACGGAAATTTTTATAGTAATGTTTAGTTGTGCTCCGCCGGAATGATTAATTCAATTTTGTTTAAATAAAAAGGCTTACAAACCATGAAGGTCAGCGTTATCTCTTGGAATGCATCAATTTAGCCACTTATTTAGCTACTTATCGATATTGTTGCAACGCAACGGCAAAGTTGCATGCTCGGCAAATTGATTTTTCAACAAGTTTTTTATAATGTTTGGAATTGAAATTTTAAAGCATTCCAACAAGATTTCCTCCAGTATATTGAGTGCACCCTTAAATTTATGTTTGAGAAGGATTTAAAACTCACCAACAAACCAGTCTCCACATTAGGAATTAAAATTATTTTGGAGCCATCCACAAGACCATTGTCTTTCAAATTTCCATCCTGCAGTTCCCTGAAATAGAAGAAATTTAATTAATAAAATACTGCAAATGAGTGATTTATATATTTAAATGCAATAATGAATTTAAAAAAATAAATCAAGAGTTTCGATTGGTGTCAAGTGCAAAAGGGGGGCAATGAAATGTAAAAAATGCGCTTACGGAGAATTTCGCTTAATAAAAATCCTGAATGAGCATTTTTTATTTGCGTTTGTAAAGAAAAAAAATTCATTTGAAAATTTTTATTTCGTGATATTATTTTACAGTTAAAGTCAGAGATAATATTCACACATTTTTAGCAGTATTTTTAATCGCACAAGATGTGAATGTAAACCTCTCGATTATACTGTAAAATGCAACCGCAATTAGAAGCTGGATACTTTATGTGTTTTTATAACAAAACGAATATCTCGAAATGAGATTAATAAAAAACTACAGTAAATAGTTCTCTGTCACTACTTGGACAAAATGAAATGACTATAATCGCTGATGCAGAAACCATTTTGATGATGCTGTAAACTGCATTGATCGGTTGTACGTACAAAAGTTGCCATCGATTTCATAAGGCGGTTCTCTGCCCACTTCGACTTCCATCTGCGGACGATGATGATGCTGGAATTTGTTCTTTTGCCCGAGCAGAAATCTCTTAAGTCCAATTTACAGCGAAGGTATGTTATTTTGGGATGCTGGCGAATGTGTTTTACGTTCACTCCAAAAAAAAATAAATAAATAAATAAATAAAAAATCTGTGATAGCTGAAACGCTCACGTGGCTTAGGAGTCGAAGTGTGCTAATCCAGAGAATTTTGGAAATCAACATTTCATGTTAACGAATTTTAGTGCTCAGAGGAGAAAATTCTATTTTGGCGTTGATATTGAAGGAGCACAAGAACAGTTTCGAGACTCTGGGCGATGATTATAAATAACGATGAACTTATGTCATACACGTTAACATTATTATATTTCTAAATTCTTACTTAGAACCCCACAAGAGTGGACCAGTTGTGTTGAATACTCCACTCTTGCGTTGGTTTGAAGCAAATAACACAAATTGTTTTTAATTCTACTCCAGAAAGTAGCATTAATGAACCAAGCTGAATGAACTTTAATGCAGTGATAAAAAGGGTTAAATGGAATGAAGTAATACAGGTATCCCAAATTCCCAACTAGGATGCAGTAGATAGCTTAGATATGATAGAAGCCATATCATATGAGACTAAAAATCGATACCAGAAGCCGAGTGCTGATCTTATTATACCCTAGATATAGGGTATATTAGTTTTGAGCGAACGTTTGCAACGCCAAGAAATATATGATTGGAAAACCGTTTTATGCATGTCCATCTGTCTGTCTGTCCAGACAATAACTCTAGAATGCTTCTAGCTACAAATTCAGTACGACGATACTTCGTTAAAATGGTTAGGCCAAGTTCGAAGATGAGCAAAATCGGGCAACCCCTTCTTAGTGTTGCCACATAAGCCTGAATCGTTTTTTTTACAAAAATGTTGATTTTGTTTACTGAATGTTTACATTTTAAATTTTGTTCGTTAAATATTATTATAAATACGAATTATAATTATTTGGTAGAAATTTTGTTTAGATGATATTAAAATTATAGAAATGGAAGAAAACTTCAGCTGTTTTAGGGTGGTAAACGTGGATGGATGTACATAAGTTTTTTTTTTTTGATTTAGAATGAATGGGGATCTTTCCGGTGGGGTAAATTTTTTTTACGTTTTTGGGGTTGTGGGTGATAACCATCTCCCTTGGGGTTGTCCAATTTAGGCCATGTGTGATATCAAATTAAAGCTCTTGCTGAGTTCTATTAAATTAAGCAGTCGCAGACAACCAACCTTAGTGACATAAGAAAATGCATGTCTAGATTTTTACATAGAATGAGTATATTTTTCGACATCTTGGGTATCACGTAATTGGTGTGACCAATTGCTTGCTTACTAGTTTTTTATCCTTGCTTGGCTCAAAGATCGAGAGTACGAGCCTTTCCGAACATTTTGAATAGTGCTTTAGGAGGACTACCATGTATCCAATATGACTTTTATGAACGACTGTTTGCATTGCAATGTATAACAGCAGTTTTATCCAAATCTTCATTGTTTTAGTGGCGGAACCAATATCCCTGTATTAAATATGTATTTCAAAAATTGTACATCGTTGTAATTTCATGTGAATGAATATTACGAGTATCGTTTATTATTTTTAACTTTCTTAAGATATTTAAAATTGTTTTGTTGTATGATTTAGCATATTATGAATATTTAGTTGTATTTCAAAATCAGAACAAGAACAAGTTTTACAGTAGATTTTTATTGTTTATGAAATCTTCCTTTTCTGTAAATGAAAATGAGTTTTTATTTGTATGTCTCAAACGATTGAAGTATAAGAAAATGTTTAAAAATTAGAGATAGCAGCATTTCTTTTCTTACTTCCATTAATTTTTCAAAAGGGACTTGTTAAGAGATCAATTTTGATAGAAATGATTGTTTGTTTTAACAATTTAATGGAAAAGAAGTTGCATGTTGAAATATGTTTGACAAATTATAGTTGCATAATAGGCAAATCTCTCTCAAGACTGTTTCAGTGTTATTATCAGACAATAATTGTGAAATTATTAACAGAGAAATTCAGCCATTGGGAAGGCTAAAATACAATCGGCATGCTGTCGTCGCTACTCAGCTGTTGACATTGCAAAAATTCATGCCACACTTCCGTTATATATTTCAATTGCTATCCATTTGGACAGGTGCACAATGCAATAACAAGAAAAATAATTTTGATTGCATGAGTGAATTTAAATCAAATGTTGATTATTTTACATTTCAAATCAAAAGACAAAACTCATGTTGTACTGGAGTTGAAGCAGTCAAACAGGAGCTTCGTTGCGAATCAAGCAATTTTTTTATTATTTCAGCATTTTCTTTCTATTCTTTTCTTCTCTATCAACCATTTTTGATATGTTTCTAATTCCGTTATTTAATGATTCGACCTACTTTTTATGTATACTCCTCTTTCCATTACTTGAATTTTGGATAAATAAATTATGTATTTTTTAAAAAATTTGTCATAGATTCATTTCGTGTGTTCTTACTCTAGTACTTAATAATTCCGTGTTTAAGGTTTTTAACTCTTCCAACTTGAAAACAACAGATTTACAAAGTTGCTCAGGTGCAAATATTATTTTAGAACGATGTATTAGAAAAAAAAACCAACTTGATTTTTTGTTCAGAAGATGAAAAAAAGAGTGAAAACCAAAAATAAAAAATACGATAGTCAGCGGATATTTCGAAATGCCGTTGCATGACCAAAAATGGCAGACCAGAGCTGAGGTAAGTGTATACCAAGCGAATTATCGCTTTTGTGTGCCTGCGTGTTATTTTGCGATTGATTATAAA
The DNA here is from genome assembly GCA_963082835.1 of Leptogaster cylindrica. Classification (NCBI taxonomy): domain Eukaryota; kingdom Metazoa; phylum Arthropoda; class Insecta; order Diptera; family Asilidae; genus Leptogaster; species Leptogaster cylindrica. The sequence goes on along the minus strand of OY720108.1, from coordinate 3,320,935 downwards.
TTCAAAAAAAAGAAGTTTTTCAAGTAAAGCGGGGATGATGAATTCTCGCCCTCCATCCATGCAATCCTTGACATAGACACAAGCTTATTCAGGTGAACTTGGGTCATGCTTTTCGAGCCATTCCAAGCCAACTTTAATCAGTTGCAATATTGTTCTTGCTGCTCAAGTGGCAATTAACGAAATCGCGCCAACGAAAATTTCACCTACTCCTTGGTGGCTGCGGACATGTTGTGGAGCTGACGAGGGTGCAGTGGGGTTCGCGAGTTCGCGACAAAAAGAGAACTTTTTACGTAATAGTGGTCGTCTCGCTTGACCCTGCCGCGTTGGGGCCACAAATCAGGTTGGGTTTAATCTTTATCGGAATTTCACAATCCGGTGAAGTGATGCGGTGTTGTTGTCTGCGGATGCTGCTGATGCATTAGAGATGCGAAAGCGGCAAAACTTGCGCGGCGCAACAACAAAGCGACAATGGTGGCGGCAACGACGACGACGGCTGATCCAAGGAATCATGTAAAAGTAGCAGGCGACGAACGAGTTCGAACACGAGCGGACAGCGGTACTGTCCCCGTGCACACGTCCCGCGACCTGGCCGCTTTCCCGGAGTCACCCGCGGATGATAACTGCTGACCAGAGCAGATTTTATTGCACATTTTCGATGTTCTCGAATGACGACGACGAAGACAACCAGTGTCCAGCAATGGTGGCTTGCCATTGCCACTTGCTGCTACGGTTGCTGTTTACTGCTTAAGCACTGGTGCCGTGCTGTTGGCTCACCGACCCCCGACGAACAGCGCCAGCAAATACTGAAGCGATAGCAACATCAGCATCGAATTGCGTTTAACTACGCAACTGGTTCCAATATTTGACATCGGCATTTGTTCAAATTTCTTATTTCTTGCTTAATTTGAGACTTCTGGAAATTTTGGTTGCTAGACGGCATTACAGCAAGCGACAGGTATTGCGACTGGAAACAATGGCGGTATCCGACTAGCGGTGAACATTGAACAGGAAATGAACGTGGATGACAAGAATTGCGAACATTTAAAATCAGGAAACTATACCAAGTTGGGATAGACCGAAAAGAGTTCCTTTTCAACTCTTGACTTTATCTTCATATATTTCTTTCTGGCAACCAACTTCATAGTCGCCATGACTGGAGGACTGGAGGAGCGAAGCCCACCACGCAACGCACGCCGCATTCGGAGAAAGGTGTGTGTAGGTAAAGCTGGCTTGCAAACCATCTGGAACCAGTGGGATGGTATGTCGTCATTGTAGTCAGTCCGCTGTCCGTACACATAAATCAGCTGTAAATCGAACAAAATGGCCGATTGCCACCAGACCAAAGTGCTTCTTTAGCTGTCTGATTATCTCGGGTTTGCCTGGTAAGACGCACTAAAATGGCACCCACAATTATGCTCCAGCTATGGTGCCTACATCACAATAATTTTCCATTGCGGAAACTACCACTAAATTTAACGGCAAATACCCATTAGTAAAACACGCTTCCTCCTTTTCCCTTCCCCTATAAAATGAATATTTAACGCTACTATTGTGTTGTGAGTACAAACCTTTCACGGTGTAGGAGGCATATGCGGTCCTTTGCTACCTTGAGCTTTTGTGCTATAATTTTCTTGAGGTTTTCAACAGAATTTAGCAGATCAACAAGAACGGAAAAAGTTCCACCGGTCGTTGTTGTTATGTTTAGCGTTATTGGTGGTGTATCTAAATCTGAGCCACACCCAACGATTTTATCGCGAGGGTCGCTACTTCCAGTCGACTTATCCATGTTGTCACTAGGAATAATTTATGCAAATCACAGCACGATGTGAATTCGAAAAAAAACCTCACTCCAGAATGGCAAAAAATTTTCTTAAATTTTCAATAAATTCAAACACGAAATAATCACTCGCCCGTACTACAATTCACAAGCTAAAACTTTTAAACCGTCCCTAAAAGGAATGATTTTTATTATATAATATGCATTTTCACGGCGTCACCCCAGCGTATAAACCAAATTTCCCTGCTCAACTCGAGGAGCCCACTAATCGCTGACTGGCGAAGCAAGCGAACTGAATGACTTTCCACTGTGTGTGAAATTCGGAAACTTTTTTTTACTGTGATCTCAACGAAACAAACCGTCAATGCCGAATCAGACATTTTAGAGTGAGCGAAACCGATATATGTGCATTTCTCTCGCGGCTCTCAGTTGCGCGGCAACGCAACGCAATATTAAATCGTCCTTGCGACCGACAAAGATGGATGCACCAGTCACTCGAACGGGACCCATCGACCAACCAACTAGTACGTAATCAGGTATTCCTCCGTCATTGTCGTTTCGCAAAAACACCGCCGCGGCGCTGCGGTATTCTTTTTCATTGCCCCTATCTCTAGTACTACATCGGTGACAACAGTGTTCTTGAACAGTATGTTTATATTTATAAATTATCCTTAATATTCTTACACTTTATGAGATCGTAAAACGAAAATTATTTGAGAGAATATATATAATTAATAAAAGAATAATATTATTAGATTCCAGAGATTCCAAACGAAATTAAACAAAATATTACTTTTTTGTAATATGTAAACGACATAGAGAGAACTAGTGCGATCATAAATGGAAATTTATCTCTGTGATTCCTTAATATTTGTTATTGAAATGTTAATGTTTGTTAATTTACTCTGATGGAACAACAAATTTAAAAAAAAAACCAAACTAACAGAACTCAGACCCAGACTTCGGACATCAAAAAATGAAAAAAAAGCAAAAATAAAGAAAATAGTGGAACTTCTGCCGATTTCTTTTTTCATGTGTTTCGGCTTATCAACTCTGTGCACGACTACGCTCAATATAAAATTTTTTTTAAAAAAAAAACCTAATGCGAAGAACAATTTACAGTTACAGCTACTACTGAACTGCATAGTGAAAATCTACGCTATTTTTTATAATTCCCTTTGTATATTATCTTAGGTTTCGTTTTTGTAATTAGTTGATGGCGACGCTGAATTGCGTGTAGAAATTAGAAAATAGCTTGATGCCGTCACCGACGTCATTGTTCATCATAAAAATAGGAGATGTGGCAAAACTTCATTTTTCCCCTAAGATTTATTACATTTTCTCTCTATTTCATAAACAGCTGATAGAGAAATTCGCAAGGTGCTAGCCCTCTATATGTCAATAATTAACCCAAGAATGGTGAAAATGTTTTCCATTTTAATACATTTTTGTTAATAATATAATCAAATAAAAAAGAAGGATTATTTGTCATATAATTTTTTATAAAATATTAAGATATCTTGGCATTTTTTACTAATTGAATAGTTCTAGTACCTACACTGGTTTGAAGTTGCTGAATTGCTGAAATACATCAGTTTAAATTCAATGAAAAGAAGAATTACTTAGATACGTATACTTATTTATTTAACTGTTATCATTTATTTAACTAAGTTTTTAGAACTTATTTTACAGTGTTATCGAGAATGCGTGTAATATGATATATATATATATTATATATATATATATATACATATTTTAATAGATACGATGGTGTCACTGTAAATTTATAGAAAGAATAAATATAGATTCAGTGTTTGACGGGTGCGAGTGGGGGTAGGGGTGGAAAACCTAAATATTTATAACGAAGTCTTGTGGAGTATTGTTGAAAAGCTCTTGATGAGTACTCTATAAATCAATAACTAGTTTCTCGATTTTGAAAATATCTAACGGACCAAAAACGTTATAGTTTTTTATACTGCATAGTTTAGTTTCTACTGCGATTGGTCAAGCATTCAACTCCTGGAATGGTAGCTGCATTTTTATAGCATTCTCTGTTCTCTGTTGTGTGCGCAATACTCCTGAAAAAAATAAAAAAGTAAATATTACATAAAATTATTCGAAATTATTACAAATTGGGAATAGCGTTAGATACTAACAATACTAAAATGTGCACACATAACATGTGTGATGTCTATTTATTAGGACCAAATGATGCGCTTGCAACAACAATTTCCGTTTCATATAATTTCGCGAATTGTTATAAACTTTCCAAAATCATGAATCAGTTACTCTATTCCACCAGCAGAAGCAGGAACACCAGACATCACAATCAAAATTTATTTAAAAAATATCTCATTTAGAAAATGACGCAGTTCACGGCGATGTGTCCACACTCCACAACCGTGGGTGATAGCATTTGTTATTGTTCGGCGAGTAAATAAATTATTGTGTCATCGATGAATACCGGACGTTGGACGCTGGTGGAATCGACATGTAGCGTGTGAATGTGTAGCGGTGGAAAACATCTGGGATACCACATGGCATTGAGGGTCAACAATGGATCTCGGGGGTGGTTCGATAAGGGGATCGGACGAGTAGCGAAAACTTACTCACGCGGTCGGTCATCTGGTAAAATGTGCCAATTCCATTACTCCGTTCTTTTTAATTTCCCCATGTGTGTACGCAGTCGCTTTACGGGCACGATGCCCACAGCCCCAAATTCCTGGACACTGGGAAACACCCCGAACAGGTCGACATGCTGATAAGTTGCGAATTTTTTTCCGGTGCCGTGTGTATACTGTACATAGACGAAGAAGTAACCCTTTCCTGGGAAATCGGTCTTCCTGGCCGTGTGCGCTCGCGTTGCGCGAATGCTGTTGTTGGCGGTGATTATTGCATTTTTGGTGTTACGTGTGATTCCTAAGTTCACTCTCTGCATATTGCAAATAACATTGACTCTCTTGTCAGAGCTCTGTAGATACCCGCGAAATCGATTTGATTCACTTGGTTCAGTTTTAGTGAACCCCAACGTAGCCAAACAGATTGACATAGCAATATTTAAAAAGTGAAAAACGAAAAACAGGCGACGACGTTTTTTAAGACAAATGAATTTAGATGTGCTTCGAAGGCGCATTACGCTCCTTACGTTTGCATGAAAGGTTCCAAATTATTTTCACTAGTGCAATAATTTCTACACAATTTTGTTTTTGTAAATTTCTTCAAAGTGAAGTGAAAAAATTCTATTTTCTATAGTGTTGCAAATATATTTTTATTACAACAATGGACGGCGACCGTGAAACCAAGTCCAAATCTTCGATCAACGAAATCAAGACGGATTTGTATATTAATCCGTTTGTGCATAGATTAAATATAAATGATCCGTTCGTCATAATTAAGGTAAGTACCCAATTCAGTTTCGTTACCATCTCACAGAGCAGCAGCCAAGCGGATGGGGACCTCATCCACTTCTGGTCTGCATTGATTGAGCTGCAACCAATCCATGAAATGCATTCCAAAATCCAAACTTGATTTATTGCCTGAAATGCGATGAGCATTTCGACCGCGTCAATTGAAACACGCATTTTCGCGGTCATCTGTGGGCTTCCGCGAAACGGCATCGGTGAAAGTGGCCCCTTTAAAAGTTCGCTTTACTTTTGGGAGTCCGCGGGACACCCGCAAATAGGATGGGGGTAGTAAATATTTTGTGTCGTCCGGAATGTTTCACATTCACTGTTCCCCAGGGTGGCATTTGAAGCTCCTCCGATTTGATTATGCAAACGACAAGACCTACTCTGCACGTGTAGCCTCCGAGCCATTATCTTCATCGCGTGTGATAGGGTTACTTGCACGGATGCAGTTAGAAGATGTCATTTATCATTCGAAGACTAGCTAATTTGAATAAATTGAAAACCAAGAAAAAATTTTCTGATCTTTTTGCAAATGCAATTGTATAATGTGGAGTGCGCCAATACTGTCAGGAGGTCGTGGCCTCGTGGGCTGTAAGTGCGGACTTATCCTTTTATCTTCTCTCTTGTGAAATAGTCAAAAGATAGAATGATTCTTTCGGTAGATTTCGATGAAAATTCTACCTATTCAGATGTTATGATTTTTGAAAAATTCTTTCATAACTTTACGTTTCATGCTACCCTGAGTACGAAACCACCCCCCGTTCAAAAGTTTATTACATCCATATATATATATATATATATATATTTAGACGCTAGCCGTAATTTTGAAGATATTTGAATGCAATTTTAATATGTTATTTCTAGGCGTAATAGCTCTGTGAAGTTCTTTTATGAGCAAAATCGCCCCAAAGGGGTTACCGAATGAAGGGGTTGAAATTTTGAAAAAATTATATCTTGGCTCTTATGGAGTTTCGAGAAAAACTTTATCTGCATAAATGAGAATACTTCCTACAAATTTTCAGGAGTTATGGAGGTGCGAGTGGGGGTGGGGGTGGAAATCCCAAATATTTAGAACCACGTCTTGTGGGGTATAGTTGAGAAGCTCTTGATGAGTAGTTTACAAATCAATAACTAATTTCCCGATTTTGAAAAAATTACCCCAAAACATGAAATCAAACACACTTCGAAATCTACCGCAGCCTGTTGTAGGCCTGCTGAAAGGAAATTTTTTGATAATTGAATTCGTCAAGATATTTGTGTCGGGATTTGCGTCGATTAAATAATAATTTTAGTTTTGCAAACTTAACCCTTTAAAGCAGTTTTGCTAACTGTTACATTATAATATCCTTGCAACCATTTTAAGTATTTAAAAAAATTATCATTGGATCGACATTCAAAATAAAACTTCTCCATTGCAGACGCTTATCTTCTCACTTATTTTGCTGCCAATTCGAGTGATTTGCATTGGTCTATTTCTAATAACTGCCTGGTCACTAGCATGTATTGGTCTCTGCGGACTGACCCCGGAGGATCTCAAGGCTCGGCCTATAACTGGATGGAGACGGTAATTTAAAGTGGAACATTCTTCCACCTGAACAACAAACACGTAACAATTCCCATTGGAAGCCATTTTATATGTTTATTACTTACAATCACTTTACATTTGGCCATCAGTTGGAAATCCACAAATCGCAAGTGTGATATAATCACTTTTGAGTCATCCAATTTTCTATTTTTGATTTTTTGAATTTGTAGTTTCATTTGTGCTTTTTTGTTAAACAATGATTGTTTCGTTCAGGCATCGTTAATTTACAAGCCCAGAATTATGTTGCATAATTTCATGCAAACAAAATGAAACATTCTTGTTTTTTTGGTGTGTGGCTGCGAGTGTAATGAAGTCTTGTAAAGTGATGATATAAATATAATATTTGCAGAATCAATATGTTATGTTACAATTTTAAAACAAATCTCACTGCCTAACTGAACTTATTGCTGTTTATCATATGTATAGTAATTCAATTATAAAATTCTTTTACTATTTCTACAATAAATGTTTGAACATTTCAATACGGTAACCAGCATCGTGCATTTTCACTATTTTACAATGTGTTTGAAAAGTATCACAGGAATAAAAGCAAACAAATTAAATTGTTTAAAAGTAATAAGAAAAAAAAGAAGAGAACAGAAGAAGGGATTTGCGTCTAATTCATATAAATTAATTCGTCAACAGGAATCTCCAACACTTAGCAGCTCTCTCAATGAGAGCGCTTTTCGCTGCTGGATCATTTAATTATATTAAGTACAAGGGAATCAAAGCGTCTCCAAAAGAAGCCCCGATCTTATGCGTCGCTCCGCACTCATCGTACGTTGACGCAGTGGTTGTTGTGGTCATGGGACCACCCTCAATTGTTGCAAAGGCAGAAACTGCACAATTGCCATTTTTTGGAAGTATGCATTTAATTTATTTAATTTTAAAAACAATTTTGTTTATTTCGTTTTAGAGAAAAGAAAGTTGTGTGATTCAAAGTACCAACAAAATATTTTGGCAAGAATATTTTGAATTTCTTTGAAAAAATGTAAATTTTGACATCGATATTTGTTTTTTTCCAATTGGCTGGTATATGAACGCTTTCCTCCTACGAAAATGTTTATAAAAAGTTAATATATGATTATTATTTTAAACAGATCTGACGCTAAGGGCATTTAATATTTAGCATCCCTCGTTATAAAACACTTTTATTTTAGGTTGCATTATATTGGCATTTGGCAACAAAAACAAACATAAAAATGATTTTCATAAAAACAAAAATGACTTAAAAATGATTTTCATGTTTATTTTTATAAAGGAGCTTGAGAAAGATTCTGTGCACATTGGGTATTTGGTCATATTTAGCTGGAGGGGTTGCTATTGTTGTTAAAGGCAAACAAGTATCGCGGAATGAGGCGCCAATTCTTGTGGCAGCTCCTCATAGCTCGTTCATGGACTCATGCATTGTTTATGTTTCCTTGAGCAGTGTTATTGTCCGAAAGGAATCGATGGACACTTATATCGGGAGTAAGTTCGATTGCAATAAACTCATACATTTATCCTCGGTGATGGCTTTATGTGTGGCTTTCCTTTTATAAAATCCAGAATATCTAAATTTTTTCCTGTTTTTATTGATTTTGTATTATAAATTCTAGCATGAAAACAACTTTCTTTTCTAAAAACGAACTGATTTTCGGTATTGATGAATGTAGCTGAGCATGCTCTTTTGGTGTAAAATTTTTAATTTGTCAAATAACATAATACGCATTATATTATGTGTTGCCATTTTAAATGTTGATTACATTGGGATTTAATGCCATTTAGAGCTCATCAACTTTACTCAACCCATTTACGTGCTTAGGGAGGATTCCAACTCTAGACATAATACCATTAAGGAAATTGTGGACCGTGCCAATTCGACAGATGATTGGTCACAAGTATTAACTTGAGTTTTCAAATTATTTATTTATGCATTTTAAATGAGTTTTTTTAGATCGTCATCTTTCCTGAAGGCACCTGTACAAACCGTTCGGCCTTGATTACCTTTAAGCCGGGAGCGTTTTATCCTGGCGTACCTGTTCAACCAGTGCTCCTTCGGTACCCAAACGAATTGGATTCGTTCACTTGGACATGGGATGGTCCTGGCATGTAAGATTTAATATAATTTTTGTATGACACATCCAATTATTTCTTAACAATTTATTTTAAAAACAGATTGTGAAATAATTTTCTTATATTTGGATAACACTTTTAAATTTAGCTATGGAAATCGTTTTCATAAAGGGAAGGATACTATTTACAGCAGAGAAACACTACTGAAATTTGTAAAATAGTTTCCTGCAATCTAATCTTGAATACGAAATTCAAACGCTCAGTTTATTTGTAAAACGGAATAATTGTTGATAGAATTACGTTCGAATATTAAATGTACTTTCTGTTTTTTTTTAGATTCAAACTCTTGTGGCTAACTTTGGCACAACTAAACAGCGTTTGTGAAATAGAATTTTTGCCTGTATATAAGCCATCGTCAGCAGAAAAGGCTGATCCCAAATTATTTGCAAGAAACGTGAGAAATGTCATGGCAAGGTTGGAATTGGTGTTTTTTATAGTGATTTTTTCAAATTAAATTTTATAATATTTCAGAGCTCTTGGTGTACCTGTATCAGATTTGACCTACGATGATTGCGCAGTGATATCAGCTGCCCAGCAAATGAGAATTCCCCACGCAGGGGACACGGTTGTAATCGATAGATTGCAAAAACTTCTATGGTGATCTCAAAGCCATCTTTTACTATATACATTGATAACTAATCAATTAATTTAATAAAAAGGCCCGATGAAACAGCAATAGATGCAATTTTGGAAGACTTCGATGGAAATGACAGATACTTGGATTTGAATGAATTTTTGAGATTCATAAAATTACCGGCGAACAGTGAATTTGGGCAAAATTTGTTCAATATCATGAAAGAGGTATTTTTTTATACTTTGAATTTTTAATATAGTAAATATTTAACTAGTTCTTGTTGTAACTACAGAAAGGCAATGGGAGGATCAGTATACAAAAGTTTCTACTGTGCATCTGTTACTTGCAGCAAAGGGACAATTCCACAATGGAGTTTCTTTTTCGTGCAGCTAAGGTATAAGTTAAACTATTTTGCTAACAATGTCTCACTATAATTTTATTAGATTTACGGTTGTTCGAAATTCAACATCTCAAACGAACAGCTTTTTTTGATCCTGCAGCATACAGGACGAATAACCCGAGAAGAGAATGATAGAATATATGCATCTTTGAGTGAACGCTACAATTATGTAAAATATGGTAAGTTTATAAACAAAGTACGGCACACAATACAAGCAACAATGTATCAATTTCTTCCTACTATTTGTACATCGATCTTATTTTCTAGAACATTTCGAAGATTACGCTTTGGCTTATCAGAACATGCAGTACAAGTACTTGACATTCCCAAACCGAAGGCGAAGACTGAAGGAGCATTAGAATTTTGTGCCTCATTGTTGACGATTCACATTTTGGAAGGAGCACTATTTTCGTGCTATCAACACAACACAAAATTGAACTGAAAAATATGTTACATATTACATACAACTTTAAATTGTTTGGAATTTATGTCAAAATTTTACATGTAACAGCAATAAAAACCAAAATTTAAATTGATTAGATGAAGTCGAATAGAATAAATTGTTTAAATTTTATTCGAGATTTGTATAGATAAATAAAATAACTAACGTTATAAAAATAAGTACATGGCGGATATTTTTAGATATTTTTATCCTAGCTCAAGTTGAGGCCACATGGAATAAAAGAGAAACATAGTCTATCTACAGACATAGTGTTAAAATTGATGGCATTCTTCTTAACAATAAACAATAGTTTATCGATGATTGTTAAATAAATATGTGATCTTGTGATAATTTTTTTTTTTTAATTTTAATGTTTTCAATTTTTGTTTTATTTAATAATAAGTTTTAGCGTAAGTAAATATTTATTGTGATTTTAAATTAAATTTGTGTAATTTTACTGGTTGAAATTGTAATTGCTAAGGTCATTGGGCAAATTTGACCCGCTTTACGAAAAATGGCGGACATTAATCAAAATATTTTTAAATTAAAGAAAATAATTTGATCTTTCATGATATATAAATTTATTTTTTTTAAACAATGCGAGAAAAAAGTTATGGACCTTTTTATCTTAATTCAGGCCAATCTTTCGACGGCTAATTAATACACAAAAAAACTTTTTAATTTTTAGATTCGCGTTACACACAATAATGCGACTAAGACCATATTAAATTAAAGTCATATATCTACACATTTTGCTATATTTCGTTCGTGTCCGCCGTGGGTATGTTTTCCATACTAAAGTGCCCAGTGATCTTTTTCAGATTTTGTTATTGTAGAAATTATGTAGAGTACAT